>CM038009.1:18066079-18739410 GCA_021234005.1 Nephelium lappaceum
ATGAAAATCAATCCGGTCCTTATATTATTTGAAATTATCTGTTCTTGATTGATTTTTGCACTTTTTGTTTGTGTTGTCGCTTAAATTATCTTTCATAAATTCAAATTTCATTAGCAACTTTATACAAAATGTCATAACCAAAGAACATATGTTTGATTTTTAAAAGTTAATCAATAGCATTCTATGTAAATTATTAAAAATCTTTTATATTTTTCGATTTCAGTTTTGGTAGAAACTTTCTTTCAACAAAGAATATATATATTATATATATGAAATAGAATATATATATGTATGTATGTATTTTTAAAAGTTCGTAAAAAGTTTATAATAACGAATAAAAAAATCTTTCACAAATTTTAAATTTTATAAGATCTTTCTTGCACAGAAAGTTGTCGACAAGAATATACATTTGATTTTACAAAATATTTGTTGAGAAAATTCTATATAAATCAGAAAAAATTTTCTCAATCTCTCAAATTTCATTAGAAACTTTCTTTATATAAAAGATCATTTGTGTAGATATAAATTCCATTTTTAAAGTTCATTCCAAAAAAAAAAAAAAAAATCAATCGAACATATAATCGAAAAAAATCTTTCATATTTTCAAAAATTTGTTATAACCTATCTATAGAAGGTTTTTAACGAAAACATTACGTAAAACTACTAAAATATCTATAGAAGGTTAGACTTACTAAAGTAAAGTCCTAAAAAATTAAACACATTACTAAAATATTCTTAACATCTTCAAACACAATAAATCCATTTTTCGAAAAATTAAATCTCAAACAGTACATATACGGAAATAGACAAAAATAAAATAATCATTCAAATTTCTTTAACTCATGTTTTACATAGTTGTCGTTGACAAAACATATAATAGTTTGTCGTTGACAAAACAGATAACTTTGGATTTTTAAAAGTTTAGTGGATTATTCTATTTGAATTGTAATTTGTTTTTGTTATGTTTATAAATTTCTAATTTCGTTAGAAGTTTTCCTTTTCATGAAAAGTAGTTGACGATGAACATAATTTGGTTAATCTTCCATAAACTTCAAATTTCAAAGTTTAAATTTCGTTTAAATCATTATTTATAAAAAAGATCATTGAAGAAGAATATAAATTGGTTTTTAAAGTTTGGTAAGAACATTCTATGTAAGTTGCAGAAGTCTTTCATATTTTTCAAATCCATTACAAACTTTTTTCATATAGAAAGTCGATGACATAGGAGGGTAATTTTAATTGTTAAAGTTGTTAGAAATGTTCAATGTAAACTATAAAAAAATCTTTCATAATTTCAAATGTCCGTAGTAACTTTCTCACACAAAAAATTCGTCAATGAAGAATATAAATAGGTTTATCAAAAGTTCGTAAAGAACATTCGATATAAAGTGTTAAAAAAATAGAAAAAAAAAAGATCTTTAATATCTCTTAAATGTCATCAAAAAACCATTTGTCTTTTCATAGAAAGTCGTTTATAGACCACAGGTACCATTTTTCAAGAAGTTGGTTAAAATTATTCTATGACAATAGCTAAAAATAGTTTTGTTTTTTTTTCAAAAATTCTTTATAAACTTTTTTAATACAGTAAGTCGTTGTTAAAACATAAAAATTTTTTGCCAAAAAAAAATTAACAAAAACACTTGAAAATTTGAATTTATTGAAAGTTCGGTTAAGAACAGTCTATGTAAGATTGTAAACATGTTTCAATATTTTTCAAAGTTCGTTAAAAACTTTCTTTATATAGCATGTCATTAATGTAGGAGACAAATTTATTTGTTTTTAAAAGTTTGTTAAGAAAGTTCAATGTAATTGTAAGAAAAAATTCTTTTATAAATTTTTCGTTGAAACTTTCTTAACACAAAAATTGTCAATGAGAATATAAAACAAGTTTTCAAAAGTTCCTTAACAACATTCCATATAAGGTATTAAATAAATCATTTTATATCTTCAAATTTCATACAAAACCGTATTTCTTTACATAGAATGCCACATATCCGAATTGTTTTTTTTTTTTTTTTAAATTATCCTACTAAAATAGCTAAAAATCTTTATATTTTTCAAAAATCCATTGCAAACTTCTTCATACATAAGATTGGTTTTAAAAATATAAAAACCTTCTTCAAAAAAAAAAAAATTTAAAACAAAATCAGTCCACATTATTAATCATCTTCAAGCCCCCCCCCCCCAAAAAAAAAAAAAATCCACACTACAAAACTGAAATCTCAAACTGATGAAAAAAAAAATAAGGTTTACAAATGCAATCAAAAGTGCATCTTTACAAATAAATCAGAAAATCTAGAGAATCCCATAAAAAGATGTCTTAAAATCACAAGTCCAAATGCAATACAAAAGAGAAGGCGAAAAAAAAAAAAAAGCACCAAGTCAAAGCTCAAAACCCATATTCGATTTCGAGTCTCTCTCAATCAAAAACTCACCTTCTCTCTCTCTTTCTCCTGTGTCTCACGTTTCTTTGCACGTCAAGTAAAATATCCCATTTCGAAAAAAAAAAACCGGTGGCCAACTAAAGCCTGCCTTTTATTTGTCTGGGATCGTTTCTAGGGTTTTGGATGCAATAATGGAGTTTGTGGGTCGGAAGGTTAAGAAGAGGTTGATGGGTTCGGGGTTTTCACGGGAGTGGTTCAATCCTACAATGCGTCTTCGAAATTCTTCGAGATCGTGTACGAGGACGGCGATTCGGAGGAGATGGATCTCTCTGAGGTTGCCTCGCTTTGGACAATGAGTCTGCAGCCTGTTCACGTCAGCCTAGGCTTGCAGGAGGCCCAAGAAGAGGCCTCGCCTGCTCGACAGGAAGCAGCGTCCGTGGTAAGTTTGACGAAACCCTAGACCAGCAATGTTGTGATGTGAATGCTAATTTAGTTGATTTGAAATCGTGGGAATTTGAGAGCTAGTAGTGATTCTGTTAGGAATGTTGAATTGGGGTGTCGTCAGGATGTGGTGGGTTGTAGAGAGAATGGGAATTTGATGGTGGATGTTGAGGTTAAAGAGGGCTTTGATTTGAATGCTGGGTTTAATTTTAAACTGAATGATCATCATGGGTTTGGTTTTAATTTGAATGATGATGATAATGTAGAAGTGAATGAAAATATGATGATGGTTTGCAGAAGAGTAAGGAGAGACAGTGTATTGATTTGAATTGGATGCCTATGGAGAAATGGAAGAGAATTTGGAGACTCTGAGACAACCCGGAAGAGGGAATGTGGGTTTGATTTGAATTTGGGAGTTGATGATGAGAGTAAAGATGATAGAGATGGGGATAGTGGTGGTGCGAGGCAAGTGACGGAGTCTGCTTCTTTGCATATGGTGGAAGAGGTAGTTGCTAATGGGCAACTTAAGGAAGTTATTGTGACTCAAGATTTCGGTCCTGAGTTGGTTGATATAGTTCAAAAGGAAGAAAGTGTGTGTGTTGAGGATTTTAAGGCGAGTGATGATATTGATGGAGTTTGGTTGAAGGAGGAATTGACTACTCCTGGTATTGACGTCGCTGACGGGTGTGGTGGGGAAGAGGGAAGTTCACGGAAACGAGTTAGTAGAAGAAAAAGAAGGAAAACCTTAGATAACGTGAATTCATTAAATGAAACGGTGTTGAGAAGAAGTGCTCGTAGAGGCTGTGCTAGAAATAATGCTTTGAGCTCAACATCATGTGTGGTCAACGATATATCATCGTCTTCTGCTGCTGGTCTATTAATGGAGGAGGTACCAGTTTTGTCCAGCGGTGAACGCGGTTGAAGAACCCGAGATTCTTCCTCCTGAAGTTGCAATTACCCCCTTCATCTCAGAATTTGGATTTAGATGGAATGCCTGTACTTGACGTTTTTTCTATTTATGCTTGTCTGAGATCGTTTAGTACTTTATTATTCTTAAGTCCCTTTGAGTTGGAGGATTTTGTGGCTGCACTGAAATGTCAGTCTTCTAATTCATTATTTGATTGCATTCATGTCTCAATTTTGCATACTCTGAGGAAACATTTGGAGCACCTTTCGAAAGAAGGTTCTGAATCTGCTTCTAATTGTCTGAGGTATCATTTCTGTTTTGGCTTCATATTATTTTTTTCTAGGTCAATTTACTTTGTTATTTTAGATTTCATTTTGTTACTTCATTTATACTTCTTTTTGGTTGGTTTTTTGATGTAGGAGTCTTAATTGGAGTTTTCTGGATTCAGTTACTTGGCCGGTTTTCATGGTTGAGTATTTATTGATTCATAGTTCAGGATTGAAATCTGGTTTTGAACTTAGTCAGTTGAAGCTATTCAAAAGTGAGTATTACAAACAACCCGTGTCGGTAAAGGTTGAGATGCTTCGGTGTTTATGTGACGATATGATTGAGGTAGAATCCATAAGATTGGAACTTAACAGAAGATCAGTCTGTGGCTGAGCCTGACATGGATTTTGATCGAAATACAAACAGTGAGGTTGGCAAAAAAAAGGAGGGTTGTTATGGATATATCTGCTGCTTCTTGCTTGACTGAAGAAGTTGTTGACGATGCTAATGACTGGAATAATGACGAATGCTGCCTTTGTAAGATGTATGGGAATTTATTATGCTGTGATGGTTGTCCTGCTGCGTATCATTCAAAATGTGTAGGTGTTGCCAATGATCTATTGCCAGAGGGTGACTGGTACTGCCCTGAGTGTGCAATAGACAGAGATAAACCTTGGGTGAAACCTTCTAAATTACTTAGAGGAGCAGAGCAATTGGGAGTTGATCCTCATGGCCGCTTATATTTTAGCAGCTGTGGTTATTTGTTGGTGTAAGTTTGTTCAATTCATTGTGTTTCATAGTTTAGTAACTAATTATATATATATTTTTGGTTTTTTAGGAAACAAAGACTTTATTTAATAATGAAGAAATTGTATACAAACGTGAACTAGAGGTCCACCAAAACAATAATAAAAAACAAGAACAAGAATTTATTGGAAAAATTACTCAACAAACAGTAGACTTCCAATCTAGCAAAATGAAAAATAATCTTTAAAATATTTAAATATATATAAATTATATATATTTTGTTTTGATTAAGCAGAGATGGTCGAATGTATTGCAATCTCAGGAAGAGAAAATAAAATCTCATCTCTTATTGTTTTTACCCGAAGTCTGGTGTCTCCCATGTGAATTATATATATGAAGTTTAATTTACTATTTTGGGAGCTGAAGTTAGTAAATCTTAAAAGTTTATAAAGCCTTAATGCCCAAACCATTAATGTTGGTGCCTAGGTCTATTCATTATTTCACCTTCTTTTCTTGCCTTGTAACCAGTTAGCTTTTCTATTATACTACTAGGTACGTTATGAATATAGAGTTTACTTATTTCCTATATAGATGTGCTAGTAAAATATGACAATATAATGTAAGAATTTGATATTGGCATGCCTCTGGCTTTGAACATATATAGTGAGGTTTATCTATTCAATTTTATCTAAACCATGAAAAGTTTGAATTCTATAGGGGATATAACTTGTCATGTAATAAATGTATCATCTACGCAATTTGAAGTATGTAATGTATATACAGTGGCATAAGGGATGAAATATGCCAGATTCTTGCAACATGGAATTTAACATTGGTTTAATGTTTTGTTGAACCTGCAGGTCAGATTCTTGTGATGCAGAATTTACTTGCAGTTTCTACCACAGAAATGATCTGCATGTTGTTATTGATGTGTTAAAGTCGTCCGATACTTTTTATGGTGGCATAATAAATGCAATATGTCAGCAGTGGGATATTACAGTTGACTTAAATGGAACTAGGAGTAATTTGGACTGTCTGAACACCGTATATTCCGACATGCATTTGAAAGCGGAACTGCCTGCTATTAGTATGGCTTTGGCATCCTTGGCGTCCTCTGGAATTCATGCTGTTATGAGTAGGACTGTTAATGAAGGAAAGCCTGAAGGAACCTTTGTTACTGGATATTCTGGTCATCTGGATCCAGTGACTGCAATGGAGATGCCAAATATAAGCTCTGAGGGATCAGCCGAAACAACAGAAATGAGGGCAAGCTTTCAGAATTCTCAGAAACATGGCTCCAATTATTCTAATAGAGCTGCTGGATTCTCAAATCAGTCTGAGGTACCTGGAAAGTCGCCAACATTTGGAGATAGTTCCATGACATCTACCAGTTCAGATATTAAACAGAAACTTAAATCTTCTAGCCGTACCTCATCTGTGATAATGCTAGAAAAGGAGACAGATCACAGTTGCAGTGTGAAATTGCTTATGTGAACTGTTATAGTTTTGCTCGAAACAGCCTCATCTATTGCAGAAGAGTTGCATAAGTCCCCAAATGAAAGTAAAGAATTGTCCATAAAATCAGAGGAGGAGATTATTTCTACACAAATGAAGGCCATTTTGAAGAAATGGGACAAATTTTGTTGGCCACAGGATCTAAAATTAGATACACAGAAAGAAAAATGTGGGTGGTGCTTCTCTTGCAAAGCAGCTACAGATGAGACAGATTGCTTGTTTAACATGAATAGTGGTAGTGATTTTGGAAGGTTAAAAAGTGAGGTTGTTGGCCTTCAATCAAAGAGAAACAAGAAAGGCCATCTTACAGACGTCGTATGTCATATTCTCTTTATTGAAGAACGTTTGCGTGGACTTTTATTAGGTCCATGGCTGAATCCGCATTATAGCAAACTCTGGCGTAAGAATGCACTTAAGGCAGCTGATGTGGCATCTGCAAAACAATTATTACTTGCGGTAATGGATATGATTTTATGTTTCCAGCTTAGAACTTATGATTTCGGATATTAATGTTTTCTCTGTAGACTGTAATTTAGCATCGTTAGATGGTCGATTACAACTCTAATTTGAATAAGTGATATAGAGCATCGACCTAAAATCAGAGCCAACCTATAGTCAAGCTGAACAATAATATGAAATCTGATGACTAGAAATTACCGCAACCCGGTCCAACATAATGTATTTTCCAATTTTGACATCTATTTGTAGCTTGCTGACAATCAAGAAGACTTTTTTAATATGGAGTAAATGCAACAATTAGCTTATTAGTACACAGGTTGGTGGTTTTTAGATTAGTTGCCCTATTTATGAGCTCTAAACTAAACTAAATTATAAAGTAACTACAAAACTCAAAAACTTCAACTTTTAGATGATAGCATAAACAATAGTATTTAAGTGGTCCAGCACACCAGTATGTGCAAGACCATTGGGCTTGTCACATGGACTTAATCCAAACACAAACACTGTCTTACATGCAAAACAAACACCCATAAGAATATCAAATGCAAAAAAAAACAATCATGTTGGGAATTCAAACTTAGGTGCTGCTGGTAAAACTAGCTTTGATACCATGTTAGGTTCGTAAACCCAAAATCGTGAGCTTGAAGTGTAAGTAACAACCCACACAGCACTATAGCATGAGCCGACTCATTTATGATGACTCTGGTTTCCTTGAGCCTATAATTTTTTCATAACATAGCATGGTTACTTCCCAACTGTGATGACAGGATTTCAGCACTCTTAACATGAGCCAGCTCATTTATGACAACTTTGGTTTCCTTGGACCTATAATTTTTTTTTTTTTTTTTTTTAATATAATGTAGCATAGTTATTTCCCAAATGTGATGATTGTTATAGATGCTTTATCTTATATAATTTGTTATAGATGCATAGTTACTTCCTGACTGTGATGACAGGATTTCAACCCTCTTAACATGAGCCAGCTCATTTGTGACAACTTTGGTTTCCTTTGACCTATAATTTTTTTACATCATAGCATATTTATTTCCGAACTGTGATGATTGTTAATTTGTTATAGATGATTTATCTTATATAATTTGTTTTTCTGATACTTGTGTATGTTGTCATGGCGTTATACAGTTAGAGTCAAACCTGCATCATCTTGCAATTTCAGCTGAGTGGTTGAAACATGTGGATTCTGTTGTTACAATTGGTTCAGCTTCTCATATTGTGATTGCTTCATCGCGTGCGAAGAATGGGATTAGAAAGAGAGGCAGGTACTTAGATTGTGAGAGCAAGCCTTCCTCAAATGCTTCTGGGGGGTTGCGTATATACTGGTGGAGAGGTGGAACAGTCTCTTGTCAGCTTTTCAACTGGAAGGGCTTGCCTCGTTCCTTGGTTTCCAAGGCTGCTAGACAAGGTCCGGAATGTTTCCTCTTTATTTTCTATACAGTCTGGGTTGGTGTTGTTTGCAGTTTAGTCGACTGAATTAATATTCTGAATTTGTTTGAAGTTTGAAATTCTGCAGCTGGGTGTATGAAAATACCGGGCATATTATACCCTGAGAGTTCAGATTTTGCAAAAAGAAGCAGAAATGTTGTTTGGAGAGCTGCAGTTGAATCATCAGCGACTGTTGAGCAGCTAGCTTTACAGGTACCGTTGTCCAATCTTCGTCACTTTGATCTTTGTATGCAATGCTGATATGGTTCTTTTTCATCCTGGTAAATAAGCATGGAAATTACCTTCCTAATGCTTGATAGTATTGTCTCGTATAATTTGCGTGTGACTTCTCTCTTGTAGGAGTGGTACCTGGGAAGTCATGTTGAATTCATGTCTCTTTGTGGTTTAGGTGGTGAATAAATTTTAATTAAAAACTGATGTCTCATACATTTAACCGTTAGTACCTACAGTTTTTTTTTTTTTCCTCAGTCTTTATCTCAGGCCATTTTGGATTATAAAGCTTTAAGATGTGGTATTGTTTTGTTTGGAAAGCTTCATCTAAGTTCAAATTTTGTTTTTCCTTCACAAGTTTACATTATCTTTATCTGCTTGTATGGTTTTAGTTGCTCGTTTTCTTAGGTTGTTGGGACCATTAGTGGGTACCTAATCATTAAGGGTATGGTAATTTGTCAAGGTACAGGAACATTATTGATGCCATTGAGTGCAGAGTTGGTTCCATGTGTAGCGAAGGTGATGACTTGGTCGTTGGGAAAACCTTTTAAATTTGCAATTTTGCTCTAGTTGGAACAGTTGGTCTGGTTGTTTGTTGGACAATATGTTATGCTTGTTTTACATGTTCTGTCCCTGCTTGCTCTCTCATTAATAAATTTCTATAATTTAGTCATGCTGTAACGCATTTGACCCTTTTTATTAATTATATTGGAATTATCTGCTTACATTTTTGTTATTTCGTTCCTTTTATAAATTTTACTAAGTTAGGTGGGCAGTTTCCACCATAAATGATAGTTTCTACTTTAGAATTCTTTCTTACTGTGATTCCAGCAGTATTATCATTAATTGGTTGCTTTCTGACTTCTGAGGTGCTGCTTCATTTTATTGATATCATAACTTTAGGTTAGAGAATTGGACGTGAACATTCGGTGGAATGACATTGAAAACACACATCCTCTCTGTGTGATGGACAAGGAATTTAGAAAATCAAGTAGGCTGTTCAAGAAGGCTATTGTCCGCCGGAAGATCATGAAAGAAGGAGAAGTTGCGAAGTACCTTGTTGATTTTGGCAAGAGGAGATGTGTTCCTGCCATTGTTGTGGAACATGGGTCAAAGGTTGACGATTCATCAAGTGGAAAAAAGAAATATTGGCTGAGCGAATCTTATGTGCCCTTGCATCTCCTTAAAAATTTTGAAGAAAGAAAACTTTCCCGCAATGCTAGTAAAACAGTGTCCGGAAAACTTTCGGAGGCGGGTAAAGTCATAAAGAAGTCCTCAAGGAAGAAGGGGTTTTCTTATCTCTTTTTAAAGGCTGAAAGGTCGGAGTATTATCAGTGTGGGCACTGCAATAAAGATGTCTTAATCAGGTATATTCAAGCATTGTTTATTATTGCTCTTGATTATTTTATTTTATAATTTAAGAATGGTTTGTAAATTAGCTATTATTGGAATGAATATCTCCAAATGCATCCATGGCAAAAAAGAAATATGCAATATTTGACGTATCAATTAGTGCATGTAATTTTCCTTAAGGGTGTGTTTGGGTATAAGACTGCACTTTGGACTGGACTAACCCCACAGCCCATTTGCCATATAATTATATAACCCATGCCAGTCCACCTCACCATCCCTCCTGGCTTCTCTTTTCGGATGTAGTAAGATGTTATTAATTTTTAATGTTATATAGTCTATTGTTTATGATATAAATAAAAAATGTATGTTTGTTAAATTACTAATCTAGATAGAATTCAAAACTCTAATATAATATTTGACATTTGTAATTGGCTTTTGCTCAAAGTAGCTTCCACTGGTATGGTGGTGAAGTTTGAGCTTATTCACCATATACTGGAGTCAAACCAGTCCTATACCAAGCAAACGGTTGCTATATACAATCAAGTCCAGTACACTTCTAGTTTTTGTCTCTGTCCAAAAAGTCCATTTCAATTCAATCCCAATTTGATCCAGCCTAAAATAAAATCCAATCTTGTCTGGTGTACTTAATGTACCCTTAATATTAAGCAAAATTGTAACCGTGCTTCACATTATAAATATCCATAATATATTTATTTAATTTACTTATCTGTGGTTTTGTTTTTGTTTTTTGGAAGTCCTTATCTGTGGTTTTTAATTTGACAGCTATTGTAAGATTGATTCTAATTTTTGGATTTTAAATTTATATTTATAAAGAGTAGACCGTTAATGGTTAGCTCAGAGATACAAATATAAGGATAAAAGTGTAACTGATGCCCTCAATTCACAAGTTATGTGGCATTAATGTTAGAGATTTGGAATAGCAGGCCAAGATATGATGTGTCAGTGCTGCAAAGCAATTTGGTTTCTTTCTTTCTTTTTCCTTCATGAAGGCAGAATTGAAACATAGGTCCTGGGGTTGAACTCGCTAGCACACCTTCTGAGACAAACCATGTTTGTATTGTGTTCAAATAACCAATTACCCTTTGCAGCTGAATTTTTTTCATGTTTTCTGTTGTGTCAAGTTTAACACATGTTGATAGTTGGTTCTATTTGCTTCCTTTGGTACCATTTGGTCCCATAAATTCACAACTATAAGGATCTGATGGCTTAGATACATGGAATTTAAAACAGAAATTAAGAAATGCTTGGAATTGCAGTAGTCTCATATCTGTTCTAAAATTTGAAAGGCTATGTGTGAATTGTTTTGCTCAGATTCATTTCTTCGATTTGCTATTACACTGACTTCATTTTTCCCTTTTCTATTTTTGAAAAACAAATGACAGGGAAGCTGTTTGCTGTCAGTATTGCAAAGGTAAGTGATTGAATTTACTCATGATATTTACTTTGCACTTAATCATATGATTTAGAGTGTTATACTCAATGGTTCTAATTTGTTAAGAGAAGTCTTCTTGTTCTCTGTTCGTCTTTGTGCATTTTTCTGTCTCCTCTATTGATAAACATTCACAGATAATTTTCATTGACCCTTTATATTTTTTATAAAATTTGTATTTTTGATTGCCGAAACTCTTCTACCTAGTGGTTTTGTCAATGTCATATAAGATGGAGCATGTCTATACAGTTTAGTTGTAGCTAGGAAAAAATCATAATATGTATACTGTAGTTTTACCATTGCCATGACAGGTGATTAACATCTTTGCCTGGTTTACAGACTTTAAAAGGTTTAATGATATGGTTGGGGTGAGGCTCTTAATGCAGATGTGTGTATGCAGAAAGGTTGTTGATATATGAAATTCTTGTTTATGTAATATTAAAGTTAGCAAACCGAGACTACAGAACGAGTGAAAACAATACAAGTTTTATCTTAACAGCTGTGAGATTAATTTCTTTGCAAGTACAGTTTTAGATACCACTTCTGCTTTCATGCTCATTCTATTAAGATTTTCTTGGCTAGGATTTTCAATTCATGGTTACTTCATGGTCGGATATAACCTCCTTACAATCTCAATTTCTTGTTTGCATTTGGTGATCTGCCATCACTAATTATCTTGCTCTCTGCTGCATCTGTCTGACAGAATGCCAGAATCTTATTTCTCATTCTGAAATATATTGGCACTTAAATTAAAAGGTCAACGAAGTGAAATTGTTTTTACAGTGTTCTTTCTCAGAATAATTTGGTTAGCAAATAGATGTAATGTTGGCAGTTTTTTGGTTGTAAAGAAGTTTGCATTGCAACTTGTCTTGTGGATTAGGTTCAAAATTAATGCTTTTGTGATCAATGACATTGTTAAGAACTGTTTACTGTTGTTTTATCATGTATAGCTTTACTATGATTCTGGCATGCATTCAATTTCTGAGTATTGTGATGTACATGTCAGGATACTTTCATAAGAGGCATATCAAGAAGTCAGCTGGGGTGATCATTTCTGACTATACATATACATGCTACCAATGCCAAAATGGAGGGTTTAGTAAGACTGACACAAAAACTGCAAAAAGTAACAGATTAAAAGGGAAAATAAGCACAAGAAGTTCAAAAGTTCAGTCACAAAAATTTAAAAAGACAGCCACAGGTGGCAGATCAGTGCAGTTAAAGAACAGCAAAAAATCTGTGCAGGGTCGGCGTCGTGTGCAATCACAAACTGATAAAAAAGTTGCTGCTGTACCCCTGCGTCGTTCAACTAGGAAAGTTAAATTTGTGTCAGTTCAAAATAAAAACATTGGTGGTCGCAAGAAAGGAAAAGGAAAACAGAAACCCAAGAAGAAGACTTCCAAAAAACCGAAGAAGGAGCGAAAGAAGGTATTAAAAAAGGCTACATCTTGGAGGAAGAAGAGAACACAGGCCTGTTACAGTTACTGGATCAATGGTCTTCTGTTATCTGGAAAGCAAGACGATGAAAGAGTGATGCAATTTAGAAGGAACAAATTCTTTGCTTCTCCTGTACACTTGACCACTGACCTTGATCAACCCAAATGCTGTCTGTGTTGTGAATCTGGATGTATGTCAACTTCAAATTACATTGCTTGTGAACTTTGTGGAGGTAAAAATTCTCACCATTGCTCTGTAGTGGTACTAGAAGTTGATTTAGAACACTGTCTGTTTTTAGTGATCAATTTTTCTCTTTCCCTTTTGGTTCCTATATGGTTTTATGTTTTCATAACGTTCCTTAGTTTGTGTTCTTGTTATGCAGAGTGGTACCATGGAGATGCTTTTGGACTTAATGCAGACAATATCAGTAAGCTTATTGGTTTTAGGTGTCATGTGTGTCGTAAGAGGACTCCTCCTGTCTGTCCATATAGGATGTCCATGGAATGTGACATATCCCATCTGGTTGAGACACAAGATAATGTTAAGATTGGATGTGCTGAGGAAGTGTGTACCCCTGTCCTACCTCTGACTAAGGAAAAATCAGAACAAAAGTCTCATTCTAATGAAGATCTTCAAGGCTTGTTTCCAGTTGACGAGTGTCATAAGGTGGAGCAATTATGTGCCCTTTCGGACACAAATCAGAATAGTATTTTGGAATCTAGGTCGGAAGAAGAATCACTTGTCAGTAATGAGCAGAATACCAATTCAATTCATATTTCTAGCAAGGATTTGAAACCAGATATTCTAACAGCATGTGATGAAAATGCTATGTTCGAGGAGAATACAGTCAGAGCATTAAGTGATGTAACTGAGACTCTGCATGATCAGTCAGAGTCTCCTTCCTGCAAGGTTAATAGGGATTTGATGGACACTGAATCAGCATTGTCAGGGCAGCACGACAAGGAAAAAGATGATTTGATGAAGAAAATAGCCATCCTATCACCTTTAGATTCCATCGAGTTGCCGTCACAAACATGTATGGCATCAGATGAATTGTTAGATGAAGAAAAAACAGCTTAGATTAGATTTACAATTTATCATTTAATTGGTGTAACAAGGACTACCATTACCATTGAGGGCAGGGCTGTCTGTAGGTTAGAATTACTTGTAAATCTTCTAATGTTGTCAACATCTTGGCAGAAATTTAGAAATACATCAGAATGATTCATTTGAAACTGGAAAATAAGAATTTATCTAACCATGCTATTGATTTCTATCTTTTTGATTCTCCACTTTGTTGCATTGTTTATGGCTAGCAAATTCATTGAAGAGATGTAATTTGTGCTTGGGCAGCATCTCCGGGAGGCAGTGAAAATTCATGAAAAGGTCAGTAGACATGATGTATGATGGAATAGCTAGTGATTAATGTTCAATATGCATATTGTGGATACCTTTTTGTTATAGCCAAATTTGTTGTCATAAATGTTTCACTTTTTATATTTTTTATTATTGGGGGCTCCTGCCAGCCTCATATCTGGCTTCAAGCCAGGTCTTTGGGGGGTGGTGGAGACATATTGTGGTTCCGGTTTTGTATGGTTGCTGTCTTTACATTGGATTTTAAACTTCTGATTAGTGTTGTGATTTGCTGATGAGGAAATATTCACCATTTTGGCTGCTCGAAAAGTAATTTTTTGCTGGTAGTTCATTTGCGGATGCCTTCTTTATAGGTTAAAATGAAAGTTCTGATGGCGCATTTACAATATATATGATGTAACTAGTCATATGATGTGTACATTTTCTTTTATATTTATCTTTTTGTCTTAACCTGATGCCAGAAATGATTGTTTGGTAGAACTTCACTGAATAGTTGATTGATACTCTTATTGTGCTGTTATATCCGTAGGTTGATTTAATCACATTATATGCTGAAAATAGAGTTATGCTTGTTTCTATCCAGTTTGTAATTATGGGGTTTGACTGGTTAAAAGTCTTTGTTTGTTCTATTAAAATCAAGAAGAAATTAGATTGATAGCAATTAAGAAATCTTAGTTGCACGCACACAATGTTCGTAGAATCAAGTAACATGCTTATGCAATGCAAGTGGGTTGAGTCACATATCTGGCTTATGAAATTTTAGAAGTCATTTAATTTTGTCTTTTTAAATTGTACCTCTATATGGTCTTTGCAGAGGATTTTATTTTTGTGTATTTTCTTGTGCAGTCAACTTCTTGTAGTGAAGATTGTTTTTCTCGATACACACACAAGCATTAGACAATTTATGAGTTCTGGTGCTTTTTCAGTGTGTTACAGAATCAGCAATATGAATTATGGATGGCTTTTTGGTGCTTTGTCTTCATATTGTAGAATTAGCAATATGTATTGTATAAGTATATACTTGTTGTACGATGTAACATTTTTATAACTTTATTCGCTATTGTTTCTTTTATCTCGTTATTGAATCTGCTGCTTAAGATGCATTTTTGTTCTCTCAGTTCCTTTTTCGGATAACAGGCTTACCTTTCTTTTATGTGTTTCTTGGTGTAAGCTCAAGTTATACATCTCTTTGTAGTTTTTTGAACGGTAGATATACTGTGATAATAAAACCTGAATCAAGAGAAAACTCTAGTTCTGGGAAAATTCATCTATTTTGATTTTTTGGCATGTGTCGTATTATGGTTCTTTTCGAGAGAATTTCTGTTTAACGAGAAGCAAATTCTTGTCTTAATTTATTTGTCATTATACGTAATATCTAATCCAGTATCTATTTTATTTGAAATTTAAAATCTACACGGGAAGGCCATTTGATGCTTAGCCTTCAACACTTGTGGGAAAGTTTTACCATCATGTGGCTGGAGCGATGGGGCCTCATTTTGATCCATAAATGGATTGGTCAGTCGTTATTGACAATGCCTGCTAGTAAGGTAATTTTTCTTTTTTTTTTGCCAGGATGATGATGTTCGGTTGCTAGTATATTTACTGCAATTTGTTGAAGTCTTTCTTTTGGTTTATTCACTGTTTGGTGTAGGTTGGTAGAGCTGGAAATAATAGGCATGAACTTTTTGACCAGTTGAATAATATTTTGACTGCTCTTTTGCTTTAAAGGTCATTTACAGTAATCTGAATTTTCAAAGCAGGTCAGGATAGAGTCAAGCCTGTATCAAAGCCATTGGTAAATCATCCTGCTATAATGCTATTCATTAGTGGGTGTGGGTCTTAACATATGTTAATGGCTGCTGTCAGCTGATCCTTTATTCATATTTTGTATGACGAGTATGTTGTGGCCCCTGTTAATCGGAGTGACTGGTACTGTTTCAATTGTGAATGGTCTCTTTCATGCTAATAAAATCAGCAAAGTAACATTCTTACGTTCTTTAAAATCATTTTTAGTTGGTCGAATATGTAAGGTTGCTTCGTAGGGTTTCGTTGTTTGATCTAGATTAGACATTCTGACTTCTACACTCAACTCTTTCTAATTTGAATGATAAGATTATAGTATTTCATGCAATTTGAGGTGAGCCATTGAGGCTGCTAGCTAGATGACTTGATCTTGATTCAAGTCATGTTTGCTTTAGTCTGTCAATCAAGATGGCATTATTAAAGGATATCAAATCAGTTTATGTCATTATAATTATCTTTCTTGACTCTTGGTCATGTTGATAAAGTAATTCATTTATTGTGTCGAATTGGGAAGCATCATATTCAGATAAGTGAGTACATGTTTAATTTCGTGAGTCCATTCAAATTCTGAGTTTGAGTAGAATTCCAAGGTAGTTGATTTATGGAACATAATTGTAAAATTTCTATTATTTTTCTCGTTACTTGCTTTTGTGTGCTACCTCTTGCTAAGATATTCTTAACATCCCCAAAAAGATTTTTTGAGTGTTATGGTTTTGTCACCCATCTTCTTCTGTCGGTCCTATATGCATCTGTGGATGAATTTTTGTAATCTGTGTTCACATTACTTGAATCGATATTACATTGTATATGTTTCTGGAATAGCATATATCAGTATGCTAGAGCTGTGGGTGCTGTAACAAAACTAATTGATATTGATTGTAAAAGAGCGCAACTCGGCCTCACTAAAATTCTTCTAGACAGGAAAAACAGCTCCATGACCATGATTGCCTGCGATTATGTTCATGTAGTGTTTTTCCCATCAATAGTTTGTTCTCTACTTACGTATTGAATCAATGCCTATGTTGCTGTTGAGCAGATTACGTATACTCATGATTGTTACGTGCAATCATGATTGGTTATTTGGATAGTAATTAGTTTTGTGACTACAATGAGTTGGTCCGCATATGAGTTTTCCGCAGCATGACATTTTGAGTTTATAGATTTAAGTTATATTCGTTCCCAAATTTTAAATTTACAGTTGAAATAAGAAAAAAGTGTGAATGTTGATGTGGATGTCGACTACGAGTATCTACAACTGTGCAAAGAGCTATTCGTGTTCATTAAAAATGGCAGTACAGGAGGAAGAACATTGATACAAGCTCGTTACGGGTCTGCCACACCCACAACTGATAATGAAGTTATATACTGCTAGTCTGCTACTAACAGATATACACCTATTGGTATCGAAAAGTTTAGGTTAGTTTGCTAGCTAAATTTCTGTTTAGTATAGATATTTGTACCAAGCTAGAAATTGAAGACAAAAAGTGGCAGTAGCCTAAATTAGAAGTGCACATTTTCGGGTTCGGATTGGATTGGGTTGAAAATCTTAAACCCAACATGGGTTCGGTTGAAAATTTTTCAACCCAATCCATAAATTCTTTAACCTAATCCAATAATAGTCGAGTTGGGTTAGGTTGGATTGATCGGGTTTGATTTAATTCATCACAAAAACTCAAAAGGCGTAGTTTGTAACTCTTATAGTATTAACAATTTAATTACAAAATAAATGAATACAAATAGAGATTCAATGATTGAAAATAAAAGATTTAATCCAACATAAAGTTATCTTTTATCCTTATCCCTAGTGAATGTTTTCTTAAAGAGAGGAGAAAATTTTGGATTTAAAACGAGGGATGAGTGTTTGTCGGGTTAGGTTGGATTGAAAAATCCAATTTAATTTTCAACCCAACCTAACCCAATCCATCCCAATTTTTTTTAGATTTATCCTAACCCAACCCGATAAAAAGTAGCCGGATTGGGTTGTGTTTGTCCGGTTGGGTTTGTCATGTTAGGTTGGAGATGCTCACCCTTAGCCTAAATTTTGGTTTTTATTATAAAATTTATAATTTCCATATTAACAAACTAACAATTACTTAAGTATTATAATGAAAATTGTATATTTTCCGGGGTAGTAAATCCTAGAATAGTTATTTAAAAACAAAAAAAATAAAATAAACAATAAAAAAAGAAAACTAAGTCTATAACATTTTTTTTTCTTTTTGGTGGACGATTTCTTTTAATTAGTGGGTTGCATGACGCACTCGCACAACCAATGGTTTAGGTCATGTAATTTTTTTTTTTTTTTTTTAATTGCTGAGACTCGTCCAGAGGATTACTTAAATAAAGCGAGATAAGATACTTATGGCGTGACCTGGAGAACAATTCTTATATGGAAGGGGATCGACCCACACAAAAATAGGGGGACGACTTACACAAGGTGGGGAAAGACAACCACATAGTGGCTGCATTATTGGGTGTCGAACTCAAATTCTCACAAAACTTGGGTGTGCTATCAACCACTATGACAAAACATCAATGACTTGGGTCACGCAATTTGAGTGTCTTGCCTAACAAACAAAAAAATTAAGCAAATTCTCTGCACCAAAAATAAGTTACATGAAATAAGAAAATGTTAATATATATCTTAATGTTGATAAGAATTGAAAAAAAAAAAAAGAAAAAATCATATTTATTTATTTTATAGCATGAAGAATTGTGTGTAAAAATAAAAATAAAAAAATAAATATGTTTATTTATACATAATAAAAGTAATAATTATGAATTATTTATATAAGTTTTAGGACATAGATTAACATGATTTTAAAAGTCTAAATATCATCTAATGGTGATCATATACATTAATTTGACGATACCTCTACATTTCAACAAACTTGAAGTGTAATGCGTAAATCCTCCGTCTCCAATTATGTTAAAAAGGGGGACAATCATATTTTCCTCCTACAGTATGATGAAATAATCAAAATTTCCCTTGAGTTTGAGAAATCGTTAATATCTTCTAGTGATTTACAAAATAGATAAAAATACCCCTATAGTTTATTAAAATATTCAAAAAGGACTTCTACCATCAACTTGGACGTTAAAACTTAACATTTAACCGTTAATGTAGAATGACAAAACTATCAAAACAAAAAAAAATACAAAAAAAAGCATTAATATTTAATAAAATATAAATTTAATATTTTAAAAAATTGAAAACAAATCTTCACCGTCCATTTTAGAAATGGATGATGATGATCAAAACTATTAATTTATTTGAATTTAAAAAAATTTTAAATTCAAAATATTTAAATGGGAAAATTCTAAAAAACAACTTAAGGTTTGAAACATTATCCTTTTACCCACAAAGGCTTCGTTTTTATCCAAAATTCAACAAAGGTTAATTTTAACAGAAAAGTTTTTTAAAAAATTAAAAAGACCTTTTTGCCCCTAAAATTTATATTAAAAAATATAATAATCATAATATAATAATTTAAAATAAAAAATTATACAATAATAAAAACTTATCTCCACCGTCTATCTATGATAGATGGTCGGTGGAGATCAATCCATCAAATTAAAATATTAAAAAAAAAATTGATAAAAATAAAAAATATATATTTTAAAATTAAAGAAAAAAATTCATCATCATCATCATCTGGAAACCCAGATTTTTCTAGGTTTCCAATCACTCCGCACTAGAAATCCAGAAAACTGGGTTTTCCAGTCGAATTGACTGGAAACCCAGAATTGGGTTTCCAGTGCAACGAAAAACCTAGTCTGGGTTTCCAGTGCGTCTGGGAGACTGGAAACCTAGAAAACTAGGTTTCTAGTCATACTGGAAACCCAGTTCTGGGTTTCCAAATGGTTAGAAACCGTTATCATCATCAATCATCAATCCCACCTAAAAAAATTCATCAACTTGATCATCAATCATCAACCACCAAACCATCGAAAACCAAACCCACCCATCAATCATCAACCATCAAACATCAAACCAATGGGTTCGTTGTCGAACCCACAATGCGACTGCCATTATCATCGACCGGGGAAGAAAATGGGGAAGGAGGGAGAGAGAGAGAGAGATAGAGGGGTAGGTAAGAGACCAAAAGAGAGAACCTGGGTCTCCGGTAGTGGATGAGATTTGAGTTTCCACATATGTTGCCGTTGAGATGTTTGCCACCATCATCACCGGCTGGAGATAGAGAAGAGTACCGACCGGAGATAGAGAGAGAAGAGAAAGAGAGGAGAGGAGAGAGAGACAAAGCAAGAGAGAGAGTTGTGAGAAAAAAATATATTTATATATATTTTTTTATTTTTAAATAAAAATATCTCATTTTTTATAATTTTATATTAATATTATTTATTTTATTTTTTTAATATTTGAGTTAATATTATTTTAATTAATTATTCCTTACTTTTCCTTTTTTGCCCTTAGAATTAAATGATTAATCATGTCAACTAACGGATTCCATTACCGTTAGGGGCATTAAGGTCCTTTTGTATGCCTCTAGGGGGAATTTTGGATATTTATGTTAATGTCAAGTTATATGTCAGATAAATATAAAACAGTAGGTTGCAAAATAGATAATGCTTCAAATCTTAGATTGTCTTTTAGGATTTTCCCTATTTAATTTTTTTTTTTTAAATTATGTCCACCATCCATCATGTTGATGGATGGTGGACATAATTCAAAAAAATAAAAAAACCAAAACATAAAGTTTAGAATTCCTATCTCTCTCTCTTCATCTTTCTCTCCCTCTTTCTTCTCTCTCAGCGATGGATCTACTTCTCCTATTTCTCTCTTTCGGTAATGGAAACCCATCGCATCTCTCTCTCTTCCAATAGTGAATCTACTTCTCTTATCTCTCTCTCTCTTCTAGTGAAGGAAACCCATTCTTGAAAACCCAAATTTTGGGTTTCCATCATCGGATTCTAGGTTTCCAGCTTTTGAGTTTCTAGCAATGGGAACCCCGAAGTTGGGTTTTTAGGAAATTCAACCTCGGAAACCCAATTTTTAGGTTTCTGGCAATGGAAACCCAAAAGTTTTTAGGTTTCCACTGCATGAAAACCCAGATCTGGAAACATGGGTTTTAATGAAAACCCAAAAATTTTGGGTTTCCAACGATGAAAACCTAGAAATTTCTTAGTTTCCAATGGAAACCCATAACTTTTGTGTTTTGTGTGTGTGTGTGTGTGTGTGTGTGTGTAATTTTTTATGTTGCTACTGTGGTTGATGTTGTTACAAGTTGGGGTTTGGTGATAATGTTGTTGTTATTATTATAGGCCAGGTTCATGTTATGGGAACCCAAAAGTTGTGGGTTTCCATTGGAAACCTAGAAGTTCTATTGGAAACCCAGAAACTTCTTTGTTTCCAATGGAAACGCCCAAGTTATGTATTGTGTATATTTTGGTATTTTATTTTTATGTTGCTATTGTGTTTGATGTTGTTGCAGGTTGGGGTTTGGTGATAATGTTGTTGTTGTTATTGTAAGCTGGGTTCATGTTATGGGAAATGAATTTGTGCTTTCATGTTCTTCATTGAAGAAGAACTCAGTGGAGATCCAATCCCACTTTAAAAAAAAAAAAAATTATTTCATAAAAAATTTTTAATTATTTTTTTAATTGAGGGGTAGTTTGGTCTTTTTAGCATTATCATTGTCAAAAAAAATTTTAATAACAGAGTTAACAGAAAGAAGAAAATGAGATTTATACAAATTACAGGGAGCTATTACCTCAAATAATAGGGGGGAAATTAGGATTATCCCTTAAAAAAGGGTATGTACTGTAGTTTAGAAGGTGACTTGTATGAATAGTATTTAAGCCTTGAAGGTAAGTTTGTAATAGACAAAATTCTAATTTGATAATCACAATATATATTCTATTTGTAGATTTTTTTTTAATGATTTTTTTTTTTTGTATCTATTATCTGGTTTGAAGTAAATATATAGAGTGAATCTTTATCAACGTGTTGGTACTAAAAGGCCACTTCCTACTAGTCAATCTCACAACACACGCCCTTAGTGTGGTTTCCTTGTATCATTAGATCCAAATGCAACATTGATTGCCACTGACAAGCATTGGTTGAATAAGGTTAACACAACACACATATTAGCAAGCCTACAATTGGCCATATATATATGCACACCCTTATAAGCCAAAAAGGTAGAAATCAATATCACATGAGTTTGATGGGATCTTTGTATAAAAAGCACTAGAGGGATTCGTGTTTGTGTAACTGTCACTATATTAATACTTTGAGTTTTAATGTCACTAAAGTATATGAACAGATAGAATTCCCTTACACCAAACTTGAATTTGGTGCAAGAGATAAATCCTTATTTTGAGAAAAAAGTTCTTCCTTTGAGAGATAAGTCATGTTTTCGAGAGCAAAACTTTCTTCTGAGAGATATTCCTTCTCTTTCTACTTGTTTTTTTCTTTTTCTTTAGATCTTCAAGTTATTCTTCCACAATCAAATTTTTTTTTTGTTTTCGAATTCTTGTTATTTAGGTCTTTAAATTATTTTTTTAGATACGAATATTCTTTCATATCATTCAAGTAAACTCGGTATATTGAAATGGTGAGAGCATAAAGGAGCCATATCATTCAAGTATTCTTTCAGATTATTCAAGAAAAAGGAGGAAAAATGAAAGAAAGATGAAGGAGAAGTTTTATTGAGGGCATTTTTTTAAGTACACATATTTAGTGACATTAAAACTCAAACTATTAATGTGGTGATAAAGTCACAATATTTGATTTAAAAGGTGCCATAGCATTCCATTTTTCTTATAGACAATGCTTGTAGGATCACAATGATGGAGTGAAAAAACAAAAATCAACAATTTGTTTTTCATAAAATTAAGGATTTTGCGGAACATTGAGTTTCAAAAACGTTTTTAGAAAACTCAAGAATCCAAGATCTATAAAACAATGAAATAAAAATAATATAAAGAAATAAAAATCATATTTTTACCTTCTGTATTGATCTCTGTGGATTGCTCACCACCTTGCCTTCCTTGATATATCTCGAAACCAAGAAACAAGTGAGTGGGCACAATTATATAGAATTGTGCTCACTTACTTTTTGATTTCTTTCTAAAAAAAATCAAATTAAATCAATGATTATAAGAGGTGAGTGTTTGATTTTGGTTATACAAAGAACAAAGACACAAATTCTTGTTCTTTGTATTTGTTGAAAAAAAAACTTTTTCTTTTCTCTTGTTTTTTCTCAAAAACATAAACAACAACCAAAAACCTAGATGTAGAAAAGAAACTTTTTCTTTTTATAGGCAAACAATTAGGGTTTTAATTAATCAATATTAATATTGACCCTAATCTTATTATAATTAAACTTTTGCCCCATATAATATAATTAATTCAAAATTAATTTATATTATATTTTGAAATAGAACTTGTAACTTTTAATAAATTAATTCATAATTAATTTATATCAAAGTCACTAAGAATTGGATTCAAGACCTCTTATAAAATTAATTAAATAATTATTAATTCATAATTAATAATTAAATAATTTGAATAATCAATATTATTCAAATGCTAAGTGAACACAAATTTTTGTTACTTATGTAACCTGTAATTGGACGGTCCAATTACAATATTCTATATACACGTTTCTTATAGTAAAATGAGCTATCAAGGGGACCCGATGGACCTACAGTTTTGAGCTCCAATAATATTGGAATTATTAATTAAACTCTTTAATTAAATAATTCACTATTATTAATCTTAAAGTTATTCCACTAAAAACTTAAGATTGCACTCTCAAAATTGTAGATGTTTTTTATACAATCTGAAATTTTTCAGTGTCCATTGATTTAATCACTACATATGATTTGACCCTCCACAAATAGTTCATAATTAGAGCAAGGTCAAATGTCCGTTTTACCTCTCTAATTATTTCTTGATCCTTAAGTACCATTGATTCTCTAATGAACAATATATTCATAACAACTTATGAATTTATCTTTCTGTTTACATATAAATAGAAAGTTGAGCGCTCTTATTGTTCAAGACCTGAATCAACCCTTAAGGGAACTACTTTTCTACTTCTCGCAAGAAGGAGTGGATTTCACTATTGTATAGAATGTTCCCAGCTACTTATTAAATCATATCCCCAAAGTACGAAGTTATTGATCGGGTATCTACACCGATCTCACCCATGTAAATCAAAGGAAATAACTTAACAAGCAGGAGTTCATAATACACTCAGAATTAAGATCAATTCATATATGATCATCTGGTTGATAAATATAAATCTCTAAGGTTAACGGATATTATTTAGAGACTTATATTTATCGTGGCCCAGTCCTATATAATCTTTATTATATAAGGTGCCTCCATTTCCATGTCACCACATGAATAGTCTTGGATAAGACTATCGTATCAAATACGAAAGGGACCGCAGCTGTAGACTTACCACAAATGAAGTACCCAACTTCGTTTGTTTTCTACGGACTCTTTAAATTACTTATCTCAAACTAAATCCACCTGTATATAACACTTATATACTTAGTTTGAAATTACATCAGTAATCAAGGATGTTTCTCATGATATATACGATTTTTGCAAAATATATAAATTGAATGAAATGAATATTTTATTAAAATTTATAAAACCGTTTACAATATTACAAGCTCTTAGGGCAGAAACCCCAACACACAATACATTCACTTTGTCTCTACATACAAAGCATAAAACTATTATTATTAGAGTAGTTGACATCCCTAACCATTAAGTCATTCTGAATGTTGGAAAATATGCCTTAAAGAATGGTGATTTTTGATAATGTATATGTCTTGATTAATGTTATTTTTATATTTAAAATAAGGTACTTATATAGCATTGTAATGTAAAATTATCTTGATCAAAATAAAACGTTCTAAGGTTCCAATATTAAAAGGGAATAAAAAATTATTCACATAAAGTTATTATGTGAGGTAGTGATAATGGAAAAATATATCGTTAAATTAGGCTTTGGTGATGAAAATTCGAGTAAATACTGGTGTATTTAATAAAGTATGAGAATTATGTGCATAAATATTAATTAGGGGCAATTTGGGAATTTATGAGAAAATTGGAAAGAATCGAAACGGAATTGGAAGTCTTCACAAGCAAGAAAGAGATCTAATCGATTTGGGAAGTTAATCTAGAAGAAAACAAATAAAAAAATCATGCACACTCGTTGAGGAAATTGACTAAAACGGAGTAATGTTGAGTCATGGTTTTCATCATACGACCAAAAGATGTGACTGACAAGGTGAAAGGAAGATTTGCAAGATCACAGGCTGCGTCAACAAGCTACAGCAAGGTCGCAGGCAAGAGTCGCTGGATCAGCACCTGCAGAGGCAACCTGCGACATTGTCATAGGATGGTGTCAAATGAAAGGAACCTGCGATAAGAAGGTACGACACATTAAATGTACCGATTATCAGCATTGATGACAATGGTGAATTGCATGTTAAATCCCTGCGATAATTACACAATCAACTCAACTCGTCCTATATAAATAGGTACACTTTCTTATTCATTCAACACATAATTAAAGAAAGAGAGAGCAGTAAAGAGTAGAAGAGAGAGAGAGAGAGAGAGAGAGATAGAGAGAGAGAGAGAGAGAGCTTCGCGTGGTTAAGGGTTTTCAGCAGTAGTCTTTAGAGCTTTCAAGTCATCATTAACAAATGGAGACACGAGGGTAGCAACATATTAATAGTCAAATTGAAGGGACGAATATGACCTTGGAAATGAGAATTTTTTTACTCTTATTTTTATCTAATTAAATATGTTGTTTCCTTTTTGCTTTAGTTTTTTTTTAGAAAAAATTTTAATTTAATCCCTAACATTTAATGAAATATTACTTTTTTTTATTCACTCATGCGTTTTGAATACTCATTATTTCTAATATTTAAAAATTCATCAATTTAATCCCTCTATTAGTTAACCATTAGTCAAACTTAACGATTTGAAGTGTGTTTTGGTCTTTTTATTATCATAACTATTTAAAAGTAATAAATAAAAAACTATAGACCTCTTCATCATCCATAAGAGTTGTTATTAGAGGTAGAGATTTATTAAGTTTAATTAAAATAAAATTAAAATTATATAATTATTAAAAAAGCAAAAAAAACAAAACCAAAAACAAAAACAAAATCTCAGGACAAAAAATTAATAATAATCAAAACACCCTAATCAAAACAAAAACAAATATTCAAAACAAAAATAAATATATTTTACCAAAAATAAAAATTAAAAAAAAAAAAAAAAAAAACACCGTAATCATCAATACCATGACATCACCAAATTATCAACAACATAATCATCAACGCCGCCGCCAGCTCAAGGCCCCTAATGTCAAATCGTCACCACACCAGGTCCCAGACCAAATCGACGCCCCCAACATCTTGTCCGTATCATCGCCACACCAGATACCTCAAAGCGTGGTGAACAACTTTCTTCTCTTTATCCCCATCCACTTGCTTCGGATCGATCTCGGCCGGGGGAGAGAAGGAAGACCTCCTTGGTGACAACGTCTTGGATACGAGAACGGTGGAGAAGGAAGACCCATTTGAAGTCGATGGCGGTGATGATTTCTTAGGGACGGCAAAAGAAGGAAGACCCGTTTGAAGTCTACGTTAGCGGAGGAGATGCGAGAACGGGGGATGACAAGTCGACGGCGGAGGAGGAGATGAGAGAACGGGGAGGATGGCTTCTCCTCGAAGAAGACCTGTTTCCGGAGCTTCTTGGGGCGGCCATAGTGGGGACGGTGGTTGTTATTGGCGGCTGTTTGTCGACTTGGTTCGTCGATTTTGATAAACGGATGAGTTTGATTTCTAGGTGTGGTGGTGATGATTTCTGAGTTTGATTTGGTTCTTCCATGATTGAATTCTGGGTTCTGAGTTTGATTTCTTCATTTTGTTTTTTATTTTGATAAACGGATGATTTTTATTTCTGGGTGGAGTGTTGATTTTGTTCTTCCATGTTTGGTTTCTGGGTTCTAAGTTTGATTTCTTCATTGCGTTATTGATTTTGATAAACGGATGAGTTTGATTTATAGGTGCGGTGGTGATGATTTCTGAGTTTTATTTTGTTTTTAGATGTTTGATTTCTGGTTTGAGTTTGATTTTCTTCTTAGATGTTCTATGTAGGTTTTTTTTTTTTTTTTTTTTTTTTTTTTTTTTTTTTTTAAATAATTATATATTTTTTATTTTTAATTTTATTTTACTTTTAAATTTAATTAAAATTAAAATATAATTATAAGGGTATTTTGGTATTTGTACATAATTTGTGACATTTGACTGTTAAGGGTTTGTTTATTTTTTTGTTTAAAGACTGAGTAATATTGCTGAAGACCGAAGACTGAAGATTGAATAGTGACTGAAACATGAAATCTGAATAACATATTTGTTTTTTCTTCCCTTATATTTTATTTGTTTTTTAAAATTAAAATTATCCGAAGATCAGTAATTTGACATTTATATTCTTTTACTATTAGTAGTTAATATAATATAAACAATTATAATAAATTATTTAGTAAAATTAAAACACTTTGATATATATATTAATAATATTTTTATTCATAATTAAAATATGATAATTATTATAGTAAAGCATTTTTTAAAAATATATATATACATAAATAAATTATTATAGGAAAGTAAATTAAATAAAAATATATAAAATAGTATTAAGTTAAATTACTATTGTTATATATTTAAATAAAAATAATATTGAAAGAAATATCATTAAAATAAATATGTATAATGTAATATTAAGTCAAATTTGAAAATATGTTTGTTAAAGTATTAAAAGAAATTTTTATAATATAAAACTAAAACAAATTTGAAAATTTGTTATTTTGAAAAGGATAAAATTGAAATAATAAATTTATAAAATTATCAAATGATTTGATATTTAGTGAAAAATCAGAAAATGTAATTTTTTATTTTCAGTGGTTTTTGAGTGGTTTTAAGTGGTTTGATCATTTAAAAAACAAACAAAAATCACTTAATTGACCTAATTCAGCACCATTAAGTGTTAAGTGTAAAAAAACAAACGATCCCTCAGATTTTTGGTCAGAAGGACTAATTAGATGAATTTTTAAAACATGAGGGATGATGAGTATTCAAAATGTATAAGTGAAAAAAGTAATATTTTTTTAAATGTTAGAAACTAAATTAAAATTTTCTCTTTTTTATTGTAAATTGATGATGAATTAAATTCTCATGTTTAGCCTACAATGTAATTTTTGTATTCTATTTTATAATTGATTTTATAATTGATGCAGTAATATTTTATAATTGATTTTTATTTTTGTATTCTATTTTATTGATACTTAATACTACTTGATTAATTTGGATCCGTTAATTGATTAGATCTTAGGAATCTGATACTGTTGAGAGAAGTATTATGAGATCGGAACCCAATAAAATAGTATAATTTATATGAGACAGAGATATACTCATATTGTTGTATAATTATGTGAGGATAATCTGAACTTAATGAACTCAAATTAGTTAATCTATAAAAAAATATAATCAGGTTAATTAATTTGGGTGAGTGCTTGACCATCGAGAGAGACTAGTTACTACTTTAGGATTGTTCGATTAATTACAAGATAAAAACTATTTTTTAGGAGAGGAGAATAAATCAAATGATTGGTTAAGTGAAATTATATACCTAGATATTTTCTCATTTCTGATTTTTCTTAAATTTAATTGCTAGTTTAATTTCTTAATTTTTATTTTCTCAATTTCAAATCCAATTTCGATAGTTTAGATAAGGAATTATCTTGACTAGGTTAGTATTTAACTAGATTTGAAAAATCCTCGTAGGAACGATACCCTATTTACTATTATATTACTTGTGAATCGTGTATATTTACACATGTTTCTAGTGTGAATATTTGGTATTGTGTTTTGATAAAAAATATTTCATTATTGAAATTAGTTTATAAAATACACTAGAAATTTTATCATCAGGTAGACACGATTCTTTATCTAGTCTAAAATTTATCCACAATTTAAGGTAACAGTTGGGCACCTTATATTGTTAAAGTTGTAGGTTTATTTTGTTTCAATTGAGAGTGATGAACCTAAATTTAGGTAAGTATATGACTTACAACAAAAGAGCCTACTACATTGGATGCATTGGATATGGATAACGTAAGGTAATAAAATTCTATTCATTGTTTATGGAATTTTATTGTTTCACATATGAGAAATTAGTGTGTGTATTAATCCTAAAATAAATTATGTAACTCGTAATCATAGGTTGTAATGTTTAAGCTATTAATGGGTAATGATCAATATGACCTAAGTGTTTTGATAGTTTGTATTATGATCTAATAATTATAGAGAACATATATTTATAGATACAGTATCATGACTTTTATTTTAATTATAATAAAAGTAAATACCAGTTTATTGGTCTTATGGGTACTTGGATAATAAACTAGGGTTCAAGTATTCGATAAATGATTATTGAATTTCGATTTGTTTGACAAATCATGATTATCCATCGACACAAAGGTAGTTATAGATATCAATATTTAAAATCAAGTTAAAAATATCAATATTTAAAATGTGTAAAAAGATACTATTATTTCAATAAAAGTTATAAATACATTTACATTTATGTTTTTATGATATATATCATTATTTTTATAATAGAGCTATAACAAATAGTAGATAATATATATGAAAAAATAAATAAATAAAATAAAGAAGAGAAAGAACTTCATTTTGGTTCATATGTGAAAGAAATCATGGCAATATATAAAATTCATCAAATACGATAAAATAGAACTGAAAGGGTACCCATTTCTACGTAGTGGAAATTATTATGGATTTTGGATTGTCTAATTGGTCAGAGTTTGACCACAAATTATGGAACCAAAACCTCAAATCATAGTGTAAAAACCTTACCATGTGTTTTCACTTTTCTCTCATATGTTATGTGTAGTTTGATGTTTGTGTATGTTTTTGGAATTGATTGTTCATCAATCTTTACAAATGAAATACATCACGTATTTATAGAAGTGGCGGTTATTTTCTGATAACCGTCAATAATTGTTAGCGATTATTCGATTCAATCAGATTCAAATGAATTTAAATAGGATCATGGGTTTGCATCGTCTTGGGTGAACCTGACCCAACAACCCAACAACCTAAAATTTTCCACTCATATAAGATGAGTCGAATAGAACTCATAGAGAAAACACTAGTGATCCCTAAATGATAAGAAGTATAGACATTCATACAGACAAATACATTGTATGACCTATGAATAATAATGTATGTAATATGGCTTGTTTCTTTAAATCTCAATTGTACTACTATACAAGATATTATCAAACTTGTTCATTATTATGTCCTAGATTTAATAGAATTTTATTTACTCGAGCATATTTAATCCCTTAACATAATATGCTCGATCCTCCAATATTCCATATAATCACAATTGCAATTTTAAATTGCAAATTGTCATGACAAGTAACTATAGGAACAAAATAAAATTTATGAAATTCTTCTGTCCTAATTTCATCCCTTAGTCAACAAAAATGACTAACACCATAGTAATGTTCCCATAGACCGTATTATCATAACCATAAAAGACACATTAATGATACAAACATAACTCTGTTACTTTGAGACAAAGTAAACAATCACTAAGGACATGGGTAAAAGTTTTATACAAACTTCATTAGAACTTAAATATTGAGGAATCAGGTATAAATTCACTCATTTTTTATGTCGGTCACAATAAACACATGCGGTATGAAATGCATGTTACAGTGAATCTTGTCATTTAATGAGGACGCGTATATCTTTCTATATTGAGATTATTCACTATATAGATCTTAGTTCAAATGCTCTCTTAGCCCCTAACTTGAGTTTTTAAAAACTCACCTTTCAGACGCTTTTATAAAGAAATTCACATATGACTTAATCAAGTTCTCATGATGGTGGGGATATATCATGAATGGTTCAATAATTGGTTTTAGGTAGAACCTCATCTTGATCACAGTTAGGGTGATATTTCATATATTTCAAACCCTTAAGAGAATAACCTCATCTTTATCCTTTGAAAATATATGTCTCATCTTGGCTTGCTCTCCTAGCAACCAAGGCGACTATACGTGTAAAAATACCAATCTCAAAACCTGATGACATACTTTCATATATAATCTATGTGATATAAATATGTGCTAGTTTTATATAACCAAAATGACGTATTTATTCATTAAACAAATATAGCTTAACCTAACAATTACATCACAATCTACGTAAAACAAAAGATCGAGCATGTGACGAAAATACATTCTTGTCATTGCTTTTGTGAGTGGATCCATTACCATCTCACACATAGATACATACTTAATTGTTACATTATGTTTCATCACTTTGTCCCTCATGAAATCGTACTCAATTTCTCTATGCTTTGATTTACTATAATACTTCTCATCTTCGATATAAGTAATTATTTTCTAACTATCACAGTATACAATAACTGGCTTCTTTGCATTAACTTTGAATTTAGATCCTCTTAGAATCTTTTAGCCACACTGTTTCTTGGACTACAGTTGAACATGCTATAAATTCAGTTTCCATAATGGACAGCGCAATGCATGACAACTTTTTATTACTCCAAATCACTTCCTAAATCAACGTCTGTATATCCAACTAGACGCATGTTGCCATCTTAATAACACAAGGAGTAATCAACAGTCCTTTTCAGATATGCTAATATTATATTGATATTTACTTAATAGTTCAACTGCATAGCAGATAACAGGTCTCATACACATCATAACATATATGAGACTATTGATAGCATTGGAGTGAGGAACTCTTTGTATTCTTTCACACTTTTGTAGAGTCTAGGGACACATTTCATGACTAAGAGTCTAACTCTTTGAGATCGGAGTACCCATACGCTTACAATCAGCCATATAGAATCGTTCAAAAATCCTTTAATGTATGACTCTTATGACAAAGCGAGAATTCCCCTTAAACAATCTTTATTAATTTTAAATCCTAAAATATAGGTAGCTTCTCCCATATTTTTCATCTCGAGAGTTAAGAATAACCATTCCTTTATGGTTATTATGAACTCTCTGTCATATCCGACTTACAGAATATCGTCCACATATAAAAATAATATTATAAACTTATTTTTTTACCTGCTTAACATATATACAACGATCCTCCTCTATCATTTGAAATCCATAGGATATCATGACAATCTCATGGAAATGGAAGTACTACTGTCTGAAGGATTATTTCAAGTTATAGATCAATCTCTTAAGCTTACGTACTTTCAGCTCATGACCTTTTGAAACGAAATTTACTGGTTGCTCTATCTAAATTTCTTCCTCCAGCTTTTCATTGAGAAATGTTGTTTTTATATCCATCTGATGTAATTTCAAGTTCACATATGTGACGATAGCTGATATAAGGTGGATAAAAGCAAACCTTACCATAGAGAAGAAGGTTTATTTATAGTCTATACTCTCTTGTTGAGTATATTCTTTTGCTACTAACTTCGCCTTATTTTTCTCTATTGAGCCGTCTGTCTTACGCTTGATACGGAGAGCCCATTTGATTCCAATGGCTTTTTGACCAAGCGGTAAGTCAACCAAGTCCCAAACATTGTTACTTTTTATTGACTCCATCTCTTTTTACATAGCTTTAATCTAAAAAAATCTCAAACAGGTAAATTAAGGGCCTTATTCACATTCTTTAGCTCATCATTATTATGTGAAGCAAGCATAAAAGCCTTCAATCTCAAATCGATGACGAGGAACAACCTTACAATTGTTTATACGAGTTGATAATTTTGACAGCACTAACTCGTTAGGCCATTCGTTCCCATTGAGAACAAATGAAAGAGTCATTTCAAGAGCTCTGTCACTCCTATTAGGAATAAAGTGTTCAAATAACTCTCTATCTCCCTTTAGTTGAGTGTTCGGACAAGGAGCATCATCCGAATCGTTCAACTTGTAATGTTGAAATTCCTTTTTCAACCTCACATTTGCTAGGAAATTCATTCTCTGAGAAGTTCACATCGTGTGACTCTAATTCAGCAATGCTTTCATATGAGTTTTCTCCTATAAATACATATACTTTTGAGTGCTTAAAGTATCTAATAAAGATACACTTCTTTCCTCTAACACCTAAATTTCCATATTTACTAGCTATATTATGTACATATCATATGCACCCCCAAGATCGCATATAATAAGGTTTGACTTCCTACTTGTCCATAATTCATAGGATGTGGGAGATATTGACTTGATAGGGGCCTTATTCAGAATGTAAATAGCTATTAATAGCGTATCTCCCTAGTAAAATACTAGGAGGTTTGTTTGTGACATCATAGATCCTAACATGTCTAGTAATATTCTATTCCTCTTTTCCACTACACCATTCTGCTGTGAAATCTTAGGAATGGTCAACTGTTTGTCAATACTTTTCTCATGGCATAATGACTCAAACTAGTCAAAAATGTATTCTCATCCTCGATCAGTCTGTAAGACTTTAACAGTTCTATCTAACTGATTATCTACCAAGTTTATATACAATCTAAAGCAATTTAATGTATCAAATTTATAGGAGATTTGACAGACGTGACCAAAATGAGTGTAATCATCTATGAATGTTATAAAATACAAGGCACTATTTCTTACTTTCACATTCATTGGTCCATAAATATCATAATAAATTAACTGCAATGGATTCTCAACCCTAATTCCATTTTCAAATAGTTTTCTAGTTGTTTTTTCTGCTAGACAACTTTCATATACAGACAAATCTTTCTTATTAAGGGAACCTAAAAATTCCTTTTTGGCCACTCTTTTCATTCAATCCTACCCGATATGTCCTAGTCTAGCATACCAAATATTAATATCAGTATTGGCAACATTAGTGGAAATAATTAGTGAAAAACAACCATCATTAATAAATTCGTTATTTAATAAGATGAAACCATTTGACAAATCTCCAATACCCTAACATAATTAATCCAAATAAATCCTTAAACAGTTTCCATCAAAAGTTTAACTATACCCTAAACTCATTAGGACAATTATAGAGACAAGATTCTGTCGAATCTCTAGAGCATATAAAATATCATGGAGATACAACATTTGACAACCTCGTAGAATCCCTTTGTAAGTGCCAATTTCACTCAAGTTGTACCCCATGTAGATCTATTTTGTTCCTTGGCTTATTCGACGGTGCTCTACAAATGTCTCTTTGTCTCTGGCTATGTGGTATATAGTTCCTAAGTCTCTTTCTTCTGCTCAGTGCATTCATGAGCGAAGTGACCCATCTTGCCACATTTGAAATATTTGATTTACTCTTGTCCTTCTTTGAGCCACTACACTTACCTCTCTTAGGCTTTTTGGTCTCATCTTTATTGGATTTAGGATTCTCTTTCCATTTCTTCCAACTCTTATTCTTTCCACCATTCTTACGCTTAGAGCCTAAACCTTTATGCATGCTGGACTTAGCCAAATAAACCTGACTCGAAGCATTGGCCATTTCTAGGCACTCATCTTCGAGTTTAACATGACGTGAGATATCATCAAACGTCTTGATGTTATCGTTGTGGGTCATACTGATTTTTCATGTTTTTTTAGTTATTTGGGAGAGGCTGGATCATTGCTTATACTTGCTACTCATCAGTTAAGGCATAGCCAGCTGATTTCAACTCATGTATTATGTTTGTGTTTGCTAAAAAAAAAACAAAAATCAACAATTTGTTTTTCATAAAATTAAGAATTTTGCGGAACATTGACTTTCAAAACTTTTTAGAAAACTCAAGAACTCAGGATTCATAAAACAATGAAATAAAATAATATAAAGAAATAAAAATAAGATTTTTGTCTTCTATATTGATCTCTATGGATTGCTCATCACCTTGCCTTCCTTGATATATCTCTAAACCAAGAAACAAGTGAGTGGGCACAATTACATAGAATTGTGCTCACTTACTTTTTGATTTATTTCTAGAAAAAAAATCAAATTAAATCAATATTTATAAGAGATGAGTGTTTGTTTTTGGTTATATAAAGAATAAAGACACAAATTCTTGTTCTTTATATTTGTTGAAAAAAAAAAACTTTTTTTTTTCTTATTGTTTCTCAAAAACATATACAACAACCAAAAAACTCTCTTTTTGAAAAGAAGTTATTTAGTTTTATAGGCAAACAATTAGGGTTTTAATTAATCAATATTAATATTGACCCGAATTTTATTAGAAAACTCAAGAACTCAGGATTTATAAAATAATGAAATAAAATAATATAAAGAAATAAAAATCAAAGTTTTACCTTCTGTATTGATCTCTATGGATTGCTCACCACCTTACCTTCCTTGATATATCTCTAAACCAAAAAACAAGTGAGTGTGCACAATTATATAGAATTGTGCTCACTTACTTTTTGATTTTTTTTTTTCTAAAAAAAATCAAATTAAATCAATATTTATAAGAGATGAGTGTTTGTTTTTAGTTATATAAAGAACAAAGACACAAATTCTTGTTCTTTATATTTGTTGAAAAAATAAAACCTTTTTTTTTTCTTATTGTTTCTCAAAAACACATACAACAACCAAAAAACTCTCTTTTTGAAAAGAAGCTATTTCTTTTTATAGGCAAACAATTAGGGTTTTAATTAATCAATATTAATATTGACCCTAATTTTATTATAATTAAACTTTTGCCCCATATAACATAATTAATTCAAAATTAATTCATGTTATATTTTGAAATAGAACTTATAACCTTTTATAAAATTAATTAAATAATTATTAATTCATAATTAATAATTAAATAATTTAAATAATCATTATTATTTAAATATCAAGTGAACACAAATTTTTGTTACTTACGTAACATCTGTAATTGGACGATCCAATTACAATATTCTATATACACGTTTCTTGTAGTGAAATGAGCTATCAAGGGGACCCGATGGACCTACAATTTTGAACTCCAATAATATCGGAATTATTAATTAAATTCTTTAATTAAATAATTCACTATTATTAATTTTAGAGTTACTCAATTAAAAACCTAAGATTGCACTCTCAAAACTTTAGATGTTTTTTATACAAGCTAAAATTTTTCAATGTCCATTGATTTAATCACTACATGTGATTTGACCATCCACAAATAGTTCATAATTAGAGCTAGGTCAAATGTCCGTTTTACCCTCTAATTATTTCTTAATCCTTAAGTATCATTAATTCTCTAATGAACAATATATTCATAATAACTTATGAATTTATCTTTCTGTTTACATATGAATAGAAAGTTGAGCGCTCTTATTATTCAAGACTTGAATCAACCTTTAAGAGAACTACTTTTCTACTTCTCGCAAGAAGAAGTGGATTCCACTATTATATGGAATGTTCCCAGCTACTTATTAAATCATATCCCCAAAGTATGAAGTTATTGATCGGGCATCTACCCCGATCTCACCCATGTAAATCAAAGGAAATAACTTAACAAGCAGGAGTTCGTAATACACTCAGAATTAAGATCAATTCATATATGATCATCTGGTTGATAAATATGAATTTTTAAGTTTAACGGATATTATTTAGAGACTTATGTTTTTCGTGATCCAGTCCTATATAATCTTTATTATATAAAGTGCCTCCATTTCCATATCACCACATGAACATTCTTGGATAAGACTGTCGTATCAAATACGAAAGGGATCGCAGCTGTAGATTTACCACAAACAAAGTACTCAGCTTCGTTTGTTTTCTATGGACTCTTTAGATTACTTATCTTAAACTAAATCCACCTGTATATAACACTTATACACTTAGTTTGAAATTACATCAGTAATCAAGGATGTTTCTCATGATATATACAATTTTTGCAAAAATATATAAATTGAATGAAATGAAAACTTTATTAAAAATTCATAAAACCGTTTACAATATTACAAGCTCTTAGAACAGAAACCTCAACAATCTCTCACTTACCTTAGAGCATATGGGACATATTTCGTAATCCTAGACCCTCTAGATGACCTTTAAATCCTTTTGTCGTTAAATTCTTCGTAAACGGATCAGCAAGGTTGTCTTGTGATGCAATTTTCATCACTTTTATATCTCTCATTCGTATGATCTCTCTAATGAGATGATATTTCCTCTCTATATGCTTCCCTCGTTTATGGCTTCTCGGTTCTTTGGAATTGGCCATTGTACCATTATTGTCACAATAAAGGGTGAGTGGTTTATTCATGTCTGGAACAACTTCCAAATCAGCCAAGAACTTACGTAGCCATATCGCCTCTTTAGCTGCTACATATTCGGCTTCCATAGTGGAGTCAGCAATGCGTGATTGCTTAACACTCCTCCATGTAATGGCTCTGTTACCAAGGGTAAATATTGACCCAGACGTAGATTTCCTAGAATTTTTATCCTACTGAAAATTAGAATCCGTATATTCTAATGGGATCAAATCCTCTTCAGAATATACTAGCATATAGTTTCTCATTCTCCGAAGATACTTGAGAATATGTTTTACAGCCACCTAATGATCAAATCTTGGATTGGATTGATAACGACTAACTATTCCCACGGAATAGCATATATCTGGTCTCGTGCATAACATAACATACATGAGACTGCCTACTGCAGAGACATAGGGAATCCGTCTCATATCCTCAATTTGTTTAGGTGTCTGATTCCTTAAACAAATACACTCTATGACGAGAAGGTAAATGACCTTTCTTAGAGTTCTGCATTGAAAATTGCACAAGAATCTTATCAATATATGATGCCTGAGACAACGCTAATAATTTGTTCTTACCATCACATATTATTTGGATCCCAACGACATAACTGGCCTCTCCCAAATCTTTCATTTGGAATTGGCTAGCGAGCCAACTTTTTACATCTGATAGTACTCCTATATCATTCCTAATGAGTAGAATATCGTCAACGTAAAGTACAAGGAAAACCACTTTCTTATCGATAATTCGTTTGTATACACAAGGTTCATTAATATTTTGCTCAAAACTATAAGACTTGATCGAAGTATCAAACCTTATGTTCCAAGATCGAGATGCTTGTTTAAGTCCATAAATGGACCTTTGCAACTTGCAAACCTTTTGCTCTTGACTTTGGGATACAAATCCCTCTGGTTGTCCCATATAGATACTTTCATCAAGTTTATCATTCAAAAATGTAGTCTTGACGTCCATTTGTCAAATCTCATAATCGACACATGCAGCAATGGAAAGAAGAATCGGAATGGACTTAAGCATAGCTACTGGTGAGAAATTTTCCTCATAGTTTACTCCCTCTTTCTGGATATAACCCTTTGCCACTAGTCTAGCTTTGAAGGTCTCTACTTTTCCATCCACTCCTCTCTTCTTTTTATAAATCCACTTGCAACCTATGAGTTTTATCCCATCTATTTGATCTACAAGTTCCTAGACAAAGTTGGAATACATAGACTCCATCTCGAGATTCATTACTTTAAGCCATTCTTCTTTATCAGAATCCTCCATTGCATCATGGTATGTCAATGGATCATTTACACTCTCATCAGAGATAGTAATCTGTGCCTCTTTGATCTTTCTATAGTGGACTAGTGGTCTAATAACCCTCCCACTATGATGAGGTGGTAGATGATTTTGATGAGAATCTGTCTGACGTTCAGACGTGGTCTAAATTATGTATTTATCAACAACTATTGTTGATAAGGTACTGGTCGAACCAGGAAGTAATTCCTCTAGTACAACTTTACTTCGAGATTTGTACTCTCTCATATAATTCTCTTCAATAAACGTAGTGTTTGTCGATACAAACACTTTGTTTTCTTCAGGACTATAAAAGAGTCTGCCTCTAGTCTCCCTAGGATAACCTTCAAATAGGCAAACTTTTAAACGTGGTTCCAACTTTCTAGTTTTGCTCTTCAGCACATGTGCTAGACACCCCCAAATGCGAAAATGTCATAAACTAGCTTTGCAACCATTCCACAACTCCAAGGGTGTCTTTGGAATTAACTTAGATGGTACAACATTCAAAATATACATTGCAATTTGCAATGCATATCCCCAGAATGAACTAGGCAATTATGAGAAACTAAACATAGATCTTATCATGTCTAAAAGGGTCCAATTTCTCCTTTCTGCAACACCGTTCTACTGGGATGTTCCAAGAGCAGTCAATTGGGATAGAATTCCATGCTCAAGTAAGTAATCCTCGAACTCTGTATCTAGATACTCATCTTTACGATCCTATCTTAGAGTTTTCAATGTTTTACCTAACTGATTTTCAACTTCAACTCAAAATTATTTGAACCTTTCAAAAGTTTCTGACTTCCATTGCATTAGGTAAACATACTCATATCTAAAATAATCATCAATAAAAGTAATGAAATATTCATCACCACCTTAGCTCTGAGCCCTTTTCTAGTAAAAGGTCTTTTGGTCATTTTACCTCCTAAACATGATTCACAAACAGGTAAAATGTCAATCTTTAACTCACTTAAATGTCCGCTCTTTACAAGTTTGTCTAATCTGCCAAGGTTAATATGACCAAGTCTTAGATGCCAAAGATATGTGTCATCATTTTGAGAAATCTTTTGTCGTTTTGTTTTTTTAGGTTTTTCAACCTTAAATATTTCAACATTAAGCAGTGAGTTATGTATTAACAATTTTAACACATATAAATTGTTTTCTTGTATCACTGAACAAATTTTCAAACAATTTCTAGAAATAATAATTGATTTACTACAAAAAGAAACAGAATAATTAAATTCCAAACGTTTGGATACAGAAATCAAATTTCTTTTAAAAACTAGAATAAAATAAACATTGTTGACAGGACCCCGTCTGAACCTTACCGTCTTTACGTCCGGAGGGCCCTATCTGGCACCCCAACGGAATCCTCCTAACCTCATTGATTGAGCTAAAGGAATCTCACGGAGCGAACCCTTAAAACATTATCGTATTCCATTGCTTTTAAATACTAAACTGGGTTGGTTTTTTTTTTTTTCAAATGAAAATCCAGCGACATAACAGCTAAAATTTAGACATTTTCAAAGTACCTGTAAAGGCAAAATATACTTCAACTATTTCCAATGTCCAACCCAACTTCTTTCCATATAATCCACGAAACTTAAAAGTCATATAAAGCCATATAATCATAGGCTTAAAAGCTATAATCAAAATCTCATATAAAATTTATTTATAAAACATAATACTTTTGTAGCTTTAATAAAATTTATGCCACTTTATACACATAAAAAACACAAGAACAAATGCTTAACTTTAATATCACAAATCAAGTTACAAAATTTTAACCAAAAGAGATGGCATTCCAACTTTACAATAACATGCAAAATGATCATGCAAGGGAAGCATTTGTCGAATCCGTGCCTACCTATATCAACAGAGGGAACCTCGTGCTTCGGTCACCCGCGCTTGCACCTAAGGAGGTTTTTAAATAAAACAAGGAAAATGTGAGGTTATTGAAGCTCAGTGAGTGCGCATAGATTATAAATCCATAAAATAGTTATTACTAAAATACCTCCTTTAATTAATGAAAATAAAGTTTATTTACTTAATTGCTCAACGTAAAACTCTACAAAATTTTCATATCTCATTTGATAAATTTATAGACTTATCAACATAAAGATCAACATAGGAAATACAAAATAAGTTTATTTACATAAGATTTAGAAAGTATAAAAACTTATACAAAACTACAAACAATTATAAGGATTCCTTCCAATACAAAATTGAAATTGCGTAAACATAATAAATTTTTCATGCTTATCTTTGTAGTTAAAAATGCACCAATGTTACCCCATAAACTTATAACCACGAAAATGTGGAATCACGAGGTGATTTAGCCACAAACACCATCCGTGACACTTACAAAGACATCCTAATAACTACGCGCAGAATGATGCATCACAAAGCGTAGCGTAAGACAACATCCCATATACATATAAGCGACACAACGGACTCTATCCCCCCAAAGTTAGTGACGTGATCCCTCCCATACTTTCTCATACACATGTGGGACATACCGACCGAGTCTATAAAACTTACAAGAGTGGGTAGACAATTGGCCTTTGAAAATTCATTCAAGTATAAATTATTTTTAGCATCAAACACTTGAAAATCAAGCTTGAAACTTCCAATTTCATTTCAAACTAGCTTTCACACTTATGAAAACACAAAAGATAATCTTTTATTTAAAACATAATAGTCATATAATTACTCATTTAAAAGCCTAAAATAGCAACCATACTAAAAATTGCATAAACATGTCAAAACAACATACAATTTTTCTAAAACCATTTTGCACCCACCTTTGCTTACAAACTTCCCTAGCGGCTTCAACGGTCCTCTCCGGCACTGCTAGCCTCACCTTCACCTACACATCATAATTTCGCTTAGAATACACCAAATAAAGCTTCATAAAACTTGTTACACCATTCTTAACTCACTTTACCCGTAAAATGACAGTCCCTAAAAAATTTCTCTACATGGTTTCCTCTCAACTGAAACTTTCTAATTCCGATTTCTTTCTATGGATCCTATTCATTTTCACCTAGGAAAACGCCCATACGCTCGAAATCATCATTCGAAGCTCAAAATGAAAAGTGGTCATTTTTGACCCCTCTTGGCCAAATAGTATGCACAGCCCTACCTAGGGTTGTGCTTCACTTCTTTCTTGCTCCACACACCTTCTCGACTCACATTTTGATCACCCGTAAAGCGGCTTTGAAAAATTCCATCATTTGAATATCGAAACCTACGAAAACCTCACTTTTTCATTCGTTTTTAAGGGGTATTTTCACACTTTTCATTCTAACTCTTAATTCTTTCTTTCCTAGTGTTATACATACTCAAACCTATCCACACAATTCATTTCAACATATACAAGAAGTGGCATTCCATGACAATCCATAGTGCCCTTCATAGGTGCCTTACAATGCCTTACAATGGAAATGGTTCAAATCCAATTCTAACATTTCTATAAGTTTGTTTGTTACTTTACCAACCTAAAATCATGTTTAAAACACTTCCATTTCATTGGTTTCTCATACCTCTCCATATGGCATTACAAGCACTAACATAGTCTAGGTTCATTTCCTTCAAATTTCACATGTTGGTTCTTTTAGGCATTTTTTCAAACACCTAGTCTACATCTCATTCCATTGGTTTCCAATCCAAAATCAACTTGAAATCTATCTCATGCCAACACTAACCCATCAATTTTAGTAGCTTTCCATGCCATCTACACATGCTTTCAAGTCTCCAAAGAATCATCTTTTAACATAGCTAAAACCTTGAACCAAAACCAACTTAAACATCATCAAAATAACCAACACAAACATCACCACAAAAAGTTTAAAAGTGAGTAAACTAACCTTGGTTGACTTTGTTTCTTGCTTCAAATTTGATTTCCTAGCTTAGGGAGACTTGATTGATTGATTAGAAGCCTAAAAATGGGTTGAACCAACTTTGATCATCATTTCCTTGCCTTGGCCGAACCAACTTATTCTTCTCTCACGTTTTCTCTCTTTTCTTCCTTTGGTTTCTCTCACGGTTTTGCTTGGTTTGTTTGTGGCATGAATTGTTTCCAAAAAATTGACTAAGTGTGGTTTATATACTAATATCAATTCCATAAATGACCATTGTATCCTTTCTTTAATTGGTTTTTGGCACTTAGCTTTTACTTATTCTATCTTGACCCTTAACTTATAAACTTCTTTCAATTTAGTTCATAAGTCATACTAACTTATGAACTCCAATGACAATGATCAATTTGCCCTTATACTAAACTAGGCTTCCAATGAGATTTCATCAATCCCTATAGTTTTACAATTCTTTCGTTTAATCCCCTAGGGTCTCAAAACATCTCTTAATAATTATTTATGATTTCATACACCATTTATAGATTATTACTAAAGTAACCATAATTAAACATAGAGGGCTTACAATTGTTCAATATGACAAAACAATTATTATTGAAATGAAGTCTAACTTCTCTCACTGCCTTTGCTGAAACGACTTCCCTAGTCCCGACTCGTATGTTGAACTCGTCCTCACCAAGCTGCTTATAAGAGTCAATTAGTTATAAAGAAGAACAAACATGATTAATGGCTCCTGAATCAATTATCCAAGTGGATGAATTATCTAAATGGATGAATCATCGTCCACTAAACAAGATTCAATGAATAGTAAATCATATTTATCTTTCATCTTCTTCTCTTTGAGCTCGTTGAGATACTTAGGGCAGTTCCTCTTCTAATGCCCATCCACACTACAATGGAAACATTTTCCTTTGGACTTGGTGGCCTTGGAGCTTTTTTTGTTCTTTTTTTTGGTAGCTTATGTTTTGGGCTTAGCTTTAGCCGTTTTGGTGTTTGTCTTCCTCTTATTTTTAGCAGAAGAAGAAGACTCAGCAACGTTTGCTTCACCAGACTTACTCTTGTCCTTATTCATAGACTCATAAGTACTAAGCTCATTAAGTAACTGTGTAAGTGAGTAAGTCAACTTGTTCATAACATAGTTGCTCTTGAATTGCATGAAACTCTTCGGAAGAGTTTCCAAGATCATACTCATTTGATTGCGCTCGTCTATTGCCCCTCCATGGCTTTCAGTTGTGTTGAAAAAGGTCATTATTTTCAAAACATGCTCTCGAACAGATGTACCCTCTTTCATTTTAGCAGTCATCACAACACAAATAGCTTCGTGTCATTGCTGCTCAGAAGATTGCCCAAACATGCCCTGTAATGACTCCAGCATCTGAGTTGCTGTTGTCATTGACTTGTGCTTGGTTGCAAGCACCTCGAACATCCTTGTTTACAAGTAGCAACGGGCCTTTTCATCAGTCGTGACCCATTTTTGATAGGCCTCATGAACAGCACGTCCAGCATTATCTGCTGATTGAGGAGGACAAGGCTAATTCATGACAAACTTAAGGTACTCACAAACCAGGACTGCGTTCATATTACTTTTCCATTTGACATAATTTTCCCCATTAAGTTTATCATTAGCAAGAATAGAAATTAACGGAGATACCATTGTTAAAAATAAATAAAATGGAATTCATTTAATATCAATTTGCAAAATTTAATATCATATAATTTTGGCACAAAATTAAACGTGATGTATGATCCACGAATAATGAATTATCAAAATCTCTAAAATTAATTATTATGCCACGATAATCTAACATGCCACAAATAGGTGCCGCAGTAAGGTAGGTCAAACATTTGTATGTTAGACTGAGACATTCTCAATCAAATAATATAACAAAAAAACTCTTTTTCATATATTATTTGACTATCGTTTTTCAGTCAGAAAAAATAATTAACAATTAATTATTTTCTTTATGAGTGTAACCCATCATTTCGGAATCTATAGACTTAACTCGAGAATTGTCACCGTAGGATAGGTCAAACACAAGATACATCTAGAATTCGTATCCATTAGGAAGTCAACCTTGATCAACCTAAATGGACACCATCCATAAGGGGACGATCAGAAAGCCATCTCGACGCGTCATTTAAGTTTTATGGTGTTGAACTAATAATGGAGATCGCGGGATATATTGTCATATATCTCTCTCTCACTCACTATTTTCGGATTAGGGATTTCGATTAAATTTTCCTAGTCATTGTCTTAGATTATTAACGGCTAAAAAGATAATCTAAATTACTAGGAATTTGTGTGTTATTAGAGTTCGAAACTTATTAACACTTAATGAATTATCAGATTTTTAACACTTAAAAATCTAATTTAATTGATAAATCTAATGAATTACCGGATTTTTAATACTTAAAAATCTAATTCAATTTATAAATCTAATCAAAATAATCAAAATTATAAAAACTAGATTTAATATGAAATCATCCGATTTTAACTAATTAAAATCTAATCCACATTATGAATGTCAATTATTGAAACCAAATTTCTAATTTGAAACCTATGATTTTCTACTAAAATCAATTCAAATTATTTAAAAAGTATTCTATGTATTATTATTCTATTTATACTAATAAACAATTTTAATAGTGAAATAAAAATAATAAATATGATGCATGTCCTGTTATAATGCAATGAGTAGGCACTTCATGATTCTATATGACATATTTTTAATGCATGTACATGTTATATACTTCTCCATCCATCTCATGAAAATAATTAAACAAATAACATGTATATGACCGGGTTCTTTGGTTTTAACGACCTACATCTAAATTTAAGATTACAAAAATTAACCAAAACATTCTTTGGCCTTCACTTGTAGTCTTCATGGTCTTCAAGGTCTTCAATGTCTTCATGGGCTTATAATTAAATCTAATTTAATTATCAAAAACTTCTATCAAATAGATTAGGCTAGAAAAGCTCATTTCTTGATTTATGGATCCAAGAAAATTATCCAAACACATGGACAATTTTAAATAGTGTTACAATTGAAATGGAAACCCCAAAAATATGAAACACATAATTCTAGGGGCTGTTAAAAATAATAATAATAAATAAACAAAAATTGTCAAGTGTCACATGCATAAGCATGCAATGCATAAACATGCACTATGTGCAACAATTGCACTTCTAGTGCAATGCAAAACACACATGTGCTATTTATTTATTATTATTATTATAATTTTGTTTGTTTGCACATCTAATGTGCAACGCATCTAATGCGCATACATTTATTCATAATAAATGTTTTATTGAATCGTTCAAAATAGCCGCATTAATCATCTATTTCAATGCAATTAATTATATTTTAAACGGTAGTTTTAAATACAATTAAATAAAACCAATCATTTTCAACATAATTAAAATAATTATCCGTTTCAAATCATAATTATACCATTCAAAATAGCTACATTAACCATCCATTTCAATACAATTAATTAAAACCAGCCATTTTCAACATAATTAAAACAATCATTCGTTTCGAATCATAATTCCGGCACAGCAAATCAACCCTGTTGACATCAATCTTCACCTTTACATTTTTCAGAAAAATATAAAGCCTAAAACTATTGAATTACAACAGAAAAAATTGCCACAAACGGTCTACATATTAATCGAATTATTTAACCAAAGAACCATACAATTAACGATAATACCATGCAATCCCATTCATCAAATATGAATATAAAATAAGCATATCAATCATCAAATCAAAATAATAGTGTCTACTCATTGACATACTAAATCAACACAAACATATTATTTTAAAATCCACTGTTTTATTGAAACTAGGCTCTGATACTATTTATTGGCTAAAAAAAAACAAAAATCAACAATTTGTTTTTCATAAAATTAAGAATTTTATGGAATATTAAGTTTTAAAACTTTTTAGAAAATTCAAGAACTCAAGATTCATAAAACAATGAAATAAAATAATATAAAGAAATAAAAATCAAATTTTTACTTTCTGTATTGATTTCTGTAGATTGTTCACCACATTGTCTTCTTTGATATATCTCTAAACCAAGAAACAAGTGAGTGGGCACAATTATATAGAATTGTGCTCACTTACTTTTTGATTTCTTTCTAAAAAAAAATCAAATTAAATCAATACTTATAAGAGGTGAGTGTGTGATTTTTTATTATATAAAGAATAAAGACATAAATTCTTGTTATTTGTATTTATTGAAAATAAAAAACTTTTTTTTACTCATTGTTTCTCAAAAACATATACGACAACCAAAAAACTCTCTTTTTAAAAAGAAGCTAATTCTTTTTATAGGCAAACAATTAGGGTTTAAATTAATCAATATTAATATTGACCCTAATTTTATTATAATTAAACTTTTACCCCATATGACATAGCTAATTCAAAATTAATTCATGTTATATTTTGAAATAGAACTTGTAACCTCTTATAAAATTAATTAAATAATTATTAATTCATAATTAATAATTAAATAATTTGAATAATCAATATTATTCAAATACCAAGTGAACACAAATTTTTGTTACTTATGTAACACATGTAATTGAACGGTCCAATTATAATATTCTATATATACGTTTCTTATAGTGAAATGAGTTATCAAGGGGACTCGATGGACCTACAATTTTGAGCTCCAATAATATCAGAATTATTAATTAAATTCTTTAATTAAATAATTCATTATTATTAATTTTAGAATTACTCCACTAAAAATCTAAAATTACACTCTCAAAACTGTAAATAAAAAGAAAAAACTTAACAAGCAGGAGTTCATAATATACTCAGAATTAAGATCAATTCATATATGATCATTCGGTTGATAATTATGAATCTCTAAGTTTAACGGATATTATTCAGAGACTTATGTTTATTGTGGTCCAGTCCTATATAATCTTTATTATATAAGGTGCCTCTATTTCCATGTCACCACATAAACAATCTTGGATAAGACTATCATATCAAATACGAAAAGGACCGCAGTTGTCGATTTACCACAAACAAAGTACCCAGTTTTGTTTTTTTTCTACGGACGTTTTAGATTACTTATCTTAGACTAAATCCACCTGTATATAACACTTATACACTTAGTTTGAAATTATATCAATAATCAAGGATGTTTCTCATAATATATACAATGTTTGCAAAAATATATGAATTGAATGAAATGAAAACTTTATTAAAAATTCATAAAACCGTTTGCAATATTACAAGCTCTTAAGGCATAAACCCCAACAGTTTGACATCTCTCTCAGATATCGCCTCATGTTGTGATCCCAGTGCTTCCAATAAGTATTAAACTTGATTATGAATCTCCTCAATTTTATGGCTAATGTCTCATCCATTTGTCTTTCAAAAGCTAGTCAAATGTCTTGTGCCATTTGAAATCTTTGTACGCACATATGAGGTCATCAACCATGCTGGATAACATCATTATGCTAGCAATGTTGTTCTTTCTCTTCCAGGCCTAATAAGCCTTAATATGTCATCTATGTTGTGCAGAAGTACCATATTCGGGTTCGACTAAGGTGTTGGTTAGGTTTTCGAGGCCTTTTACTCCTTTAGGATATACTGAAACTTATGGTGCCAAATATGATGGATACCAACATTCAATTTGTCACCCTTATTCAATTTAGCAACTATGTTTTCGAAGCACATGTCATTTCCCTAAATGACATTTATTTTACTTAGAGACTTATAACCTATATCTTTCTACATTTATACTAGTACATCCACTATCGTTTCACTAAAATATTGCAGCAACTATACATTCATAAATATGATAAAAGAATCTTTAGAAGTAGCCATGTGTCGCTGTCGGATCAGTTAACGTGTCTTCCCCAAGGTAAGTCGCATCACAACCATACATCCACATGTCTTCACCTAAATGATCCACGTGTCACACATGCCATCTATATTTCGCCATGTGGCTGTTACCCGTCGCCTAAGTAGCGCCTACGTGTTGCCTACATGTTTCTACGTGGCGCTTGTGTAGGTAGGGCTGATTTGCCCGGCACTTCACGCAACAGTTTGGCACGTATGGTGCATGCGCCAAATTACCGATGTCCTTCGGTGATGGGACGACCACCAGATTCCTCATAATTTTATCCTAAGGATATTTATGCCTTTATTTTTCAATTTGAAGATGTGTTGTTTTACAATTCCCTAACATGAGAGTTTGATTCGTTTCTAAAACCTAAATCAAACCAGTGTGTATTCAACCAAACCAGAAATCGACCCCAAATTTGTATTGATCCATTCTCACTCGATTCTCAATGAAATTTTATGATTCAAAATTCTGTAGAATTTTCTCGATGTCTAGTTTAATATGTAAGTTGAATCATCCAAAACATAGGTCTATAGAGTGAGAAATAATGCCTACAAGTTACGGGTATCAAATGTATATTTTTGAGGTTTCAACAAAAAATTGAAGTTTATGGCATATTAATCATGTAATAAGGCTTAATCAACCATCAACCAGCTTAACATTGCTCTAATACCAATAAAAGAAATCATGGCAATATATAAAATTCATCAAATACAATAAAATATAACCAAAATGGTATTCGTTTCTGCGCAGCGGAAATTGCCCTAGATGCTAGATTATTCATTAATATAATCATGTTAGAATTAGGCCAATTATGGGACCAAACCCTCAAATCATGGTGTAAAAGCCTTGCCATGTGTTTTCACTTTTCTCTCATCTGTTCTGTGCAGTCTAATGTTTGTGTCTGGTTTCTAGAATTGAGTTTTCATTAATCTTTACAAATGAAATACATCACGTATTTATAGGGGTGGTGGTTATTTTCTCATAACCATTAGTAGTTATTCATCCAATCTGATTCAAATGGATTTGGATCGGGCCATGGGCTTAGATCATTTTAGGTGGACCCAATCCAATAATCTAATAATATGTTTTTGAGAAACTTCTCGTTTTTAAATGTGAATCCATTTATACCATTTATGGTCCCTTACGTTTCAAAAACTCATTATATTAATCTCTCTGACGTGATCTTTAACGATCAACATCAGCATCTTATCTCACTTAACCAGCCACACCTTATTTTTGTTTGATGCAGTTTTCTCGTCCTCATCAACCACTAGTTCAAGTTTCCAACATCTTGTGCATACTCACTACTCTTTCTCTTTGTTACACCTTTAAAGGTTTTTTTTTTAATTATTTTTTTATAAGAGTTTTTTTATGGGTAGTTACTAGAATCTCTGGACCATGAAATCCCTCAAGTTTTGTACTTTTGAGTTCTTGGTTCTTCTTTATTTTAGGCATTTCAGGGTGTTTTTTTTTTTTTTTTTTTTTTGTTGATTAGAAAATGGTGGATAAGAGTTGGCTATGGCTAAATTTCATTTTTGTTTACTACACTGTCATTTTTGTTTTCATAAAAAATTGGTACATCTTTTCGGGTATTAGATTCGGATGTTAAGAAGTTAAAAGCTTTGAGTAAGTTTGGGGTGTTTCATATCTAAATTGGCTTATTGTATTCATATGTTCAATAGGGATCAATGTAATATATAATTAGTGAATTTGTTGATTTGTTGAATCTATTTTGTCATATGATGCTTGTTTGATATACTTAGATTGATCCAAGATGGAAACAGTAACTTGAAAATGTCAATACCATGTTAATTTCGGTTGCTTCACTTGTGATCTTGGTAGTTATGCTAATTATTTTAATGTCTTGACATTTAGCAAATTTTCGTGGTACAAGGGATTATGGTGGTCCCTCTACACAACATTTGGACTCTTGGAGGAGATTTTTCAAATTTCAGAGGTATTTTCCTAATAAATCTTCAATGTTTTGCTTTAGCTTTTCTAAACTACTATTTTTGTTGTTTTCTAAAGGACAGTTTATGTCATTGATGGGTATCTCTTGTTTTCGCTTGATGGGGATTGTTTTGATGGGTAGTCTCTAGAATCTCTTGACAATGAAATCTCTCAAAAAATATATGGATACTCTAGATTTCTATCTTAAGATGCTAAATTTGTTGCGATAGGTAAGTTGGCTATGAATGGCTAAATTTCATTTTTGTTCTATACATTGGTCATTTTTGTTCTGTACATTGGTCATTTTTGTGTTTAAATGAATATTGTATTCACGAGAAGTTTTTTGTGTTTGATTAGAATATTGAACCTTGAAGCCTTTTAGTAATTTTGTGGTTCAACGAAAATAAACTTGCTAAATCATGGTGATTACTAAGGTTTGAGTTATTACTATGTTGATTGGGATGAGGCCTTGAATCTTCATTTGATGGTTATGAGTTCATCAATAAAGAGAGAAAAATATATATATATATATATATATATATATTGATAGATAATTAAATTCAATTATATTTATGATTTGTCATCTGGTTTTTTTTTTTCGTTCTTATTGATCAATTATTATTATTATTATTATTATTTTAAAAGATTCATTCAACATTGAAGTTGAGGCCTCTGGTGTGTGTGAATCTAGTGATTCTTGGCTAACAAATAGAATTTTTGTTGAATTTTTGCAGGTTCGAGTGACTGCGGGTTCCACCCTAACAAAGAGTCTTGCACTAATACCCGAACTTAAAAATGTAGAATGGGAGGTATTGAAAAGAAAAAAAAAAACGTATGAGAATAAAGAAGTTGTGATAAAATATCTTAAGGGAAAATTAGTGGAATTTGAGAGTATTGCTAGAGGCCTTGAAAGATAGAACAACTTAGATGGTTGCTAATTTTTGGTTTTTTTTTTTTTTTTTTTTTTTTGAAGTAACAATGAATTTGATTGAATTTGTTCATTTTCTATTGGTTTTAGGTGCCAATTGCAACATAAAGTAGTGGAATTCGAGAGTCTTGCTAAAGGCCTTTTAATGCAGAAGACAAAACTTATTGATAAGTTGATGTTGAAGTTGTAGGTCAGTTATATTTATGATTTTTTATCTGGGTTCTCTTTGATTTTTTTGTTCTTATCGATCAATTATTGTTATTATTATGTTTTGAAAGATCCATTTAACATTGAAGCAAGGGTCTCTAGTGTGAGTGGATCTGGGGGTTCTTGGCTAACAAAAAAAAAAGTTTATTGAATTTTTGCAGGTTCAAGTGAAGTGCGGATTCCACCCAAATTCACAAGTCTTAGCATTGATGCTTGAACTTATGAAACTTGGCAAATGAGGAATTAAGGTATTTTATTTGTACCGATACTTGAATTTTAGTTGGACTATCGAAATTGCAAATGCCCTCATTGTCGTTGAAATTGACCTAGGTAGACTGTCGAAGTTGTAATGCCCTTGTCATCATTGAAATTGACCTAGTTGGATTGTCGAAGTTGCAATGCCCTCGTCGTTGTCGAAATTGACCTAGATGGATTGTCGAAGTTGCATTGCTCTAGTCGTCGTTGAAATTAACCTAGCTGGATTGTCATTGCAATGCTCTCGTCATCGAATTCGCGATCACCATCATCTCTCTCTCTCTTTCTCTCTCTCTCTTCTTTTTTTCTTTCTTTGTCGTGATTGTTGTTGTTTCTATATCTCTTTCTCTTTTTTTTTTTTTTCCTTTCTATGTCTTAACTCTCTAACATAGCTTTTATAAGAGGGTAATTTTTTCCCAAATCCCCAACATTCAAAACAATCATTATTATAAACGGGAACTCTATTCATTTAAATCCGATTTTTGTCATGTGCATGTCCTTTTAAATCTTAACACTATTGACTTGAATATATATATATATATTCAACCTAAAATATTATTCTGTATGATTTCAATATTGATTTTAGATTTTATTCTATATTCCAAGAGTTTGTTTTCTATCTTGAATTCAAAAATTATTTCATTATTAAATTAAAAAATATTAGCACCATAAATTTAAGTCAAAGTTTTAATAAATATAACTTAACCATATTGTAAAATTTGTAAATGATTAAGTCGTGCTTTTATGGGAGTTAATTGGTTACAATTCTTAATTTTGTAATTCATAAGGGATTTCAATGTATTCATGTAAGTATTTAAAAAACACATAGATTATTTCTACAATATAATATAATAAAAGTATAAATAATTTTAGAGGAAACCTTTTTTTTAGTACCTGACATTTCGAAAAATATTAGGTTTTTAAAACTCTTTTAAAAACAGCTCTTTTTATTTCTAGCTTTTTCAAAACTCTTCAAAAAAGTTCAAATCGTCAATTAACTAATGGTTAACACTAATAGAATGCGTTAAAAATTATTTTTACCTTTGATGATTATTGGTGACATATAAATTACTGAATTGTCCTCATAAAACAGTGAATTTACAAGTTAAATTATCTAAATTTCCTTAATTTAAGTTGTTAAATTACAATTAAAATTACTTAAAGTCACTATTGACCGTTAGTTGACTGACAGTTTCAATTTTTTTGAAGAGTTTTGAAAAAGTTGGGGATGAAAATTGTTATTTCCAAAAGAGCTTTAAAAACTCAATATTTTCTGAAACCTTAAATATTAAAATGAAGTTTTTCCATAGTTTTAATTTATCATGTAAGATATTAGGATAGTGGTGCTTTGATTTCTAGTTCTCATTTTGTTAACAGTCATGAAAACTTTGAAGAAATTCAATTGATTTTAAAAGGTTTTTATGTGATTTTTTTTTTTAATCATAAATCAATTGGAATATTTTGTGAAAATTTTCTCACAATTCTTTGAGCTCTGAAACTATTTTTTCATATTTTTCCTATGAATCGCCATTCTTTTTAATGCTTCATATTAATATAAATCAGAAAAAAAAATAAATAAATCTAACAGTTAAAAAAAAAAATATATATTCTATGGTTCTTCCTACTGAAAAAATAACATGAAAATTCTTTATTTTCATAAAGGTCGGCATGAATGTTGATTTTAGAGATCATTTTAAATTCTTGTACATTTATGACTTCTATCAATAAGAATAATTTGCAAGGAATACTATCCATAAATAATCAAAAATTTGTGTTTCTGTTTTTAATTGACTTTCTAACTCTTATTCACTCTTAAATACTAAATTATTGTCATATTATTGATTTCTCCATAAATATTAATTAAACCTAAAATATTATTCTGCATATTTGTTAATTAAACATAAAATATCGAAAACATTTAATTTGTAAGCTAACAAAGAATTGATGTCAATAGACATGTACTAGTCAGCAGAAGAATATTTATCAGGCCACGTAACTTTGAGGTAGTGATAGCTCTTACAATCATAATCTACCAACAAGAGGAGTGTTCAATAATATTTCGCAATTGTTTCTCTCTTCAATAACATTTTCATAATTAAATATATAAAAAAATAATGATAATAAATAGCATCTACTACCAAACCATTGATAATTTTACTATCAAACGAATCTTAATTTTACATTAATTTAATTAAAAATTACGAATGCATGTAAACACTAACATGTTTGCATTTGGCTTTACATTTTTCTCTCTCAAGAATAGTTTATGGTGTCTCTCTCTTACTTTCTCTTTGAACGAGAAGCAAGGTGGGTGTAGTTTTCCTTTCCGAGGTAGCAGGTCTCGGTTCGAGGAGTAGTGTCTAATCCCATTCTCATATCTATTTTCTCTTTCATTCTTCGCCATGGACGACAGAGAGATAGCAAAGTTGTATCAATCACTCATGCTTTCAAAAGAAGAAAAGGTAGAATGTTACATAGATAACAAGTTAAAAGCCATGGGCTTTGCAGAAGTGCAACATTGTCTAGTATGTAAGGTTCTTGCAGCTAGGCGAGTGAATAGGGAGGGTTTTAAGACAGTTATCAAACAACTATGGGAGTATATTGGGAGAGTAGAAGTAGAATCGGTAGGAGACAACATCTTTATGTTCTACTGCCAAAAGGTTGAAGATAAAGAAAAAGTCTGGAACAGGAGCCCATTGCACTTTGAAAATAATCTCATAGTGTTAGAAAAACCTCATGGGGTAGGAGATATTTCAAAACTAAACTTTAAGCATTTAGAGATATGGGTGCAGTTATGCAATCTCTCTCTCATATGTATGAACACGAGGATGGCAGAGGTGTTGGCTAGTAAGATAGGGGTAGTAGTGCACACATCGAACGAACCCAGCAACTATAGAGGGAAGTTTGTGAAAGTCAGGGTTTGTATCGACATCAACAAGCCTTTACAAAGGGTGTTAAAGCTCAACTTTAGGGGAAACGACGGACCAGTCACTATGATCCTCAAATATGAATGTCTACCCGAAAATTGTCATACATGCGGTCGAATTGGGCATTGTAGTTGGGATTGTTTTGATAAAGAAGCTAAGAATGCGGTAAAAAGAAATGAAAGACTAAGGTACGGATCTAGGTTGAAAACTAACTCTAATGAGAGCAAGCCAAAAATGGAGAGAACCAAGGCTGAAGAAGTGGGTACAAGTAGAAGAATGGGATCCCTTAATATCAATGAAACAGAAGGTAGCAAAGATGTACCAAGTATACCTCTAGAGAAGCAAATCTCTAAAGAATATTCAAAGAAACCAGTCCACCAAAACTAGGTAAGAAAGAAGCTTTCTAATATGGATGCAAAAGAAACCGCTAAGGGGAAAGAAGCCGTGTCTTTTGAGGGTCAAATGGAAGTGGTCCCCTTCATAAGGACGGGTGGGGCAAATTTCGAAGGTCAAGTGGAGTTCCATACGGGACCAACAATGGAAGAGGTAAAAGCATCAAATAAAGTAAGCAGTGAAACACTGCCTCTAGAAGTGGGGACCAATGCTAAAAAAATGGCTCTTAAACAATTCAAAAAAGTGTTACAGCATGAGCTCAAAGATAATATGGAATCTTCTACATCATGTATCAACTCTCACAAAAAATGTACAAGGAAATGGAAGCAAGCGGTTAGAGGAGGCTTGTCCTTTAGAAAGATATCTAGTCCTATAAAGAAGATGATGGCTGTGCAACAAGTTAGAAAAAAGAATAGCAGAGGCTCAAGTTTGTCACCATAAAACAAGGGCATAAGCAAAGGAAAGACTAGTACACGTACCCCTCCTCCATCAACAACAGAAATAAGCATAGACTCCTATTACACCCCATCTAATTTAAAGAGACAGAAGGATCCTCTAAATGGGGAGGAGGGCAGAGTTAGCAAGAAGGTCAAGTACAGCAATTTAGTAGCATGGGAAATTATCTTTTCAACTGTGAAGCCTAAGAAGTAGGCCCACCGATTGTCATGAGTTGCCTCAACTGGAACATACAAGGAATGGGGAATCCCCGTATGTTCGCATCCTTACAAAGGGTGCTTCAAAGATTTTCCTCCAACTTAGTTTTTTTATGCGAAACTAAATTATCTAAAAAGGTTTGCTCTAATGTACATTATCGGTTGGGTAAATGGCTTTTTTGTGGAAGGTAATGGTAAGAGCGGTGGTTTGGGTCTCTTATGGAAGGAGGATATGAATGTTTCGATTTTATCCTACTCAGTAGGTCATGTGAATGCAAAAGTCACAATAGATGATGGTAGGCAGTGGAGATTTACTGGATTCTATGGAAACCCTTCTAGTTCGTATAGAGAGGTTTTCTGGGAACTATCGAGGAGACTTAAGTAGATTAATGGTCTCCCCTGTCTTGTTGGTGGCGACTTCAATGCAAGCTTAACTGAAAAACTAGGAGGTTCAGACAAAGCTATCGATCAAGTGGTAAACTTTAAACTTACTTTGGAGGATTGTAATATATTTGATTTGGGTTTTTCAAGTCCAAAATTTACGTGGTCCCATAGAAGAGACGGGGCAGCCAACGTTCAAGAAAGGTTGGATAGATTTGTAGCTAACCATGAGTGGCATGATCGATTCCCGAATGCAACCGTTGAAAATCTTAGCTTCAACGCTCAGACCATAGACCTGTTCTACTGAAATTTAAGGGAGGTTTTACTTACAAACCAAACAACCAAAGGTTTTTCAGGTTCGAACCCTTCTGGTTACATGAGGAGGAATGTCAAAATGTGATCAAATCTAACTGGATCCCAGTAGAGTCGCTAAATGGCGAGGTCAAGCTTAGTAATCTCTTGAAGCGTTGTGTAGTGTCTCCCTCAGAATGGAGCATTGAGCATTTTGGTTATTTGAATAAGAAGATAGCTAATAAGAATAAAACGTTAGAGGCACTCCACGAGATACCAAACAGGAATGGTATCATGCAGGAAATAAAGGATGTGGAGAGCGAATTGGAGCAACTTTTGTCTAAAGAAGAGGAATATTTGAGACAAAGGGCAAGAACAGATTGGCTATTGGCGGGAGATCGCAACACTAAGTTTTTCCATTCTAGAGCCACTACCAGAAAAAAGAACACTATAACCAAGTTAGTGGACAGTAATGGCGTAATCGCGAACGCGGGTGAAAAGAACTCAGAGATGACTTGTAGGTATGTTAACGATCTCTTTAAGTCTTCTAATCCCTCTCATTCAAAGATTGATGCAGCCTGTATGAATATTAGCTCCAAGCTTGATGAAGATATGCTACAGATTTTGAATAGGCCTTTCACAGGAGACGAGATGAAAGTCGTAGTGTTTGATCTCGGCCCCAACAAAAGCCCTGGCCCAGATGGTTTTCATGCCATCCTTTTTCAGAAAATGTGGGGTATTATGGGTAAGCACGTCACAGCTTTTTGCCTGAAGTTTCTTCAAAGAAGAACGTCAATTAGAGTGTTTAATGAGACTAATGTTGTTTTACTTCCAAAAAAGAAGAATCCTAGCAACCTCAAAGATTTCAGGCCTATTAGCCTTACTAGTGTAATGTATAAGATTGTGACCAAAGTTCTGGCAAACAGAATGAAACCTCTTCTTCCTTCCCTAGTCACTAAAAATCAATCAGCCTTCATTCCGGATCGCCGAAGTTTTGATGATGTACTGGTCTCTTTTAAGCTCCTTCACTCCATCAGTAAGAGGAAGCAAGGTAGATTAGGGCATGTAGCCCTTAAACTTGACCTTAGCAAGGCATACAACAGAATAGAACGGAACTTCCTTAAGGCGACCCTAGCAAAAATGCAATTCTCGAATTGGTGGATCAATCCAATTTGGGATTGCATTTATATTTTTAAATTCTCCTTTTTGCTAAATGGAAATAAATCGAGATTTATCACCCCTTCGAGAGGCATTCGGTAAGGCTGTCCCTTTTCTCCTTACCTTTTTCTTCTTTATACAGAAGTCATCTCTAGTAGTCTTGGAAAAGCTTAACTAAGTAGCAGAGGCATTGGTTTAAGATGTGATAGGGGAGGGTCCCTTATCAGCCATCTCTTGTTTGCCGACGATAATATTCTATTTTGCAGAGCTTCAGAGGCCAATTGTCATCGGTTAAAGAAGGTGTTAGAAACTTATGGTTAAGGGTCTAGGCAACAAATCAACCTGGATAAGTCAGCCATCACTTTCCGTTCGAATACAGATCCCGTGTGTCGAAGTAGTGTGCAGAATATATTTGGCATGAAGGATAGGAATACGCATGATAAGTACCTGGGTCTCCCCTCTTTAATTGGTAGAAACAGAAGGAAAACTTTTTTTGCTATAAAGGAGTGGGTTTGGAACCGTCTAAGAAGTTGGAAGCACTCTTTATTCTCGAAAAGTGGAAAGGAGATCCTTATTAAGGCTGTTTCTCAAGCTATACTGATGTTCACCATGAGTGCTTTCCGCTTACCTATCAGTCTTTATAACGAACTTGGGAATTTTACATCCAAGTTCTGGTGGGGCATTAAAGAGGGCAGGAGAAAGATGAGTTGGGTGAGCTGGAATCGTATGTGCCAACTGAAAGATTTTGGTGGTTTGGGTTTCAAAAACCTGACCTCATTCAATCAAGCTCTATTAGCCAAACAAGCTTGGAAGCTAGTCTTCAATTCAGGTTCGCTAGTGACAAGAGTCTTCAAAGCTAAATATCATCCCAAGACTCATTTCCTTCAAGCTTCAGTCAAGAATGAAATTTCTTATTCGTAAAGAAGCATCTTGTGGGTAGAGAGTTGCTTGTCAAAGGTTTAAGATGGCAAGTGGGGAATGGAAAGGATATTAATGCCTTTATTGATCCCTGGATTCCTAAACCCCATTCTTTTAAGTTGATAACTGCAGGGGGCAACTCTAATCTGAAAGTAGCAGACCTCATTGACTCTACGTCTAGAAGTTGGGATATCCAGAAGATTAACGATATCTACATTCCAATAGATCGAGAGGCTATCCTTTCTATTCCTTTGTGCAACAGAGAGATCAAAGATAGGTAGAGATGGCATTTTGATAAGAAAGGAATTTATTCAATCAAAAGTGGCTAAAAACTGGCAAGGATTTCTGCAGCCTCAGCTTCCTCCTCTGATCATCCTCCTTCTAAAGTGTGGTGGATCTCCCTTTGGAACCTTCTCATTCCTCCTGAAGTTAAACATTTCATTTAGAGGGTGAGTACTAAATCTTTACCAGTTAAAGATAATCTCCTTTGTAGAAATATCGGCACTGATGGAAGCTGTCCCAACTGCATGGATGAATTGGAAGCGGGTTGTCATTGCTTTCTATACTGCGTAGATATGTTGCAGGTCTGGTGTAACACTGTGGAAGGCTCGCGGGTTACCAACTGTAAGTGTTTCTCTATGATGGATTTCTTTTTGTTTGCATTGAATTCCTTTCCTCCTAACTCCCTGGCTAGAATCTGTATGGTCTTATGGGGTATATGGCACAATCGCAACGCAAAATTACATGTTGGGATGGTCCGAGAACCAGAAGTTGTGGTCTCATGGGTTCTGGATCTTCTCGCAGAATTTCAAAAAGTTAAAACTGCTAATTCTCACGATGCCTTAAGAGGTCAGATAACTTCCTCCTCTTCTTATTGGTCTCCATCGACTCAAGGCTCCCTCAAATTGAACATTGACGTAGCCATCAAGAAAGGAATTGGTTTTATCAGGGTCGGAGTGGTGATCAGGAATCATGAAAGGTGAGTTGTGGAAGCCATTTCAAAGAGATTTCCTGGTTTCTTCAGCATAGAGATTGGTGAATTTTTTTCATTGAGGGAAGGTCTTCAGTTATGTCGTTCTCGCCACCTTCAAGTTTCATTGGTAAAGGTTGATGCCAAGAATGTGGCTTCTGCTCTTAACTCTTGTGTTGATCTACCTTGTGAAGCTAGTATTCTTGTTGGCTCACAAACTTGCTTCCTTAACCTTATCCTCTTATGGTGATCTTTGTTGGCACTCTGTTAGTGCTTCCTGTATTTTTCCTGGTTTCTCTAAGGCGTTTGTGTCTCCTATTTAGGGAAGTTATTTGAAATAAAAAAAAATAAAAATAAAAATAAGTTTACATTAAAAAAAACAAAAAAAAAAAAAAAGAATAGTTTATGGTGTATGCTACTTTTAATCACAATTGTTTGTTTTTTAAATTATTTTTATCAATATGTATGTAATGATTACGCATGCATGTGTATTATACATACATATATATATATATATAAGCAAATTGCAAAATTGATTATCCATTTGAAACCAATTATATATAGAGAGAGAGAGCAAATTGCAAAATTGACTACCTATTTGAAACCAATTCTCAGGTGGAGTCAATTTTAGTGATTTATTACAATTTAGCTACCTTAGTTAGTCTAAGTTAGTAAACTTTAACAATTTTAGGGGTATTTTTTAAGGTATTTTGACTTTTAATTTTATTTTTTAAAATAAATTTTAAAAACAAAAAATAAAAAAGTTTGATCTCCACCATCCACCAAGAGTGATGGACGGTGCAAATCCATCCATTATTTTCTTAAGTTTTTCATTATTTTCTTTTTTTTTAATTAAATTTATTTTCATTTTATTTTTTAATTCAAGGGTGTTATAGTCTTTGTACCATTTTATTATTGTTGACTATTAATTTTAACAATTTGTGACTCATGATAGATAGCAAAATTGTAATAAATCACTAAAGTTGAGTCCACATGAGAATTAGTTTCAATTTGGTAGCTAATTTGTAATTTATTCATATATATATATATATATATGTATGTATGAGGTCCCCTTAGATACACCTAAAGTATGCATATACCGATACACTTGAAAAAAAAAAATACGTGATTGCATTCTAAAATGTGTGATTGTAATTTATTTATATGTGATTACAACTAAACATATGTGATTACAATCAGTAAATGTGACATCACATTTACTGATTGTAATCACACATGTTTAGTATTACATATAATAAATTATAATAACACATTTTATAATGTAATCACGTATTTTTTTCTGTCAAATGTATTCATATCTCAAGTCCATGTTAAAAATATATATATATATATATATATATATCGCACCTCCCTGGTATTTATTGCCTAAGGTGTTCCCTTTGTAGGTTTTCTTGAGGTTTTAAATTTACTATATATATGTAAATAAATTCATAATTGTTAAATGTAATCGAACCAAATGCATTAGTTTATAATAAGGTAGTTATTCAACTCATTGAGGCGGTGTTTTCTTGGAAGAGTTAATGGTAAAAAGGAAAGAGAAATTCTAGTTCCACTTTTTGATTAGTAAAAAATGTGATGGGTGAGGAATTTAGGATTCCACCAATTGTTTTCATCAGTAAGGACTAAGAAGCCTCCTATAGTTTTAGTGAATGTCTTTGCCTCTTCCAAGTAGAAGGATGTGTTCTCCTTCCATGGAGCATATGGGTTTGGCACATGATAATTGGGATATTAGATGGGGACGGCATTAAATGCTAAAGCGGGGAATGATATTTGGATCCTGCCCCGTTTTGCCCCATGGGATCCCATAATTTTTTAATTTTATAATATAATATTAATATTTCAAATTATCAAACTTTACATACTTCAATCAATGCATGCCATAAGATTATATACACTTCAAGCACTTCAAGCAATGCATGATATGAGCTTCAATTCAACCAATGTATGTCGTAGATATAATTCAACCAATGCACGACATGAAGGACCTAGACACATGCAAACTTATTTATTGAGATTGAACAATGTGCTATTCATATATTTGGTGTTTTATTTTTAATAAACTATTTTATTATGAATAAAATATTATTTATATTATTTAATATTATTTCATAAATCAGGATTGATAATTACAGTTTACAACCAAAAATTACTTAGTTATAATATTGCTATGAGAAAATGAGATGGGATGCCGGTTGATCAATTCGGTCAAAGTCAAGTCTTTGGTTTGGTTTTGGATGTCTCTGTTTCTTGTCTTCTTGTTTCACCAAAGGCTTAACATTTCTATTTTCATAGTCTATTAGTTTTCTATTTGATTCAAACATCTAAATCATTTTAATTTCATGTTTTAAGCATCTTCGCGGCTTCTGTTCTTCTCAAGTTCAATATTGCAGAGGCGCAAATCATCTGATTTAGTATTGACACATGCACATGGACATGCTCACAACTCTGCATTATGACTATATTGTTTATGGGTATTGGTTAACTTTTTTGGGTGGTCCGTTTTGTTCCTTACTTTCGAAGCTTTCCTTTGGTTGATTTATTTCCTGTACCATGATTATAGCCATGTGTTTTGAGTTGGTTGAGCATAATTTGTGATAGCCAAATTTGGTGGGCATTCAGCATAATTTGAAATGTCTAATTCACATTGCATTAGCTTGTTTTCTTCAAATTTTCTGTTGTCAAAATGGAAACTTCTACTGTTGTCATGCACTCGAATTGTCAAGATTGGAAGTGTCCTTGCTAGCTCTCAATGCATGGTTGTATTGTTAATTTGATCTTTGGTGTGTAATGAAAATGTATTGTTTACTGTATATATGGATTGACATATGAGCTTTGATTATTTCTGTTTGTATTATTTAAAAACAGTATTTGATAATCTGGTTGGTTTTTGTGTATCATTTGATTCGTTATGTTTGTAATTGATGGTGCTATTTGAAAATGTTTGATGTGAGTGTAATTATGCCTAATTCATTTTAATTCTATGCATGCTCATCCATTTGGATGGTGCTATGAGTGTAGAATGAGCGTACGTGAAAATGTTTGATATGAGTGTAATTGTGGATCTTGTGCATTTCTGATGCTGTTAAGTTTGTATATTTTTTAAATTTGTAGGAGAAGAAGTTCCTTTCTCGAGAAAAAGGACGACCAGAATTCTGTTGACACAGTACTAATCAAATCTATTGAAAATGTTGGATATGAGTGTAATTGTGGATCTTGTTCATTTCTGATGCTGTTAAGTTTGTCTATTTTTGAAATTTGTAGGAGAAGTTCCTTTCTCGAGAAAAAGGATGACCAGAATTCTATTGACACAGTACTAATCAATTCTATTGAGGCTATTTCGGAATTGAAGGCTTATCAGGGAGCAAGGTTTTCACTTAAGGCCTGCATGAAACCTCACGAGCTTGTCTTCTAGAGTGAACATGTCGGAAAAATATATGTTTATGTTATCGCTACCTTTTACGTTTTGTTTAAACTTGGTTTTAGCAATTGTACGCTTTTAGATTCATTGGTGTTGAACATCAAAATTTTGGTGTTGGGCAATTTAATGTGCAGGATTTTACTTCTAATTATCATCGAGCACAAGTGAAAATTCATATATAGTACGTGACATTAAACTATAACATAATTACAAAATGCTATATTTTTTATACAATACTCTCTAATTGACCCCAAAAATGAAAACTCCACATTCTTTATAGATCACAAGATACTTTCAAATCATCCAACTCAAAACCACTCCCGGCAACCAAGAAGAAGAGAAAAAAATTGTGTTGGTAGCCAAACCAAAATTAAGAAAAATGTAGATGGCAACAAGCATGGTGAAGAGTCTTGCTTCTTCACTTAGTGTCTTGAGAAAGATTCTCCTACTTTTGCTTCTTTAACTGTTTTTCTACCATCTTTTCTAGCGTTGTCTCCTCTGGCCTCCTTATGATATCTTGCCATTAGTTGTATCACATTATGTCAATCACATTTTGTATCCAACACCACAATTACAACAATTACAATAATACAACCGCAACAATTACAATAACATGACCACTCGTATATAATAAGAACATTTTTAATGAAGATTTAGGCCTCCAAATCTATATATTTGTCATTATTTTTTAGGGTTCTTTACATGGTTTTGAGCGTTCTTAATAAAGAAACTTAATTAATAATAGGTTCCTAAACTAATAAGGAAATAAATATTCCTGACTAACAAATATTTAACTTCCTAATTTGAAACTAATTGAAATAGGAAAACTTAACATTAATGAAATTCTTTCTATTCCTAATTTGTCCTACATCACTCTCAAATATCCTATGAAAGAATTACAATAACATAACCACTCGTATATAATAAGAACATTTTTAGTGAAGATTTAGGCCTCCAAATCTATATATTTGTCATTATTTTTTAGGGTTCTTTACATGTTTTTGAGCGTTCTTAATAAAGAAACTTAATTAATAATAGGTTCCTAAACTAATAAGGAAATAAATATTCCTGACTAACAAATATTTAACTTCCTAATTTGAAACTAATTGAAATAGGAAAACTTAACATTAATGAAATTCTTTCTATTCCTAATTTGTCCTACATCACTCTCAAATATCCTATGAAAGAAAACTTAGTAAAACATTTTTTAAAAGAATCCAGAAATTCTGATCCACTAATATTAAACTCTTTTTTGCTTTCTTATTATTATTATTTTTTTAAGTTTTTGTACTTCAGAAATAATTGACATGAGTGCAGGTTTTCAAGAACCATCAAGCAAATGTTTTGCAAACCACTAGAGTTCTTTACAGTTATTTACATTTTTGTACTTTGGAAAGAATCGACATGAATGCAGGTAGGTTTTTGAGAACCATCAAGTAAATGTTTTTCAAACTATTAGAGTTCTTTGTAGTTATTTCTTTTCTTTTTTGTTTTTGTTTTTTTTTCATATTGTGACATGTGGATTTTGGGTTTATTGGGCAGTATAGGCATATACAATTTTTAATACTATGTCTATGAGAGTTTGTAACATGAGATTTGGTAAAATTTAAGGTGACTCTCTTAATATTATATTTTCTTCTCTACATCTCTTCTTATATCTTTTTCTTCTCTGTTCTATTAATTATATCAACTCCAACATTTATTTCTGTTTGATTTGTAATAGGAACTTATATAGACAACTGATGCACACATAATTCGAAAGTCAAGTCGTGGCATTCGGTCTTATCCTAGCAAAATTGTGCCAATGTTTAATGTGTTGCGACCACAGTTTACTTCAAATCTCATTCAATTAAATTATTCTTAGTAATAACAATACCATTATAATACAAAGTTCCAACATGTCATTTAAAGTGTTCAAACTTTTGTTAGCTTCCATCCATTCATTGAACAATTGCTTATTCTCTTCGTAAACTGGAAGCTCAGTGTTTAGACAACAATGTGCATATGGATAAAAAGAGAATACCTGTTCCTATACTGGACAATAAACAAAATTGATAAAAAGAGAGTTTCCTGTCAACCCAAATGACTATCGTTATGAAGTAAAACCAAATAATTGTATATGCTTTAAAGAATTACATTCTAGCATATTATCAAAACCATTCAAATTGAATGCTAAAGTCAACTGTCTATGAAATATAGAAATGAATGCAAGAGTTGAATTGTTTCGAGAGCTATACGTGCCGTCTATACTTGCAGGCCAAAGTAAAACGAAAGCAAAAATTAATAACTATTATATACAATTAAAGTAATTCTAGAAGTAAAACACCTTCGAGTTGATTAACACTGAGATCCAATTCAGACAAGACCATTGAATTATCTTGAAAAAGAGATTCTGGTGACAACTGATTGCTTCCAAGCCGAAGAATTCCAAGGGAGACTATAAAGTGGAAGGAAGGTATAGTACCTAACAAATGATTATTACTAGCATCAAACACTTGTAAACGTCAAAATATGGCATTCCATCGAGAGCAAAGCGTTGTCCAACTAAAGAATTGTAGATAATATCTAAGTACTGAATGGTAGAAACAAAACTGGATTTTCCAAGGCCTAATCTAGTGAGCCAGAGAAGTTTTTACTGCTTAAGTCAAGTTGCAGAATATCCCCTTGAAAACCATTAGCCCTCAAATCAAGGTACTTGAACCTCTCAGGACTGTCAAAACCAGAAGGAAGTGTGCCTTCAAAATTGTTTGCAGACAGACTCAGTAGCTTTAAATTCCTTGAAGTAAGCAATGCAGAGGGTATGAAGCCACTAAAGCTATTGCGCGAAATGTCCACGTACTCAAGGGAATGAATAGATCCAACGTTAGTGATTGTCCCCATTAAAATTTGTCTCCTGGGTCAACAACATTCTATAGAAAGAAAGTTTTTAACGTCATTCTATAAAATTTCATTCAGGCACAATCTTTTTCCTTTTCGTGTGCCGAAGATTCAATAATGGTTTATGACGAACCCTCGATCGCTTTATCATTGGTTTCGGCCGTTCCCCCTTCAATTTTAAGAAAATCAAATTTGAAATTAGACATTTAACATGATATGTAAGGCTAAAACGCAAAATAAATACAAAGTTCACCTGATCATCTCCACCTCCATCATCACAATCACCACGCTTGGATGCAGAGCCATCAATGTGCTGAACCTACTAGGTTGGTGGTGGTGGTGGTGGTGGTGGTGGTGGTGGTGGTGGTGGTGGGCCATAGATGTGTTCATCCGGGTTAGTGCTCTCATCATCATCATCATCATCATCGTCGTCACCTGAATCATCCCTACCATCCCCAGGCCCACAGATTTGTAGACGAGCTTTCACCATTTCCAGTCCCCTCTCCAACGTCTTGTTGTGTCTCTCCTGCAACTCCACAAGGTGCTCTAATGACTTCACAAGGTCCTTCAACAACATCATCATATTGTTACTGTCTGTCGGAGGGTCCTACAAAAAATATATATTTAAGTTGACAAAACAATTTTAAACAAACGATTACACTTGGTACAACAATTTCACAAAACATTTGATAGTCTCCCATGTGTTATGAGTATCCGGGAAATGTAACCTACATTTTTAAGAAATCACACTTTTCTATCATGTTTAGAGACGTCAAACTTTGTACTGTCTACACAACATGTCCATGATCCAAACTGATGAGATGGTGCTAATACTTAATAGATTACCAACCATCAAGACTGATACCTTGAGTTGTGTAACTTAGGTTAAGTAAGCTCATCACTGTCGCTGAATTTTTGCATGCATTAAGATAAGATATGCTTAAGTACTAGACATGAGTTCTATTTATTAAGCTCACCAGACTTATCTACCATGTATAGCATATAATATTTCTATAAAGTATAACATATACTTTGAACAATTTGGAGAAGGATATACGTAAATGGTAAAGGTAAGACACTGAGAGCAAGATGAAGAATTAACATTCTTTCATTGCTACTATCCATAATACAGAGCAAAACCTTTATATACAAGAAGAAAAAATAACCATCTTTGATGTCATCCTTAGCTAGGCAGTGACAGCGAAGCACTAATCTATCTGAAAGAATTCATACAGTATATAAATTCAATAAAACAATAAAACGGAAACCTAAAGCGTACCCGTTTCTACGCAGCGAAAATTGCTTTGAATCTTGGATTGTTCAACCAGTCGGATTCCAATCACAAAGGCGAAAAGGAACCTCAAATCACAGTGTAATTTGTCTTGCCGTTTGTTTTCTCTTTTCTCTCATATGCGTAGTATGATGTTTATATATTGTTTCTGAAATTGATTTTCCATCAATCTTTTAACAAAATGAAATACATCAAGCATTTATAAGGGTGGCGGTTATTTTCTGATAACCGCTAGTAACCGCCAAGTAGTTATTTGATCCAATCCAATTCAAATGAATTCAGATCGGGTCATGGATTTGGATCATCTTGGGTGGACCCGACCCAACAACTCAATAATCCAACATCTCCGACTCACACAAGATGAGCCAAATAGAACAGAGAAAAAACTAGTGACCCCTTTATAACAAGGAGTACATGCATTCATACAGACAAATACACCGTGTGACCTATGAACAATAATATATGCAATATGGCTTGTCTATCAAATCTCAATTGTACTGCTATATAAGAAATTGTAAATTTGTTCATTATTATGTCCTAGATTTAATAGAATTTTATTTGCTCGAGCATATTTAATCCTTTAACATGTTCGATCCTCTCATATTTCATATAATCACAATTACAATTCCAAATTGCAATTAGTCGCGACTAGTAACTATAGGAACAAAATAAAATTCAATAAATCTTTCTGTCTCACTTTCATCCCTCGGTCAACAAAAATTACTGACATCATAGTAATGTCCCATAGGCCGCATTATCATAGCCATAGAAGACACACTAATGATACAAACATCACCTCATTACTTTGAGATAAAGTGAGCAATCTTTGAGGACATAGGGAGAAGTTTTATATAAACTTCAATGGAACTTACACAATGAGGAATCAGGAAAAAATTCACTCATTTTTCATGTTGGTCACGATAAGCACACACGATATGAAACACATATTATAGTGAATCTTATCCTTTAATAAGAACGCGTATGTCTTTTATATTGAGATTATTTACTGCACAGATCTTAGCTAAAGCGCTTTCCAAGCGTCTAACCTAAGTTCCAAAGCTTGCCCTTTCGGCACTTATTATCGAGAAACTCACATCTGGCTTAATCAGGTTCTCATGATGGTATGGATACATCATGAGTGATTCAATAATTAATTTTAAGTAGAACTTCATCTTGACTACAGTCAAGGCGACATTTCATATATTTCAAGCCCTTAAGAGAATAACCTTATTTTTATCCTCTAAAAATATATGTGTCTCATCTTAGCTTGCTCTCTTAGCAACCAAGGCGATTGTAGCTGTAAGAATATCAATATTAAAACTTGATGACATACTTTCATATATAATCTATGTGAAATGAATATGTGCTAGCTTTATATAACCAAAATGACGTATTTAATCATAAAACAGATATAACTTAATGTAACAATTATAACATCACAATCTACACAAACTCAAAGACCTAATATATGACATAAATATATATCTTGTCATAGCTTTTATGAGTGGATCCAATACCATCTCATGTATAGATACATAGTAAATTGTTATATTCTTTTCGTCATTGTATCCCTGATGAAATTGTACTTAGTCTCTATGTGCTTCGATTTACTGCTACATTTCGTATCTTCAATATAGACAATTGCTGCCTACCTATCACGGTATACAATAACTGACTTTTTCACATTAATTTCGAATTCAGATTCTTCAAGAATCTCTTGAGCTAGACTATTTCCTAGACTACAACTGAACATGCTATGAATACAGCTTCCATGGTAGACAACATAATGTACGATAGCTTCTTGTTACTCCAAGAGATAACACATTTGTTGAGCAAAAAATGCATAACCAGATGTAGTTTTCGTTCATCAAAATCACTGTCCACATCAGCGTCTGTATATCCAATTGGACACATGTTGTCATCTTGGTAACACAAAGGAGTAATTATTAGTCTCTTCCTAAAATTATTTTCATAACAATATAATATTTCTGTCTAGGATTAGATTGATATCTACTAATCAGTCCAACTGCATAGTAAATATCAGGTCTCGTACACATCATAGCATACATGAGACTTTCGATAATACTAGAATAAGGATTCTTTGCATTCTTTCATGCTTTTATGGAGTCTTGGGGCATATTTCATGACAAAGAGTTTAACCCTTTGAGATAAGAGTACCATAGGTTTATAATTAGCCATATAGAATCATTCGAGAATCTTTTGATGTATGGCTCTTGTGACAAAGCCAGAATTCTCCTTAAACGATCTCTATTGATTTTTAACTCCTAAAATATAGGTAACCTCTCCCATATCTTTTATCTCGAAAGTTGAGAATAACCATCACTTTATGGTTACCGTAAACGTGTTATCATTTTTCGACCAATAGAATATAGTCCACGTGTAAAGATAGTATTATTAACTTATCTTTTACCAGTTTAACATACATACAACGGTCCTCTTTGGTCAGCTGAAATCCATATGACATGATTGCCTCATGGAAATGGAGGTACCATTGTTTGGAGAATTGTTTCAAGTCATAGATCAATCTTATGAACTTACTTATTTTTAGCTCTTGACCTTTTTTTGAAACAAAATTCACTGGCTACTCCATGTCAATTTCTTTCTCCAGTTCTCTATTGAGAAATGTTATCTTTACATCCATTTGATGTTATTTTAGGTTCATGTGTGTGATGATAGCTAATATAAGGTGGATAGAAGCAAACTTTACCATAAAGGAAAAGGTTTCTTCACAATCTATACTCTTCTTTTAAGTATAACTTTTTGCTACTAACCTCGTCTTGTATCTCTCTATTAAGTCATCTGCCTTACGCTTGATATAGAGAACCCATTTGTTTCCAATGGATTTTCGATCAGACGATGACTTAACCAAGTCCCAGACATGGTTATACTCCATTAACTCCATCTCTTATTGTATGGCTTTAATCCAAAAAAACTCTAGTAGGTGAATTGGAAGTCTCATTCATATTCTTTTACTCATCACAATTATGTGAAGTAAACATAAAAGTTTCCCCGCAATCTCAAATTGATGACGAGAATAGTCATGTGGTTACTTCTATAAGTCGATTTATTTGAGAGCACTAACTTGTTAGTCCTTCGCTCTCACTGGGAACAAATGAATAAGTTATTTCAATAGCTTTGTCACTCCCATTAGGAATAGAGTATTTAAACAATTCTCTATCTTCCTCCAGTTGAGTATTCGGATATGGAACACCATCCAAATCGTTCAACTCGTAACATTGAAATTCTTTCTTTAATCTCACCTTTGCTAGAAAATTCATTCTTTAAGAAGTTCACATCTAGTGACTCTAATTTAGTAACGCTTCCATTTGAGTTTTCTCCTATGAGTATATATCCTTTTAAGTACTTGGAGTATCTAATAAAGATACACTTATTTCCTTTTTTCCTTTAGCACCCAACTTTTCATATTTATTGAAAAAATCATGTATATATCCTGCGCACCACCCTTAAAGTCGCATATAAGTAAGTTTAGGTTTCCTACCTGTCCATAATTCATAGGGTGTGGAAGTTACTAACTTGGTAGAGACCTTATTCAGAATGTAAGTAGTCGTTAATAGCGCATCTCTCCAGTAAGATAATAGGAGGTTTCACTTGTGTCATCATAGATCTTACAATTTCTAGTAACATTCTATTCCTCTTTTCTGCTAAACCATCGTGTTGCGGAATCCTAGAAATGATCAACTGTATATCAATATCTTTTTCATGACATAATGTCTCAAATTATTAAGAAAGATATCTTATCCTCGGTCAGTCTGCAAGACCTTAACAGTTCTATCTAACTGATTCTCCACCAAGTTTAGATACATTCTAAAGCAATCTAATACTTCAAATTTATAGGTGATCAAATAGATACGACTAAAACATGTAATTATCTATGATTGCTATAATTTCTAGCTCTCACATTTATTGGTCAACAAATATCATAATGAATTAACTATAGTTGATTCTCAGCCTCAATTCCTTTTCCAGATGATTTTCTGGTTGTTTTTCTGCTAGACAACTTTCACATAAAGGCAAATCTATCTTATTGAGGGAATCTTAAAATCCCTCTTATCTATTCATTCAATTCTGGCTTATATGCCTTAGTCTAGTATGTCAAGTATAAACATCAATATTGGCAACAACAATGAAAGTGATTAATGAAAGACAGCTATCGCATTAATAGTACCGTCAAATTCGATATTTAATATAATAAAACCATCCATTAGATATCTAGTACCCAATCACACTAAATTTAGACAAATCCTCAAATAGTTGCTATGAAAAATTAGACTATATCCTAAACCTAAAAAGACAATTACAAGGACAAGATTCAGTCAAATCTTCAGAGCATACAAGATATCATGGAGATACAACACTTGACCACCTCGTAGAATCACTTTGCAAGTGCCAATACATTTTAAGTTGTTCCCCATATAGATCCATTTAGTTCCTCGGATGATCCGACGGTACTCTACAAATGCTCTTCTATTTCTAGTTATATAGTTTGTGGCTCTTGAGTCTCCTTCTTATGCTCAATGCATTCACAAGTGAAATGACCCATTTTGCCACAGTTGAAATATTTTAACTAACTCTTGTCCTTCTTTGCATTAGCACACTTACCCTTCTTATGTTTTTCGGTCTCATCCATGTTGGATTTGAGATTCTCTTTCCCTTTCTTCCAACTTATATTTTTTCCTCCATTCTTGCGCTTAGAGCCTAAACCTTTATGCATATTGGACTTAACCAAATAAAGCTAACCTGAAGTATTGGCTGCCTCTAGGCACTCATCCACTAGTTTAACATGGCGTGAGATATCATCAAACGACTTAATGTTGTCGTTGTTGGTCATGTTGATTTATCATGTTTTTTCAATTATTTAGGAGGGACCGGATCACTACTTGTACTTGCTACTCACTAGTTAAGGCATGACCCACAGATTTTAACTCATGTATCATGCTTGACTTCTCTAATAGATGCTGCACTAGGTTATAATCCCAACGCTTCTTATAAGTATCAAACTTGATTATGAATCTCCTTAGTTTAGTGGTTGATGTCCCACTACATTTGTCTTTCAAAGGCAGCCAAATGTCTAGTGTCATCTATATTCTTTGTTCGTGCACATGTGGTTATCAGCCATACAAGACAACATCGTTATATGAGTAATATAGCCTCAACATCTTTTCTATGTTAAGCAAAAGTACTATATTTGGGTTTGACCATGGTATTGGTTAGGGTTTCAAGAGCTTCTTACTCCTTTAGGATATACTGAAATTTACGATGTCAAATATATTTATTCAGTTCAGTAACTATGCTTTTCGAAGCACATGTCATTTCATTAAATGACATTTATTCTACTTAAAGACTTTTGACCTATATCTATCTACGTCTATACTAGCACATCCACTATCATTGCACTAAAAATATTAAAGCAACTATGCACTCAGAAATATGATAAAATAATCTTTGGATAGGAATTGAAAAAATAGTCAAGCTACCCATCATCATCCAACGTCCAAATATTCACTAAATCATATATGTAAGCGTTTTGTGCAAAGTAGTCCTAATATCATTCTCTAAAGATTTTAGGATACCAACAATCTAAATAGCATCATTTAAGATATTTATATTCTCAGACATCTCTTAATCGGAATCTCTATGACCTCCGTCATTTTTTTTTTCCAAGATATATATATATATATATATATATATTGATCTCAAAATCCTACTAATCATCTGAGATTTATAAAATCTCAAGGTACTGATCAATATTTGAGATATCAGTAATCTCCTCGTCATCTGATAGGACAATGATCATAATCACATCATCAGATAACTCATCGTCCAAATGAGTTGACCCAGTCCCATAAATTGCATGGCATAACCTAAAAGTAAATAAATACATGCATGATTAATTTTAGATTAAATAAAATTTAATTTAAAAACTAAAACATTTTTAAAATTAACTCCCTATAGAGTGAAATCAACAAAATAATATAATTTTGATCACAGTTAAAGCGAATAAATAAATGAAATAAAAAGAGGAAAAAAATTAAAGAGAAAAAAAAAATCTCACCGAAATATTGCCGGCGACAACCATCGGTGGCAGCGCATGGTCACCACTTGTTGATACATTTGCCAACCACGACGCCACTTGTTGCTCATACAGCTGTCCACGCGTCATCATGAATCCATCCAAGTAACACCGCGTGGCACATGCGTGTCACATTCTTAGCGCTGATGTGGCATGACGTGGCATGATGTCGCATATACGTGGGCTGGGTCCGTGCCTCGCAGCGCATGACAGGCTGGCATGGCCCGTGTCTTACACGCGCCGTCTTGTCGACATCTTTTGGTGACAGAAACACCACCAATTTCTTCAAAATTTCATCCTAGTTAGACTTGTACTCTTAGTGTTCAATTTTGGTCTAAGGTGAATCACACTCTCTTTGAATGAGAGTGTCCCAATATTATTCATGATCTTCAATCACCTTTTATTATCAAACTATTTTTCCAAATTTTGATTCTCTACATTTTGATTCAAAACGGTTTTTCTCCTTCAATTCTAATCCAAATTGAGCATGTAATATACCGTTGGAAAGATTTTTTAGAGCACAATCTAATGGTGTAATCATCACATGAAGAAGAAAAACATAAGATTGCATGAATCCCTAAGAACATATTCGGGTTTCTTGTCTCTATTTCTTAGGTTTTTCAATCTAGAAAAATTAAGTTTCATTGCATGTTTAATCATGTAATTATGATCATAAACCAGCAAACAATCCAAGGAGGCTCTGATACCAATGAAAGAATTCATACAATATATAAATTCAATAAAACAATAAAACAAAAACCAAAAGTGTACCCATTTCTACGCAGCAAAAATTGCTCTGGATCTTGGATTGTTTAACTGGTCGGATTCCAATCACAAAGGCAGAAATGAACCTCAAATCACAGTGTAATTTGCCTTGCCATTTGTTTTCTCTTTTCTCTCATATGTGTAGTATGATGTTTATATATTGTTTCTGAAATTGATTTTCCATCAGTCTTTTAACAAAATGAAATGCATCAAGTATTTATAAGGGTGGCGGTTATTTTCTGATAACCGCTAGAAACCGTCAAGCGGTTATTCGATCTAATCCAATTCAAATGGATTCGGATCAGGTCATGGGTTTGGGTCATCTTAGGTGGACCCGACCCAACAACCCAATAATCCAACACTATCTAAATCGACTACACTAACTATACTCAGTAACTACAGTAAAAGAGTTGTAATCAAGATTGATAGCACGAGTTGTGGTAATCTAGGGTTAGTAAGCTCGTCATCACTACCACTACCCGTAATTTTCATATAATTACCTCCTCAATACCCATTGAATCTGATGTTTGTCGTTGAAACAGACTCCAAAATCCATTGCCCATGGGATGTTCGTCGTTGAAATTCACCTCGCGATGGTTGTCGTGTCTCTCTCTTTCTTGCATATGGAAAATCCAATACACTTTAGACTCCTGACTTTTCAAAATGAGTCTTTTTTTGAGATGATGTGCAAAGAAATGTGACACAGAGATTGAGTTTTTTTTCTTGAGAGACCAAGACTCGTAATTGAATTGGGGTTCAAGTGCTTCTGTTTTTTGTTGTATTGATTTGGACTGGGGATTTTAGGTCAGCTTTTTATAGGATTCTCTAGATTTCCTGATTTATTTTGTTTGCAAGATCACACTTTTGATTTTATTTCTATAGTTTTTTTTGTTTTCGTGTTGACAAAACCGAAACCACAATCTCTCTCCACAACCCTCAAATGACCTGGCTTAAAGCCAGATATGGGGCTTGGCTGGCAAGCACCCGCCCAATAATCAAAAATATAAAAGGTAAAATATTATTACCACTAATTTGGCTACACAGTACGCATACTGAACATTAATCACAAGCTATTCCAACATACATCATGTCTACTGACCTATTCAAGAATTTTCACTGCCTCCCAGACGTGCTACTCAAGCACAAATCACATCTCTTCAATGAGTTTTTTAGCCGTAAATAATGCAGCAAATTGGAGAATCAAAAAGATAGAAATCAATAGAATGAATAGTCAGATAAATTCTTATTTGCCAGTTTCAAATGAATCATTCTAATGTATTTCTAAATTTCTACAGGATGTTGACAACATGAGAAGATTTTACACCCTCTACAGTAATGATAGTCGTTGTCACATTAATTAAATGATAAATTGCAAATCTAATCTAAGCTGTTTTTTCTTCATCTAACAGTTTATCAGATGCCAGTACATGTTTGTGACGGTAACTCGATGGAATCTAAAGGTGACAGGATGACTATTTTCTGACTGATGATGCAGAGTCACAGTTACATCACTTAATGTTGTTACTGCATTCTCCTCCAACATAGCATTTTTACTGACAAGTGATTCCAAAATACTATTCTTATTGGTGTCCAAAAGGGCCCATAATTGCTCCATCTTATCACGCTCATCAACTAAAAATAAGCCTTGAAGATCTTCATTAGAATGGGACTCTCGGTCTCTTTTTTCCATAGTCAGAGCCATAGGGGTGAGAATTGTTACCTATGACATGTCTCACTACATTTGTCTTTCAAGTCAGCCAAATGTCTAGTGTCGTCTATATTCTTTATTCATGCATATGTGGTTATCAGCCATAAAAGACAACATCGTTATATGAGTAATATAGCCTCAACAACATCTTTTCTATGTTGAGCAAAAGTACTATGTTTGGGTTTGACCATGGTATTGGTTAGGGTTTCGAGGGCTTCTTACTCCTCTAGGATATACTGAATTTTACGATGTCAAACATATTTATTCAGTTCAGTAACTATGTTTTTCGAAGCACATGTCATTTCATTAAATGACATTTATTCTGCTTAGAGACCTTTGACCTATATCTATCTACGTCTATATTAACACATCCACTATCATTGCACTAAAAATATTGCAACAACTATACACTCATAAATATGATAAAATAATCTTTGGATAGGAATCGAAAAAATAGTCAAGCTACCCATCATCATCCAACTTCCAAATATTTACTAAACAATATACGTAAGTGTTTTGTGCAAAGCAGTCCTAATTTCATTCTCTAAAGATTTTAGGACACCCATAATTTAAACAGCATCATTTGAGATTTCTATATTCTCAGACATCTCTTAATCGGAATCTCTATGACATCCGTCATTTTATTGTCCAAGATATATATATATATATATATTTTATCTCAAAATCCTACTAATCATCTGAGATTTATATAATCTCAAGATACTGGTCAATATTTAAGATATCAGTAATCTCCTCATCATCTGATAGGACAATGATCATAATCACGTCATTAGATAACTCATCGTCAAAATAAGTTGACCCAGTTCCATAAAATTGCATGGCATAACCTAAAACTAAGTAAATACATGCATGATTAATTTTAGATTAAATGAAAATTACTTTAAAAACTAAAACATCTTTAAACTTAACTCCCTATAGAGTGAAATCAACAAAATAATATAATTTCGCTCACAATTAAAGCGAATAAATAATTGGGATAAAAAGAGGAGAAAATTTAAAGAAAAAAAAAATCTCACCGAAATATCGCCGGCGACAACCGTCGGCGGCGGCACATGGTCGCCACTTGTTGATACATCTGCCAACCACGACGCCACGTGTTGCTCATACAGCTGTCCACATGTCATCATGAATCCATCCAAGTAACGCCACGTGGCACATGCGTGTCACATTCCTGGCACTTATGTGGCATGACGTGGCGTGACATGGCATATACATAGCTAGGTCCGTATCCCGCAGCGTGTCACGGGCGGGCATGGCACGTGTCTTACACGCGCCGTCTTGTGTCTTTTGTTGACGGAAACACCACCAGTTTCTTCAAAATTTCATCCTAGTTAGACTTGTGCTCCTAGTGTTCAATTTTGGCCTAAGGTGAATCACACTCTCTTTGAATGAGAGTGTCCCAATATTACTCATGATCTTCAGTCACCTTTTATTATCAAACTATTTTTTCAGATTTTGATTCTCTACATTTTGATTCAAAACCGTTTTTCTCCTTTAATTCTAATCCAAATTGAGCATGTAATATACCGTTGGAAAGATCTTTTAAGCCCCATCTAATGGTGTAATCATCACATGAAGAAGAAAAACATAAGATTGCATTAATCCCTAAGAACATATTCGGGTTTCTTGTCTCTATTTCTTAGGTTTTTCAATTTGGAAAAATTAAGTTTCATTGCATGTTTAATCATGTAATTATGATCATAAACCAGAAAATAATCCAAGGAGGCTCTGACACTAATGAAAGAATTCATACAGTATATAAATTCAATAAAATAATAAAACGAAAACCGAAAGCGTACCCATTTCTACGCAGCGAAAATTGCTCTGAATCCTGGATTGTTCAACTGGTCGGATTCCAATCACAAAAGCAGAAATGAACCTCAAATCACAGTGTAATTTGTCTTGCTATTTGTTTTCTCTTTTCTCTCATCTGTGTAATATGATGTTTATATATTGTTTCTAAAATTGATTTTACATCAGTCTTTTAACAAAATGAAATACATCAAGTATTTATAACGGTGGCGGTTTTTTTCTTATAACCACTAGTAACCGTCAGCGGTTATTCGATCCAATCTATTTCAAATGGATTCGGATCGGGTCATGGGTTTGGGTCATCTTGGGTGGACCCGAGTCAACAACCCAATAATCCAACACTATCTAAATCAACTACACTAACTATATTTAGTAACTACAGTAAAAGAGCTGTAATCAAGACTGATAGCACAAGTTGTGGTAATCTAGGGTTAGTAAGTTCATCATCACTACCACTGCCCGTAATTTTCAGATAATTACCTCCTCTGTGCCCATTGAATCTAATGTTTGTCGTTGAAATAGACTCCAAAATCCATTGCCTATGTGACGTTCATCGTTGAAATTCACCTCGTGATGGCTATCGTGTCTCTCTCTTTCTTGCAAATGCAAACTCCAATACACTTTCGACTCCTGACTTTTCAAAATGAGTCTTTTTTTGAGTTGATGTGCAAAGAAATGTGAGACATAGATTGAATTTTTTTTCTTGAGAGACCAAGACTCGTAATCGAATTGGGGTTCAAGTGCTTCTGTTTTTTGTTGTATTGATTTGGACAGGGGATTTCAGGACAGCTTTTTATACGATTCTTTAGATTTCCTTATTTATTTTGTTTGTAAGATAACACCTTTGATTTTATTTCTATACTTTTTTTTTTGTGTTGACAAAACCGAAATCACAATCTCTCTCCACAACCCTCAAATGACCTGGCTTGAAGCCAGATATGGGGCTTGACTGGCAAAGGCCCGCCCAATAATCAAAAATATAAAAGGTAAAATATTATGACCACTAATTTGGCTACACAACACGCATACTGAACATTAATCACAAGTTATTCCAACATACATCATGTCTACTGACCTATTCAAGAATTTTCACTGCCTCCTAGACGTGCTACTCAAGCACAAATCACATCTCTTCAATGAATTTGTTAGCTGTAAACAATGCAAAAAATTGAAGAATTAAAAAGATAGAAATCAATAGAATGTATAGTCAGATAAATTCTTATTTGCTAGTTTCAAATGAATCATTCTAATGTATTTCTAAATTTCTGTCACGATGTTGACAACATTAGAAGATTTTACACCCTCTACAGTAATGGCAGTCCTTGTCACACCAATTAAATGATAAATTGCAAATCTAATCTAAGCTGTTTTTTCTTCATCTAACAGTTCATCAGATGCCAGTACATGTTTGTGACAGCAACTCGATGGAATCTAAAGGTGACAGGATGGCTATTTTCTGACTGATGATGCAGAGTCACAGTTACATCACTTAATGCTCTTACCGCATTCTCCTCTAACATAGCATTTTTACTGACAAGTGATTCCAAAATACTATTCTGATTAGTGTCCGAAAGGGCATATAATTGCTCCACCTTATGACACTCGTCAACTAGAAATAAGCCTTGAAGATCTTCATTAGAATGGGACTCTCGGTCTCCTTTTTCCTTAGTCAGAGCCACAAGGGTGAGAATTGTTACCTATGACATGTCTGACTACATTTGTCTTTCAAAGACAGCCAAATGTCTAGTTTCGTCTATATTCTTTGTTCGTGCACATGTGGTTATCAACCATACAAGACAACATCGTTATATGAGTAATATAGCCTCAACAACATCTTTTCTATGTTGAGCAAAAGAACTGTGTTTGGGTTTGACCATGGCATTAGTTAGGGTTTCGACGGCTTCTTACTCCTCTAGGATATATTGAATTTTACGATGTCAAACATATTTATTCAGTTCAGTAACTATGCTTTTCGAAGCACATGTCATTTCATTAAATGACATTTATTCTACTTAGAGACTTTTGACCTATATCTATTTACGTCTATACTAGCACATCCACTATCATTGCACTAAAAATATTGCAACAACTATACACTCATAAATATGATAAAATAATCTTTGGATAGGACTCAAAAAAATAGTTAAGCTACCCATCATCATCCAACTTCCAAATATTCACTAAACCATATATGTAAGTTGTTTGTGCAAAGCAGCTCTAATATCATTCTCTAAAGATTTTAGGACACCCATAATTTAAATAGCATCATTTGAAATCTTTATATTCTCAGACATCTCTTAATCGGAATCTCTATGACCTCCGTCATTGTTTTGTCCAAGATATATATATATATATATTTGATCTCAAAATCCTACTAATTATCTTAGATTTATATAATCTCAAGGTACTGGTCAATATGTGAGATATCACTAATCTCCAAATCATCTGATAGGACAATGATCATAATCACGTCATCAAATAACTCATCGTCAAAATGAGTTGGTCCAGTCCCATAAAATTGCATGACATAACCTAAAATTAAATAAATACATGCATGATTTATTTTAGATTAAATAAAATTTAATTTAAAAACTAAAACATTTTTAAAATTAACTCCCTATAGAGTGAAATCAACAAAATAATATAATTTCGCTCACAATTAAAGCGAATAAATAATGGGGATAAAAAGAGGAGAAAAATGAAAAAAAAAAAATCTCACCGGAATATCGCCAACGACAACCATCGACGACGATACACGGTAACCACTTGTTGACACATCTGCCAACCACGACGCCACGTGTTGCTCATAAAGTTGTCCATGCGTCATCATGAATCCATCCAAGTAACGCCGCGTGTCGCATTCCTGGCGCTGCTCTGGCATGACGTGGCATGATGGGGCACATACATGGGTTGGGTCCATGCCCCACAGCGCGTCACGCAATGGCATCGCGCGTGTATGACACGCGCTGTCTTGCCGACGTCTTTTGGTGACGGAAACGTCACCAGTTTCTTCAAAATTTCATCCTAGTTAGACTTGTGCTCTTAGTGTTCAATTTTGGTCTAAGGTGAATCACACTCTCTTTGAATGAGAGTGTCCGAATATTATTCATGATCTTCAATCACCTTTTATTATCAAACTATTTTTCCAGATTTTGATTCTCTACATTTTGATTCAAAATTGTTTTTCTCCATCAATTCTAATCCAAATTGGCCATGTAATATACCGTTGGAAAGATCTTTTAGAGCCCCATCTAATGGTGTAATCATCACATGAAGAAGAAAAATATAAGATTGCATTAATCCCTAAGAACAGATTCGGGTTTCTTGTCTCCATTTCTTAGGTTTTTCAATCTGGAAAAATTAAGTTTCATTGCATGTTTAATCCTGTAATTATGATCATAAACCCGCAAATAATCCAAGGGAGCTCTGATACCAATGAAAGAATTCATATAGTATATAAATTCAAGAAAACAATAAAACGGAAACTGAAAGCATACCCGTTTTCATGCAGAGAAAATTGCTCTGGATCTTGGATTGTTCAACTAGTTGGATTCCAATCACAAAGGCAGAAAGGAACCTCGACTCACAGTGCAAATTGCCTTGCCATTTGTTTTCTCTTTTCTCTCATATGTGTAGTATCATGTTTATATATTGTTTCTAAAATTGATTTTCCATCAGCCTTTTAACAAAATGAAATACATCAAGTATTTATAAGGGTGGCGGTTATTTTCTGATAACCGCTAGTAATCGTGAAGCGGTTATTCGATCCAATCCAATTCAAATGGATTCGGATCAGTCCATGGGTTTGGGTCATCTTGGGTGGACCCGACCCAACAACCCAATAATCTAACGCTATTTAAATCGACCACACTAACTATACTCAGTAACTGCAGTAAAAGAACTGTAACCAAGACTGATAGCACAAGTTGTGGTAATCTACGGTTAGTAAGCTCATCATCACTGCCACTACCCGTAATTTGTAGATAATTACCTGCTCTGTGCCATTGAACCTGACGTTTGTCGTTGAAACAGACTTCAAAATCCATTGCCCATGGGACGTTCGTCTTTGAAATCCACCTCGCAATGGCTATCATGTCTCTCTCTTTCTTACAGATGAAAAATCCAATACACTTTCGACTCCTGACTTTTCAAAATGGGTCTTTCTTTGAGATGACGTGCAAAGAAATCCATTGCCCATGGGATGTTCGTCGTTGAAATTCACCTCGCGATGTCTGTCGTTCCTTCAAAATTTCATCCTAGTTAGACTTATGATCTTACTATTTAATTTCGGTCTAAGTTGAATCACACTCGCTTTGAATGAGAGTGTCTGAATACTATTCATGATCTTCAATCACCTTTTATTATCAAACTATTTTTCCAGATTTTGATTCTCTACATTTTGATTCAAAACTGTTTTTCTCCTTCAATTCTAATCCAAATTGGGCATGCAATATACCGTTGGAAAGATCTTTTAAACCCTATCTAATGGTGTAATCATCACATGATGAAGAAAAACATAAGATTGCATTAATCCCTACGAACATATTCGGGTTTCTTGTCTCTATTTCTTAGGTTTTTCGATCTGGAAAAATTAAGTTTCATTGCATGTTTAATCATGTAATTATGATAAAAAACCAGCAAACAATCCAAGAGAACTCTGATACCAATGAAAGAATTCATATAGTATATAAATTCAATAAAACAATAAAACAGAAACCGAAAGCGTACCTGTTTCCACGCTGCGAAAATTGCTATGGATCTTGGATTGTTCAACTGGTCGCATTCTAATAACAAAGGCGGAAATGAACCTCAAATCACAGTGTAATTTTTCTTGCCATTTGTTTTCTCTTTTCTCTCATATGTGTAGTATGATGTTTATACATTGTTTCGCAAATTGATTTTCCATCAGTCTTTTTAACAAAATGAAATACAACAAGTATTTATAAGGGTGGCGGTTATTTTCTGATAACCGCTAGTAACCGACAAGCGGTTATTCGATCCAATCCAATTCAAATGAAATTGGGATCGATTCATGGGTTTGGGTCATCCTGGGTGGACCCGACCCAACAACCTAGTAATCAAACACTATCTAAATTGACTACACTAACTATACTTAGTAACTGCAGTAAAAGAGCTGTAATAAAGACTGATAGCATAAGTTGTGGTAATCTATGGTTAGTAAGCTCATCATCACTGCCACTGCCCGTCATTTTGAGATAATTACCTCCTCTGTGCCCATTGAATCTGATGTTTGTCGTTGAAACATACTCCAAAATCCATAGCCCATAGGACGTTCATCATGGAAATTCACCGCACGATGGTTGTCGTGTCTGTCTCTTTCTTGCAAATGGAAAATCCAATGCACTTTTGACTCCTGACATTTCGAAATGGGTCTTTTTTTGAGATGACGTGCAAAGAAATCCATTGCCCATGGGATGTTCATCATTAAAATTCACCTCGCGATAGCTGTCGTTCCTTCAAATTTTCATCCTAGTTAGACTTGTGCTCTAAGTGTTCAATTTCGGTCTAAGCCGAATCACACTCGCTTTGAATGAGAGTGTCCCAATATTATTCATGATCTTCAATCACCTTTTATTATCAAACTATTTTTCCAGATTTTGATTCTCTATATTTTGATTCAAAACTGTTTCTCTCCTTCAATTATAATCCAAATTGGGTATGTAATATACCGTAGCAAAAATCTTTTAGAGCCCATCTAATGGTGTAATCATCACATGAAAAAGAAAGACATAAGATTGCATTAATCTCTAAGAACATATTCGGGATTCTTATCTCTATTCCTTAGGTTTTTTAACCTGGAAAAATTAAGTTTCATTGCATGTTTAATCATGTAATTATGATCATAAACCAGCAAACAATCCAATGGGGCTATGATTCCGATGAAAGAATTCATACAGTATATAAATTCAATAAAACAATAAAATAGAAACCGAAAGCGTACCTGTTTCCACGCAGTGAAAATTGCTTTGGATCTTGGATTGTTCAACTGGTCGGATTCCAACCACAAAAGTGGAAAAGAACCTCAAATCACAGTGTAATTTGCCTTGCCATTTGTTTTCTCTTTTCTCTCATATGTGTAGTATGATGTTTATATATTGTTTCTGAAATTAATTTTCCATCAGTCTTTTAACAAAATGAAATACATCAAGTATTTATAAAGGTGGCGGTTATTTTCTGACAACCGTTGGTAACCGTCAAGCGGTTATTCGATCCAATCCAATTCCAATGGATTCGGATTGGTTCATGGGTTTGGGTCATCTTGAGTGGACCCGACCTAAGAACCCAATAATCCAACACTATCTAAATCGACTACACCAACTATACTTAATAACTGCAGTAAAAGAGTTGTAATCAAGACTGATAGCACGAGTTGTGGTAATCTAGGGTTAGTTAGACCATCATCACTGCCACTGCCCGTAATTTTCAGATAATTACCTCCTCTGAGCCCATTGAATCTGATGTTTGTCGTTGAAACAGACTCCAAAATCCATTGCCCGTGGGACGTTCTTCGTTGAAATTCGTCTTGCGATGGCTATCGTGTCGCTCTCTTTCTTGTAGATGAAAAATCCAATACACTTTCGACTCCTAACTTTTCGAAATTGGTCTTCTTTGAGATGACATGCAAAGAAATCCATTGCCCATGGAATGTTCGTCGTTGAAATTCACCTCGCGATGGCTATCGTGTCTCTTTCTTTCTTGCAGATGGAAAATCCAATACACTTTCGACTCCTGACTTTTCGAAATTGGTCTTTTTTTGAGATGACGTGCAAAGAAATCCATTGCCCATGGGATGTTCGTCGTTGAAATTCACCTCGCGATGGCTATCATTCCTTCAAAATTTCATCCTTTTTAGACTTTTGCTCTTAGTGTTGAATTTCGGTCTAAGCTAAATCACACTCACTTTGAATGAGAGTGTCCCAATATTATTCATGATCTTCAATCACTTTTTATTATCAAACTATTTTTCCAAATTTTGATTCTCTACATTTTGATTCAAAACTGTTTTTCTCCTTCAATTCTAATCCAAATTGGGCACGTAATATACCGTTGGAAAGATCTTTTAGAACCCCATCTAATGATGTAATCATCACATGAAGAAGAAAAACATAAGATTGCATTAATTCCTAAGAACAGATTCTAATCACAAAGGCGGAAATGAACCTCAAATCATAGTATAATTTGTCTTGCCATTTGTTTTATCTTTTCTCTCATATGTGTAGTATGATATTTATATATTGTTTCTGAAATTGATTTTTCATCAGTCTTTTAACAAAATGAAGTACAGCAAGTATTTATAAGGGTGGCGGTTATTTTCTGATAACCGTTAGTAACCGACAAGCGGTTATTCGATCCAATCCAATTCAAGTGAAATTGGGATCGGTTCATGGGTTTAGGTCATCTTGGGTGGACCCGACCCAACAACCCAGTAATCAAACACTATCTAAATCGACTACACTAACTATACTTAGTAACTGTAGTAAAAGAGTTGTAATCAAGACTGATAGCACGAGTTGTGGTAATCTACGGTTAGTAAGCTCATCATCATTGCCACTGCTCGTAATTTTTAGATAATTGCCTCCTCTGTGCCCATTGAATCTGATGTTTGTCATTAAAACAGACTGCAAAATCCATTGCCCATGGGACATTCATCTTTGAAATTCACGTCACGATGCCTGTCGTGTCTCTCTCTTTCTTGTAGATGGAAAATCCAATGCACTTTCGACTCCTGACTTTTCGAAATGGGTCTTTTTTGAGATGACGTGCAAAGAAATCCATTGCCCATGGGATATTCATCGTTAAAATTGCCCTCATGATGGCTGTCGTTCCCTCAAATTTTCATCCTAGTTAGACTTGTGCTCTTAGTGTTCAATTTCAGTCTAAGATGAATTACACTTGCTTTGAATGAAAGTGTCGGAATATTATTCATGATCTTCAATCACCTTTTATTATCAAACTATTTTTTCAAATTTTGATTCTCTACATTTTGATTTAAAACTGGTCTTTTCCTTCAATTCTTATCCAAATTGGGCATGCAATATACTGTTGGAAAGATCTTTAAGAGCCCTATCTAATGGTGTAATCATCACATGATGAAGAAAAACATAAGATTGTATTAATCTCTAAGAAGAGATTCGGGTTTCTTCTCTCTATTTCTTAGGTTTTTCAATCTGGAAAAATTAAGTTTCATTGCATGTTTAATCATGTAATTATGATCATAAACCAGCAAACAATCCAAGAGGGCTAAGATATCAATGAAAGAATTCATACAATATATAAATTTAATAAAACAATAAAACGAAAACCGAAAACGTACCGGTTTCCACGCAGCGAAAATTGCTCTGGATCGTAGATTGTTCAACTAGTTGGATTCCAATCACAAAGGCAGAAAGGAACCTCAACTCACAGTGTAATTTGTCTTGCCATTTGTTTTCTCTTTTCTCTCATATGTGTAGTATGATATTTATATATTGTTTCTGAAATTGATTTTCAGTCAGTCTTTTAACAAAATGAAATACATCAAGTATTTATAAAGGTAACGATTATTTTCTGACAACCGCTAGTAACCGTCAAGCGGTTATTCGGCCCAATCCAATTCAAATGGATTCGGATCGGTTCATGGGTTTGGGTCATCTTGGGTCGACTCAACCCAACAACCCAATAATCCAACACTATCTATATCGACTACAGCAACTATACTTAATAATTGTAGTAAAAGAGCTGTAATTGAGACTGATAGCGCTAGTTGTGGTAATCTAGGGTTAGTAAGCTCATCATCACTACCACTGCCTGTAATTTTTAGATAATTACCTCCTTTGTGCCCATTGAATCTGATGTTTGTCGTTGAAACAAGCTCCAAAATCCATTGCCTATGGGACGCTTGTCGTTGAAATTCACCTCGCGATGGTTGTCGTATCTCTCTTTTTATTGCAGATGGAAAATCCAATACACTTTCGACTCCTGACTTTTCGAGATGGGTCTTTTTTTTAGATGACGTGCAAGGAAATCCATTGCCCATGGGATGTTCGTCGTTGAAATTCACCTCACGATGGTTGTCGTTCCTTCAAAATCTCATCCTAGTTAGACTTGTGCTCTTAGTGTTCAATTTCGGTCTAAGCTGAATCACACTCGCTTTGAATGAGAGTCTCCTAATGATATTCATGGTCTTCAATCACCTTTTATTATCAAACTATTTTTCCAGATTTTTATACTCTACATTTTGATTCAAAACTATTTTTTTCCTTCAATTCTAATCCAAATTGGGTATGTAATATACTGTCGGAAAGATCTTTAAAAACCCTATCTAATGGTGTAATCATCACATGAAGAAGAAAAACATATGATTGCATTAATCCCTAAGAACAGATTTGGGTTTCTTGTCTCTATTTATTAGGTTTTTCAATCAGGAAAAATTAAGTTTCATTGCATGTTTAATCATGTAATTATGATCATAAACCAGCAAACAATCCAAGGGGGCTATGATACCAATGAAAGAATTCATACAATATATAAATTCAATAAGACAATAAAACAAAAACCGAAAGCGTACCCATTTCCACGCAACGAAAGTTGCTCTGGATCTCGGATTGTTCAACTGGTCGGATTCCAATCACAAAGGCGGAAAGGAAAGGCGGAAATGAACCCCAAATCACAGTGTAATTTGCCTTGCCATTTGTTTTCTCTTTTCTCTCATATATGTAGTATGATGTTTATATATTGTTTCTGAAATTGATTTTCTATTAGTCTTTTAACAAAATGAAATACATCAAGTATTTATAAAGGTAGCGGTTATTTTCTGACAACCGCTAGTAACCGTCAAGCGGTTATTCGATCCAATCCAATTCCAATGGATTCGGATTGGTTCATGGGTTTGGATCATCTTGGGTCTACACAACCCAACAACCCAATAATCCAACACTATATATACCAACTACACCAACTATACTCGTAAACTTCAGTAAATGAGCAGTAATCAAGACTGATAGCGCTAGTTGTGGTAATATAAGGTTAGTAAGCTTATCATCACTACCACTGCCCGTAATTTTTAGATAATTACCTCCTCTGTGCCCATTGAATCTGATGTTTGTCGTTGAAAGAGACTCCAAACTTCATTGCCTATGGGACGCTCGTCGTTGAAATTCACCTCGCGATGGCTGTCATGTCTCTCTTTTTCTTGCAGATGGAAAATCCAATACACTTTCGACTCCTGACTTTCCGAAATAGGCCTTTTTTTGAGTTGACGTGCAAAGAAATCCATTGCCCAAGGGATATTCGTCGTTGAAATTCCCTTCACGATGGCTGCCGTTCCTTCAAATTTTCATCTTAGTTAGACTTGTGCTCTTAGTGTTCAATTTCGGTCTAAGCTGAATCACACTTGCTTTGAATGAGAGTGTCCGAATATTATTCATGATCTTCAATCATCTTTTATTATCAAACTATTTTTCCAAATTTTGATTCTTTACATTTTGATTCAAAACTGGTCCTTTCCTTCAATTCTAATCCAAATTGGGCATGCAGTATACTGTTGGAAAGATCTTTAAGAGCCCTATCTAATGGTGTAATCATCACATGATGAAGAAAAACATAAGATTGCATTAATTTCTAAGAAGAGATTCGGGTTTCTTCTCTCGATTTCTTAGGTTTTTCAATCTGGAAAAATTAAGTTTCATTGCATGTTTAATCATGTAATTATTATCATAAACCAGCAAACAATCCAAGGGGGCTCTAATACCAAAGAAAGAATTCATACAGTATATAAATTCAATAAAACAATAAAATGAAAACCGAAAACGTACCCATTTTCACGTAGCTAAAATTGCTCTGAATCTTGGATTGTTCAACATGTCGGATTCCAAGCACAAAGGCGGAAAGAAACTTCAAATCACAGTGTAATTTGTCTTGCCATTGTTTTCTCTTTTCTCTCATATGTGGAGTATGATGTTTATATATCGTTTCTGAAATTGATTTTCCATCAGTCTTTTAACAAAATGAAATACATCAAGTATTTATAAGGGTGGCTGTTATTTTTTTACAACCGCTAGTAACCGTCAAGTGGTTATTCGATCCAATCCAATTCAACTGGATTCATATCAGTTCATGGGTTTGGGTCATCTTGGGTGGACCCGACTCAACAACCCAATAATCTAACACTATCTAAATCGACTACACCAACTATACTCAATAACTGCAGTAAAAGAGCTGTAATCAAGACTGATAGCACGAGTTGTGGTAATCTAGGGTTAGTAAGCTCATCATCACTGCCACCGCCCGTAATTTTCAGATAATTACCCCCTCTGTGCCCATTGAATCTGATGTTTGTCGTTGAAATAGAATCCAAATCCATTACCCATTGGATGTTCGTCGTTGAAATTCACCTTGCAATGGTTGTCGTGTCGCTCTCTTTCGTGCAGATGAAAAATCCAATACACTTTCGACTCCTAACTTTTCGAAATGGGTTTTTTTTTAGATGAAATGCAAAGCAATCCATTGCCCATGGGATGTTCGTCGTTGAAATTCACCTTGCGATGGCTATCGTGTCTCTTTCTTTCTTGCAGATAGAAAATCCAATACACTTTCAACTCTTGACTTTTCGAAATTGGTCTTTTTTTGAGATGACGTGCAAAGAAATCCATTACCCATGGGATATTCGTCGTTGAAATTCACCTCGCGAAGGTTGTCGTTCCTTCAAAATTTCATCCTAGTTAGACTTATGCTCTTAGTATTCAATTTCGGTCTAAGCTAAATCACACTCGCTTTGAATGAGAGTGTCCGAATATTATTCATGATCTTCAATCACCTTTTATTATCAAACTATTTTTCCAGATTTTGATTCTCCATATTTTAATTCAAAACTGTTTTTCTCCTCCAATTCAAATCCAAATTGGGCATGTAATATACCGTTGGAAAGATCTTTGAGAGCCCTATCTAATGGTGTAATCATCACATGAAGAAGAAAAATATAAGATTGCATTAATCCCTAAGAACATATTCGCGTTTCTTATCTCTATTTCTTAGGTTTTTCAATCTTGAAATATTAAGTTTTATTGCATGTTTAATCATGTAATTATGATCATAAACCAGCAAACAATCCAATGGGGCTCTGATACCAATGAAAGAATTCATGCAGTATATAAATTCAATGAAACAATAAAATAGAAACCGAAAGCGTACCCGTTTCCACGCAGCGAAAATTGCTCTGGATCTTGGATTGCTCAACTGGTCGGATTTCAATCACGAAAGTGGAAATGAACCTCAAATCACAATGTAATTTGCCTTACCATTTGTTTTCTCTTTTCTCTCATATGTGTAGTATGATGTTTATATATTGTTTCTGAAATTGATTTTCCATCAGTCTTTTAACAAAATGAAATACATCAAGTATTTATAAAGGTGGCGGTTATTTTATGATAACCGCTAGTAACCCTCAAGCGGTTACTCGATCCAATCCAATTCAAATGGATTCGGATAGGTTCATAAGTTTGGGTCATCTTGGGTGGACCCGACTCAACAACCCAATAATCTAACACTATCTAAATCGACTACACCATCCATACTCAATAACTGTAGTAAAAGAGCTGTAATCAAGACTGATAGCACGAGTTGTGGTAATATAAGGTTAGTAAGATCATCATCACTGCCACTGCCCGTAATTTTCAGACAATTACCTCCTCTGTGCCCATTGAATCTGATGTTTGTCGTTGAAACAGACTCTAAAATCCATTGCCCATGGGACGTTCGTCGTTGAAATTCACCTCGCAATGGCTGTCGTGTCGCTCTCTTTCGTGCAGATGAAACATCCAATACACTTTCGACTCCTAACTTTTCGAAATGGGACTTTTTTTTAGATGACATGTAAAGAAATCCATTGCCCATGGGATGTTCGTCGTTGAAATTCACCTCGCGATGGCTATCGTGTCTCTTTCTTTCTTGCGGATGGAAAATCCAATACACTTTCGACTCCTGACTTTTCGAAATTGGTCTTTTTTTGAGATGACGTGCAAAGAAATCCATTACCCATGGGATATTCGTCGTTGAAATTCACCTCGCGATGGTTGTCGTTCCTTCAAAATTTCATCCTAGTTAGACTTGTGCTCTAAGTATTCAATTTCGGTCTAAGCTAAATCACACCCGCTTTGAATGAGAGCATCCGAATATTATTCCTGATCTTCAATCACCTTTTATTATCAAACTATTTTTCTAGATTTTGATTCTCCATATTTTAATTCAAAACTATTTTTCTCCTCCAATTCTAATCCAAATTGGGAATGTAATATACCGTTGGAAAGATCTTTGAGAGCCCTATCTAATGGTGTAATCATCACATGAAAAAGAAAAAAATAAGATTACATTAATCCCTAAGAACATATTCGGGTTTCTTATCTCTATTTCTTAGGTTTTTCAATCTTGAAAAATTAAGTTTCATAGCATGTTCAATCATGTAATTATGATCATAAACCAGCAAACAATCCAATGGGGCTCTGATACTAATGAAAGAATTCATGTAGTATGTAAATTCAATAAAACAATAAAATAGAAACCGAAAGCATACCCGTTTCCATGCAGCGAAAATTGCTCTGGATCTTGGATTGTTCAACTGGTCGGATTCCAATCACAAAAGTGGAAAGGAACCTCAAATCACAGTGTAATTTGCCTTGCCATTTGTTTTCTCTTTTCTCTCATATGTGTAGTATGATGTTTATATATTGTTTCTAAAATTGATTTTCCATCAATCTTTTAACAAAATGAAATACATCAAGTATTTATAAAGGTGGCGGTTATTTCTAATAACCGCTAGTAACCATCAAGCGGTTATTCGATCCAATCCAATTCAAATGGATTCGGATCGGTTCATGGGTTTGGGTCATCTTGGGTGGACCCGACTCAACAACCCAATAATCCAACACTATCAAAATCGACTACACCAACTATACTCAATAACTACAGTAAAAGAGCTGTAATCAAGACTGATAGCACGAGTTGTGGTAATCTAGGGTTAGTAAGATCATCATCACTGCCATTGCCCGTAATTTTCAGACATTTACCTCCTCTGTACCCATTGAATCTGATGTTTGCCGTTCAAACAGACTCTAAAATCCTATGCCCATGGGACGTTCGTCGTTGAAATTCACCTCGCGATGGCTGTCGTGTCGCTCTCTTTCTTGTAGATGAAAAATCCAATACACTTTTGACTCCTAACTTTTCGAAGTGGGTCTTTTTTTTGGATGACATGCAAAGAAATCCATTGCCCATGGGATGTTCGTCGTTGAAATTCATCTCGCGATAGCTGTCCTGTCTCTTTCTTTCTTGTGGATGGAAAATCCAATACACTTTCGACTCCTGACTTTTCGAAATTTGTCTTTTTTTGAGATGACATGCAACGAAATCCATTACCCATGGGATATTCGTCGTTGAAATTCACCTCGCGATGGTTGTGGTTCCTTCAAAATTTCATCCTAGTTAGACTTGTGCTCTTAGTATTCAATTTCGGTCTAAGCTAAATCACACTCGCTTTGAATGAGAGTGTTCGAATATTATTCATGATCTTCAATCACCTTTTATTATCAAACTATTTTTCCAGATTTTGATTCTCCATATTTTAATTCAAAACTGTTTTTCTCCTCCAATTCTAATCCAAATTGGGCATGTAATATTCCGTTGGAAAGATCTTTGAGAGCCCTATCTAATGGTGTAATCATCACATGAAGAAGAAAAGCATAAGATTGCATTAATCGCTAAGAACATAATTGGGTTTCTTATCTCTATTTCTTAGGTTTTTCAATCTTGAAATATTAAGTTTTATTGCATGTTTAATCATGTAAATATGATCATAAACCAGCAAACAATCTAATGGGGCTCTGATACCAATGAAAGAATTCATGCAGTATATAAATTCTATAAAATAATAAAATAGAAACCGAAAGCGTACCCGCTTCCACGCAGCGAAAATCGCTCTGGATCTTGGATTGTTCAACTGGTCGGATTCCAATCACAAAAGTGGAAAGGAACCTCAAATCACAATGTAATTTGCCTTGCCATTTGTTTTCTCTTTTCTCTCATATGTGTAGTATGATGTTTATATATTGTTTCTGAAATTAATTTTCCATTAGTCTTTTAACAAAATGAAATAAATCAAGTATTTATAAAGGTGGCGGTTATTTTCTGATAACCGCTAGTAACCCTCAAGCTGTTATTGGATCCAATCCAATTCAAATGGATTCGGATCGGCTCATAGGTTTGGGTCATCTTGGGTGGACCCGACTCAACAACCCTATAATCCAACACTATCTAAATCGACTACACCAACTATACTCAATAACTGCAGTTAAGGAGCTATATTCAAGACTGATAGCACGAGTTGTGGTAATCTAGGGTTAGTAAGATCATCATCACTGCCACTGCCCGTAATTTTCAGAGAATTACCTCCTCTGTGCCCATTGAATCTGATATTTGTCGTTGAAACAGACTCTAAAATCCATTGCCCATGGGACGTTCGTCGTTGAAATTCACCTCACCATGGCTGTCGTGTCGCTCTCTTTCTTGCATATGAAAAATCCAATACACTTTCAACTCCTAACTTTGCGAAGTGAGTTTTTTTTTTTAGATGACATGCAAAGAAATCCGTTGCCCATGGGATGTTCGTCGTTGAAATTCACCTCGCGATGGCAGTCGTGTTTCTTTCTTTCTTGCGGATGGAAAATCCAATACACTTTCGACTCCTGACTTTTCGAAATTGGTCTTTTTTTTAGATGACGTGCAAAGAAATCCATTACCCATGGGATATTTGTCGTTGAAATTCACCTCGCGATGGTTGTCGTTCCTTCAAAATTTCATCCTAGTTAGACTTGTGCTCTTAGTATTCAATTTCGGTCTAAGCTAAATCGCACTCGCTTTGAATGAGAGTGGCCGAATATTATTCATGATCTTCAATCACCTTTTATTATCAAACTATTTTTCTAGATTTTGATTCTCCATATTTTAATTCAAAACGGTTTTTCTCCTTCAATTCTAATCCAAATTAGGCATGTAATATACCGTTGGAAAGATCTTTGAGAGCCCTATCTAATGGTGTAATCATCACGTGAAAAAGAAAAACATAAGATTGCATTAATCCCTAAGAACATATTCGGGTTTCTTATCTCTATTTCTTAGGTTTTTCAATCTTGAAAAATTAAGTTTCATTGCATGTTTAATCATGTAATTATGATCATAAACCAGCAAACAATCCAATGGGGCTCTGATACTAATGAAAGAATTCATGCAGTATGTAAATTCAATAAAACAATAAAATAGAAACCGAAAGCGTACCCGTTTCCACGCAGTGAAAATTGCTCTGGATCTTGGATTGTTCAACTGGTCGGATTTCAATCACGAAAGTGGAAATGAACCTCAAATCACAATGTCATTTGCCTTACCTTTTGTTTTCTCTTTTCTCTCATATGTGTAGTATGATGTTTATATATTGTTTCTGAAATTAATTTTCAGACAATTACCTCCTCTGTGCCCATTAAATCTGATGTTTGTCGTTGAAACAGACTCTAAAATCTATTGTCCATGGGACGTTCGTTGTTGAAATTCACCTCGCGATGGCTGTCGTGTCGCTCTCTTTCTTGCAGATGAAAAATCCAATACACTTTCGACTCCTAACTTTTCGAAATGGGTCTTTTTATTAGATGACATGCAAAGAAATCCATTGCCCATGGGATGTTCGTCGTTGAAATTCACCTCGCGATGGTTGTCGTGTCTCTTTCTTTCTTGCGGATGGAAAATCCAATACACTTTCGACTACTGACTTTTCGAAATTGGTCTTTTTTTGAGATGACGTGCAACGAAATCCATTACCCATGGGATATTCGTCGTTGAAATTCACCTCGCGATGGTTGTCGTTCCTTCAAAATTTCATCCTAGTTAGACTTGTGCTCTTAGTATTCAATTTCGATCTAAGCTAAATCACACTCGCTTTGAATAAGAGTGTCCGAATATTATTCATGATCTTCATTCACCTTTTATTATCAAACTATTTTTCCAGATTTTGATTCTCCATATTTTAATTCAAAACTGTTTTTCTCCTCCAATTCTAGTCCAAATTGGGCATGTAATATAACGTTGGAAAGATCTTTGAGAGCCCTATCTAATGGTGTAATCATCACATGAAGAAGAAAAACATAAGATTGCATTCATCTCTAAAAACAAATTCGGGTTTCTTATCTCTATTTCTTAGGTTTTTCAATCTTGAAAAATTCAGTTTCATTGCATGTTTAATCATGTAATTATGATCATAAACCAGCAAACAATCCAATGGGGCTCTGATACCAATGAAAGAATTCATGCAATATATAAATTCAATAAAATAATAAAATAGAAACCGGAAGCGTACCCGCATCCACGCAGCAAAAATTGCTCTGGATCTTGGATTGTTCAACTGGTCGGATTCCAATCACAAAAGTGGAAAGGAACCTCAAATCACAATGTAATTTGCCTTGCCATTTGTTTTCTCTTTTCTCTCATATGTGTAGTATGATGTTTATATATTGTTTCTGAAATTGATTTTCCATCAGTCTTTTAACAAAATGAAATAAATCAAGTATTTTAATGGTGGCGGTTATTTTCTGATAATCGCTAGTAAACCTCAAGCGGTTATTGGATCCAATCCAATTCAAATGGATTCGGATCGGCTCAAAGGTTTGGGTCATCTTGGGTGGACCCGACTCAACAACCCTATAATCCAACACTATCTAAATCGACTACACCAACTATACTCAATAACTGCAGTTAAAGAGCTGTAATGAAGACTGATAGCACGAGTTGTGGTAATCTAGGATTAGTAAGATCATCATCACTGCCACTGCCCGTAATTTTCAGACAATTACCTCCTCTGTGCCCATTGAATCTGATATTTACCGTTGAAACAGACTCTAAAATCCATTGCCCATGGGACGTTCGTCGTTGAAATTCACCTCGCCATGGCTGTCGTGTAGCTCTCTTTCTTACAGATGAAAAATCCAATACACTTTCGACTCCTAACTTTTCGAAGTGGGTCTTTTTTTTAGATGACATGCAAAGAAATCCATTGCCCATGGGATGTTCGTCGTTGAAATTCACCTCGGGATGGCAGTCGTGTTTCTTTCTTTCTTGCGAATGGAAAATCCAATACACTTTCGACTCCTGACTTTTCGAAATTGGTCTTTTTTTGAGATGACGTGCAAAGAAATCCATTACCCATGGGATATTCGTCGTTGAAATTCACCTCGCGATGGTTGTCGTTCCTTCAAAATTTAATCCTAGTTAGACTTGTGCTCTTAGTATTCAATTTCGGTCTAAGCTAAATCACAATCGCTTTGAATGAGAGTGGCCAAATATTATTCATCATCTTCAATCACCTTTATTATCAAACTATTTTTCTCGATTTTGATTCTCCATATTTTAATTCAAAACTGTTTTTCTCCTTCAATTCTAATCCAAATTGGGCATGTAATATACCGTTGGAAAGATCTTTGAGAGCCCTATCTAATGGTGTAATCATCACATGAAAAAGAAAAACATAAGATTGCATTACTCCCTAAGAACATATTCGGGTTTCTTATCTCTATTTCTTAGGTTTTTCAATCTTGAAAAATTAAGTTTCATTGCATGTTTAATCATGTAATTATGATCATAAACCAGCAAACAATCTAATGGGGCTCTGATACCAATGAAAGAGTTCATGCAGTATATAAATTCTATAAAATAATAAAATAGAAACCGAAAGCGTACCCGCTTCCACGCAGCGAAAATCGCTCTGGATCTTGGATTGTTCAACTGGTCGGATTCCAATCACAAAAGTGGAAAGGAAACTCAAATCACAGTATAATTTGCCTTGCCATTTGTTTTCTCTTTTCTCTCATATGTGTAGTATGATGTTTATATATTGTTTCTGAAATTGATTTTCCATCAATCTTCTAACAAAATGAAATACATCAAGTATTTATAAAGGTGGCGGTTATTTTCTAATAACCACTAGTAACCATCAAGCGGTTATTCGATCCAATCCAATTCAAATGGATTCGGATCGGTTCATGGGTTTGGGTCTTCTTGAGTGAACCCGACTCAACAACCCAATAATCCAACACTATCAAAATCGACTACACCAACTATACTCAATAACTGCAGTAAAAGAGCTGTAATCAAGACTGATAGCACGAGTTGTGGTAATCTAGGGTTAAGATCATCATCACTGCCACTGCCCGTAATTTTCAGACAATTACCTCCTCTGTGCCCATTGAATCTGATATTTGTCGTTGAAACAGACTCTAAAATCCATTGCCCATGGGACTTTCGTCGTTGAAATTCACCTCACGATGGCTGTCGTGTCGCTCTCTTTCTTGCAGATGAAAAATCCAATACACTTTAGACTCCTAACTTTTCGAAATGGGTCTTTTTTTTTAGATGTCATGCAAAGAAATCCATTACCCATGGGATGTTCGTCGTTGAAATTCACCTCGCGATGGCTGTCGTGTCTCTTTCTTTCTTGCGGATGGAAAATCCAATACACTTTCGACTCCTGACTTTTCGAAATTAGTCTTTTTTTGAGATGACGTGCAAAGAAATCCATTACCCATGGGATATTCGCCATTGAAATTCAACTCGCGATGGTTATCGTTCCTTCAAAATTTCATCCTAGTTAGACTTGTGCTCTTAGTATTCAATTTCGATCTAAGCTAAATCACACTCACTTTGAATGAGAGTTTCCGAATATTATTCATGATCTTCAATCACCTTTTATTATCAAACTTTTTTTCCAGATTTTGATTCTCCATATTTTAATTCAAAACTGTTTTTCTCCTCCAATTCTAGGCAAAATTAGGCATGTAATATACCGTTGGAAAGATCTTTGAGAGCCCTATCTAATGGTGTAATCATCACATGAAGAAGAAAAACATAAGATTGCATTAATCTCTAAAAACATATTCGGGTTTCTTATCTCTATTTCTTAGGTTTTTCAATCTTGAAAAATTAAGTTTCATTGCATGTTTAATCATGTAATTATGATCATAAACCAGCAAACAATCCAATGGGGCTCTGATACCAATGAAAGAATTCACGCAGTATATAAATTCAATAAAACAATAAAATAGAAACCGGAAGCGTACCCGCATCCACGCAGCAAAAATTGCTCTGGATCTTGGATTATTCAACTGGTCGTATTCCAATCACAAAAGTGGAAAGGAACCTAAAATCACAATGTAATTTGTCTTGTCATTTGTTTTCTCTTTTCTCTCATATGTGTACTATGATGTTTATATATTGTTTTTGAAATTGATTTTCCATCAGTCTTTTAACAAAATGAAATACATCAAGTATTTATAAAGGTTGCGGTTATTTTCTGATAACCGCTAGTAACCCTCAAGCAGTTACTCGATCCAATCCCATTCAAATGAATTCGGATCGGTTCATAGGTTTGGGTCATCTTGGGTGGACCCGACTCAACAACCCAATAATCCAACACTATCTAAATCGACTACACCAACTATACTCATTACCTGCAGTAAAAGAGCTGTAATCAAGACTAATAGCACAAATTGTGGTAATCTAGGATTAGTAAGATCATCATCACTGCCACTGCCCGTAATTTTCAGACAATTACCTCCTCTGTGCCCATTGAATCTGATGTTTGTCGTTGAAACAGATTCTAAAATCCATTGCCCATGGGACGTTCGTCATTGAAAATCACCTCGCGATGGCTATCGTGTCGCTCTCTTTCTTGCAGATGAAAAATCCAATACACTTTTGACTCCTAACTTTTCGAGCTGGGTCTTTTTTTTTAGATGACATGCAAACAAATTCATTGCCCATGCGATGTTCGTCGTTGAAATTCACCTCGCGATGGCTGTCGTGTCTCTTTCTTTCTTGCAGATGGAAAATCCAATACACTTTCGACTCCTGACTTTTCAAAATTGGTCTTTTCTTGAGATGACGTGCAAAGAAATCCATTACCCATGGGATATTCGTCGTTGAAATTCACTCGCGATGGTTGTCGTTCCTTTAAAATTTCATCCTAGTTAGACTTGTGCTCTTAGTATTCAATTTCGGTCTAAGCTAAATCACACTCGCTTTGAATGAGAGTGTCCGAATATTATTCATGATCTTCAATCACCTTTTATTATCAAACTATTTTTCCAGATTTTGATTCTCCATATTTTAATTCAAAACTGTTTTTCTCCTCCAATTCTAATCCAAATTAGGCATATAATGTACCGTTGGAAAGATCTTTTAGAGCCCTATCTAATGGTGTAATCATCACATGAAGAAGAAAAACATAAGATTGCATTAATCCCTAAGAACAGATTCGGGTTTCTTATCTCTATTTCTTAGGTTTTTCAATCTGGAAAAATTAAGCTTCATTGCATGTTCAATCATGCAATTATGTTCATAAACCAACAAATAATCCAAGGGGGATCTGATACCAATGAAAGAATTCATACAGTATATAAATTCAATAAAACAATAAAATAAAAACCGAAAGCGTACCCGTTTCCACGTAGTGAAAATTGCTCTGGATCATGGATTGTTCAACTGGTCGGATTCCAATCACAAAGGCGGAAATGAACCTCAAATCACAATGTAATTTGCCTTGTCATTTGTTTTCTCTTTTCTCTCATATGTGTAGTATGATGTTTATATATTGTTTCGGAAATTGATTTTCCATCAGTCTTTTAACAAAATGAAATACATCAAGTATTTATAAGGGTGACGGTTATTTTCTGACAACCGCTAGTAAACGTCAAGCGGTTATTCGATACAATCCAATTAAAATGGATTGGGATCGGTTCATGGGTTTGGGTCATCTTGGGTGGACCCGACCTAACAACCCAATAATCCAACACTATCTAAATCGAATACACCAACTATATTGAATAACTGCAGTAAAAAAGTCGTAATCAAGACAGATAGTACGAGTTGTGGTAATCTAGGGTTAGTAAGCTCATCATCAGTGCAACTATCCATAATTTTCAGATAACTATCTCATATGTGCCAATTGAATCTGATGTTTATCGTTGAAACAGACTCCAAAATCCATTGCCCATGGGACGTTTGTCGTTGAAATTCACCTCGCGATGGCTGTCGTGTCCCTTTGTTTCTTGTAGATGGAAAATCCAATACAGTTTCGACTCATAACTTTTCGAAATGGGTCTTTTTTTTGAGATGACATGCAAAGAAAGCCATTGCCCAAGGGATGTTCGTCGTTGAAATTCACTTCGCGATGGCTGTCGTGTCTCTTTCTATCTTGCAGATGGAAAATCCAATACACTTTTGACTCCTGAGTTTTCGAAATTGGTCTTTTTTTGAGATGACGTGCAAGGAAATCCATTGCCCATGGGATATTCGTCGTTGCAATTCACCTCGCGGTGGCTGTCGTTCCTTCAAAATTTCCTCCTACTTAGACTTGTGCTCTTAGTGTTGAATTTTGGTCTAAACTGAATCACACTCACTTTGAATGAGAGTGTCCCAATATTATTCATGATCTTCAATCACCTTTTTTTATCAAACTACTTTTCCAGATTTTGATTCTCTACATTTTGATTCAAAACTGTTTTTCTCCTTCAATTCTAATCCAAATTGGGCATGTAATATATCGTTGGAAAGATCTTTTAGAGCCCTATCAAATGGTGTAATCATCACATGAAGAAGAAAAGCATAAGATTGGATTAATCCCTAAGAACATATTCGGGTTTCTTATCTCTATTTCCTACGTTTTTCAATCTTGAAAAATTAAGTTTCATTGCATGTTTAATCATGTAATTATGATCATAAACCAGCAAACAATCCAATAGGGCTCTGATACCAATGAAAGAATTCATGCAGTATATAAATTCAATAAAACAATAAAATAGAAACCGGAAGCGTACCCGTTTCCACACAGCGAAAATTGCTCTGGATCTTGGATTGTTCAACTGGTCGGATTCCAATCACAAAAGTGGAAAGGAACCTCAAATCACAGTCTAATTTGCCTTGCCATTTGTTTTCTTTTTTCTCTCATATTGTAGTATGATGTTTATATATTGTTTCTGAAATTGATTTTCCATCAGTCTTTTAACAAAATGAAATACATCAAGTATTTATAAAGGAGGCGGTTATTTTCTGATAACCGCTAGTAACCATCAAGCGGTTATTCGATCCAATCTAATTCAAATGGATTCGGATCGGTTCATGGATTTGGGTCATCTTGGTCGGACCCGACTTAACAACCCAATAATCCAACACTATCTAAATCGACTACACCAACTATATTGAATAACTACAGTAAAAGAGCTGTAATCAAGACTGATAGCACGAGTTATGGTAATCTAGGGTTAGTTAGTTCATCATCACTGCCACTGCCTGTAATTTTTAGATAATTACCTCCTCTATGCCCATTGAATCTGATGTTTGTCGTTGAAACAGACTCCAAAATCCATTGCCCATAGGACGTTCGTCGTTGAAATTCTCCTCGCGATTACTGTCGTGTCCCTCTCTTTCTTACAGATGGAAAATCCAATACACTTTCGACTCCTGACTTCTGGAAATGGGTCTTTTTTTTAGATGACGTGCAAAGATATCCATTGCCCATAGGATGTTTGTCGTTGAAATTCGCCTCGCGATGGCTGTCGTTCCTTCAAAATTTCATCCTAGTTAGACTTGTGATCTTAGTGTTCAATTTCGGTCTAAGCTTTGCTTAATCACACTCGCTTTCAAGGAGAGTGTCCGATTATTATTTATTATCTTCAATCACCTTTTATTATCAAATTATTTTTCCAGATTTTGATTCTTTACATTTTGATTCAAAACTATTTTTCTCCTTCAATTCTAATCCAAATTGGGCATGTAATATATCGTTGCAAAGATCTTTTAGAGCCCTATCTAATGGTGCAATCATCACTTGAAGAAGAAAAACATAAGATTGCATTAATCCCTAAGAACATATTCGGGTTTCTTGTCTCTATTTCTTAGGTTTTTCAATCTGAAAAAATTAAGTTTCATTGCATGTTTAATCATGTAATTATGATTATAAACCAGCAAACAATCCAAGGGGGCTCTGATACCAATGAAAGAATTCATATAGTATATAAATTCAATAAAACGAAAATCGAAAGTGTACCCGTTTTCACGCAGCGAAAATTGCTCTGGATCTTGGATTGTTCAACTGGTCGGATTCCAATCACAAAAACGGAAATGAACCTCAAATCACAGTGTAATATGCCTTGCCATTTGTTTTCTCTTTTCTATCATATGTGTAGTATGATGTTTATATATTGTTTTTGAAATTGATTTTCCATCAGTCTTTTAACAAAATGAAATACATCAAGTATTTATAAGGGTGGCTGTTATTTTCTGACAACTGCTAGTAACCATCAAGCGGTTATTCGATCCAATCCAATTCAAATGGATTCGGATCGGTTCATGGGTTTGGGTCATCTTTGGTGGACCCGACCCAATAACCCAATAATTCAACACTATCTAAATCGACTACACTAACTATACTCAGTAACTGAAGTAAAAGGGCTATAATCATGACTGATAGCACGAGTTGTGGTAATCTAGGGTTAGTAAGGTCATCATCACTACCACTGCCCGTAATTTTTAGATAATTACCTCCTCTGTGTCCATTGAATCTGATGTTTGTCATTGAAACAGACTCCAAAATCCATTGCTCATGGGACGTTCGTCGTTGAAATTCACCTCACGATGGCTGTCGTGTCTCTCTCTTTTTTGCAGATGAAAAATCCAATACACTTTCGACTCCTGACTTTTTGAAATGGGTCTTTTTTGAGATGAAGTGCAAAGAAATGCGAGACAGAGATTGAGTTTTTTTTATTGAGAGACCAAGACTCCTAATCGAATTGGCGTTCGAGTGCTTCTGTTTTTTGTTGTATTGATTTGGACTTGGGATTTTAGGACAGCTTTTTATAGGATTCTCTAGATTTTCTGATTTATTTTGTTTGTAAGATTACACTTTTGATTTTATTTCTATACTTTTTTTTTTTGTGTTGACAAAACCGAAACCACAATCTCTCTCCACATCCCTCAAATGACCTAGCTTGAAGCCAGATATGGGGCTTGGCTAGCAATGACCAGCCCATTAATCAAAAATATAAAAGGTGAAACACTATGACCATTAATTTGGCTACACAATACGTATACTAAACATTAATCACAAGCTATTCCATCATACATCATGTCTACTGACCTATTCAAGAATTTTCACTGCCTCCCAAACGTGATGCCCAAGCACAAATCATATCTCTTCAATGAATTTGTTAGCCGTAAACAATGCATCAAATTGGAGAATCAAAAAGATAGAAATCAATATAATGTATAGTCAGATAAATTCTTATTTGTCAGTTTCAAATGAATCATTCTAATGTATTTCTAAATTTCTGCCAAGATGTTGACAACATTAGAAAATTTTACACTCTCTACAGTAATGGTAGTCCTTGCCACACCAATTAAATGATAAATTGCAAATCTAATCTAAGCTATTTTTTCTTCATCTAACAGTTCATCAGATGCTAGTACATGTTTGTGACGGCAACTCGATGGAATCTAAAGGTGACGGGATGGCTATTTTCTGACTGATGATGTAAAGTCATAGTTACATCACTTAATGCCCTTACTGTATTCTCCTCCAACATAGCGTTTTTACTGACAAGTGATTCCAAAATACTATTCTGATTGGTGTCTGAAAAGGCACATAATTGCTCCACCTTATGACGTTCATCAACTGGAAATAAGCCTTGAAGATCTTTAGTAGAATGGGACTCTCGGTCTCCTTTTTCCTTAGTCAGAGCCACAGGGGTGAGAATTGTTACCTATGACATGTCTCACTATATTTGTCTTTCAAAGTCAGCCGAATGTCTAGTGTCGTCTATATTCTTTGTTCGTGCACATGTGGTTATCAGCCATACAAGACAACATCATTATATGAGTAATATAGCCTCAACATATTTTCTATGTTGAGCAAAAGTACTATGTTTGGGTTTGATCATGGTATTGGTTAGGGTTTCGAGGGCTTCTTACTCCTCTAGGATATACTAAATTTTACGATGTCAAACATATTTATTCAATTCAGTAACTATGTTTTTCGAAGCACATGTCATTTCATTAAATGACATTTATTCTACTTAGAGACTTATGACCTATATCTATCTACATTTATACTAGCACATCCATTATCATTGCACTAAAAATATTGCAACAACTATACACTCATAAATATAATAAATTAACCTTTGGATGGGAATCGAAAAAATAGTCAAGCTACCCATCATCATCCAACTTGCAAATATTCACTAAACCATGTATGTAAATGTTTTGTGCAAAGCAGCCCTAATATCATTCTCTAAAGATTTTAGGACACCCAACATTTAAATAGCATCATTTGAGATCTTGATATTCTCAGACATCTCTTAATCGGAATCTCTATGATCTCCGTCATTTTATTATCCAAGATAAATATATATATTTTTTTTCATCTCAAAATCCTGCTAATCATCTGAGATTTATATAATCTCAAGGTACTGGTCAATATTTGAGATATCAGTAATCTTCTCATCATCTGATAGGATAATGATCATAATCACGTCATCAAATAACTCATCATCAAAATGAGTTGACCCAGTTCCATAAAATTGCATGGCATAACCTAAAACTAAATAAATACATGCATGCTTAATTTTAGATTAAATAAAATTTAATTTAAAAACCAAAACATTTTTAAAATTAACTCCCTATAGAGTGAAATCAACAAAATAATATAATTTCGCTCATAATTAAAACGAATAAATAATTGGGATAAAAAGATGAGAAAAATTAAAGAAAAAAAAATCTCACCGAAATATCACCGACGACAACCGTCGGCGGCGACGCATGGTCGCCACTTATTGATACATCTACCAAGCACGATGCCACGTGTTGCTCATACAGCTGTCCACGCGTCATCATGAATCCATCCAAGTAACGCCACGTGGCGCATACGTGTCGCATTCCTAGCGCTGATGTGGCATGACGTGGCGCGATGTGGCAAATACGTGGGCTGGGTCCGTGCCCCGCAGCGCGTCACACACGCGCTGTCTTGCCGACGTATTTCGGTGACAGAAACGCTACCAGTTTCTTCAAAATTCCATCCTAGTTAGACTTGTGCTCTTAGTGTTCAATTTTGGCCTAAGGTGAATCACACTCTCTTTAAATGAGAGTGTCCCAATATTATTCATGATCTTCAATCACCTTTTATTATCAAACTATTTTTCCAGATTTTGATTCTTTACATTTTGATTCAAAACTGTTTTTCTCCTTCAATTCTAATCCAAATTGGGCATGTAATATACCGTTGGAAAGATCTTTTAAAGCCCATCTAATGGTGCAATCATCACATGAAGAAGAAAAACATAAGATTGCATTAATCCCTAAGAACATATTCGGGTTTCTTGTCTCTATTTCTTAGGTTTTTCAATCTGAAAAAATTAAGTTTCATTGCATGTTTAATCATGTAATTATGTTCATAAACCAGCAAACAATCCAAGGGGGCTCTGATACCAATGAAAGAATTCATACAGTATATAAATTCAATAAAACAATAAAATGAAAACCGAAAGCGTACCCGTTTCCACGCAGCGAAAATTGCTCTGGATCTTGGATTGTTCAACTGGCCGGATTCTAATCACAAAGGCGGAAAGGAACCTCAAATCACAGTGTAATTTACCTTGCCATTTGTTTTCTCTTTTCTCTCATATGTGTAGTATGATGTTTATATATTGTTTCTGAAATTGATTTTCCACCAGTCTTTTAACAAAATGAAATACATCAAGTATTTATAAGGGTGGCGGTTATTTTCTGACAACCACTAGTAACCGTCAAGCGATTATTCGATCCAATCCAATTCAAATGGATTCGGATCGGTTCATGGGTTTAGGTCATCTTGGGTGCACCCGACCTAACAACCCAATAATCCAACACTATCTAAATCGACTACATTAACTATACTCAATAACTGCAATAAAAGAGTTGTAATCAAGACTGATAGCACGAGTTGTGGTAATCTAGGGTTAGTAAGCTCATTATCACTGCCACTGCCCGTAATTTTCAGATAATTACCTCCTCTGTGCCCATTGAATCTGATGTTTGTCGTTGAAATAGACTCCAAAATCCATTGCCCATGGGATGTTTGTCGTTGAAATTCACCTCACGATGGCTGTCGTGTCTCTCTCTTTCTTGGAAATGAAAATCCAATACACTTTGGACTCCTGATTTTTCGAAATGGGTCTTTTTTTGAGATGACGTGCAAAGAAATGTGAGACAAAGATTGAGTTTTTTTTATTGAGAAACCAAGACTCCTAATCGAATTGGCGTTCGAGTGCTTCTGTTTTTTGTTGTATTGATTTGGACTTGGGATTTTAGGACAGCTTTTTATAGGATTCTCTAGATTTCCTGATTTAGTTTGTTTGTAAGATAACACTTTTGATTTTATTTCTATACTCTTTTTTTTTTTAGTTGACAAAACTGAAACCATAATCTCTCTCCACAACCCTCAAATGACCTGGCTTGAAGCTAGATATGGGGCTTGGCTGGCAGGGGCCCGCCCAATAATCAAAAATATAAAATGTGTAATGACCACTAATTTGGCTACACAATACGCATACTGAACATTAATCACAAGCTATTCCATCATACATCATAACTAATGACCTATTCAAGAATTTTCACTGCCTCCTAGGCGTGCTGCCCAAGCACAAATCACATCTCTTCAATGAATTTGTTAGCTGTAAACAATGTAGCAAATTGGAGAATCAAAAAGATATAAATCAGTAGAATGTATAGTCAGATAAATTCTTATTTGCCAGTTTCAAATGAATCATTCTAATGTATTTCTAAATTTCTGCCAGGATGTTGACAACATTAGAAGATTTTACACCCTCCACAGTAATGGTAGTCCTTGTTACACCAATTAAATGATAAATTGCAAATCTAATCTAAGCTGTTTTTTCTTCATCTAACAATTCATCAGATGCCAGTACATGTTTGTGACGGCAACTCGATGGAATCTAAAGGTGACAGGAAGGCTATTTTCTGACTGATGATGTAAAGGCATAGTTACATCACTTAATGCTCTTACTGCATTCTCCTCCAACATAGCATTTTTACTGACAAGTGATTCCAAAATACTATTCTGATTGGTGTCTGAAAACGCACATATTTGCTCCACCTTATGACACTCGTCAACTGGAAATAAGTGTTGAAAATCTTCATTAGAATGGGACTCTCGGTCTCCTTTTTCCTTGGTCAAACCCACAGGGGTGAGAATTGTTACCTATGACAATTACATTTTAGATTGGAATTTTTTTTTAGGCTGGATCGAATTGGAATTGGAATTGAATTGAAATTGACTTTTTAGACACAGACAAAAACCTAAAAGTTTACTGGACTTGATTGTACATATATTGCTCCGTACAGGACTGGTTTGACTAGATTTTTTGTACATGGTGAATAAGCTCATATGGAAGCTACTTTCGATTAAAAATGTCAATATTATATTAGAGTTTTAAATTCTATTTAGATTAGTAATTTAGCAAACATATATATTTATTATTATTTATATATCATAAACAATTGACTATAACATTAAAAATTAATAGCGTCTTGTTATATAAAATTTAAATTAAAAAAAAAAAAAAACAACCAAGTATGAGCGTCCAGACATTGATAGTAACACAAACTTCACCTATGTGTACGACAAATTGCACTCTTGAACACTAGGTTTTGTTAATTATATGAACAGTCCTTCGACTTGGTTGACTAACGATTTGAGAACACCAGTGAATGGTTCAAGGGTAAAAATGATATTTTTACACATCAACAAATACTTATAACTAAAGAAAATTCTAAATGTGTCCCTGACATTTTGATAGTAACACTTGTACTGATAGAAAAATTACAAAACTCACCTAAAATCTTTTAAGTTTATAAAATCAGGAAAGGAAAAATAAATAAAAAATTCACCAATGGTGTCATACTCCATTTGTTTATCACCAATGATGTCTACTCAACTCATTTAGTAGATTCCTCCATGAATTGGAGGAGATGATGGATTTCCTCTAATCGCTAGAAAAGTTTTTTGCATGATAATCTTCTCTATTCAAGGAGATCATCAAATCTTGTTCCTTTGAAACAGATTGCTATAGTAGTCTACTTCAAAAAGAAACTCCACGAAGTGGAAGTGACATTGGAGAGGTTTGTTGTAAATGGAGTGGGTTATTTTTTTTTTTAATTTTTTAATTATTTTAAAATTTTGTATTTTGAAAAAAAGAAAAAAAAAATGAAGAGCAACTTTTTAATATTTTTCATTTTTAGTTTATTAATCCCTCATGTTCCTTTTTTTTTTCACATTAATTAATCCCTTGATTAGTCAACCTAAAAATAAAAAAAGTCAAAGAAATGTATAATTTCGCATATATACAAATAGGGATGGGCAAAAAAAATCGGGCGGAATCAAACTAATCCAATCTTAACCTAACCGAACCGTGCCCACTTCTGTATACAAATTAGTTTGTCCAATTCTTCTAAGTAAAAAATTAAAATGGTATACATACAACACAAGTGGGAAACTACAACTTCAACTACTAAAGCATAAGAGATGATGATGCAACAAACAGATAAGAATATAAGATGATGAGCTTCTCTTGAGTCTTGTCTTCGTGCCTCTTCTCTTCCCTCTCCAATGGCATTTTCACCAACCACTTCCACTTCCTTTTCTCATCTCCACTCCCCTTCCCTTCTCCTCCCGTCTTTCAAACTCTTATCTTGCGTCTCCTCTTCTTTCCACTTCAACAAACCCACCACTCCACTTCGCTTTTTCTCTCTTCGAGCTTCTTCTTCTTCTTCTTCCAATGCCGCTCTTGACTCCTCTGCCAATGGTGCTGCCACTGATGTTTCTGACTCCTCCTTTGGAAGACAGTACTTCCCTTTGGCTGCAGTTGTTGGACAGGTCCATCACTACCCTCCTCTCTCTCTCTCTCTCTCTCTATATATATATTGCAATTTCCATCAATGTATGTTTACTTGTTTGTGCAATTGTGTTTTTGGATGGTTGAGTTTGCGTTTCTTTGTGAATGGCTATGTCGGATTTCTTGTTTCATGTTTATAGTGTGGTGGGGTGTGAATGTTGTTAGCTGTTTGCATGATGTTTTTGTCAAGGCTTTAGCTCTACAGTTTTGGTGATATGCTTAGTCACTCCTTTTGCATTCCATTTTTAAGTATTGCTACACAAGATTGAGGCATTCTAGATTTCTAGTTTCTCAATTTGGCCTTTTTATCATTACTTGAAACTGGTAGGAGAGCTAATTTTACCAAGAGTATCTGGTTCAAATCCTCGTGTGATTGTACTTATATTTGGTATTGCAGGTGAGCGGGTGTGTTAAAGAGTGTTTAACTAGTATTGTTTTAATTCTCACATATACATTTGAACTTTTGGGTCTAGCGGGTACTTGGAAATCTCCCACTTCTGTGAATGTGTAGTTACTTGTAGTGCCAACATTTGAAAATGGAAATTTTATGGTTGTATTGAAGTGAGATTTATCGAACTGAACAAACTTTGTACAGCTTTTATCATGTCTAATACATTAAGGTGTCTGATGACAAAGAGTGCTGGTTAGCTAATATAATATATGCATGTTGACAATAACAATTGCATAACAGGATGCTATTAAAACAGCTCTTTTACTTGGGGCTATTGACCGTGAAATTGGAGGGATTGCCATCTCTGGAAGGCGAGGAACAGCCAAGACAGTCATGGCTCGTGGGCTACATGCAGTCTTGCCACCTATTGAAGTAGTTGTTGGTTCAATAGCAAATGCGGATCCAACCTGCCCTGAAGAGTAAGGTCACTGAATGCTTATAAGTTCCTCCCCATACAGCTAAACATTGGTTTGCTTCAAAACTAAGAATTTATGTGATGTAATTATAAGAGAAGGCTTTGTGTTTCATATCATGTAAATGGTATTGGATGTGAAACCCAGACCAAATTTGGAGGTACAAGTTTGGCGAAAATAAAGTGAAAAGTGTTAATGCGATCTAATTTAAGTAGTTGGATAATATATGTTGACTTCTTGTACATATTCATTTGACTTAAGGATAATAGTTCGGCACGATGCATGTTTTGGTTTCTTTTCTTATTGATTTTATGCATTCAGTCTAATCTTTTCTGATGATGCTCTCCATCAAGTAGGATGAGTTTTATATATGCCTTATGATATTTTAAAAATCATGTCCAATTTTGATGTGGGATGAGGAAAAGAAAAATAGAATTACATAAATGAAGACTTAACAGAAGGAGAATCATAAAAGAGTAGAGAGAAAAATAGAAGAAAAGGAGTTAGGAGAGAAAATAGAAGAGCTAGGGGCAAAATATTGTGTTTGAAAATTCAATTTATTAATCAAATCATCAAGCCTAAAAAAATAACTTGGAGGCCATATAGACAAACCTAATCTACTTCAATTAAAAATAGAATTAATGCTAGCTAGTTCAGCTGACAAAATATTTTACACAAGGTTTTAAATTCAAATCCTGCTCACATTGGGATTTTTGGAGAGCTTAGTTTACATTGAATGGGGGTTTAGGATGGTTGCAATGCCGAAAAATATATTAGTTATAAAAAAGAGAAAGAGAATGAAATCTAAAAATACTAAACTTGTTAGCTTAAAAATGAATAAATAAAGTCCTAGTCAAGTAAGAATTCCTACCCATGATCTTTAAAAATCAAGTTGGAGAACTTTTTTGTTTATATATTGGTCAATGAATGTTTAGTTGTAATTATCAACTCACATCGTTCTCAATTTTTTCATAATGAAATTTCAGTGCTTCCTGCTTAGGCTGAAGTATGTGATTTTCAACAATAAAGTTGTAGTGTTGTTGGCATTATACAAGCGCATGGACATCTAGCTAGGAAAGCTTTGATTAGTTATTTCACTTGATTGAAAATTTATTTATACCCATGTAATGAAGCACTCTTTTCTTTACCTTGATCCTTTTGCAATAGGTTGTCTTTTTTTCCATTCTCTTTTGCGCTTGCAGTTATATAAATGTTAAGTCATTGCATAGCATATGAGCTACTAGCCTACTAGGTACTTATATACTTAAAGAATTAAATCCAATAGGAAGAGAACCAACCTCATGCGTGAGTGTTCAAAAACTGTGTCTTGTGTCATGTATTGATTTCACTCCCAGTTCTTGAATGTCCTCATCCTTCTTGAATCTGACTTGTTTTATGGAATGAATCTCTTCTGTTGCCTGCATTAAACACTTTCCTGAATTGTACCACAATACCTATATAGCATCCAGATATCATGTAGAACAAATAAAGGTAGAAAGTTTTATGGGAGATTGGCCTTAACAGATCAAATTTCAGTTACAAAGCATGTACAAACTGTAAGAACTGATTATCGTAGATATATGCTTACATCATTAACGTGCTATTGTTTAGCCCGAATAATACATACGTAATACATATATGCGTGTATGTATGTATATATGTATCTAGGTTTTTTCTTTATATATTGACTTTCTGTGTTGAAAATTTTTAAGGTGGGAAGGTGGCTTAGCAGAACGAGTTGAATATGATTCTGCTGGAAATGTTAAGACTCAGATTGTCAGATCTCCTTTTGTTCAGGTATGTTCCTAAGGAAGACAAAAGTATTCAGATTATTTTCATATTTCAGGTACTTGAGGTAATTCCTGCTACAGATTCCACTGGGAGTCACAGAGGACAGGCTCATCGGATCTGTTGATGTTGAGGAGTCTGTGAAAACAGGAACAACTGTTTTCCAGCCTGGCCTTCTGGCTGAAGCTCATAGAGGTGTTTTGTATGTTGATGAGATTAATCTTTTGGACGAGGGTATTAGCAATCTACTTCTAAATGTATTGACGGAAGGAGTGAATATTGTGGAACGAGAAGGAATCAGCTTCAAACACCCATGCAAGCCACTTTTGATTGCAACTTATAATCCAGAAGAGGGTGCTGTACGTGAACATTTGCTAGATCGTATTGCAATTAATTTGAGGTTAGACCTTGTTTTTAGACAATGGAATGAGCTTCGTAATTTTCGTTTCTCTTTCTCATTCCATTAGTGACACTCCTTCTGCAGCGCAGATCTTCCAATGAGTTTTGAAGATCGTGTTGCAGCCGTTGGAATTGCAACACAATTTCAGCAGAGCAGTAATGCAGTTTTTAAAATGGTTGAGGAAGAAACAGAATTTGCAAAGACTCAGGTAGCGATATAATAATGCTTGCTTCAGCATGAGATTTTGATTCATTCGATTAGAATGTTTCCTCACAAGTGCACTCTGTTATGGGACACTGTCACATTTCCATCTCTAGTTAAACTTGTAGCTACACATATATGATATTAATACGCAAGTTTTTTAAATGCACCTAATAATTTTTGTTTCTTATGGAATTTTTATGACGATTAAAGTGAAGTCTTTATTTTATCGAACACAGGAGTGAGTGTGCATATTTTTATCCATTTCAGATCATTTTGGCAAGAGAGTATTTGAAGGATGTTACTATCAGCAGAGAGCAACTAAAGTACCTGGTTATGGAAGCCCTTCGAGGTGGTTGCCAGGTGCTGACATCGAAATTCTCGAATTCTGTAATATTATTGCATGTGTTTCATTCTGCCACCCCTTCCTCCTTTTGGGTTAACAAAAAATAAGCCAAAGAATCTCTTATATCAGTTAGTGCAATTGCATAACTATAAACTATATCTATATGTTATGAATTCCAGGGACACAGAGCAGAGCTATATGCAGCCCGAGTTGCAAAATGCTTAGCAGCTTTGGAAGGACGAGATAAAGTATATGTGGATGACCTGAAAAAAGCTGTTAAGTACTTTTTCTGGACCACAATGCTTTTCAGCCTGTTGATCATGGCATGCATCAAAAGCTTCGTACTCTGCAAGTCTTTTCTTGTTTAGCACAATTTCATATCTATCTAGATTTTACTGCTATCATTCTTTATTGTCTTATTTGCTTTTCCCTGAAATTTGAAATTTTTTGAAGCTGCTCTGGCCTTAATTTCTTCCTATATGCTTAGTATGTTATATATATTCTTAATTTGTTTTCTGACTACCTTGTGAACATATGTTTGTTGCACTTTCTAGAAAATATATAAAAGATCTTTGCTAGAGAACTGCAATTGTGTCTTGAAACATCAATGAATCAGCAGTTATCTTTCACTTAATGACTTTCAGTTGTGTGAATATTTAGAGTGCTTATGATTAAGTGATCATTTTATATATGGATATGTGACCAGGAAACTGCTGTTTTAAATCTACCATTTCCAAGTACATTAGATAATAGATCTTGTTGATGCTGCTACATTAGGCAACATATCTGTTTTATAACCAAACATTTGCAATTGGTAATGAACAGAACTGCAACATCCGGTTGTCATTGGTTATTAACTGCATCTTAATACATGGAAAAAAAAAAGCATCAGTACACATACTTTGCATTTTGACATATTATCTAATGCAGGTGGAACTGGTCATTCTTCCCCGTTCAATCATTAATGAAAACCCTCCAGAACAACAAAACCAACAGCCTCCACCGCCACCTCCTCCACAAAATCAAGATTCAGGGGAAGAGGAGAATGAGGAGGAAGATCAAGAGGTTATTGAAATGGAACATTATTTTATATGACTTGACCTTTATCTTTTATTGAAAAATGAAAATAAAAAAGTAAAAGTTGATAGATTGAAGTGTCATGGTACTTTGTCCAGGATGAAAATGAAGAAAATGAACAGCAACAGGAACAAATACCTGAGGAGTTTGTTTTTGATGCGGAAGGGGGTTTGGTAGACGAAAAACTTCTTTTTTTTGCTCAACAAGCACAGAGACGCCGTGGGAAGGCTGGGAGAGCAAAGAATGTTATATTTTCAGAGGATAGAGGCCGATACATCAAGCCAATGCTCCCAAAGGTTTGCCCTCTTACATCTCCTGCCCTCTCCCCCTCATTTCCTTTATTCAGAAGGCAAACCAAAAAAACAAATCTGCCGTGGATGTCTGTGCCCTTCCCTCTACATTTATCCTTTTTGTGGAAGTTGTATGCATACTTAGCATCATCTTTCTGAAGCTTCATTAATTTCCACAGGGTCCTGTAAAGAGATTAGCCATTGATGCAACCCTTAGGGCAGCTGCACCATATCAAAAACTACGTAGAGAGAAAAACACTCAAAACAGTAGGAAAGTTTTTGTGGAGAAAACTGACATGAGGGCAAAAAGAATGGCAAGAAAAGCAGGAGCATTGGTAGGATTGGATACTCATTATATTCTGCTTTAATTAATTTTTACATATATATATATATATTGAGAGAGAGAGAGAGAGAGAGACTTTTTCCCCTCAACGAACTTATTTTAATAATCAGTTTCAAATTTGTGAGTCATTGATTATACAAAAATAAACAGTAACAAATATTAATTGTGAAAAAAGTCAATGCTATGCAACAGCTCTCTTGCAGCCGTATATATTCAACTTGATGCTTCATAGTTTTGAGGACTGGATTACACACTTTTTGTGAATGTTTTTATAACAAAATTTTATTTAGCTGGCATAACTTGCCATGGTTATATTGGTTGTGTCAAAAGTGGAACAAAATCTGATTTTTGCTACTTGATTGGAATCCATTCGATATTTATGTTTGGTTCTGTTTGTAGTATTCGTTAGTGTGTGTGTGAGAGAGTTTTTAAAAAAAAATCCAGTAGAAAGTATCCATCTTGATGCATATGAGTTCTAAAATATTAAATTCTTGGCAGGTAATATTTGTGGTTGATGCTAGTGGGAGCATGGCTCTAAACCGAATGCAAAATGCTAAAGGTGCTGCACTTAAGTTACTTGCTGAGAGTTATACAAGTAGGGATCAGGTAACTTCAAAGTATACATTCGTTTAGAAATTGGAAAGTCGCATTTGATGTACCTGGTATCCCTAATTTCAATTAATTTCCTTTTTTCTTTTCATAAAACCAAAAACAAAACAAAAACAATAGAGCTTCATTTTCTATCAAATAGCATTTTGCAATAGGCAGAACCCATACACAGTTTCCTGGCTACTGTGTATCTTTGTTTTTTTTGAGAATGGCTACTGTGTATCTAGTCTATCAGTAGGAGCATGACATGTGAAAAAGAGTTGCATGGAAAGTAATGAAAGTAGAAACTGATTTAACTCATAATAAATAAATGTACAATTTGACGTAAACATATCAACCTCTGTCACTGGTCATCTGCTGCTTCAGATAGCTAACTATGACATTGGCAAATTGACAGCTTCAGAAAAAATAGCCAACCAGTTTTACAGTTAAATGCACATTCTAGTATTCATAATTTTCCAGTTCTTCTTTATACATATTCTCTTTACTCTTAACCTTTTAATAAAATTGTTTTTTGTATATATAATTTAACCTTTACAAGAGAAAGGAGAGAGAAAAAAAGGTGTTTGACTTGAAGCTTAACCTGTTCACTTCCAGTGGTTTAAAATAATATCAGCTGATTCTAAGACTGTACATGGTGTCATTGGCAAATAAGTGAGATGTTCATGTGGCATATTGTCGTTGGCTATCTGGCCACCAACTGAATCTTAGAAAACACATCTAAGTTTTCCCCCTTTGATGTATAGGAATAAAATTCTTGCCATCAAACTCATGTAAATATCTGCTTTACGAATGCAAGAAAGTTGTAATTGCTAAACTCTGGATATAATGAAGATTTTTTATGTACGTGACAATTATCACATTTACAAGTCTATATTTGAATATAGTCTTTTATAGCGCTCATGTTGTAGACTTAACCTTGGTGAAACCCCATGCTTAGAATTTCTAAATAGGGTGAATTGTCTCTCTTGCTTCGTTTTAATTAAACGAACTTTTTGCTTCCCTTGAAAGCGGTATTTTAATGACTTAAGAACTGACATAACAAGTCTCGTTTATATCAGGTTTTCTGTTACAATTAATTTCAGGATTTCTTTGCTGGCAATGTTAAGTAGGTTTCCATTATTCCATTCCGTGGAGACTCTGCAGAAGTCCTTCTACCTCCTTCCAGATCAATTGCAATGGCAAGAAAACGACTTGAGAGACTTCCGTGTGGAGGTGGTTCTCCTCTAGCTCATGGTTTAACCACGGTGTGTAGATCTAGTAAATTCTCTCAATTTCTGGCATCTTCATTCTAGTAGTTTATCTTTGAAACTTCAAATTATCTACCTGCATAACTTATATCATTATAATATTTTTTTCAATGTGTAAATGTTTCAAATGACTTAACTTTTATTCGTTCAAAAACCCTGTTGTTCCTTGTAGATTCAATATGAAATTTCATTTTTTTTCCTTCAAAAATGTTCTACCTTTCTACTTTATTTTGAAAATGTAATATCTTTTTCCATACTTGATTGACTTTTTGTATAATATCATCATTTCATGAACTTTTGGGTTTTATGCAATCCAAATTCTAGATCTCTCTTTATCTTATTCTTTTTCATTTACTTTTAACATGCTTAGGCTGTCAGGGTAGGACTAAATGCAGAAAAGAGCGGTGATGTTGGACGTATAATGATTGTTGCAATAACCGATGGCAGAGCCAATATATCACTGAAAAGATCCACAGATCCTGAAGCAGTTGCATCCGATGCCCCTAGACCTTCAACCCAGGAATTGAAGGTAAAAGATGAGAACCATTATCCTCCATGTAGCATACTGATTGCAGTTCATACCCAGACAATATAATGAGCTTCACTTATGCGACTGGCTGCTTAAAATCCTGCAAAATGAGATGATATTATTTTCTTAATGTTTTTACTATATTTTTTGTTATCAGATTTACGAACTTTAAATAAACAATGCATGATTGTTCATGTAAACCTGCCATAATTATGTGATCCAGAAACCATGTGTGCTAGAAGGGCCTTGGAACAGTTGGCATTGCCAATGTTCAAATCCATTTTACAATTGACTTCACCATGACCTGATGTTTTCGTGTCTCCGTTTGATGAAGGATGAGATTCTTGAAGTGGCTGGAAAAATATACAAATCTGGGATGTCACTCTTGGTAATTGACACTGAAAACAAGTTTGTTTCCACTGGCTTTGCCAAGGAAATTGCAAGAGTCGCTCAAGGTACATGGTACTTTTAACATTGCTGGTTTTTTTTTGTTTTTTCCTTTCACAGTTATGTAAGAATTGATACAAAATATGCTTTGCAGGAAAATATTATTACTTGCCAAATGCTTCGGATGCTGTTATATCAGCTACAACTAAAGATGCTTTAGCAGACTTGAAAACTTCATGATTTTCAGTTTTTCTAATCAACCAAAGTCTGATACAGTGTGTTGTGTAGAAAATGTAAAACAAAACTATAAAACTTGGATACATGATTGGTTTCTCTTTATTGTAAAATGTATGTTACAAGTTGAGTTGTGAAATGAAAGCTGTGTTGTTCACTTCAAACTTACTCAGAGGAGAGGTCTTGAATTAAAAGCATGCAAAGGAGTATGGACCATCTATTATTAATTATACTACCTTTTTAATGGGTGCAAGCAACACAATGAGGTATTCTATTTCTAGTTCTTCCTTAGCTAATATGTGTGTATGTATAATGGTTTTACGATGATCTTCCTTTCAGAAAATGATGCGTGACATAATCGTATATGATTAATTGGAAATGTCATGTGACTTAATTGATATTTGACTAACCATTTGGGTAATTATTATTATTTTTTTTTTTTTTGAAACAGGTAAATTTAATTTTACCATTTTTTCTTTAAAAGAAAAATTTGCAATGCATATTTATCTTTTCCCTTTATTACTTTTTAATAATCAATTGTAACAATTGGATGAAATAAACGCTTTATATTCAAATGTCTTAATTTTTTATTTAGTGTACATCAATAGGAAAGCATTGTATGTGTGTATATATTAAATATTTTTGTGTGGGATTTCTCAATTGCATCATTGTAAGTATCAATTTATACCAACGTAAATGAATTTACATGGCTTTAAATCAAAGTTACCTCGATTTGCATCAGTGTAAATTTCATACGGCAATGTAAATCTAGATCTTGCACGAAAAAAGAGTGTGAGAGTTATGTTTCTAGTATATAATTTTTTTTCTTAAGATGACACTAACCAAATTAGATCTCTATTAGAATCCGTCGAAATAAAATATTATTTAATTAAGGTAAAAACTATCACACAAATTATAAAATATACTTGATGAAAATTAAACTCCTTATATTTTAACAAATATTATGGAGGTGTCTACTTACACATGCAAAGAGGTGATTTGCATGCTAATAATAATCATACAATTTGATTTTCTAGAAATCTAAGGTCTTTTTTGAAGCAATCATGAAATTTTTAAAATTTGATTTTAGGTCAACATTCCAAAACCAATTCAAAACTAACTCTGGTTGGTTTCTAAAAACAAAACATGACCCGACTTAAACCCAAAACGAAACCTCAATCGGGAATGATCTTGACTTTTTTGCCCACCACCCCCAATGCTAGTGAAGTTTTTTTTTTTTTTTTTTTTTTGGATAGTTCACCCCTAATAATAATGAAGTCTTTTAGGTGAAAAATGGCAATAGCACCACCCTCTTTATATATTTGTTTGAAAATACAATAGGAGAAAATCTTTTATGGAACTATCTCATAATTGATGTAATAAAATAAACCAATAAAATATTATCATTTTTTTTCTCTTATTTTTTCCATTGTCTTACCTTTTTTCATTAGTCTGTCTCACCACATCAACTAAGAAATAGCACCATGGAAGATTTCTTCATGCAGTAGTGGCCAAGCATGAAAGGGGCATTTATGAGTTTCTAGTCACCAAACCATCATCAGACCCAAAAAAATAAAAAATAAAAAAATCCAACATGATCATCAATCACATCTTTAAACCCTAAACAGCATCAAACCCAACCAAACAACAAGAGAAAAAACTAAATCTATATTAACCCAATCAATAATCAGCCCAACATCGTCAATCAAAACCCCAAACATCATCTTCAAACACATTCATACTAGCCAACATCAAAACTCAACATCATCATTAAAATCCAAAACCCAACATCTAGATTCAAATCAAACTCAGATCATCTTGGTTTGATTGAAGCCCAGCTAATGCATCATCTACGACAAAATCAGATGATGCATTGAAAGAGAGAGAGAGCTGAGAGAGAGAATGGCATAGAGTGAAGGAAAAGAAGGATGGCGGCCATAGAGAAAGTAAAGTGAGGAGAGCGACGGTAGAGAAAGTATAGTGGGGAGAGTGGCGGTGGAGAAAGAACAGAAGATTGAGGGATGAAAAAGAAAGAGAGAGAAGGGGGAAGGTTGAGAGAGAAGATGCCAGATAATTTTTTTTTATAATTTTTATTTAATCATTTGTTTTATTCATATAATCTCCACTATTCATCTTAAGATGGATGGTGGAAATTTGATTAAATTTTTTTATTTAATTTTTATTTTTTTAGATGAATCTCTACTATCCATCTTAAGATTAATGATAAAGATCTAATTAAATTTTATTTATTTAATTAATTAATTTTTTTAAACTAATCTTAATCATCCATCTTAAGATGGAAGGCGGAGATATGATTAAAAAAAATTATTTAATTTATTTTAAAGTTTTAAAATTTATTTTAAAAGAAAAATAAAAAATAAGATTAAAATATCTTATCTTTCGATTAGTTAATTCTAATAGAGGTCCACTAACTGTGGAGGTGATTATTTGTAATAAAAGCGAAAAGTTTGCTCCACTAGAATAAAATTTTTCCACTGGGTGGCTAAACCATAATTTGGTCTAACTCAATTGTCTCCCTCTTGAATTTAAAATTCCAAATTCCCGCGCTCGCTTAATCAATCTTCATTTTCTCGATTTGGACGAAAAGCATCATCTCTCTATTTTCTGTCGCAAATGGAGTCTCTCTACGCGAAGCTCTACGACAAATACGACAAACTGAAGGTTGTTTTTGTTTTTTGACTACACAATTCGATTATATAGTTCAGAAAATTAAACGATTTTCTTTTTTTGCAGAAGAAAAAGTTTGCAGAATTGGATGACGTCAACAAAGATCAAGAGTTGAAGTTTCTCAACTACGTCTCAGGTTCGTTTTATTGAAATTATTTGATATCATTTTGCTTGTTAGATTGATTGTTGTATATGTCTTCATAACTTGAACAATCACCGAAAACGCAAAGTGTTTGACAAAATGTGTCACACAGGCTTTTTTTTTTTGTTCTTCTGATATAATAACCATATGTTGGTTGTTTGTTTCTATGAGAGTGTTTACTAATAGGAAAAGGAGATTGTGATAAATTGTTGTGGCTCTGTTAACTGTACCGGTGCTTGATTTGAATTGGATTTTTCCATTGTAATATTGTTTGGCTCCAGGAAAGCTCAAGTTATGTTATATTTTCTATGTTATGTGACGTGTAGGATTTGTATAAGCAAAAGTACTGTTGGATTTGGATAGCTGGCTGTTGGTTCCTATTATTTTGTGTAGGACTTCTCAGTAATCGGAGATGAGGAAAATAAAGATTAAAATTAGTGTCATTAATTGTCTTACTGCTCATTTTGAACTGGATCATTAAGGTTAGACAAGAATATTGTTGAATTCTTTTAGCTCTAGGAAATAAGAGTATAATTTTCTATCTTATTATGGGTAATCTTATTCTGTGAAGTGTCTCAGATTGCCATAGTTATTTTCATCGGTGGAATTTGGTCATTGTATTCAATAGATTGCACGTGAAACTTGAACTTATAAGAATCTTTTATGTTGGAAACAGAGATTGACTGAATCCCTTAAATGTAGATATGAGATCTTTTAGGAATTAAATTCCTAATTAATTAAATTCCTAATTATTCTCTCGAAACTAAGTTAGTTTAGAACATGTAATCAGCTTAATTTAGTACTAAATAGTTCTTTGATTCCTATTTAAACTATGTTGTTGTCATCAATAAATGTTTAATTTTCATACACTTTCTTCTTCTTAAAAGTTTCACTCTCAATTGCTTAATTGTTTGTTTTCTGTTATTGCAGCTGCAGAGGAGTTGATAGAATATTTAAGAAGTGAAAATGCCAAGTTATGTGAGCAAGTTAACAACTTGAAAACTGAAGTGGACTCAGTCAGGCATGCATTCTCAAGTTACATTTTTTTTTTTTTTAATTGGTTATTTATTTTGTATTTTTGTCCTTTGCTCCCTTGTTTGTTGTTTAGACAAGATCCATTTTGGAGGGAAGCAAATAACAGAAGTCTTAAATATTTACTGTCACTGCAGATCTACCAACAATGAGCAGTGTGTGGAGTACCAAAACCTTTTTATGCAAGAAAGACAAAAGAGTAAGAATCAATTGACTATTTAATAGAAGCTAACAAACTACATTAATGCATTCTTAAGACAGCATTTGGAACCTGGAGCATTCTGGTCTGGTTCCAGCTAAAACCTTCCAGATGCAGATGAAATGTCATTGATACCATGTAGGAAAGTTGAAATGATGCTTGGGGGATATTCATCCTTAAGAACAAGTTCATGAACACCTATTAATATTCTAGGACAATTCATAGATGCACTTTTTTTTTTTTTAATGAATTCATAGATGCACTTGTTCTATGAATTTTGAACACAAGTCTGTGCTTATAAACACATGGAACACCGCACTAGAATTTTCTTGGGAATGGAAGTGCAAACTGATTGAGCAACATTGAACTAAACCAACCTAATTTGGTTTAGATGCGTTGCAAATGTATCTTTGAATTTTCTTAAAGTTAGTAGCAAGATGGCTGATAAAATTTGAGAAACTGGAAGTGTAATGATTGGTAAATTGAATTGGCAGAATGCAATAAAGCAAGGGACCCAAGCAGGTTATGGGAAAATTGTTATGAGATCCCATAATTTTGGCTTTTAAAGGTTTATTGACCTAAAACACTATATTCTTACATTGCATCTTAGATGGTTCTTTCTGAAGACCCAAACTGTTTTAATTCCTTGTATTTATTGTTTAGTCGTCCTCATGAGCAAGTTCAGAATGTAGCCTCCTTAGTCATTCTTTGGTACCTTCAAAGTTCTTGGAAAAAGAATCCATTTTTCATATTATGGTGAATGGTGTGCAATTACTTTCATTGCTACAGGCTGGTCTATTTGTTGTTTACTTTTTGGCTAAAAATTCTTATCTATTTAACCATTGATGGACCCAATTAATGTCAGATAAAGCACTGTCTCAAGAAGTTGAGAGGCTCCAAAAGCTCCATCAAGAGGCAATATCCTCATGTTCAAAGGATGGCAAGAATGATAACACTCCTGAAGGTGCTCAAACTACATCTGGAAAACAGTCCAGTGTCTCAGCCAAAATAATGACAAGAAAGCGAAGAAGGGAAGCTGAAGCTGAGAGAGAAGGTATGAATATGGCCGGTGACAGTGGCCAAGATGATGCTATTGCAGTAGAATCATCTAAGTATTCAATAAAGGAGACTGTGTCCACTGAGGCAGCATCTGATCAACTGGTATGTCCATAACCCTCCAAGTTTTCAGCTCAGGGTTAGTTTTTTCCTGACTATTTTAGTGTGATCTCCAGCCACAATGTTGTAAAAGAACTGCTGACACATCAGGTGGGTGTTAGAGGTTTTGACTTTATGGCTTTTGCTTTGCATGATGCTATTGGTTTATTTGATGTATTATTATGATTATTATTATTTTTCAGGTGGTGCAAATGATGATGGACCTGGTCACTGTCTGTTTCAAGATCTTATTGAGTACTTAGTGGATATGAAATTGTCTGCATGTCATCAAACCGAAGGCCCAGGCATTTCAGCTCTACATCAGTCAAGTGGTAATTTAAATCTAGAATTATTTCTTGTTCCTTGAATTTTTTATGTTTTCATCTTACTTTAAATTGATTGTTTTTTTTCTCACAAGTATCTAAACAGATGCCTTTCATGTTTGTTATATAAATTGGTGATGATCATTTTGGATGGGAAGCAAAGATATGTGAGTACAAAGAAAAAAGAAAAGAAATAAATCATGAAAAAGATAAATTATCAAATTTATAAATTAAATAAACACACCAATGCTTACAACTATATGGTTTAGAGTAATAGTTTGTAATTGTTTGCCATGTTAATCTACAACATTTGATTAAGACTTAAGCGTTACGTAGTACAATGCAGGAGATTGGATGTAGAAAATAAAATTTCTATTATGTGGTGAAGTATGAATGCATGTATAATAATTTAAGATATTTTATTTTCTTTTTTTATTCATCTATTAATTTCCAAATAGAAAATGTGATATGTGTTGATTTTTCATCAAGATACTGTTGTAGCTCATATCTTTGTAATATTGTTTGAATTGATTTACAATTGAGGGAAGTAATGCCTTAGACAAGGCTTCATAATTTGGTTGTATATATATCTAAACATCAAATTTAACTCTAGCTCATTAATTCATTGGCAGACATACATCTTTATATATGAATAGACAGGATCGCAAAATTATAAAGAGAAAATGAGTAAGAGACTATGTTTAGAAACAATTTGTAATATTGACAATTTGTAACTTTCATTCTTGATTGTGTTGAGAACAGGTTTCTCATTTAACCTAACATGGGTAAACAACGAAGCTACAGTGGAATCGGAGCTAGTTTACCGTGTGTCATCTTTGGGGACTTTTGAAAGGGTAGCCCCGGACTGGATGAGGGATGTAATAATGTTCAGCATAAGCATGTGTCCAATGTTCTTCGAGAGATTAACCCGTGTCATCAAGCTGCATCACTAGTAATGCTTCCCTCCTTTAGCTAACTGCTGAGATTTTTTGCTGTATGAACTTTGCATTATTTGAAAAATCAACAACCGTGAGTGGATGATGTATATGTGGCTTGAGACCTGGAGATGGACTTTCAAAGTCTACTGAATATGAAAACTGCCTGGTAAAATCCTTAAACAATCCTTAATCAGTAGTATAGAATATACATTTATGTATGGAATCATTTTGGTTCCGTAGCATATTAAATCATATGTTTTTTTCGAACTTAATGTGAAAGTTCAGGACATAGAAAAACAGTACTTGTCTCAAAATCACATTAATATGAATTTATGAAATCAGCTTTATAATTTTGCAAATTCTTCTTTAAATTTACTATAAAGTTAGTTCTCTTTAGATGCAGAGGCACCTACCATTTTAGAATTTTTTAGAAATCTGTTTTTTTTTCCTTTCTTTATATTCTTACATGGAGAGGCACCTATTAATATTTCTTGAGTCACAGATTCACATGTGCATTGAGTTGCGTTTGTGGAACACATGTTGCATGACATATTGAGCTGGGAAGGTTACCGAACTTGTAATGCTCTCTTTGCCATCTTCCCAAGCTCTTTGGTTCTTCTGTCTTCGTTTATCTTTCCCCCTCATTTATCAGCTTGTCAGCAGCTCTCTCCACATTCTCCCTCTTCACCAGCTTGTGCATTGAGTTGCCTTTGTGGAACACATGTTGCATGACATCTTGGTTTAAATTCATTATATTGAGCTGGGAAGGTTACTGAACTTGTACTGCTCTCTTTGCTATCTCCCCAAGTTCTTTGGTTCTTCTGTCTTTGTTTATCTTTCCCATCATTTATGAGCTTGTCAGCAGTTCTCTCCACATTCTCCCTCTTCACCATCACCCCAACATTCTCTTCCTCCCCACATTTTGTTCAAACTTCAATGCCAATCTTCAGTACTTGCACTACAAGTTTTCTCATTACAAAACTGATCCAAGAAAAGTGGCCACGTAACTATTGGTACTCACTCAAGCACTTATCCCTTCCCAGTATCAAATTTATGCACAATGTGTCAACCTCCAATAGCTGGGTGTGATAGTATCAGTACTTGAGGAGCTCAACCGTGAAGCAGGTAGCCTCTCCCTTTTGTCCTCTGCTTGACCCGTCTTCCAAAATCCACTCCTCTATATCGTCTGATCAGTCTCTGCCTCTGATAACCCAAAACGGGGTCTGTTGGAGGCTTCCAAGCCTAAACCAAACCAAGCTCTATTAGCTATGAAGGAATCAAATAGCAGAGGCTTCCAGGGCGTGCATAAACTACTGAGCTGTTTTCTTGTGAATCAAGCCACTTCAAGCATTCATGTCCATCAATGGATGCTTTATTGCCTGCCTCTCTGGATAATATCTAATTTCTCCTTGTTGCAGAGTGAGACCAGGCCAATACAGCAGAGCTGTCCTCTAGTCTTCTTGTATTCCTTCACACATTCAGGCTCCAACTCTTCAAAAGTATTATCACTCCATATGACACCATTTCAGCCTCCACCACTCGTTTATGAAATGAAGCTTCTGTTCATCAACTTGGCAAGTCATGAATACGTCAATTTGTGGGTTGTGCTTTTGTGTGTAAGTGTGTGTGTGTGTGTGTGTGTTTTTAGTTATTAAAGTATAATCCAATAAAGTATGACAAGTTATAGGAATTCATGGTTTCAACATTTTATAATATAGAGTAAAGGAATGAATCAAGTAACTGCGACTGATCTATGTGAACGATATAATAACTCTGTTACTAGTTTTGAAGGCTGTTTTCATGGTAATTGTAAGTATTTAATTTTATTTCAGTCACAATTAAGGTCGTGCCAAGTGCCAACTACTATTAGGTATCTGTCCCTATTCCCTCGTACCTCAAGTAGTGCAACCCCCCTTTCCACCGTTACGATAGACACTTTTAAGTCTAACTAAGTGCAATTATCATCGTGTGCTAAAAAATATAATTAGAGTTTGGTCATTTATTCTTTTTTTTTAACCTGTTACTTAATGGACTTAAAGCGGACCCATTAAATTATTCTTATTTTGTTATTGCATGTGGTCAAACAACTAAAGGAGTGACATAAAAATTATAACTTATCATTTAGCATCTTATAACTTAATCATAATTAAAATATGTTCTTCTATAACTATTCTTGTAACATATTTTCATTTTTATATTCATCATATATCTTATAAATTACTTTCATATGCTACTAGTACATTGAATTTTATATTTGTATAATAATTTTAATAACATATTTTTTTTTAATAAATTACAAAGAACATATTGATAAATTTAAGTTACATACTTAATTTTTAAAGATTATTAAATAAAATAATATTCTGTTTATTATTATGTAAATTGTTTAGCCACTTATGTATAATCTTAGTTGATTGCAAGAAATTTCTAACATGTTGGATGTTATGTATATATATATATATATATATATATATATTATGAGTGAGACCAGTTTAGGGTACAACCGAACCAATAGCGATAGGTGTTGTGGTGTTGCCTGAGATCAATTCTCAGGAACGGGAGGGACCAACCTAAAAAGAGTGGGGGAGCAATCCACGTATAGTGAGGGAAAACTGCCACTAAAATGGTCTTGGTGAACATTTGAACTCGGTACTTAAGGATACCAAAGTGAGCCTACCTCCATTAAGGCAATGCCTTAGCCTTACTTGTGAATATATAAATATATATATATATATATATATATATAACACAAAATGGTTTAGTATCATGGTTTGGGGTCAATTTTGATTATAATTTTATGATTAAGTGGTCATTTTTATATGGCACTAAAATATGGATGAGTTTCTAAAATGGTATTACAAAATCAAAATAAGTTTTAATAGCATCATTCGCATTTTTGTAAAATTTAAAAACAAAATTGCCTATCTTTTAAAATAGGTGGTCAAACTTTCTTCATCAGTTTCAAAACCCAATTTTCCAAACACCCAAGAGCAGCTTCTATGAACTTGTTTGCGAAGAAAGAAATTGATGGCGGAGTGTAGAAATCAACAGTGGATTATGGATGATAAAGAAAGGGTAGCGACCATGGAAAATAATTAATGTTTGTTCAAGTCAGTAGTTCACATAAATGGTTCACATAAACAGTTTGCGTAAATAGTTTTTGTAGATGGTTCAAGTAAATAGTTCAAGTAAATAGTTTACGTAGATGGTTCACATAATTAGTTCGCATAAAAGTGGCGACTATGAAAAAGAATTAATGTTTGTTTCAGATTAATAGTTCACATAAACAATTCGCGTAATTAATTCACGTAAATAGTTCGCAAGTCGCAAACTAATCGTATATTCACTTTCACAAAACGATTTCGTCACAAAATAATTATTCGTAATTTAGATACAAAACTGTGATGTTGTTTATACTTCAAAACCCAAAAGCCTCAACATAAAATTAAAGTTATAAAACTACAATATATAGGTTATTAGTAAAAGACCAATCTTCAAATTTTCTACTGTTTAGTAAAACTAATGTCCGAAGAAGAGTTAGAAAATGGATAAGAGTTGGAAAGTGAATAGTGATGGAGAGTCAAATTCTTTTAATGAAGGACAATCTTGGTAATTCACTTTAGGACGTGCTATTAAAACTCAAGTTGATTTTCTAGTGTTGGTTCACAAACTCAATAACATTTTAGTGCAATTAGGTGAGATCAACATTTAAAACTAAATAATTTAAATTTTCAAGTTGTTCATTGCTAAAATATTTATGGGTATAAATTATTATAAAAAAAAACTATATAATATTTTTATTTAAACATATATAATAATACCTATACAAATAATTAAGACAAATAATAAAATATATTATATTCAATTTAAAAATTGTAAAATAAAACTAATTCGGTATAAAAGATAGCAAGTTTGAGGAAAAAAAAGGAGAGGTTAGAAGTTGAAACGCGGAAAGAAAATATAATATAAAATTAGGTTAAGCTTAGTTTAATTATTTTAAATATTAAAAAATATGAATATATAAATTAAACAATATAATGATTTGGATTGGATTATTTAGTTTGATAAATCATAAAACATAACCGCAAACTAACCTAAACCGATGGAATTTCTTTTAAACAATTCAATGGAATCAGTTATCCTCGTCTCGTAACGAATTCATATTCACCTGTGCTGTGCGCTCAGAGCTTTATATATCATACAATCGAATAGCACCAGCCCAATAACATCTCCTCTCTTAGAGCACATATCCAGAAACTGTTTGTTTTCTAGTAGTCAAAGACACAGTTGAACTTTCATGAAGGGTACGTAGGGTTGATAGATTAATAATTAGCAATGTATTAATAAATCCAAATTATGGTAAATTTTGAATGCTTGAAATTTTGATTCATATACATGAATACAAAGCTTCCAGTAGATATGTTTTTTTTTTTTGGGATAAAACTTTTAGTAGATATGTTATGAATAATAGAATGGTAAAATTTTGAGGCCCAAATGATGTAAAATAATGGATACCCAGGATCTGATGGGTCTGAGTGTCAATGGAGCTCAGGCATGATCCAAGCCCAAAAGCCCAATTAATTATTTGGGTAATATTTAATTTAATTTTACAATATTTATCTTATTTGTTTTTTTTTTTTAAAAAAAATTGCAATGCTTATTTATCTTTTCCCTTTATTACCTTTTCATAAGCAATTATAGTTCTTTACCAAAAAAACCAAAAAACCAATGTTAGCCATTGGATGAAATCAACGTTTGTTAAGAAAATCAAACGCGTTTTCTTTGTTTTTTCTTTTTCAGAGGAAAAAGTGTGTTGACGTCAACAAAGATCAAGAATTGAAGTTTCTTCGGTTACGTCTCAGGTCCGTTTTATTGAGATTATTTGATATGGTTTTGCTTGTTAGATGGATTGTTGTATATGTCTCCATAACTTGAACAATAAATGGCGCCGAAAACACAAACTGTTTGACAGAATGTCTCACACAGCCGCTTTTTTTTTTGTTTTTCTTTTCGTTGTTGTGATACGAGAAGCATATGCTGGTTGTTTGTCTGTTTGTATGAGAGTAGTTGCTCATAGGAAAAGGAGATTGTGATGAATTGTATACGCAAAAGTAGCGTTGGATTTGGATGGCTGTCTGTTGGTTCCTATTATTTTGCGTAGGACTTCTGAGTAATTGCAGATGAGGAAAATAAAGGTTGAAATGAACCATTAATTGTGTTACTGCTCAATTTGAACTGGTTCATTAAGGTTAGACAAGAATATTGTTGGATTCTTTTAGCTCCAGCAAATAATAAGGGTATAATTTTCTAATGTTATAATGGGTAATCTAATTCTGTGAAGTGTCTTCAGATTGTAATAGTTGTTTTCATCGGTGGAATTTGGCCACTGTATTCAATTGATTGCAGGTAGAACTCGAACTTATCAGAATCCTCTATGTTGGAAACAGAGATGGACTGATGAATCCCTTCAATGTGGACATACATCTTTTAGGAATTAAATTCCTAATTATTCTCTTCATATATAAAAAGTAGATTAGCTTAGAATCTGTAATTAACTTACTTTAGTCCTCAAAATTAGCTCCTTGATTCCTGTTTAAACTATGTAGTAATCATTAGTAAATATACAATTTTCAGACACTTCACAGAATAATCCATTTTTCAAAATTACTTCAAATTTCTTGGAAAAATAATCCATTTTTCATATTATGGTGAATGATGTGCAATTACTTTCTTTGCTACAGGTTGGTCTATTTGTTGTTTACTTTTTGGCCGAAAATTCTTATCTATTTAACCCTTGATGGACCCAATTAATGTCAGATAAAGCACTGTCTCAAGAAGTTGAGAAGCTCCAAAAGCTCCGTCAAGAGGCAGTATCCTCATGTTCAAAGGATGGCAAGAATGATAATATGCTGCTTAACACTCCTGAAGGTGCTCAAACAACATCTGGAAAACAGTCCAGTGTCTCAGCCTAGATAATGACAAGAACGCGAAGAAGAAGAGCTGCAGCTGAGAGAGAAGGTACGAATATGGCCGGTGACAGTGGCCAAGATGATGCTGGAGCTGAAGCATGTGTCCAGTGTTCTTCATCAAGCTGCACCACTAGTAATGCTCCCTCCTTTAGCTAACAGCTGAGATTTTTTGCTGTCATGAACTTTGCATTATTTGAAAAATCAACAACCGTGAGTGGCTGATGTATATTTGGCTCGAGACCTGGAGATGGACTTTCAAAGTCTACTGAATATTAAAACTGCCTTGTAAAATCTTAAAACAATCCTTAGTCAGTAGTAGAGAACATACATTTATGTGTGGAATCATTTTGGTTCCGTAGCATATTAAATCATATGTTTTTTTCCAACTTAATGTGTGGAATCATTTTTCTTGCGTCACAGATTCACATGTGCATTGAGTTGCGTTTGCGGAACACATGTTGCATGACATGTTGGTTCGAATTCATTATATTGAGCTGGGAAGGTCACCGAACTTGTACTGCTCTCTTTGCCATCTCCCCAAGCTCATTGGTTCTTCTGTCTTCGTTTGTTTTTCCCATCATTTATTAGCTTGTCAACAGCTCTCTCCACATTCTCCCTCTTCACCATCACTCCCAACATTCTCTTATTCAACACCAATCTTCAGTACTTGCACTACAACGAAGAGCGGCCATGTAACCATTGGTGCTCACTCACTCAAGCACTTATCCCGTCCCGGTACCAAATTCATGCAAGAGCCTCCAATGGCTGGGTGTGATAGTATTAGCACTCGAGGAGCTCAACCGCGAAGCAGTTGTTGTAAGTGGTCAATCAAACAACTAAAAGGAGTGACATAAGAAACTTAAAAATTATAACTTATCATTTAACGTCTGATAATTTAATCATAATTAAAATATGTTCTTCTATAACTATTTTTGTAACATATTTCCAATTTTATATTCGTCATATATCTTATAAATTACTGACTTTCATATGCTACTCGTAAATTGAATTTCATATATGTATAACAATTTTGATAACATATTTTTTATAAATTACATAGAACATATTGATAACTTTAAATTACATGCTTCATTTTTAAAGATTATTAAATAAAATAAATTTGATTAGTACGACGTAAATTGTTTAGCCATTTATGTAATATTCAATCTAAACTTGATTGCGATAAATTTTTAACTTGTTGGATGTTTTATATTTATATATAGATCCATGTGTGTCTATGTAAAATAAAACGTGAAAGTGTATGTACCTTTCCCCTAGTGTTAAAATCATATTGAACCGTCAAGCCTAATTTTAGTGTGAAAACTTGGCAGTATATGAACTGTGTGTTGAACAGAACATAACACAATAAGATCAAACAGGATTTAGAAAATGTAAAATAAATGAAACGAAATGAGAAGTATTACATGAAGTAACATAATTTTATTCACCGACATGCGACACAAGTCAATACAAAAATGATCTTGGGCACCAAAATCATACCGAATTAGGTTTGGTAAAAGATTTTCTTACAAGTCTAAATATATACAACAACTTGTTTTAGTTTAATATGTCTAAACATGTGAAGTTGTGAACCACTTTGACTTTGAATTACATATTTTTCTTTCTTTCTCTATCTTGATCAAAAAATTCAACATGAACTAAAAATAAATATAAAAATAAAGTGCAAAAGGTTAAAAATGATGTAGATGTCGACCAAAAAGTGGTCAATTTAGAGGCAGATGGACGTAATAGTAGATATATATATATATATATATATTTAATGCGGGAAGACAAAAACATTATAGAATTTCTAGTTGTTTCCATTCAATTTGGGTGTCCCGTGCACAAAATATACAGTTGTGTGAATATAAATAAATAAATATAAAATAAAGCACGAAATGGTTTACTATCATGATTTGGGGTATTGAATTTGATTATACTCAAATCATAATCTAATTATTTAATCATTTACAACAAAAACCGAAACAATAAAAATCTATTAGGTTAAGTCTATGATTAAGAGGTCTTTTTTCTATATGGAACTGAAATATGGAAGAGTTTGTAAAATAGCATTAGAAAACCAGAATGAGTTTTAATACCATCATTCACATTTTTATAAAATTTAAAAACAAAATTGTCTTTCATTTAAAATAGGTGGTCAAACTTTTCTTATCAATTTTCAAAACACCCAAGAATAGTTTCTGTGAACTGGTTTGTGAAGAGAAAAAACGACGGTGGAGTGTAGAAATCAACGGTGGAGTATGGACGGCAAAGAAAGAGCAACGACCATGAAAAATAATTCATGTTTGTTCACATTAGTAATTCGTGTAAATAGTTTGCATAAATAGTTTACGTAAATAGTTCATATAATTAGTTTATGAAAATAGTTATGGTGACTATGAAAAATAATTAATATTTGTATCATGTTAGTAGTTCACGTACACAGTTTGCATCATTAGTTCATGTAAATAGTTCGTAAATCATGAACTAATCGTATATTCACTTGCACACAATAATTTCATCACAAAATAATAATTCATAATTCAAATATAAAACTATGATATTTATACTTCAAAACCCAAAATTCTCAACATAAAATTAAAGTCATAAAACTACAACAAGTAGATTATTAGTGGATAACCAACCTTTAAATTTTCGACTGTTTAGTGAATCTAATGTTTGAAAAAGGGTTAGAAAGTGAAGAATTGATGGAAAGTCAAATTCTTTTAATGAAGGACAATCTTAGTAATTCACTTTAGAACATGTCATTAAAACTCAAGTTGATTTTCTAAAACTTGTTCACTAACTCCATAACGTTTTAGTGCTATTAGGTGAAATTTATATTTAAAACTAAAATAATTTAATTTTTCAAGTTGTTCATTACTAAAAATTTTATGGGTATAAATTATTATAATAGAATTATATAATTTGTCATTTAAACAGATAGAGTAAAATAAAACTAATTCGGTAATAAGAGATAGCAAATTTGAAAAAAAAAAATGTTGGAAGTTGAAACGGGAAAAAATATAATATAAAAGTATTTTTTTAAATATTAAAATATATATATTAAACAATTTAATGATTTGGATTGGATTATTTAGTTTGATAAATCATAAAACATAACCCACAAACCAACCTAAACCAACTGAATTTCTTTTAAACAATTCAATTTATTTATTTAATTTTAAACCCACTTTAATCGGTTTAATTTGGATGAATTGATCCATTTAACCATTCGTGTGTCCACCACTGCAGCCACAATGAAATGCAGGCTTATATTTTTGTTTAGTTTGTGTTTTTTCAATAGTTGGAAAACCAATATCATCTCTATTATTTCTCTTTTCAAAGTTGCATCAAGCCTTTTTTTTTTTTTTTCTTCTTTTATATATACTCAATCTCACAACTTTTGCTTATATTATATTTTGTTCGCCTTGTTCGGTTGTTAATGCAGGAAATTATCTCACAATTATTTAATAAAAAAATATTGTTTTTAAGCAACAAATATATATAAATTATTAACTGTGTTAACATCATGTTTAGAGGATATGGTACTTTTTATTATTTAAGTATACAAAATTATTATTAATTTTTTTATATAATATTGAAATAAAGAAAAATATAGTATTATAAACATAACATCAGATAAGTGTGAAAGTATTGTCAAAGAAAGAAAGAATTTTTTATTCTCCAAGTACTTCCATCGATTATCTTACAAATGTAACGTTGAAAACTTCTTCTATAACCTCACCAGGAACAAATTACATGAAATAATCATAAACTACAGCTTAATGAATTATAAAATAGATCATGATGAAGTATCTAATCAGAAGATGGAAAGATAAAATTTATTTTCAAAAATTGATGGACATTCATTCTTACATAATTGGATTATACTCATAATATAATTATTTTATTTTATTTGAACAATTAATTATTTTAGAGAGCTTAAATCCTAACCATTAGGACTAATGAGAAAACATACTCTCTATTTGAACTATGAATGAACAGAAAAGGCAACTTTACTTGATATTATATCGAAACTTGATTTAATCCAAGATTATATATTTTTATATTTGTTTTATAATTTGTATCCATATTTAGTCTCCGTCCATACATCAAACTTATTAATTTAAGAGGGTCTGTGGCTTCGTTGGTTGAACGCCTTGCCCTCTCTGTATTATGCCACAAGTTTGACACCCTCAATAAGTATCCTACCATCATTAATGGTGTGGGTTTTTCTCTCTCACCTTGTGTGGTTATGGGATGCTACCTCCCATATGGGAGTTGTTCCTAGGCTATGCCTCATATTCAAATCTCATTTGATCCCGATTAATCCGTGAATTTATATCAATCATAAAAAAAAAAAAAAAAAAAAAGACTTATTAATTTAGTATATATAGTACTTTTATAATTAGGATGTCTTAACTTTAAAAAGTAAAGATCAACCAATTAAATTCATCAATTGTATTCTCTCTCTTAAAATAAATTCTCTCTCCTATTTAATTCAAATGAAATGAATGAATTTAATTGGTTAGTCCTTATTTTTTAAAGTTATGACGTTTTGATTATAAAAGTCTTATATATATATATATTTAAAAGCGTTGCAAGATTAATTGATGAGGCAGCCAAGTTTATGTGGTGTACAATAAAAAAAGATGAGATGAATGCACGTGGGAATCGGAAGAGGCGCGTGACGTGATGAGAAGAGAGCGCGGAAAAAACGTGTGGGGTTGGTAAGAGAGGGGTAAAAGAGGAATAAAAAAAAAAAGAAAAAGAAGAAGAGGACAGGTGTCAAGAGAACAAGTGAGGTAGGCCCATCTAGCTGGCTCTTTTTAACGAACAACGTGCGTTTTCATTTGACACTGACTTCTCCCTCTCCCCGTACGCACCCGTCCGTACGGTAACATTCTCTCGCCTTTTCTCTTCCAATTTCCCTTCTCTCGATATTTTGGAGAGAAGCGTGTCTGCATGCCTCCCAATTAATTATTCAATCCACTTCATTCATAATTTATTTGGATACATTTATGGTTTATTTTATGTCATTTGCTAATAATATTTTATTTTAAAATTTTATATCGAGAGAACAACCCATATATTGAGAGAGGGGTACCTACAATTTTTTTTTTTTTTTTTGAGAGAAGGGGAACCTACAATTTTAATAAAAGTAAATGTAGAATCCGTGACCCTACAAAAACCAAGGTGGCAATGCTTTTTACCACTAAGGCGCTGTCCAAGCTACCATTAAAACTAAACTTTGAAATGTTGATTTGAGTGGGAAGTGTATCTACATCGAGTTAATTTTAATCGTAACAAAATTGAAAAGTGGACTTAAATCGATGGTTATGTGATAGATAATTGAATTTGAACAGAAGATGAATTATAAATTGATTGATTTTGACACCTCATTTTGAATAAACATGGATCTTATAAAGAAGTGAAAGAATGACTTTTCCTTCACTTATTAATGATTAAAAATTGAGATTAAAACTCTTCTTTTTCTTAAAAATAGAAACAAAACCTGTTGTTCATAATGTATTAATAGTAGAATGAAAATAATGGGTTTCAAAAGGCGGTTGAGTGGTGGGGAGATATGAGAAGTGGCACAAAGTTCTTGAATAGAAAATAAAATAAAAATGGAACAAAATGACAGATAGAAGTGGGCTTTCAAGAAACAGGTTGCATGCATTGACCACATTGAGCAAAGAAAAAGCCAGAAATTGTAAACAATGACCCACATTACAACCAAACACTTTTACCAAAGAAAAAACCACCCATCCCCAAAAGCTAAGACCCCACCATAAAAATGAAACATTTCGGTTGGTGAATGGAGCAGTGGTCACAGTAGTAAATTTAAAGTCAAGAGAATCAGGTGATTCACCTTATCAAATAGTGGACCCACTTGAAAATGACTTGCACTTGATGCCAACACGTCCAACTCTAACTCTCTCAAGCCCCTTCACACCACATAATTTGTGCTCATTACACCCAAATTGAATGGAAACAACTAGAATTTCTATAAAGTTTTTCTCTTTCCACATCAAATATGTATATGTCAACAATTATGTCTATTTGCCTCTTAATTGACCACTTTTTGGTCGGCAGCTACATCATTTTTCACCTTTTACACCTTTCTTTTTTGTTCTTTATCGAATTTTTTATCAAGAGAATGGGAAAGAAAAACATGCACTTCAAAGTCAATATGGTTCACAACTTCACATGTTTAGACATAAAATTAAGTGGTGTTAAGCGAACCGAATGTTTTACAATCTTGATTTTTCAATTAAGGGTCAACCTGATCAACCAAAAGTTAGGTTGGGTTGAAAAATTTTCAACTCAAACTATGTTGGATTAGGAGATTTCCAATCCAACCTAACCCGAACCTAAAAACGTCCACCCTTACTCATAGTTCATGTGATTAATGTATTTTTCCTTCACATCTATAATAGGAGTTCAATACACTTCCACACTAATTGCTTTTGTGATCGATGCATTTTTCCTTCACATCCGTAATAGGAGTTTAAGTCACATTATATTTTGTCACGTGTTAACCTCAAATCTTAAATATTATAATTGGGTCTTGTCATATTATTGGGTCCGATGATAACTAATATGATATCAGAATTTTGAGATTTCTGGTTCAAACCCTATCTCTCTTCTTTATCTGAAATTCTTCTGTTACACATGTTATACGATAGGGGGCGATTTAGCATATGTCTATCATCTGTTATCTCACGTGTCAATATCAAGTCTTAAATACTATAGTTGGACAATTTCCTATCAGTTTAAGTTTTGAGTCTAATGATAACTAACGTACTTATTTATCTAATAGTGTTACTCTTTGATCGTATTTATAGTAATTGATATCAGTATCAATTCAATACTAACTTCTTTTTATAAAAAATAAAAAGTGAAAAATTTAAGTTATCAATTCCTATTTAAGGGAATGTCCACATCAAAAATTATCGAATCCAATGTCATCTTAACATTTACTGATATAAAAGAATGATCAATAATTAAAGCCAGTTATCTTATATAATTGAAAGATAGAGATAAGACTCTCTTATTCATTTTATGATTGATGCAACCTCTCTTATTCATTAAAGCCGGTTATCTTATACAATTAAAAGGTAAAGGTAAAACTATGATTGATGCAACCTCTCTTATTCATTTTGTTGACTACAAAACACAACAATAATACAAGTGTGCATGACATGCACTTGAGGCCTATATATGTTTGCTAATATTTGATTACTTAATTAATTAATTAGGGCAAACATATGTCACATAGGACCATCATCATCAGCAATTGTCACTAGATACCACTTTATTAAAAGACAAAAGCACCACTTTATAACCCCCCACCAAAAAAAAAAAGTTGAAATGCTTTGATGGGGCTTTTGGACAATGTTAGATGCTCTACAAAGCCAAACCCAAATCTCCAAAATATACATGAAAACGGCATGTCCATGGCTTTTTTGCTTGGAGTCACTGTCATTACTCATGACTTGCATTTAGGAGTTGTATCATCCCCTTTTAATAATTCAGGAGCCACCCAGGCCCAACCAGGGTCTCCCTTAGTCCTCTTCGCCTGTTTCCTCCATTATCGTTCCCACACTTAATCATGTAATTAAGGGCCGCTGTATGTTTACATATAATATTCCTCACTTCCCTCACGATGATTCTATCGAATTCAAAAAAAGATTTTTTTGCGAGTATCAATATTATATAAAACCATTACTAGTATTAATTTGTACATCTAATTTCAATCATATGCGGAGGGAGGGGTCCACCTAATACCTACTAAGGATATTATAAAAAACCCTCTGAAAAGCAAAATAATCGAAAATTACACTCGATTTTTATTTTATTAGGTGAATTGTCCCCTGTTGTTAACTTTTCATCCAAAGTGTTAATATTTTCCATCCAAAATAGTGAAATGACCAAAATACCTTTGTTATATCTTATAAAATTCCTCTTAGACCCTTCAAACTTACAAAATTACTAAAATATCCTTTAAATTATTAATTAATTAAAATATTAAATAACAAATAACAAATTTAAAAAAAAAAATCTTCTTCACACAAAAATCTTATGTCTCTCTCTCTACTCTCTTATTCTTCTTCTGCTCTTCTTCTTCTTTTTCTCCTTCTTTTGCTCTTCTTCTTCTTCTTCTTCATCTAGAACTCTTCTCTCTTCTTCTTGTTCTTCTTTTTCTTCCTATATGGGTTCGATTCTTCTTTTTCTTCTTCTTCTTCTGCTCGTCTTCTTCTTCTTCTCTTAGAACTCTTATTTCTTCTTCTTTTTTTTCTTCTGTTCTTCTTCTTCTCCGGGTTCGATTCGAACCCAGTTCTGAGTTCCATTGGAACCCAGAAACTAGGTTCATTGGAACCTGAAACTGGGTTCAATTTTGAACCCAATTTCTGGGTTCGAAATTGGGTTCGAAATCAAACCCAGTTTCTGGGTTCCTTCAAACTCAGTTGTAGATTCCATTCGAATCCAGTTTTGAACCTAGTTTTGGGTTCAATTCGATTGGGCTGATTGTGGTTTTTTTTTTTTTTTTTTGAGTTGTTTTTTGTTAATTGGATTTTGATATTTTTAGATTGTTTGGGTATTTTGAGATTGTTGTTTGTGATATTGGTTCCATCAGTTTTGAGTGATGTTGGTAATATGTTTTATATTTAGGATTTTGGATTGATGTGTTGAATTGATAAATTCAGGATAATGATAAGAAAAGGCTTTTTTTTTTAAAAAAAAAAAATTAATTTTTTACAATTTCTCATTTTAAAATTTAAATTATTTTATTAAATTACCATTTTACCCTCAAATGTTAACACCGTTTGGTTTTTCTAGACAACAGGGGACGGTTTACCTAATAAAAAAAAATCGGGTATAATTTCTGATTATTTATTTTTTAGAGGGTTTTTTATAATATCCCTACGTACTAATCCTTTTTTAAAAAATTAAAATATTATAAAATTATTACTAAATTTTGAAAAAATTTCACTTTAACCCTCTTAAAGATTTTTATTTTAATATAATAGCCCCTCCAAATAAAAATTTTGGGTTCCCCCTCTGAATGTGATATAATACTTTAAAGAGTATGATATTGTAAACCAACTTGATTAGGTGCTTAATGCATGCTTTAGTTAAATAAAACCAATAAGTAATACATGGACGCAACGCCGCATTAACATAAAAAGTTAGAAGAAAAGAACCAATTAAGTGCATGTTATCCATGACAAGTCTATATAATAAAAAAAGAAATCAAAGTATTGAGAAAGTGGTTAGTGTCTAGAAGGTATGTTAAGCATGCTATTAAAGTAATAATGTTGGATCTTACAATAATAGAAGAAAGATCGGATTGAATATAATTCAAAATTTGAAAATGAAAAGGTGGCATGTGATTAGTCAAAACAAGGTCAAATTGATGATGTAGCAGAAAAGGGTTGCATAAGTAGCTAGAGGGAGGACAAATATAAATGTACGATTAGATGGTCGGTATATGTGATTTTTGAGGTTGAATATTCTCATTTGCTTAGCTGTGTTTTAGTTGTCATCTCTATATTTTTTATAAAAATATGGAAAACTATCTGTGGTTTCAAAATTCTGGGGACCAAATCTATGGATTATTGGGGATAACTCATTGATATAGGTCAGTAGGTGCTAAATATTTACTATTAAACTACCTCAACTCTAGTCAATTTAGTAGCTGACCGTTGACATCGTTGGTAAACGCCACAACCCCATATCTTATGACATGGTTTCTACATCTAGTAATGATATTCTCCCATCAATTTATGTGGACTGACCTTCACCTTTGTGTGGCCATTCTCCACTTCCGTATAAGTCGATCCCTCCCGTATGGAAGCAGTTCCCTAAACCGCACCATCAGTATCTAATTTCGGTTGGTCTCCATAATTCCTTGAGCCAGTTTTAGTAATAAAAAATAAAATAAAATCTAGTCACTTTAAAGCATTGTTGTATAATTTTATTTTTTATTATAAGTTTGAATGTTAATAGATCTAAGTGACTTATAAATAGGAAAATGTTTTTTAGGATAAAATAACAAAATATGTTAACAATATAGTGAAAAATGGTGATGAAAGGTTTTTAGACGATCTTGCAAGAGGGGCACCCAGGTGAACCAACTCATCAATTCATGTGAGGTTGTAAATGGAACTTGGATACTCTTAACGACAGAAATGGTTGTCTAACCCAGATCCTTAATAGTAGGATCATATTCGAATTACAACTCTATAATTTTAATGTTAGCGAGTCCAATATAACATTAAATTATGTGAAAATTATTAAATAACAAGATGTTATCCATACGGGATTAAAAATGAATAATTTTTTTTAAGGTTAAAAACGATTTTTTTTTTTTACCAAAAATGAATTTGTTAGTATAATCCTTCTTCAAAAATTGTAAAAAAAATTAAAAAAAAAAAATCACTAAACACAAAGGATTGGACCACATTGGGTTAAATTTAATTAGAATTCAATTGGACCGTCCTAAAAAAGGTTTTAATTTCAATTGAATCCAAATCAATTTCTATATAAGTCTTATAAATTCAAAAGTTTCACATCTTTCACATAAATTAATCTAATCTACCAAGATCAACTGCTTACTAAGTTTTGATATAGTACTAAACATTTGATGTTAATATGGCAATTGACACACTTGCTTTGTCAATAAGTGTCTTGCCAAAGTGATTGACAGCACAACCCAAGTTCTCTCAGAATTGGGATTCAACACCCAACAATGTGTAGCCATTAATGTGACTGTTTTCTCCCACCTCTTGTAGGTCGCACCCCAACCCTTGTGTGGGCCGTTGTCTTACATTTATGTAGACCAATCCATCTTGGGTGGGAATTGCTCTCTAGATCACATCTATTGGAAAATGGGATAAACACTCATTTTAAGGACCTATTTTTTATTGGGTTAGAGATCTTGATTGAGATAGGAACAAAATAGATTCATGGAAAAAATGGTACTTGGATGAATAGAAATTGAATTGAAGATTTAATTTTCAAAATATAACTTATGGATTAAGTATCATAAATGTAGCTATTGAATTTGAAAAAATGTAACTGCAAAATTAAATTGTAGATTTAATTTTTCAAATTGTAACTGTAAGATTAACTGTAGAAGTGAATTGAACTTTTAATTGTCATGAATCATGAAATTGAATATTCAAATTGTAACCATTTGTATTAAATGAAATTTTGAATTTTCAAATATGACCGTTATTGGTTTAATGGCCGATTTAAAGTCAGTTTTGTAACCGTCTACATGAAAACTATAAATTAACATCCTTTCTAGTTGTAAAAGCCAACTGAGAATCTTTTTTTTTTTTTTTTTTCAGTTTATTTTCTCTCAAACGCTATTTCTAGTTATAAGATTCGAGAGTGATAGAGATTCAGAAATAATTCAGTTCGTCAGATGATATCTGGTTGGTATTGTTGTATCATAGGAGACAAACGCTGAGCAACTCAAAAAATGTGCAGCGAATTTATCTTAAGGATACCGTAGTTATTACAGGGCTCAACACAAATAATTTGTTTTGTTTTATCTTACCTGCTGCAAATTTTTTTCGTTTATTAATATAATCTGAAGAGTCTTCAGATTTTGATATTTTGATTGTCACCTACTCTTCTTATTATGAATTTTTCTAACAGTATCATCAATGTTTCATCTCGTTTAGTCATGATAATTCTCTAGATCAGTCTCAGTAAATCCAAAAAAAAATCGACACACTTGCTTTAGCTCCTAGCGTTTGAAAAATCTTCCCCCGACAAAAGGAAAAATTAGAAAATCTATCCAAATGGAGATCTCTTAATGATGACTCTTTTGGAGTGCCTACAAAAGCAAATTCATTCACGCAATTGATAGCAAACAGGAAAACATTATTGTCAAATCTGATCATTAATATTTGATTAGTCTAAGCCTATTGATAATCACCCACCATATCCGACATTTTAGATATGCGATTGGTCGCATCACAATTCACAAGTCACCACCAACAAACGGCCCTTGTATGTACATATTTCAAGTCAACAGGATTATCATGTCCGATTTAATTGAAGTCTCCTAACAAGACATGAAAACGTCAATCAATCGTTTGTTTTTATCAACAAAACACAGCCCGCTCTGATCTTCTCATGTCTTGACCAAATCGAAAACAATGATACTTCACTTTTTTCCTTTTTTTTTTTTAATTTAATTTAATTGAATGATACTTCTTTTTGAAAGTAACTTAGTTAAAAAGTATTAAAATGTCATAATTGACCCTATGGTTAGCAAATTATTAGTTTAGTCCAAAAATTTTGAGAATTAGGTAAGTTAACTGTTGTTGTCACATTTATTGACTATTAAAATAGTTTTTTCTTTTTTCAATATCACCTATGGTGTAAGGACATAAACCTAGATCATTATAAAATTAAATATGTTTTTATTATTATTAATCTAATCATTTTACATAGTCACCATTAGTATTGCCAGTAACTCTTATTGAGTATGATTATTATTATCTTTAAATATTGTATCTTAAAAAAAAAAAAAAAAAAAAGGAAAGTAATCATATCATTCACTGAAAGTTATACAAAAGAACCTTGACAAATTATAGAAGGGATCTTTTTACGCTCCTTTTTTTATTTTTTATTTTTTGTTTATAGCAATTATATTCCTAACTAAAGATTACTAAAGAGGACAAGAAAAAAATTCTAAAGATACAACATTATACATATATTAATTGTTCTAAATCTAATATTATTTATTTTCCTCTTTTATATTCACAAAACCTAAAATATTTCCTTATTTTTCTCGCTATTTTGAAGTTTGCTTGATTTATAGAGAATGATATGTCATCAAATGCAAATTTTAAAATAATAGTGAATTATTTTAAAAAAAAATGAATTAATTGCAAATGTGTGAAGAAGTAATTTTTTTTAATTGACTTCTTAACTTATAGTTGTTTGTATATAAAGTTGACTCTTAAAAGTTTTAAAATATTTGTTTTACTAAAATTTTAAAAATATAGTTTAATATTAATTTCATTTATTGAATAGATTTCGTTGATTTATGCATGTAGTTGCATTGGAAATTATTTAGAATTTCAACCAAATTAGTATATATGGAGAGTATTATAATAAAATGGAGTGTCCATAAAATTTTAATTAAATTATTTTTTTCGTAAAACGATGTTTATTTATAATAAAAGTACCGAAAGCTAAAAAGGATAATATTGAAACAACATGAAATGCTTTTACATTTTTTTTTTTTTTTTCAACTTCAAATTTTTAGATTGAAATGTTCTTAGGAAAGAAGTATAAGAAACAAGGATTGTAACAATAAAAAACCCATTATTAAAAAAAAAAAAAAAAAATCCATGTAAAAATTTACAGTTCATGAAATTTGAAAAATCTGTTTTCTGAAATTACAAAAGATTTCTTTTAAAAAGTCTAAAATCACCAAAGAAAATCTTTACTTAGTAATATAAAGTGAAAAAAGTCCAGAGAGTTTATTTTGATTTAACTTGAAACAATATGAATTTTTTATGGTACCTCCTAGCGTAGTTTGTTACCGAAGAAGACTTATTTATCTTTTTAATATCTGAGGTTCGAGCCGATGCACTTCACGCAGTTATTTGAAAAATAAAAGTTTTCTTTATTTATAATCATTTTTTATGTAAAATAAATAACAATAACTAAATAGATAATATTAAATGCTAAGGATGATTGTTAAATTGTTTTTTATGACCATTGTATGAATTTAGGATTAATCACAGCAATTATAGTTTATACATAAATTGTTACGTTTTTGAGATTGATTTATATGATGTCGCAGTGTTCAAAGAAAAAAATAACAGTAGAGTTTGTTAATGTATTTTAAGAACATATTTTAACACTCGTATACAATAAAATCATAAAAAAAATTAAGTTGTATATATTGTAGCAATTTGTTGATATTTTTATTAATGCCAAAACTATCTCATGATATTTTTTTAGGAGTGATGTTATTAACAATTTACTAAATATCTTTTCACACTCCATTTTTTATTTCTTTTATTAATGACAATTTTAACCTAAATTAAAATTTTAAATGACAAAAAAATATTCTAAAGAAATTAACTACTAATTTATTTTAGTATCCAACATTATTCTTTTCCTCTTTTGCAATCACAAAACCTAAAACATATTTTTTCCCTAATATTTGAATTTTTTTATTTCAAAGTGATAGAAAATAATATGTGATTAATTGTAAGTTTTAAAATGATAAAGAATTATTTGCAACAAGATTCAAAAAACAAAAAACAAAAACAAAAACAAAAAATAAGTTTTTAATTAGTTTTAAACTTACAATTCTTTTGTTGTTGAATCTTAAGAATCTTAAACCATATGTTGTGTTCCAATTTTACTCTATATCGTTTAATATTAATTTCTCTAGATGAATTGAATTTGTTAATTTATGTGTATTTGAAAATTATAAAAAAATTCATCAAAATTTGTTTTTCAAAACTTGTAATGGGTATATTAGAATATTAAAATGGGGTGTCTTTAAAAGTTTATCTAATTGTTTTTCAAAATAAAGTATCATTAGAATATAAGTGTCGAAAGACAAAAATGATAATTTTAGAACAAAATGGGGTGGCCTTAGAATTTTTTTACTTTTAAATTTTTAAAATGTAGTGTTTTTAGAAAATGAGTATCAAAAGATACACATATATATATATATATATATATGTATATATTATAAGAAGAAAATCTCTTTATTAATTACACTACACTCTTTCCAAATAAAAAACTTTAATAAACCTATTCAATCCTCAGTTTTAAAAAATTCGTCACTACACTCATGTTTTAATAAAATATTTTATTATTATTATATTCTTACATGCAATTACTTAAAAGTACATAATTATAAAATTAAAATTTTCAATTTGCGTTCTGCAACCAATTTAAGATAAACCCTAATAATATATACAAACTCAAAATTAATATAATATAAAGAAATATAATTTTCACAAGTTAACAAGGAATGGATGAATAAGGAAGTGGTTTGATGAATTCTAAACATATACAAGTATGTTTATTTTAACTTCTAGTATGTTTAATGTTGATAACATTTTATGGTTATTTTTTTATGGCAAATAAAAATATGTATTTTTGTTTAAACAAAAAGAACATTTTTTTTTTTAAAGAAAAAATTTGTTTTGTTTAAAGAGAACGATTTTGTTTCATAAGTTTTCATATACATAATATTTACAAAAAGAAAAAATTGTATAAATAATATTTAAAAGATGTGTTTTATTATGTAAGATTAGATGGTGTTCAAGTTTGTCAATACACCATGAGCAATCATTTATATATTGTTTTGTTGAAATGTTTTATTTTGTTCTTTCTTTAATCATTATACAATTTTATAGCTTAACTTTTTTTCTTTTTTGAAATATTTCATCAAACACATATGTAATGGACACTAAAATCAGGAACTAACACTACTCATAAACAATTTTATAGTTTCACTTTTTCTTTAGAACATTTCATCAAGCACATAATAGCGTTTTTATAAATTAAGATGAAATCAAGAGAACCTAATAATTAACATATTTAAAAACCACACATGTAGTTTCATCACTCTATTTTTTTTTTAAAAAAAAAAAATAGTCTCATCACTATAACCATTATCATAAAAGAAAATTATAAAAGGGAAAACCAAATGAACATGAAAAAAAAAAAAAAAAATTGAACAAAAGATAAGGAAGAAGAAAAAACAATGGAAGAAGTAAGAATAATAACATAGACAAAAGTCCTAATCAAAATCTATATTAATATAAGAAAAACTAGAATTATATGTTAAATGAGTGTAAAACGGGTGTAACGAGAAAAAATATATGATTAAAATTATTATTAATATTGAGGGATAGTTTTGGTATTTTAAAGGGTATAGAAATTAAAGATTTAATTTAAACTTTTTAATATGAGTTTATAAAGTAATTGAGTGTAGCAGGTCAATTTTTGGGTATCAATAGAGCCACCTTTTTATATATCATTTTCAATAAATTCATTGTATAAAAGCACTTTTTAAATTAAATAACCAAATTATTTATATTAAAAATGTTATTTTACACCTACCAGATAAATCCAAATTTTAAGTTTTATCAAATAGATCTTCTTGAGCTTTTATAAAATAGGTAGTGTCAAACAACACATGTTAATAACCACAAACAACTAATAAATAGATGTGAGAGTAAGAAAAAAAAAGATACTGACAAAGAAATGAATAAATAAATTCATCGATTGTTCATGAGCTTGATTTCAATTTTTTAGGTATTAACCTTCACTGTACCATTTTAAAATTACTAAAATGTCAAAAATATCTTCATAATATTTTATTAATTACACAACTTTCTTTTAAATAAAAAACTTTAATGAACTTGTTCAACCCTAATTCTTATACATCACTTTTTATGAATTCACTATATAAAAGTTCTTTTTTGAAAAAAATAATTAATTAACTAAACAACCAACCAATATGATACGATTTAAATGACTTTTTTAATTGTAATTAAAAAACTATAACATTTCTCTGAATGCTTTGCTCTAAAAGATTCATTTCAAAAAGATCTGTTACTAAAAACCCTACACATCGAAGCTCTATTAAGCAAAATTGTTTTATGTTTTAGCGGTTTTGTCCCTTGCTACTCTTTTTTTTTTTCAAAAAAAAAAAAAAAGAAAAGAAAAAGAAAAGAGTCATAATTATGCTCATGAAAATTAGGCTCACTTATCATAAATGTCATGATATTATTAAAAATATTATTAATTGAAATACGATTTTGCCACAACCCTAATACACCATGAGTGATATTTCAAAATTTTTTTTTAAAATTTTATCATTCAATTGAAATTGAGTAAACTTGAATCATAGAACAATAACCCATTAAAATATCCTCATTTAGAGTCATAATAATTTTTTTAAGAAAATAAAATAAAATGGTTATATTTTACTTTTACTTGAAGAGTCAGACCTCCGGTCAACGACTTTATTAATTTATTAAAAGAAAGTAAAAAGAGAGAGTACTACGATCCAACGGTTAGAAAAATGATTTATTAAGCGTCAGTCTAGTGGACCCCACTATTTCCATAAATTTGAATCTTGATTTGCATTTTGCACGTGTTTATAAACCAAACTGTGCTTTCTTCAAAAAACAAAACGAAACAAACAAAGAAACAAACTATACTTGTATATATCGCGAGTTTCACGATAATTTGAGTCTTATTGGCTCTCTCACAGTCAAAGCTATTGGACCATCGAGCATCATGTAACTAAAATCTGCGTTCATTTAGAAAATAAAAATCTTAATTAGTTTTATTTAAAAAAAAATATTAATTAGTTTATAAATGTAATTTAAATAATATTTTTTAAAAAAAAAATTGTTCATTAGATGATTATTAATTATACTATAAATGAGAGTTAATAAATGTTTTTATTAGTTAACTTATATTGTATAGTTCTTAGTGGACAATATCTCTTGAAGATTGTTCTTTTTTTTTTAATTAAATATTATTAAATAAAAATAATTTGTACCACTGGATTTTTTGACAGTGTTTTGAATAGTATGGGAATATGTCTTGAAGACATTTTTTTGACATTTTTTTTTTTTAGTTTCTTTTGGATACAATATAAAAATAGATATGTTAAAAAAATTAAAATTTGATTTAATTATTTTATTTAAAATAAAACAATATATGATAGATCATCAGAACTTTAATATGAAGTATATCATGTCATTTCTGCGTTTTTTTTTTTTTTAAATAACCTCCAATCACTACATTATTATTAACTTTTTCATAATTAAAAGAAAAATTCATATATAACAATATATTATTAAATTGATATATGGACTTGGAAGAACACTTATTTCATTGAAAATTTCTACAAGATCGAATATATCAATACCTTAAAAATATAATACAAATAACATTAACAAGATAGATACACCTAATGGAGCAAATATCAACACTTTATATGATATATTTATAATATTTTATATATTTTTTGTGATTGAAATTGAAAATATCATTAAATATTCCTGACCTTTTAAAATAATTAATGATGTTTCTATATTTCATTTGAAATTTTTTATAAATTTTAGATACATAATATTTTCAACGAAATAAATATTTACTCGTGGTTATAATACTATAATTAGCATGAATATTTAAACTAGCACCAAACTCTATGTTCTTAAACAAATCAATACAAAATATCATACTTAACTTATGTTATTCGGGAACTGTAATTTGATATCACTTATTATACTAAAAGACTTATTTTAAAAGTTTAATACTAGTCCCAAAATTGTTATTTTAGTGTTCTTTCACAATATTTAGGGGTTATACTTAACCAATCTATATTGGATTCGTTAAGGTTGTCATGTTTACTTTCTAAATGGTCAAAAAAACTTAAAATTACCTAAAACAACTAAAAAAAAAGGGATAAGAATCCTTACCTTTTACTTAATTAATATATTACATTTAAAATATCTCATTACAAATCTATCCTCTAAAGGATAATACATTTCCAATTTCATCATAATATTATATTATATATACTTTTAATTTAACTCTTATAATAAATAAAAACTAATTACTTAGATCTGAAAATTATGGTTAGTCTTTAACATTTCAACCATCTTTTAATTTTATTTGATATAACAATATGAAAATCATTTCTACATTACGTTTTTTATATTGTATCTTAATATCTTAATTTGGAATAACTCTTATCGACATTTATGTAAAAAATGGTTTAAGATGTGTTAAATTATTTATTGTTTAATCATATTAAATAAATATATATATTAATAGTAAAACAATTTATAAATGCCAATCTAGTTATTTGTTGGATTATTATTATTTTTAAAAACTAAACAAATTAGTGTGTAGAAAGGTAGGGAAAAAACATGTAATTCAAATTTGAATTTCAATTGCTATTCAAATTTAAGTAAATTTCAAAACAGTTCATATTAAAGGAAAAAATGGCCGTTTAGTTTGTTTACTTTCACATGTGTTAAAATGACTACTAATATATCTTCAAATATATATATATATATATATGACAACTAATATATTTTTTTAATTACACAACATTTTCTGATATTTGTATTTTCAAAAAGAAGAAAAAATAATGTTGAAAATAAAATATAATAATGCTCCAATACAAGTGGTTTGAATGGGAGCCACTTCCATCTCTGCCTTCAATGCTAAGGTCTCGATTTGAGCATAAAACCTCCTACTTCATATGGATAATTTTTCAGTATTATATGGGTAGATTTTTTTTTTATTTTCTAAAAGTTAAATTTCGAGTCATATTTTAGAATTTTAATTCAACTATATCTCGTAAACGTAATATATATAAATATGAAATAATGGGCACTTGCATTTTGACAGCTTTGTATTAATTGTAACATGGTGAGACGGTAAAAGACAATAATTAAAAAAAAAAATGAAAGGTGAATGGTAAAAAATTGTAAATACAATACCAGTTGGTAAGAAAAAAATAAAAAACACGAAAACAAAAAACAAAAACAAGGACAGACTGGGAGAGCTTTTATTTTGTGAGCACAGCTGGAATTAGCGGGAGACAGCTGGCAGTGTACCACGTCGTCGGATACGCAGCTACCGTCGCCGTTTCTTCTCTTTCTCTTTCTCTTTCTTCAAGTACCCCAAAATGCCCTTCCTTTTATACACACATTGTAGAATCTTACGACATTGTTTTTCCTATTTTGCCCTTCTCTTTTTTCCTAATGCCCAAATCACCACTCAACATTTTTTGTGGGATTTGGGTTTGGCTCTTAGTGTGTGGAATTTGGAAATCTCGTTTTGAATTTACTTAAATGCCCCTCTGTCAAGTCGCAACCATTCAGCTTCTGCCACTATGGTAGTAAGAATTTTTCTTATTCTTCTTCTTTTTTTGAGGAAAAGGTTTTATATATAGTTGGGTTTTTTTTTTTTAGTGATTTTTTAAGATTATTGATTTTTATTGTTTGACTTGAATCATTGTTGTTTAACGTTGAAAAATGTTCTTTTAGAAACAAATTGACAAATGTTGAATTTTACAATTTTTGACAATAGATTAATTTAATAAACTTGCTTTAAAATGAATCTTTATTCTAATTCTATTAAGAAGAAAAGAAGTCTTAACAACCTTTGAAGTATTCTAGTAAGAAAGATATTATTTGGAGTATTATAAACAAACTTGATTCTCATTATCAATCTGATTAAACAAATATATATATATATTTTTACTGTATTTTTCTATTAAAAAATACAATTAATTACTTTAATAAGATTAAGCACTTCTTTCTTAAACAAAATATGATTGAATAACTTCAATGTAAATCAAACATCTTAAAAACTGTATTACCCATATTGGGTCTAACAATTCTACATAATTATAAAAGATAATGTTGATCAAACTAGTTGGTAGATATTTATTATTATGTTATTTACTTTAAATAATTTTAAAAATGGGTTAACTAGTGTGAATCTAGAAGATGTTTACAAGTGTCTAATTTTCAAATGTACGAGTGAATGGTTGAATGAAATGACATGATTGAAGAACATTGAAGAAAGAAATAGATGGAGTGGAGGTGGCGCTTGCAGCTTATTAGTTAGAATTAAAAGGACATAAAGGCAAGGAAGTGACAAAAAAACGATGGAAGAAAAAGAAATAAAGAAGAACAGAGATGTGATAGTGACAACCGTACAAATTCGGTTAGTATTTTTACAAGCACCGATGATGTATCGTACGGCCCAGTCCTTTTTCCCACACTTGACACTTGTTGTGTCAACTGTACTTTGCACTCCAATTAATTCTCCTGACCCCCTCTCTGATTCCATGTTTCCGCACCTACACCATTTTTCACTCCTCTGATCCTGTAGTATTTTTCTGATTTTTTTTTTGATTTTTTTAATAATTCATAAATATCCAAAAATCGCTTAGCAAATTCGAGTTTAAAACTAGAGTCTCCGCTGTTGAATCCTACAATTTTTGGAAGCATTAAACTATAGTTTTTGACCATACAAGTACTCATGAGAGTTTGAACTTTAAATCTTATGAAAGCAAACTTCAAGACCCAACTATTCTTATCAACAACTCATGGATGTTCTTATTAACTATAGATTTTCAATTGAATTAGTTGTCCATGCTCATTTTATTAGTGGTTGAAACATTTAATCATAATATACTGTGTTTAAATATGATCAATGTTAACTGATCTAAAAGATTTGTTTAAATTTATGACAAAAAATGTAAGTTATGGACGCCATAAAAAACGTTAAATCATATGATGAGTAATATGTCAATAATAACTCATATATTATATCATTAACGTATGAATTTGGACCAAATTTATTGATTATTTAGTATTACTCTTTACAAATAACCATAATGCTATTGAGGCCAAAGTGATAACCCAAATTTTAACCCAATAAAGTGATAAATGATCGTTTTTATCTTAACATTGATCAATGACAATCTAAAAGTTAGTCCAACAACGTGGCAAATGATTGTTTTTATCTTAACATTTATCATATCGATTCATGATTTAATAATGATGAATGTTATATTATATGAGTTAAATTTTACATTGGATAGCACTAGCTAGCAAAGAGAAATAAAACAAAAGAAATAAATCTTAATAATTAAATACAAATGTCACTAAATCTATTTAAATCAGTTAAAAATTCAGCATATAAGGGAATTCAAATCCATAAATTCAAGGTAATACTAATAAGTAACCCATTTGCATATTTTGAAGTGTAAGGCTTTTTCTTTTGGTGGACAAAGTTTTTAGTACTCTCACATGCATATATTAACTTGACATCATATTGTGTTGATTGATTTAGAAGTTTTTTTAATGATTTAAAATAGAAAAATATTAACGTATGCATATTAAAGAAATAACAAATAAATAAAAAATATTTATTTTTTGAAAAAAAAAATAATGTATTGACATATTGAGCGAGTAAATATTAATTATTTAATTAAGTTTAAGAATATTCATATGTGCCCAAAACATAAATAATTAAAGTAATTATAAGATGGAAGAATATTATTAATAATCATTGCATTGTATTGGAAAGCTTCTATTCGAAGTCCAAATAGAACGAAATTGAACTAAAAGTTAAGACATTCTTTTTATTTTTTACGTTTTTTTTTTTTAAAATAACTATTTAACCTCTCTTGACTAATGAGAATTGGTTGATAATGTTTTGTAATGATAATGATGTTTTTATTTTAAATAGGTTGGGGTTACTACTATCCTTGAAAATGATTTGAACCTCTATTTTTCTAAAGATAGTTATTTGACAAAATTATCTCCAAAAAAAATTAAAAGTAATAAGGACAAACACAAATTAGTATGTATATATATATATATATTTACTTTTAAATTTTGAAACAATTTTCTATTTCCTTTTTTAGTTAAAAATAAAACAAACAAAATTCCATAAGTGTTTATAAAGAAAATCTATAAAAAAAAAAATGGTTTATGAATATTTAAATGTATCAAATGACTCTTTAAATCTTTTAAATCTTTTAAAATGCATTTTTTTTTTAATTTTTATTTTTCATTCATATAAAAAGTAAAGGCTAACCTAAGCACGAAATAAAATTTTATTATTAATGGCAAAATTAGTTGCTTTAACCTTCAATTATGGTTTCTTCTTCTTGCTTAAGTACAAAGTTAAGTTAGAGTTAAAAATAAAACAAACAAAATTCCATAAATGTTTATAAAGAAAATCTATAAAAAAATGTTTATAAATATTTAAAAGTATCATATGACCCTTTAAATCTTTTAAAATGAAAAAAAAAATTCATTCGTTTAAAATGTACAGGCTAACCTAAACACAAAATAAAGTTTCATTATTAATGGCAAATTTGTTTGCTTTAACCTTCTACTATGGTTGCTTTCTCTTCTTCTTGATAAAGTGTAAAGTTAGGTTAGAGTAAAGAATTTATGTTTAAATAAAATAAAAACAAATACTAAAAGATAGAATGCTTGTATTTAAAGGAATTCAGTTAATTTTGTTCATACGGAAAAATTTATTTTAAAGGAATATAATTAGTTCAGTTTGTATAGGAAAAGTTTGTTTTAGAAGGAATTTAATTAATTTTGTTTGTTTATGGTTATTGTTGACATATTTTTATGGTGCTTATACTCATACGTAGATTTTTAAACTTAGTCAATGAATGTATTAATAATTTGGGTGTGGAAATCAGATTTGTAGGTGGTAATATTTGCACTATTGCAAATAATGCCGAGTTAGTAAAATGAAAATAAAAAATGAATGCTCCAATGAAAAATGTAATTATTGAAAACTAATAACACAAAAGAGTAAACATGTGTAATTAAGGCCTTTAATTGTCATTTTCCATATAGTGTCATTCTCTTACATGGTTTTTAAAATTTACTTTTGTATATTAGCAAGACCATAAATAATGTTTTCTTTCCATCATATGTTTAAAATGAAAAAGGGCAAAAAGAAGAAGGAAGAAGTTTTTAATAACGATTTTGGGCACTTTATGGTGAAATGTAGTCATGGCTAAGTTTTGTTTGCTATCTTTATGGTTGATACTTTAATTTTAATATTTAAACTCTAAATCACACAATTAAACTTAATAAATAGTAAAGTGATCCATAAATTAATCACTAACAATTTTGGAAAAGCTTTTTTTTTTTTTTTTTTTTTTGGGACAACCTTTTGGATTATTTGGGACTAGATTATGATACAACCGACACCAGTAACGATAAGACATTATGGCATAGCATAGGAATCAACTCGCAGTAATGGGAGGAGGCAACAAGCATGAGGGAAAATACCCACAATATTGTAGAGCTTTTTGGATATAGAACCTTCTATCTCAAGACAGGTAAAGGGTGGCCGATAGTCTAACCAGCAGACTACAACCCAATCTACTTTTTTTGGACAACTTTGAAATGCTACTTGTGAACAAACAAATTCACTGTTATATTTTTATGGCTTGGGGTTAAACGATTTACTATTTTTTTCAATTTACTCTGTTAAGATAATATTTGTTCTATTAAAGTCAAGTCCTACAAAATTGGAACAAAAAGAAAGAGTAGTCACACTCACGCTCGTCATCATGTTTGAACTATCACAATATGACGTGATTAGAGCACAAATTAATGTGTGACTTGGTTACCCACTATTTCTATAGGTTTATGTAGGAATGACTTACAATTTACTAAGTCACAATCACATAACCTATTTTTCAAACTTTCAAATTTACAAATAACTCAGGTGCTTTACTACCACTCTTTGTTGGATTTGATGATAAAAAGTATTTATTTAACTTGATAATATTTCCAAATTAAATTATGCAAACTCCATATTCAAATTAAGAATTAAGGAGGATGCATTCAACAAAGAGTTGGAGTTGTATGGTTTTGATGAAGTCCACGGATTCCACATAGATTTTATTAGAATTTTGTGTGAAGTTTTTGACAATAAAATAATATTTGTTATAGCCTTTTTTAATTGATAATCTCAAGTTAAATTCTATCAAAATCTGTAAGATTTAATCATTTTAACAAAATCTGTTAAGTCAATAATTTTTAGAATACAACTAAATAGGTTTCTACTTAAAAGAGAATTTAATTCACCACTCATATAAGGAATATATTCAAGATTTTCTTTCCTTTCAATTAGTAAATAACAATTATTCAAAAAAAAAAAAAAAAGAAAAGAAAAGAAAGTAGATACTAAGGGTGTGTTTACTAATCAACAATAAAATGAAAAGGACATTAATAGTGTGTTTACTTGATGAATTAGCAAATAAGAATGATTGTCGGTGTTTACTTGCTCTAAAATCAATTCGTATTAAAAATGAAATTATAGATCTCATATGAATTTGGGGTTATGGAATAAGAATCTCATTTCCCTCACTCCAATTGGGAATCTCATTCCCATTCCTTTTACAAGTTAAAAAATCTTTTATACCCTTTGTTAGAAAAATGCTTATGGACTACATAATTTAATCAAAAATATTTTTGTAACTTGTAATTAATCTATTTTGATTCTAGAGCAAAGTAAATATCTCAATAGGAATATTGCTGATTTTTATTCCTACAATTGATGTAAACGACTTATTTTAATTCTAATTCCAAGCTATTTGAATTACAGATTATTTTGATTCCAAGTCATTCCAATTACGTGCAAGTAAACTCATCCTAAATTCTAATGGAAACTGAATGGAGAGTAATCAAATTAAGTCAAAGTTTTCATTCAAGCGTTTCCTAACTTTTAGGAATTAGAGATGAAATCAAATTAATTCCTTTTCTTGTGTTTACTAAATAAGAAATAGGAATGAAATAATATTATTACAAAAATACCTACCAAATTAAAATGGATTTTAGTTTTCAAAGTTCATATAATTTATGAATTCTAAAACAACAAAAAAAACTCACCCAAATTTAGTTTATCTCTTAGTAGTTTTATTTGACGTTTACTTAAACAATAAATCAAGAAAAGAAACTCTGAAAATTCATGAAGTCAAATGTAATTGAACCCTCCAAAAACACTACCATATTGGAAAAACCCCAAAACAAACCTTAAACCTAAATCAACAAAATCAACCCATTAATTTATTCACTTTATTTTATTTTTAATTTTTTTTTATATATGTATTATTTGTTAATTTTCATCAAAATCAATTTGTGATTTTAACATAAAATAATTCATAGAAAACTATATTCAAATTGAGAAGAGAATCAAATTAAAAAAAAAAAAAACCAAAAATGTATATTCATACAATGATGTTGAAAAAGAAAATAATGAATAAAATCAAGCGTATAATATTTTTACTTTTAAAAGTTATATTATTAAATTCATCATTTCTCTAGGGGTATAAAAAAAGGATGATATATATATATATATATTTGCAATTCTATTATTAAAATTGGTAAAAGATATTTTAGTAAAACAATATAAATTATTTGTATTGAAATTGGTAAAAGCTATTTTAGTCAAACAATATAAATTCTTTTTTGATTAGGAAAGGGGGAATCTAAGTTTCATTTCCAACGGAATAATTCATTCTCTTTGCTCTCTAATTCACGTAGAGTAAACCCCCCGTTATTTCATGGAAAATAATACATGAATCTAACAATTAAAGTAATTTTATTTTTTATTAAATAAATAATATTTAATTTTTATCTAGACAAACAATTGTTGGTAAATTAAACTATTGGGGTGTGTTTATTAATCATAAATAAAATGAAGGGGAATTAAAGGGTCATTTTTTTTTTGTCTGAAGACTAAACAGTGCTACTGAAGACTGAAAATTGAATAGTGACTGAAACCTAAAATTTGAATGTCATGTTTATTTTTTTTCTTACATCTGAATGTATAATAATCTTGTTTGTTTTTAAAGTCAAAATTGTCTGAAAACTAGTAATTTGACATTAATATCCTTTTACTATTAATTGTTATGTAACTTTATTTAATATAATACAAACAATTATAATAAATTATTTAGCAAATACTTAAACACTTTTATGTATATATTAATAATATTTTTATTCATAATTAAAATATGATTAATTATTATAGTAAAGTATTTTTTTTAAAAAATTATATATACATAAATAAATTATTATAGTAAAGTAAATTAAACAAAAATAAATAAAATGGTATTAAGTTGAATTACTATTGTTATATATTTAAATAAAAATAATATTGAAAGAAATATCATTAAAATGAATGTGTATAATATAAAATTAGATCAAATTTAGAAATATATTTGTTAAAGTATTAAAAGAAATTTTTATAACGTAAAACTATAACAAACTTGGAAATCTGTTATTTTGGGGAGGATAAAATCGGAATAATAAATTTATAAAATCATTAAGTGACTTGGTATTCAGTAAAAAGTATAAAAATGTAGTTTTTTTTATTTTTTTTATTTTTAATGGTTTTTGAGTAGTCAAACAAAAATAATTTAATTAGCCTAATTCAGCACTATTAAATGTTAAGTGCAAAAAACAAACGACCCCCAATTTCAAGTGGAAAGAGAGTGGAGAGCAATCAAATTAAGTTACAAGTTTTTATTCAAATATTTACTAACTTTTAGAAATTGGAGATGGAATTAAATTAATGCCTTTTATTGTGTTTACTAATAAAGGAATAGGAATGAAATAAAATTCATTTCAGAAATACCCATTAAATTAAATGGATTTTAGTTTTCAAGTTTTATACAATTTATGAATTCTAAAAAAAAAAAAAAAATCACCTAAATTTGAGTTTATCTATTAGTAATATTATTTTGTATTATTTTTAACAAAAGTTAAAGAAAGAAATTATGAGAATTCATGAACTCAAACGCAATTCAATCTCCAAGATACTATCATACTGGCAAGACCCATAACACACCTTAAACCTAAATCAACAAAATCAATCGGTTAATTTATTTTTTATTTTTTTATTTTTTATGTATGTGTATTATTTGTCAATTTCATCAAAATCAATTTGTGATTTTAAACATAAAATAATTTATTGAAAACTATTTTAGGTGGAGAAGATCAAAATTTTAAACAAAAAAAAGTATATTCAAACAATGATGTTGAAAAATAAAATAACGAATAGATTCAACCATGTACTATTTTTACTTTGATAAATTATATTATTGAATTCATCATAAGTGTAGGGAGATATAAAGATAATGAGTGAAAAAATTGTAGAGAATAATAAGTAAAATAGAACAATATATAAAACTCGACATGTATTTGTGATTCTTTTCATTAAAATTGATAGATAATATTTTCCTAAAACAAAATAAATTCCCTTTTTGATTAGGAAAGGAAACATGATTCTAAGAGAATCCAATTTAAGTATAGGGTTAGTAAATATAGGAATTTATAAATCAAGAATTAAATTCTCTTTCTTATCAGGATTTCTAATTACTAAACATGCCATTAATTCCTAATTTAGGTATGGTGGTGTGGGGCAAACGTAATTTAATTTTCATAAGTTAAGAATTTATAAATCAGGAATTAATTTTTTTTTTCTTCTAGATTCTTGAATAGTAAATATGTCACCGGACAAAAAGGTATAGGCTCTCGTGCCTCTGTATCATCCATCCAACTTTAGAATTCAAAAGGGTCGTAATCAATTAGTGAAACGATCAAACCATACCTTTCAAACATGCTAAGGCAACCGACTACTACTAGTTGAGCCAACTTTTCTACCCAAAATTGTAATATCTCACAACTCTAGTGGCAAATTCCAACACGAAGCCCACAAAAAGCACCATTTAAGACATCCAAAATATTATTTTAAAAGTCAAAATCCCCCATTAACCTCATCAAATCTTTCTTAAACGGTAAAAAAAAAAAAAAAAAAAAAGAAATTAGGCGAAGAAAGATTCTCCCAACAAATCTGGCATTTCAATACTTTGTCAAGGGCAAATCCGTCATTTCGTGTACTATATAAGCAATTCCTTCCCTTCGCTTTCCAACACTACCGCTTGCTACAATCCTCCGCTCACTTCTCTCTCTCTCTCTCTCTCTCTCTCTCTCTGTGATTAAAAAAAAAAAAAAGAAAGTCTTTTGAGGCTTTTCGTCGAACAGCTCACATACAATCAACTTTCATCGGCGATTTCACTCGAAAATCGACTGGAATCGTCTTCTTTCCGGAGATCCTTCTTCTTCTGGGTATTTTCTCTAGTCTATGTACGGACGAACAGAACAGGTATCGATGGTGAAACGGTGTCGTTTTCTAGGCTTGATTGATCAGAGACTGAGAAGCGTCTAGTGGGTGGTATCATATGTTTTATATGGTTTGATATAGACATAGCCAGAAGGAGAGATGGGGAGAGGAGTGGTGGTGGGTGTGGCAGTTGGCGTGGCGGCGGCGGCGTGTCTGGTGGCTGGAGTGTTGGTGGGGAGGAGAGTGAGGAGCAGGAGGAAGTGGAAGAGAGTTATTGGAGTGTTGAGAGAGTTGGAGGAGGGTTGTGAGACCACTGTCGGCAGGCTTCGACAGGTAGTCGATGCCATGGCTGTTGAGATGCATGCTGGCTTGGCCTCTGAAGGTGGCTCCAAGCTCAAAATGTTGCTCACTTTTGTTGACAATCTTCCTTCTGGGTACTCTCTCTATACACAAAGTTTCTTTTTGTTATCCTTCTTTAATGGTTTTGATGCTTTTTCCTTGCTGGGTTTTTCTTTCTCTCTCTTCTTGTATATGCTTTTTTTCCATATTCCATTGTTATATTTGAGTTGCTCTCTAAACATCTTGTCAAATTCATAGTTTCATGCCATTTTGGTTTTGGTGTTTGGTTTGATTTGATACGGGGGTCTGTTTTTGCTGTTTTTGTGTCTTATTACATTTTACTTGTTTGTTGTTTTTGATGTGATCATCTCTTTGATGATATTGGTACAGCGTTTCTGGAATTGTCATTGGTATAAAGTTGTTTACTTTTGAGTTATCTATATTTTGTATGATGTCATCTGTTCTTTTGACATTCGACATTGTGATGTATAATCTTTCCCCTTATTGATTTGGGAATATTTGATTGCTAAACTTTACCTATAAGGTTACTAGAACCTTATCGGTTTCCTTTTTCTTTTTTGCTTCTATTCTCATTTCATTGTGATACAACTGTTTACATGGTACTGTGTTTTAAGGTTCCTGAAGTGGAATCTGTCTGTTTTTCTCTGACTTCACTTTTCAATGTTGATGGGATTTAATTGAAGTTTTAATGAATGAAAGCTTCATTGTCTTTTTGCTTTTTTTTTTTTTTCTTCATTATTTTTAGAAAACATTGACTTCAGCAAATTCTGAATGAGGTTGTGTATCATAGTGCTAGGTACTGTGTGGAGCTAAAATGCTTCACCTGTAGCTGGAATGGGCAGTTATTTGCATGTTGTATGGAAATGTACAATGTTGCCTTCACGTTTTATTTTATTTTTATTTTTCTGATCTAGTTATTGAGTTTGTTTTGCCAATTCTTGCCATGGTCAATGTATTTTTTCCCAAGTAGTGCTGGCCCCATTACTTTGTGGAAGGGAAGGGGATTGATTAGCAAAAGCCTGTAATTGCAATCATGCTGTTTTCTTATTAAAATACGGTTTTTTTCCATGGTTGAAGTGCTTTATCATGACTTTCATTTCTGTTGTTTGATTTTTATAACTTTATATATTTGTTTGCTGTCTTAATGCATCCAATAGTTTGTACAAGTAAATTGATAAGCTATTCTGTCACAGGAACGAGAAAGGAGCTTATTATGCTCTAGATCTCGGGGGTACGAATTTTAGGGTCTTGCGGGTTCAGCTAGGAGGTCAAAGGTCCTCTATCCTTGATAAAGATGTGGAGCGACAAGCCATTCCTCAACATTTAATGACCGGCTCAAGCGAGGTAATTACATGTTTACCTCTTTTAGTTACTTCTATTGGCATACCATTGATATCTTGCCATATTCTGATATTTGTGAAAGTTTATTTGTTTAATTGTTTGCAGGATCTCTTTGATTTCATAGCTTCATCATTGCAGCAATTTGTTGAAAAAGAAGGAGATGGTTCTGCTCCTTCTTCTATCAGAAGAAGGGAACTTGGATTTACGTTCTCTTTTCCAGTGAAACAATCATCAGTGTCATCAGGGGTTCTAATCAAATGGACAAAAGGGTTTGCGATTGAAGACATGGTTAGTTGGATAATATTCTAATTTTTATACTCTATTATCCTCCAGAACCATAGGAAAAGCCAACTTTGTTGTTGCTTAAATTATATTATAATCTCTTGCTGATGCTGGATCCAGATGGTGCTCGCTTTGTCGTTACTTTCTGCATCCTTGAGCATTAATAATCTGTTTGGAGGAGCAGTATTTGAATCATTTGAGCCGAGCATTTTGAATCATCTGAGCCCAAATGCTCGGCTTAAGTTTTTGCATAATGTATGATTTTGGTCCGAGTGCAATCTACATTTTTGCTTTTAATGTGTTGAAAATAGTTTATGCTTGAAATAATTATTTAGGTAATTAGAGAATGTTGTTATGCTAGAATATTCAATTAGAAATTATTCCTGCTTTTATATTTAAGTATTTGAGGAAAGATATCATTTTTGACATGTATAAGGCTCTACTGTTTGTAGGTGGGAAAAGAAGTTGGTGAATGTTTACAGCAAGCATTCACGAGGAAAGGTTTAGATATGCAAGTTGCGGCATTGGTAAGCTCTTTGCTATGTCCTCAATGAACATTGCTACTCAGCTGCTCTATAAGTACATATTAGTTTAAAGTATGTTGCATTATTAAGGGAACACTGAAAATGAAAAAGTTTGTTCTCAGTTGAGATTTTGCAAGTAATCACTTCCTTAGTTTCTCAAAAAGAGTACCTTGCAACTGTATAACCATCAGTCAAACTTATGTTGCCTGATGCTTGGACAAAGATGATACAATTTTGTCATTATTTAAATTGTATGCTTAGTTGGTAGTCCTTTTTATGCTTTATGTAGTTTACAGAATGTCAGTCTATTGAGGTTAGGATTGGGATTAGTTGGGTTGAGTTGGCTTGTATATTAGTGATTATAACATGAAAGAAGATTAAAGAAACATTGAAATTTTGAAAGGATGTGTAAGCATATAGAAGATGCCAAGACAAATACATAAAATCCTTGACACTTTTTGGAGCATAAATTATGACTTTATGTGAAGTGATTATAGACATGATTTAGGTTGCATATTCCTAAGGCATATTTCATGGTTATTGTAATGGCTGTGGAAGCTGCATGTAATATTTACACTTAATATGTTTAATTCATTATGTCAACTGATAATAATTATAGGTATGATCCTCCAAAGGGAATAGCTTTTCTCTCAGTAAAATAGTGACTCTGATACATTAAGGTTATATTTATAGTATGACATTCAAAAGTTTAGTATTTATCAATCATAAGAAGCTTTTGCTAATAGAGCTGGTTCGTATTATGAGTAGAATATGGGTTATCGTGTTTGTTTTTGATAAATTTCATTGATTTGTTTCATAGTTAACGGTTTAGCTATTGTATGGGTTGTTTTAGATTATTATATTTGATTGTAAAAGCGTCAATAATCTTGTATTTTGAAGACCAATCATTTGAAGAGAATTAATATTCTCACTTTTTCAAGAGGCTTTCGACAGTTTCTTCATTTCATCACAAATTGACAAAATCCGCTTTTGGACTTATGGTGTACTACAGTCTTAACAAAAAGCTTCCTACATTGAAAATTGCTGATGACTCCAAATTATGGTTAAGGAGAGTTATAAACGTTTTCTTTTTGTTCCTTTTGAGCAGGTAAATGATACTGTGGGGACTTTAGCTCTTGGGCATTACCATGATGCAGATACTGTTGCTGCAGTTATAATAGGAACAGGCACTAATGCCTGCTATTTGGAGCGGACAGATGCAATTATTAAGTGTCAGGGACTTCTTACAACTTCTGGAGGCATGGTATCCTTCCTTTTGTCTCAGTTAGACATTATCCCAGGCTTTATCCAGGGGACTGATCAGTTTCTTTTTTGTACATGTCAGACATTTCTCCACACTCACATTTAAGTCTCTCTTTCTTGATTAGGTTGTCAATATGGAATGGGGGAATTTTTGGTCTTCGCATCTGCCCAGAACTTCATATGATATTGATTTGGATGCCGATAGTCCTAACCCCAATGATCAGGTAAGGTTCACTTTGTTACACTTTTGTTGTTTGATAACAATTGTAGGAGCAACTTCAATTTGTTAACATTTTGCTGCAGGGTTTTGAGAAAATGATATCAGGAATGTATCTGGGTGACATTGTTAGGAGGGTAATCCTCCGTATGTCACAAGAGTCAGACATCTTTGGGCCTGCTTCTCGTAGGTTATCAATGCCCTTCATCTTGAGGTATGTGTCTGTAGAATTTTATTTGCTCTTTCTCTCAGTTTCACGTGCATACATTCACGCTTTAAAAACCCTAGCACTGTGAATTGCTTTTCTTTGGTGTTATATCCCTTTTTTTTGTTGGAGGTGGACTGGTGTTTGGGGAAGGAAATTTGGGTGGGTGGGTTTGTGAACAATCTGCTGTTTGATTATGCTTCATTTAGGGAAGTTTGAAATTTGTCACATAAATTACATTCTTCTGATATGGTACCAACTTTTGTGGGTGCGCTGGGTCTGTGCCAGAAAGAAAAGGAGGCTCATGAAAGAATTTTTGATAAAGTTTTGAAATATATTGCATGTTACTGTCTTACTGGACAGCTCCTTCAACTTGGCATCTTTTTGTGCCCTACCCAATTGAACTTTGTAGAGCCTGTCCCTTAATTCCAGTTTATCAGAAGGGGGTATATTGTCTTTCTTCATCTTCTTCTCTTTCCTCCTCTTTAGACAATACTATTTATGGACACCCATATGTCTGCTTCTTTTAATAAAAAATTATGTATATATCTTGCAATCTTGTTATTTTGTTGCTCTTCTTGTGCTCAGTTAGAAAAGTTTCAAACATACTACAAAAATGGTTAAATTTTTCTTTGTTTGCTGTCAATGTTGAAAAACCTTGAGATAATTAAACTGTTTGGTTTTAGACTAATCACTCTCTTTTGTTTGTGATGATTATCTTATCTTTAAGTTGATTCCACTTTCTTTCTTGTCAGCTGGGGATGTTATCTGGTTGGTAGACAAATCAAGTCTGGTTTCTGTGTATTATGAATTGTATTGTAGCAATAACCTTGTTTTTGTCAACCTTGGTTCTGCCATTTCTTATTGGCTGTTGCATGTGGCAAGAAAAAGCTTAGCCAATAGGACTATAGGAGACTGCAATTTGTTATTAAATCCTCAGTCCATTTTTGTTGTTACATTCCCTTTCAAATCAGTTGGGAAAGTTTCGGTAATAAAGAAATTAGTGTAAACTGTAAAGATAGCAATAAAGGTTGCATGGGGATGGTAAAAGTGAAAGAGACCATCAAATATTATTGTCAGTTGGCCTACTAAAAGTATCTGTCTTTGATAGACTTGTGTATACCATTAAGTTCATGCACTTTGTAAGCATGCTCGTTGATGTTTTTATCAGTATAATAAAAACATTTTTACTGTGATTTAGTTGTTAAAAAAAAAAGGCAGAAGTAAAAAAATTGTTTTAAGATTGGCCTTTATCCATACTAGTAGTTAATTCAAAAGTGCACACTTCAGACCAAAATAAATACACGTATGTGTGTAATTTATATGACCTCTATATAAATGCAGTCTACTTGTTATATTTTATATTTGTATTAATTTTTTTATTATAAGACACATGAAATTCGTGTCAAATCATATTTTCTACTTTTTAAGTGTCTGAACTATTTAATAAAGTTTCAGTCTTGTTGTATTGATGTCAGGACACCTTTAATGGCTGCAATGCATGAAGATGACTCTTCTGAGTTGACAGAGGTAGCAAGAATCCTCAAAGATGTTCTAGAGGTACTTGAGTGGCTTTTCCTTCTTCTTAGCCGTTCCTGTCCATCAAGTGGCATATTTTACGTCAACGGGTTAACGTGGCTCTACTGACTACATTGTGTTTGCTTTGTATTGCCTTTTCAGATTTCTGATGTGCCTCTAAAGGTTCGAAAGCTTGTTGTAAGAATATGTGACGTGGTAACGCGTAGAGCCGCCAGATTAGCAGCAGCTGGTATTGTGGGGATCTTGAAGAAGATTGGCCGGGATGGGAGTGGTGGCATTACAAGTGGGAGAAGTAGAAGTGATATTAAGATGAGGAGAACAGTAGTCGCAATTGAAGGAGGTCTGTATACAAGCTACACAATGTTCAGAGAGTATTTGCATGAAGCTTTGACTGAAATTTTAGGTGAGGAAATTGCTCAACATGTTATGCTAAAGGTGACAGAAGACGGTTCTGGCATTGGAGCAGCCCTTTTAGCCGCTTCACATTCATCATATACTGTGGATACGGTACAGTTGCTATAAATATATATTATTTATATATACGTATAGCCCCTGTAAATGTAGAATTCATTTTCTATATCTGATATCATTTTATATATATATCACAAAAGGTCTGCCCCTTAGTTCAGTATTCTTCTAGTTGACCCCATTGTATCCTTATGCCTTACATTTTTCAAGGTCATTGTATAGGGAAGCTGGAATGTGCAAAATGATGATGCTACTTTTCTTATGAAAATATGAAAATATTCTTTGCATTATGATGACTTTTAAAGTGTTGTCTCTTGAATGTGAATGTGAACTCAAGTCAGAATGACATTTGAGCAATAAGCATCAGTAGCATCATAATTGTCTTTTAACTTTTAAGGTGTATTGGGACCATTTCATTTGTGGTCATCCAATCTTGATTTACAACCATTAATTTGTCGTTGGTAGCCACCAAGACCACTGTGGTCATGTTATGATATTATTGCTGTATGGGTGTAATTATGATAGAATTTTAGATTTTATTTCTAAAATTCCTGCACAACATTGAAATGATGGAAATGTATTTTTGTTGCAATCGTCACCGACCAAACAAGCCTAATTGCATGGGTTGACATTTCATTCTCCACTAATATCATAGCTACGAGGTCCATCATCAAGTGCCCATTATAGTGAAAAATTGCAGAAGTGATAATAATTGAGACTATATATATATTCATGTCAATATGATGCTAATTCAACTGCATGAGTTCATGATTATCAAAAATAATTAGACAAATGAATGCAATGACATAAAAAGCAAACGGTTTTCCGGTTTATGATGGTGTGGTAAAAATTAATAACAATTCAAACAATACACATTTGGAATTTAAATAATCAATTGCATGGGCTTATTATTATTAAACAAAAGAATTTAATTGAAATAACAAAACAATGAATGATTTTCACGATTAGACATGCTTCAAGATGTAATTTGACTAAGTAATTTTACAATAGAGGTATTTATGTAATTGCGTTTATGAATATATAGTGAACAACACTCACTCTCAACTCAACCCGTTCAGATCCCATCTTCTCGTTCAAGATCCATCTCCATCTTTATGGAATCCTTTCAAATGGCACCCAATCACTCTCAACTTAACCCGTTCAGATGAATCAGACCCTATTTTTTCGTTTAAGATCCCTCTCCATCTTCATAGAACCCTCTCTAACCATAGCCAAGTCGCCTTCAAGCTTGTCGTCTTGTGACTAGCGGTCGGTTCGTGTAAATTTCTTCCTCTCAATCTCTAATTTTACGAATTAAATCATAAATGCACTTGAAATTTTGTTGCAATTGACATGCTTTACGTTTTTTCATGTGGCTATGCTAGTAGATTTTGTATTAAATATTGTCGATTCCTTTTCTTTTGTTCAATTAAGTGGTTTGCTGTTGATGGTGAGAGTTGGGGGTTTTTGAAGGTTCAACATATGACATTGTTGTAACTGAGATCTAGTCTTGTTGAATTCTGAGTTTTTGTTGTAATCATGTAATTTGTGTTATGGTTTTGGTTGCTATACGTTTTTGGTTTTGAGTCCTTATTGCATTGAAGATGATTTTGAGGTTTTGTTGTTTTTTAATGTGCATGTTTATTGGTGAAAATGCATGTTTTTAAGTGACTATTGAGCGTTATTTTTGTAGTTGTGTGTAATTTTAAGGATTTGATTGCACGGTTGCCACAAGGTTCATTATGTATGCATGTAGTGTATGTATGGATATATGTATATATGGATGTACCAGGGACGTAGCTAGAAATTATTAGCAAGGTAGGCTAAAACTTCTATAAAAATTTGAGTAGAGTTTTTACTGTTTCCCAAGTTTCCCAAAAATTCAATACACCTGCATTACCAAAATTTAAATACATAAATAATATTCATCACAAACAAACAGAGACTCTGTCTTTCCACAAAATGATTATATGTTAGTAACACCATCATTTGTGTTTTTGTTTTTTGAAAAAATAACTCGATCATTTCTGTTCTAAGTAAACAATTATAGAACCTACCATATGTTAGATAATTTAATCAATTGTTTATAAATTAATTAGATGAACAAAATTAAATTAATTAGTTTATCCCTAAATTTTCTATAACTAAAAATTATAGTTACCCTAAAATTTTAATCAATATAATCAATTTATATAAACTATTCAAATTCATACCAAAATAAACTAACAATGACAATACTTAAATTTTCCTTAATTAAAAATTATAATAACCCTAAATTTTTAAACACAATAACCACTCAAATCCATAAATTTCATAAAATAACATACCCAATTTGGAGATCAATTGTTGATATAGACAAAAAAAAATGAGACTAATTATTGATGTTGACACAAAGATGGAATGGTACCAAGTCTAATAATGTAAGTTAATAATCAAAATTAATACAAATTTTAACATTAAATAAAATAATTAAATATGTAAAATTCTTAAAATACATACCTAATATAGACAATATGGAGAATGAAGTCAACAAAAGTTATCTTTTGTTTGTATCCACTATATGTTCAAGTGAAAAAAGAAAGGAAATTGAAATGGATTGGAAGTAGAATCACAAAAAATTATGGGCAAAAGCAAGAAGTCAATGACCATTGACCAATCAAAATCAATGGATCAAGCAACTAGGCGTGGTGTGGGGCTCAATTGCACTACACAACAAAAATATTATAGAAGAAGTGAAGATATGTATGGACTATGGTGAAATTCACGTTAGAAGTCATGAAAATTTGTTTGTGTCAAGTGGTGCCCTATCAAGTGGCTATAGGAGGAGACAATTTAAAAAATTTTATCAAGGGGCTACTGTAAGTCTTTGGAATTGGGCCAACCGACCTTGAGACAATTTTAAAAATTTTATCAAAGGCCAACTACCAAGGTTGCTGTATGTCTTTGGAAGTGGGCTAGCTAGTGTGTATTGGGCTTGGGTAAGTGTTCCTATTAAAGTATAAGCTTAAAGGGCTATTTAGTAATATTTTTAAATTTTTTTCAAATGGGCTAGGATAGGCTTGAGCCCACCTTAGCCCAAACATAGCTCTGTCTTTGGGATGTACGTATGTAGTATGTATGTATATATGTATGCATTTATGTTGCATGTCTTTCAGTGACTATTGAGAGTGATTTGTATAGCTGTATGTAATTTTAAGGTTTTGATCGCACGGTTGCTACAATGTTCATTATGTTGTATGTATGTATGTATGGATGCATGTATGTATGTATGCATGGATGTATGGATGTATGCATGTCTGTATGGATATATGTTGTATGCATGGATGCATGGATGCATTAAAGTGTTGTCTCTTGAATGTGAATGTGAACTCAAGTCAAAATGACATTTGAGCAATGAGCAGCAGCAACATCATGTGTGGCTTTTAACTTTTAAGGTGACTATTTCATTTGTGGTCATTCAACCTTGATTTACAACCATCAATTTGTCATTGGCAACCCCTAAGGCCACTATGGTCATGTTATGGTATTATCACAGTATGAGTGTAATTATGATAGAATTTTAGATTTTATTGTTAAAATTCAGGCACAACACTGAAATGATGGAAATGTATTTTTGTGACAATCACCTTTGACCAAACAAGCGTAATTGTATGAGTTGACACGTCATTCTCCACTAATATCATAGCTAAGAGGTTTATTATCAAGTGCCCATTGTAGTAAAAAAATTGTTAAAGTGATAATAATTGAGACAATATAAATATATATATATAGATATTTTACTTTAAAAAGTAATGACCGACCAATTAAATTTATTCATTACATTATCTCTTCTAAAATAAATTCTCTATTTTATTTAATTTAAATATAATAGATGAATTTGATTGGTCAATCCTTACTTTTTAAAGTAAGAGAGTCTTAATTTGATTGGTTCATTATGTATGTATGTAATATATGTATGGATGTATATATGTATGCATGCATGCATGCATGCATTTATGTATGTATGTATGGATGTATGTATGTATATAGTACGTATGCATGCATGTATTTATGTATGTATATGTGTATGCATGTATGTTGCATGTTTTTAATTGACTATTGAATTTGATTTGTATAGCTATATATAATTTAAGGTTATGATCACACAGTCGCCACAAGGTTCATTATGTATGTATGTTTGTATGTATGTATGTATGTATATATCTATGTATGTATGGATGTTGTTGGCTAATTTTTAGGTGCATGCTAAGTTCACATGACACACACACCAGAAATCCATGTAAGTATATACGATCCACAAGTAATACAGTGATGAAGTTTCGTTTCCACAAGGATTGTGGCCAACTTGTCAAATACTAAACTTGTATCAATTTTAACCCTATCGAAACTATCGAAAATGAGAAATGAAGTTATGAACACTATAACTAAAATCAACAACTGAAATTAAAGATCTAAACTAATGGGGTAGGAGCTCTAGGATTACAACTTCATCTAATTAATTCACTCAACTTAATCGTCCACCATTTTCACTTTATCTTCACATAATCCTGAATCGAGTAATATCTAATCTATCTACATGTCTCTTCCGATAGTCTAGTGGACTTGCTCAAGTTCACCTAACCCACTATATTTTTATGTGGTTCAACTAAGTCGAGTTCATTGACTGTAGATTACCTAATGTTGATTGCACAAGCAACACAATTATATTCCTATCCTATGCGACTCATGTCACTTTAATTAGGATCTAAACACATATATTCATTTTCTAAGTTTAATATGGTTATTGCATCTCCTAGTTAGTGATCAATTAACTTCGAAACATTAAACACAATTAAAGGAAAAGAAACAAGCTTTAACAGCATATGTAAGATTGAGCTACAAAGTTGAATTACATTGCAATCCTAGCCAAATAAATTAGTTCATAATTACAAGAGGAAAACCACCTATAACATGTATCAACATCTTAACAATAAAAATAACAAGAGAGAGTGAGGAAATCTAATGGAGTTGGTGAGAAGCTCTCTTCTTTCCAAAAGTGGCCTCCATTTCTCTTACAATTTGATGTTTCCTCTCTAGCTTATTTTCCTTGTTAAATGATGCAAAGATTGAGTAGATTTTGCATTTCAAACTTGAGAATGTTGAAACAATGTTGTTGGAGCCTTAAAGGTTGCTCCTCCATCCAAAAGCTTTATAATTTCATGGTTCAAGGTCTCTTTTATATACTAAGGAAGTTAAGGTATGAAAATGATAGTGAAAGGTCGAATATACTCTTATTGGAAGTGTCTTGCATGATCTTGACAATGTGGTGCTTAGTGGTAAGGAAACGAATATGAAAGCACGCTAGAAGGGCAAAAGATGGCTGTTGGATGAAGAACATATTGTTAGGTGCGCCTAGATGACAAGGGTGCGCTTGTTGGTATGGGAGCTAGTTGGGGCGCGCTAGCTCTGACATTTGCTCACTAAAATAATTATATCTTTCTCTACGGACTTCCAATTCACAAACCGTTAGTTGTTGTGGGAACTAGACATCCGTAGCTTTAATTTGTTAGGTTGTGGCTCACATAACTTGAATCGATGACTTTGCACAAACTCTCTTAAGTCAATCCATCTTTTAAGCCCAAAAATCCATGATTATGCTAATTTTTTCACAAAACCCAAAACCTAACACTTCTTTGACTTAATTTCTCATCAAATCTTTTCACAAAACCTAAAAAAATACATAAAAAAACACTCGAGAACAATGACAAAAATATAGATTTAAAGACTTAAATCTTCACTAAAAATACTCTTATCAAATGCAGGTATACATGTATGGATACATGGATGTATCCATACATATATGTATGGATGTATGTATGTATGCATGTATGGATGTATGTATGTATGTATGTTGTATGCATGGATGCATGTATGTATATATGTATGCATAGATGCATGCATGCATAGATGCATGGATGCATGTACGTATGTATGTATGTTTGTTTGTTTGTATGCATGTATGTATATATGTATGGATGGATGGATGTGTAAACAGTTTGTGGACATGGTGATCATCGAGACATGTTACATGGATGTATGTATATATGTATCTATGGATGTATGTATGTATGTATCTATGTATGGATGGATGGATGGATGGATGGATGTGAAATTACATGGTGATTATTGAGGCATGTTCATGTAGAAGTTGACTGGATGGTTGGAAGTGAAAACACTTTGTGGACATGGTGATTATTAGGGCATGTTCATGTAAAAGTTGACTGGATAGGATGGAAGTAAAAACAATTTGTGGACATGGTGATTATCGGGGTACATTCATGTAGAAGTTAACTGTTGTTTGTTGAACCTTTGAACAATGTGGTGGGATGAGGATGGGGCACAAGAGGGGGGGTGGAGTGAAAACAGTTTGCGGACATGGTGAAAACAGTTTGTACAACCTATTTAACACCTTGTTTTTAAGTTAATCAAGTTTGATTATTTAATTGAAGCTTGTATTAGTCTTGCTAATATAAATACTCAGCAGACCTTAAACACTTTGAAGTATGCAGATCGTGCTCGCAACATTCAAATCGTGATACAAAGACTGCGTAGTTAAAATAAGCAATTGCAATTTGAACTCCTATTCTATCATAGTCAAAATAAGGAGTTAATCTGTTTTAAGAAAACCCACATCTATAGTACAAAATATATTGTTTTTAGATGAAACTATATGGTTTTAATACATTAAGCTTATAGATAACATGATTCATGCATAGGGGTTGATCTTTATCAAGAAATTATGCATTAATTTGTACACAATATTTGTATTAGTTAGCAGCTAGCTTTGTTGAATTGTTACATCTTATGTCCCAACAATGTCATTTGTTTTGTTGCATATTAAATCTCTTTAGAAATCTCTTTTTTTTTTTCACCTATTATCAGCTTAAGAAGGAATAAAGGAGAAATGAGTATGGGATGCATCAACTATTAGCTCTCAATAAGGGGCAAAATGTGGTGAAGAAACACCCTATTATGTGTTAGGATGTTGTTCTCTTCATAGTTACATATTGTTTTTGAGTCACTGTCTTCTTTTATTAAGGTTTTGCAAAGAAATACAGAAGAGACGTGTCTATGGCTACAAAAAAGGTTACAAGAGCATTTGGAATCACCAAAAGCTTCCTCACACAACACTTCCAGTTGGGAGATTTATTGTAATATGAAGTTTGTTTTTCTTTTTGTAATAATAATTTATTGACAAATTTTCTTTTATATGTAGGTGTTGGAAATAGCAAGGGTCTTGAAAGTTAGGTAATCATAGATTTAAACTACGCCAAAAATATCTAATTTCTTGTTTTATGTGTATACATTTATGAATAATTTACTGCTTTGCTTTTGTAAGTGACACTCTCCACTAACATTAATTATTTCTTAAGTGTAAGCTTTGATATAGGCAATTGAGGATGAACTTAACGTCACACAACAGGTACATGGAGTACGTTTAGAGTGTGAACATAAAATAGAAGAGTGAGTTATTTTTTCTTTAATTTCTTTTTTGTAGAAGTCGTACAATTGAAAATTTTGGAATGCTTTTGGACTTTAAACTTTATAGTTGCATTAACGTGTTCATTAAAAGTTAAGTTACTAGTTAATTTAGTAGTATGCATTTATTCAATCGTGGTTTAACTTTAAAAGTATTTTTCAGTTTTGGAACCAGTTGGAATCACCTTTCTTGAAATGATCTTGGATCAAATGGTAAATATTTTTGTATGAATGATTTGATTTCAAATTTTACTTTTGGTATTGTAGGAGGGCTAGGATGGCCAAGGACATTGCAAAATTAAAGGAAGAAGCTAAAACACTAAATAATACTAATTTAAGGTAAAGTTAAGGAATGCTATGTGGTATAAATCTCTTTCTTAAATATAAAATGGGAATACTACTAAATTCTTTCTTTTAAATGTTCAATGTAGTGATTGTCAAGAAATATTGTCTCCTGGGGCTAGAAATTCAAGAATATTTGCACTTGAAAACATGCTTTCTACTTCATCTAACACTTTGGATTCAATGACATCACAACTTTCAGAAGCTGAAGAACGTGAACGTGTTTTTTAGTGATAGAGGACATTGGAACCAAGTGTAGTCCCTTGCTAATGCAAAAAAAATATAATGAATGTTCATTTCGATTTAGTATCCTCCATCAAGTATTTAATTGATTAATACTGCAATTTAGTTATATAGTTTTCATTATTAAAATCGAATCTTATTAGATATTGGTCATTAGGTTACTGCTGCTTTTTGTTTTTTGTTTTATTATTATTATTTTTTGTTTTGTTTTTTTTTTTAAGTAACAGTAAGTTTGATAAAATATGTTAATTTTCTATTGGTTTTAGGCACTGATTGTGAGATAAAGAAGTTGAGCATAGAGAGAAGGACGGTCTTGCTAGAGACCTAGAACTGCAAAATGCGGAACTTATTCATCAGTTAAAGTTGCAAGTTAGCGCATGTAATCGTTAGCTAGATACTGTTACCATGCCTTTGATTGACTTTTATCTCACTACATTAATGAATTTGGGATAATGAAATATAATGGTTTTTGTGATGCTGAATTTAGATTAATATCAAGTCATATGCACACATATTTTTTGTGGATACAAAAGTTTCTCTTAGATTTGTTTGATTTAATTGGGTTTCAAAAATTTAGGCTATAATTTCTTTTAGAAGAAAATTTGTATTCTTTTCCATTTAGATTTCTGTTAATGATCAGAACCAATATAATAATTCTTGAAACTATCATCATTTTCATAAATTTCATTAAAGTTTACTGATATTTGCAAAATTATGACACCATACTCAAGTGGATGAGTTGTTATTAGCATATATTTGCGAGTTCTTAAGGTCATTTGTTGATTCTTATTTGGTTTCTTATAATTACTTGCTATGTGTGACTCTAGAGACAGCATAGCTCTATGGTCTTGATGGAGACATTGATACTTCCAAATCAAAACACTCGGACATGGATGCTGCAGATGATGGCCGAGTTAATTTGGACATGGATGCAACGGATAATGATTGGGTAAGGTCCGAAAGAGGAAAGGTCAAGAAAAAAAAATTCTAAAACTAGAGGACTTGCATCATGTTGTGTATGCGGTAGACACACTCAACTTGTAAGACAGAATATAACTATGTGTGCAGAGCTGCAGTAAGATATTGTGGAACATCATATGGGTGTCCCTCCACAAAATGCACTAACCGAAAGGCTAAAGGGCCTTGAGTTGCCATAAATTGACATGGTTAGCAATGAAGGGAGTAACTGATATACATGAGGTACTATCAAGGGGGCTTGAGTTCATGATGCTCTTTTACTAGTGTTTGACAAGGATAAAAGGGTAGATGAGGTTAAGTCATTATGGAACATGATTGTGCATACACACACATGCTATATCTTAAAGAGGTTGTTTTCAAGGATAAACAGTTGTTTTTTGGTTTGACCTATTTGTATGAAAATATGTAAAGCAACTGTGTAGAAAAAGTTGTTTTTTGGTTTAACCTATTTGTATGAAAATATGTAAAGCAACTGTGTAGAAAAATGGAAATGACAAGCAAAAGAAAATTTCATTAAAATGAGGATTCAGTATTCATCAATTTGTTTCATGTATTGTTCAACTACCTTCAATTATATTTTCGTGTTCAAATAAATATTGGTTTATTATTAATTACTTTTTTTTCCTCATTCAAAGATGTTATTGAAATTTATAATTATTTCTGTGATTGATGTTTGAATTCCATGGATCTATTTCTTTGTGTTCCTAAAGTAGATCTTGAGCTTGCAAAAATTACAGTATCTTAATGTCATAAACTCAAATCCACTTAAGCTACATAGGTTGATTGTGCTTGCATTGATATCCTTTTATATATTTATTACATAATTGCACAACTCAACCATTACTGTTCAACTCCAGTATAGATAAAACAAAGCTTAAACAAGACCTAAGAACATCTTTTTCAAACTAAAATTCCACCAATAGTAGTTGTAGCTGACAACTAGTTTAAATAATTTCAATTTTCAAAAGTTTTGAAATTTGTTTTCTTTTACTATGCTTTTGCAAATTGGATAAAATCGTTTGTAAAAATAACTTCGAGTTAGCACAGACCCAGTATTGGGTTAATTCGATATCACATCATGTGCTAACTCGAAGTTATAATTTTGATCTGAATCGGGTCATTCCATAACTATTGACCTTTCGGATAAAAAATGTAATTTCGGGCTAGCACATGACCCGATATCAGGTCATGTGCTAGCCCGAAGTCATAATTTTGACCTGAATTGGGTCGTTCCATAACTATTGACCTTTCAGATAAAAAATATAACTTCAGGCTAGCGCATGACCCCAACATCTAGTCATGTGCTAGCCCGAAGTTATAATTTTGACCCGAATTGGGTCATTCCATAACTATTGACCTTTTGGATAAAAAATATAACTTTGGATTGGTAAATAACCTGGTATCAGATCAACCCGATAACTTGCTATATGTTAACCTGAAGTTATTATTTGAAGCCGAATCATGTCATTCCATAATTATTGACCTTTAGATAAAAAATATAACTTCGGGTTAGCATATGACCCGGTATCGAGTTAACCTGATATCGGGTCATGTGCTAACAAAAAATTATAATCTTAACTTGAATCAAGTCATGCGATAATTATAGACATTTTGGGTTGAAAATATAACTTCGGGATAATAAAGGACTTAGTATTGGATCAACTCGATATCAAGTCATGTGCTAATCTAAAGCCATATTTTTATACAAATCGGGTCATTCCATAACTATTGACCTTTCGGATAAAAAATATAACTTCGAGTTAACAAATGACTCGACATTGGGTCATATATTAATCCAGAGTTATAATTTTAACTTGATTTGGGTAATTCCATATCTATTGACATTTTGGGTTAAAAATATAACTTTAAGTTAGTACATGACCCAGCATCAAGTTGACCCAACGCCCCATAAACAAATTGTTGAAAAAGAAGGAAATGGTTTTACTACTTCCTCTGTTGGAAGAAGCGAACTTGGATTTACATTCTCTTTTCCAATGAAACAATCATTAGTGTCATCAGTGTTAACTCAATTCCCCAGAAACAAATTATTGGGCCAATGAAAACTCCAAAACCAAAATAAAAAAGCCAACCAAGCCCAATTAAAAAAACCATGGATCATAACTCCACCTCTAAAAAACTTGACCCGACCCGTTAACTCTCTACAACCCATCAGTCATCTCTTTCTCTGTCTCGCACGTGGCTCTCTCTTCTTCTCCTCCCTTTTGCATGAAAAGTTTCCCTCCACTTTCCCACCAATTTTCCTTTAATTTCTCCCAAACACCCCCACCCAAAATCCCATAAACCAAACTTGTCCACTCAAACCACCAAACCAAACCTAGAGCTGTACGTGAGTGGCACGAGTATGAGGACGTCGTCAAGCACAAGGACCTCACCAGAGCTTTAAGGTTCTTGAAACCCATCGAAACCCCACCTCAGCTCTCCAATGGCTCTGTGCTATCCGAGTCGAGTCAGCCCTGTCTCAACCAACTAGGGCTCGTGGGTGGGTTAGAGAGAGATCGTGACGTCCTAGACATGTGTCTCTACGTAGATGACTTGAGACTTGTATCCAATGCTTATATGTTCTTGAAGGAGAGACAAATTTTGGAAAATTTAGCAGAATTGGTAATTTCTACAAAGGATTTTTTTTTTTTTTTAAGTTGACAAATTTATATTGATTGTAACTATTAAACTCAAAAATTTCAGTTGAGAAAAAAGTAACTATAGGTAATAAGGATTAAGGTTGATGAGATTTATAATACATTATAGTACGTCCCTTCATACGTAATATGAACAAATGATAAGTATCACACATATGTTAGCTATCCCAGTTTTCCCAGACTGTATAACATGTGTGATGAATTAGAATTTCAAATAAAAGAGGATAAAAGAGTTGAACCTTAGATCTTTAGGATTTGATATTATGTTAGTAACTTGTTAGACTCAAAAGTTTAAGTTGATTGGAAATAATCTAATATATTATTTAATACTAAGGTTGATAGAACTTATGATATGCTAATCTGTACAAATTTTGAACACGTGTGATGAATAAGAATTTCAAATAAAAGAGGATAAAAGAGTTGAACTTGAGACCTTTAGGATTTGATATTATGTTAGTAACTTGCTTGACTCAAAAGGTTAAGTTGATTGGAAATAATGTAATATATTATTTAATACTGAGGTTGATAGAACTTATGATCTGTTAATATGTACAAATTTTGATAGATTCAGTAGTATTGTGGTAGTTTTAATGTTTGTAAGGTGGGGACACTAACTTGCGGTTTGTTCACATCAACCAATTTGTAATTTTTCGAATTTCTAAAAAGGATTGGAAATTGTTTGCTGCAAACAAGTTGGGGGTTGGTGTCAGATTAGTGTTAGTGTTATTATTATTTCGTTGAGAATTGAATTGAATAGTTGGTGTACAATGTAAGTTTCCTTTTGTAGATACATGATTGTGCTTCTTGTTTTTGAATAAAAGGGTAAACTTTTACAAGTTTGGAGGGAACCAGAGATGTTACGCCTACTGTGTTGAAGTCTTCAACGAGATTAGAAGGTGCTTTGTCGAATATTTTTCGTTGGCTAATGATTTGGATATGTGTTAAATGCTATGGATGTTAATTTGTTGTGTTGGTTTTTTGTGATATTGTTTTACAACTTAGCCGTCAAATTTTCTCCAAAGTTTCAGGATTTCAATGTTGTGTTGGTGGCTTTTCTGGGTGGAGTAAATTTTTTTATTTCTCGAGGGATTCATATCAGACCTAACCTTACGGTTGTATTAGGGTTGACCTTTTTGGACTGTACCTTCCTTGCTGGTGTCTGTTTAGCTCAAATTTCGAGTTACTGGCCTCCATACGGGTGTCGGATTCTGGTTCATGAAGCAGGACATCTTTTAGTAGGTATGTGATATGCTTGTTAATTGTGTAAGTTTGAGAATAAGACAATGAGATTCGACCACTGCCTTGTTAAATTTGCAGGGAACCTTGCTATGTCTTAGTAGGGAGCCTCATTGTCATAAGTAGAAGTAGGGTGTAGGTAGTTCGGTTGGTGGTACAAAATCTGGAGCAAATTTAAAGACTTCGTTTGGTTAGAATTAAAAACCAATCCAGATTGATGTGTAAAATATCAGTTTGATTTGGTTTTTGTTTTTGACAAAAAATAAAGCATACTAGTTTCTTTTGGATATAACTAATAATTAGTTTGACATGATTTTGTTTTGATTACTAACTCATATAGAACTGAAACCAAATGAAATATCTTTGTAGCGCCTCATGGCTTGATCTTTTAAGATTCTTGGCCAACTTTTTGTGTCAACACAGCATAGAAACTAGTTGTCAATTTGTACATCTTGACTGCATAATAGCTTCACCATGAGTGCAATTTTCTTTTTTCTTTTTGCTTTTGCAAGTGTGAATAACTGGTTGTCCATTTGTATCTCAGCATACCTTATGGGTTGCCCAGTTTGTGGGGTGATTTTAGACCCAATCGTTGCCACACAAATGGGTATTCAAGGGCAGGTACTTATGTTTTTATTGTCAGACCTGATTTTGCAATTATTTGAAATTTTTGGGTCAAATTCCTGCCCATTACCTTACTGGAGTTATCCCTTTAGATTGCTAGAGAGATGGTGATCAGTCCTCAAAATGCAAGATTGGGACTTGTTGGATTAACAAAAAGAGTTGGATTGTTGGATCCCCCAGATGGTTCTGATGGCGAATTGATAAAATATCGAGTATGTTCTTCAAAATCTTGCGATACAAATTAATAATTTAATAAACATAAAAATAAGCTTAATGTTTCACTCTTAACTATCTTTCTTCAGCTTGATATGTTTCATCAACTAGTTAGTTTTATCCTTCTTTATGTTGCCAGAGGAATGATCCTCATGTTATTCCTGCCAATATGACACTTGAATTATCTGAGTTATTCACTCGAGAGTTGACAAGGGCATGCATCTATTTCATTCTCGGAATTGTATGCTATGTGTAATGAGTGTGATGTCTCAATATGGCAAATTACACAGCCCAAGCACCCTATTATTGTAGTTTGATTTGTATTTCAGTGTCATCAACAGTGTGTTCATGTGTAGAGCGCAATGGTTGAAGTAAACAATAAGAAAAATAATAAATCCTTTTTACTGTTAATTTAAGGTTGGTGGTCTTTTTTCCCAGGTAAACCTAATCTGTTTAAAATAGACGAGAAAAACTTATCTAATTTTACTGTAAGTTCTTTATTGTGTCTAATTTCTATTTCTTGATGCTGGTTGTAGTACATGGAAAAGACAGAAAACTAGCAATGAAGGCTTTAAGGGACAACAGACACATACTGGACATACTTGCAAAGGATGTGCTAGAAAAGTCGAGGATAACTGGACTGGTATGTTGAGAGTCGAGACACCAAATTCTTATAGGTATTAGAATAGTTAGTTTCTTTAAGGTGCATGCTTAATTCTTTTGGAACAATTTGTTTACTTCTTTCCTTTTCCTCGCTTTTTTCTCTCTTTCCTTTTAATTAATATAATTTTTTCTTGATAAATAAAATGAATTTAGAACAACGTAACTTCCTCTGCACTGTTTTAGGAGGAAAACTGTGCCTCAGAGGGAACTGCACAATTTCTGCATGACCTCATTTTTTTTTTTTTTTTAAGTATTTTATTTGGATTTGGGTTAGATAGATATTTTTGTCGTCAGATCACTCATTTTTATCCACTGGTGCATCAGTCAATTGGCCATAGAGTCTTAGACACCACAAATGATCATGTGTTAGTGGAAATTTAAGTTCAATTTCTAATCTTGCTGGAAAAAGAAAAGAAGAAGGATGACTCATTCTTCCTTCTCTGTGTTTAGTTGATAGGGTGGAAGGAAAACAAATTATAAAAAGAAGAGACTTGTCTCCCATTTCTGTTTGATGTTCTTTAAGGATGGAAGAACAAATAAATTTATATCATACGTTAAATTAAACCATTAAAACCTTTTATGTTGAATTTGTATAGTACGTTCATATTGATAGTTTATGTGAAGGACAAGGATAAAAATACAATATAAGTCTCTCATCAATATATTATTTTTCCTTTCCTCCTTCCACCCTTGTATGGATAGACTAATTAATTAAGTGTGGTTTGAACAATGAAATACATTTTACCATCTTTCTGGCACAATTTACATGCTACCAAGTAGGGGAAATGGTCTCCACTTTATTCTTAATTCTTCTGGCTTCTTTTCTCCGTTCTTTCCACCCTTACGGTAGTTTTACAAGAATTCCATGGACATTTACATTGGTTATGGCTTATCAATGGATGCATCAGCAACAGTCGAATGTTTTTCCCATTACAAATTTTGTCATTATCCAGTTGTATCATTATCAATCCTATCATTATTCATCTTCATAACTACATCACTTGTAATTCTGTCAATATCTATTTCCATCAGTATGGATCTCTCTATTACCTAACAAAATGCCATGGTTGATGTCGAATCTATGAGTTTTGAGTAATTTGTGTTGTTGCCATTTTCTAGGAAGAGGAAGAGAAATTGAAGGGATTGTCTCCAGTAATGTTTGAAAATTTGGTGAAGCCATATCAGATTAATTTGCAAGAGGTATTATTTCTATTCATCTCAATAGTTTTGAATGTTGTTGGCATCATAGTGAATTTTGTTGATGTCTTCTATCGAACTTATGCTTCTTTTACATTCTTTAGGAGGGACCATTGCCTTATAATGATCGATTGCATTATAAACCATTGGACATATATCCTGCACCCTGCACCTTCCTAGACTTCGATTATATTAGAATGCGCAATTTGTGATCTTTGCTTTCACTACTGCACATTAAGAGCCGAGAAAAGATATATGCTCTCCAGCGGTGTTCGGCTTTGTGGAGACCACACTAGTCTCTATCATTGGAGACAATGGTGGAGATCATATATACTAGAGATGTGAAAGAGGAAACTTACTATCAGTTGGTTCTGTTGACAATAAATTTGCAACATGTGCTGCTGCAGCATCTACACCCTCCTAATCATCAGAAGCATTTTCGGAAAGATCTTCCATATCAATCTCTCTCTCTCTCTCTCTCTCTCTCTCTCTCTGTGTTAAAACAAAACACGACCGGCCTCCACTCATCTCTCTTCCTCTCTCACTCTCTCTGAAAACCGAATCCATGATCGGAAACCACTGAAAGTGGCCGGATCTCCTCTCAGTGGAAGGAGATCACAAGCTACGATATCCTTCGTAGTGTTCGATCTCCTTGTCTGCCGGGAGGAGATCGTCGTTGTTAGGAGGAGGTTGGCATACCTCTTTCTCCCTTTTTCTCTGCTTTTTTTCTTCTCCCTTTCAATTTTTTCTCCATTTTTTTGCTGGTTTTGTTGGTTTGGATGGTTATGCTGGATTGAAAATGGTGGTTGGGTGGTTTGGATGCTTAACCGATATGTGTTTTGGGGGTTTGATATGGTATGTCAATTAGGATACTCTTGGTGGTTGTTGAAAAATAGGGTGTGGAAGAAATGAGTGTTCAAGAACGAATAGTTGAAGAAAATCATGATTTTTTTTTTTCCTTATTTGAAGTAAAATCATGATATTGATCTGTAAGGTTTTTCTGCTTTTGATTTTTCTCTCTTTTGTTCTTTATTTTCGGATTTTGGATGTTGGGTTTGAGTTTTTTTTTTTTTAAAATGATTTTTATAAATTTTTACGATATTTTTAATAATTTTAATTATAATTTTTAAATATTAATATTATTTTATTAATACTGTAAGGGTATAATAGTCATATTTAAGGTTCATAAATACATGGTAGGGTACGATATAGGCACCCCATTGTGGTACTATATGGTACGGTCGATATGCATTATACAGATATATATTCAGCAAATGGTTTAAAAAAATATAAAAACGCTAATTTTTAATAGTTATTTTTTAAAAACATGATTTATTGAAATTTTTTAATATTTATTTTATATTAAATAAATATTTGTTTTTATTTTACTGAATTTATTTTTATTTTTTAATATTTAGTTGTTTCTCTTTAAAACTTGGAGTGCAATCACAATAAAATAAAAACACCCAACTCTATTTCTCTCTATTTTTTCCAATTCTCTCCAATTACTTTTCTCTCACCCATCTCTCTTCTTCTCCTCCTTCTCCTCTCTGATTACTTCTCACTCACCCATCGAAATGGAAGCTAGACCTGTCGGAAAGCTTTTGTCGTGCCAGAAATGGAAGCTAGACCCACCGAAAAGCTTTTGCTGTGTCGGAAATGGAAGCTGGACCCACTAGTGAGGAGAGAAGGTGAGAGAGGTGCAACCAATCTAGAGATTTGAGAAGTTTTTAGGGTTGTTTGCTTTTTATACCATTTTTTTTTTTAATTTTTTATGAAACCTGACCCATTCGTGCAATTGCATATACTCCTGTATCCATACCGTACGACCGTATCGGTGCGCATTATACGACCAAAAATTCATATGGTCAAAATACTACCATATGGATGCGTTTTGTTGCTGACATGGTCGTACCATCATTTATACGGCCTGGTACGACTGTATTTACGAACTATGGTCATATTATATTTGTTGGGAGGGTAAAATATTCTTTTAATGTTAAATCTTAACAAAAGTAAAGAGTTAGTGGTGTGAATTATCTCTATTCTTTGACTTCAAACTTTAAATCAAAGACAGTTATTAATTGTAACTTTATTCCTAATATTCTCCTACGTGCTTATTGGTATATTGTATCATAAGAACTCTTTGCTTATGAACAATAATATAGTATGATTGCACTTACGAGGTTTCCTCTAATCACAATATCATCGTCATCATTAGCAATGGTTTTTCTATCGATGATATAACTTTGTTTCCGAAATTCTCCTAAACATTTATTGGTATATTGTATCATAAGACCTCCTTGCTTATGAATAATAATATAGTATGATTGCACTTGCACTTGTGAGGTTTCCTTTAATCACAACATCATCAGTAGCAACTTGGATTTGCAACCTTGAATTTTATGCTCTTGTTTTTGGAATGAAAATGGAGTTCAGCTTCTCAACTTGATGGGCACACAAACGAAAAAGGGAAGGGGGCCATTTTCATGTATGCCCAATGCAGTCCAAGCCCATTTTATTGTTGTAATTTATACGTTGTCATATTATATTAACCATAAATTATCATCTTATCATCTCGCAAATTCATTTTCTCCAAAACTAACAAGAAGATACTAGTATTAGATTATTCCAACTCCATTTCCAACATCTATCTAATTGTCTTTTTCTTTTCTCCTTTTATGATTGTAATTAGTGATGCAACCAAGAATTTATATGGGAAAAAATTTGATTTTTACAATTTTTTCCCTACCATTTTCACAATATTTTTATCTTTTTATATGATACGTAAAAAATTAGTCCAAACCCAAAATAGCATGAGATTTTATTTTAATTTACCTGCTGAAATTATTAAAAAGTAATGAGGCAGTGACTTTGTAATTAGATGATAACATAAAATAAGATTGAACATGACAATATCGATTGTTGAAATTATTATCATATTATTGTTATGTTCCAAATAAGTATTACAAGAACAATACCCAATGATAACACACGAAAACCCAAAAAATAAAATTACGAAAAGTTTAAAGGTAACTAAACGTAAACATAGAATTGATTTCTTTATTCATACAATACGTAACACTTGGCGGAATATTTGGCGAAATGTAGCATCAAGCTGAACCAGAAATGCAAAGCCACTGACCAATAAAAAGAGCACTACAGTTTAGATTGGGGTTTACGGAGATGAAGAATTCATTTGTTAATCCGAATTGTTGTTCAATTGCAAAGCATGTGTCTCCACTTACTACTCCAACCACTCCATTGCATTGTGGGCTCGCTGCTCATTACATGTCAAATACATAAAATTGTTATATTTTATGGATCTTTCTAAATATATAAATTAATATAGATTGAAATATTAATCTAAACACACAGAAGGAATTGAGTGCGTAGTTTATTATTTGAACTTTCTCTTATATGACCTACCAATCTATGGTATTTAAATTCTAATAATAGTCTAATGAGGACTTACCAGCAAGCATTCTACCCTCGGCAATGGAGATTATGAGAAATGCAGACATGAGCAAAAACAAGTTAAAAAACATTGGTGTTTTGTTGTTTGCCTTAGCCATGTCACTAGCTCTCTAAAATGGAATCAAATTGTCGTTGCTTTAATTTGTGGGTTATGACTTCCCATCACCATTGCTATTTATAGAGATTTGTATATACATGAATAAAATAGATCAGCCAAAAATCATTGTTATTAAAGTTTTAATAGTTGTGGCCGGTTTTATCTCTGCAGTCCATACAATGCAACTTTGTGAATTCCCTTATTTGGAATTTTGTGTTTCTTCATATGCAATATCGGTAACATTGGACCGAATGCATTGAGAAGGAAAAGAAAAGTAATCAAAATTTATCATATTAAAATTATATAACTTTTGGTATAACAATAATCATGTCATGGTGAAATATATGATGAATTCATGCACATCTATATGAAAGGAATATATGCAAATGTACAAGTGTTTAAACAATAAAGATAAGCCTCACATGCCTACATTAATACAGTGATAATAATGAGCATGAAATAGACAATAATAATAAAAGTTTACAATCAAATTAAATTTCTTCATGGAAACCTATAACCCAACGATCGTCACTATGTTCATATATAGATACACATATCGGGTCCCCTTAGATATACTTGGGGATCTATACACTTAACAAAAAAAAAAAGTGATTATATTTTAAAATTGCTAAAGTAATTTATTATATATTTATTATATCTGATTACAACTAAATGAATCAGATCTTATTTAGAACAATCGATAGGTAGAATCATATTTACTGATTGTAATCAAACAAGAGCTTGTTTCAGTAGAAGATTTTCTTAGTTGGCAATGTCAGTTATGAGATTGAATTGCATGATGACTATGTATCAAGGCAGAATAATGACTTGGCACGAATGGCACATAATGACTAGAGTTGTTGTATTGAGAACGAGACCCCACAAAGATGGCACCGAGATGTTGTCGAGTTTCAATGATCAGAGTCACCATCTCAATGGTTGACAATGTTCACTTGCTCACTTTCAAGGAATAGAACTGTCAGAAAAATTCTAACATTGATGTCAACCTATGGAAAACAATGGGACATATGATAAATTCTTACCGATATAGATTTATCCATTTGCAAATCTGAATGCAAATAATGGTTATTGAATAACATAAAAATAGATTCATGAACAGGGAAATTATATTTGTTGTTAGACAAATTAGCATCAAAATAAAGTTTCGGTCGCAATATAATTAATTGGGCTTTAAAATAATGCCTTGGGCTTGTGAGCCTTTTCAAATAAACCCATTAATTGTGGATTGTGCTGGGCCTTAACAATGAATTTGTCAAATACTTGAAGAGAGTGGCACAATTAGAATTCACCATGGACTGCTGGGCTGAGAGTATCTATATTTGTAATTATCTATTTCTTTTGGCAAGCTCTTTAAGATTAGGTGAAGGATAACCATGCTGCCACACAAGAATATGATTTTTACACCCGTATTTAATTGAAAATATTTATTACAAAAATAACCTTTAATAAAATGACTAATGGGAACAAAATAATTTAAATTATTCCATACATCCACAAAATATATTAGACCCAAATTCTATTTTATTAAGTTTCAATTGTTTTTTTCCCATTATCTTCTAATCTTATTCTTCTTAACTTTCTCAACTAGCCTCAAATTTGTTTTCAATACAGTACAACTCAGACTATGACTCTCATCCAATTATGTCATCTCATATATTATTCCAAGTATCTTCATCTTCATCTACATATATTACTAATAAAGATGAAACATCAAAGATGAGGTCTAAGGTTTTTTTTTTTTTTTTTTTTATTTGTAAAGCATATTCATCTTGGAATAATAATTTTGAGAGTAATCCTAACAATTGCTGCTTAAAGAATTTATTGGTAGCACTCCCAGATATTCATATGATCAGCTTGGTGGGGCTTTTATTTCTGTTATTTTTCTTACAATATCCTTCTTATCCACACAAAGTTAATATTTGAATCGATGATCACAACATCAAATTCATAATGATGTCATGAGAAATTCTTAAGGTTTTCAGGTTGTCAAAGGATCAAAGATATAGTCTACGAAAAAGAAATCAAGTGTAATAATTATTCATAAATATTTAATTAGATGTGCGAATAAATTAAGAGCAAAAAAATAAATTTTTAGAGAGTATTATTGGTATTTAATTGGGTGCTTATAATAGAGATTGAATTTTTAAATCTAAATGATGGGTGTATTTGTAAACTGGGTGTGCATATCATATTATTGGGTGGCAATATTGGGTGTTGGCACCCTCACATGAAATATGTTGTCATTTTAACTTTAAAAACCTTTTTCTTATAATTTTTTTTTAAAAAAAAAAGAAAAACTTTTCTTATAGTATTCATTGTTTAATTTTACTATTTATAGGAGAAAATATCTCTCTAGATTCTAGAATTGCTAAATATGTAAAATATATTCCTTGTATAGTAAATTCAGATTTTCTCTAATAAAGTAATTATTAATTAGCATTGTTATAACTAGGAGGAGGTCTATTTTAAGAAACTAATTAATAATTTTTTTTTTTTGGTTAATTATAAAGTAGATACTATGTATTGGCAAGGCTAACGGCAAATGAGCCTTATTTATATGCCTATGATGCTATTAATAGATAATTAACCAAATTAGCATCTACAACATGTGCTTGTTTGTAGCCATATTTCTAAGATGCTATAAATTATGGATTTTGTATGTCTAAAAAATCACCTCGTAAGTTTAACATGTTATGAGTGAATTTTATGATAAATTCTCTATGATGTCATATCGATTCAAGCACTCGTTAAATTCTTTAATTTGATTAGGCCAAACACACTACGCACCATAGTTTAATTTTACATAATACATAGAGACATATATACAGCTTTGAATAATTACACTATACAACTTTGAATCATTTTTATTTAAAAACAATAGGTGATAATAAAAAGAATATGTAACGTTCATTTCTTTTTCATACATCAAGTGAAAGCACATTAAAAGGGAGAATGATGCTTTGATGGTACAATAAGCAACTTCTACAAATTAGAGCTATTACATTCAATTTCTATACTCCTTTTTTTCTCCCATCTTTGAACTTATAACCTACAAATCTTTTGCAAGAATTTATTTCCTCTGTACATTCACTCTTAAATTAAGTTTTTCCTCTCTTTTGCAATGTCAATTATGAAATTAAATTGCAAGCCAACTAGATATTCCAACAAATGAGCTTCAAGAGGATGGTGGGCTACTTGTTGGCAACAAGAAGTAAACGTCTCGCTATCTGGTTGATATGTAATTGAACTAAGATGACCACCATAAAAGAGCATGTTCCATGTGTAAAAATACCGCCAGCAGTCCTTGACAATCCTACTGGCCACCAATAAGATTTTCAATGATACATGTTCTTGTCCAGGACTCAACTCTTCCGTACTCCATCATCATTCAAAACAATATATAATTATTAAAACAAATAAAAACACGAAGTCCTCCATTCACAACATTTAAAAACTTGGTGGCATCATCATTGGACAAGTTGTCTGTCAATATAATTTCTTTCAAAGCTTTTGTTTTGAAGTTAAAAGAGATTATAAAACAATGCACACAGCCCTTGACAAACTGTGGTTGGTCAAGAGGACCCGGTTGACAAAAGCCTAGCCAGTTGCACATCACCTGTAGAATTTGTTGAAGAAACAGAATAGTTAGAAAAATTCGAACATTGGTGACATAGAATTTGTTTATTTTTTTAAAAAAATAAATAATACAAAACGATAAATTGTTATTGATATTAAATAGTTATTTATTGATATGGATTTATTTATCTGCTAGTATCCCAGGAAATTTAAATGCAATTAATAGTAATTGAAATAATATAAAACTGAAAAAATATAATATAAAATTAGATATATAAATAGAGATGTTGTATTTGTTGTTAGGCAAATTAGAATAAAAACAAATTTTCTAATAAGTCCGTTGTTAACATTTTGTCAAATCGTTGGAAATAATAAACAAAAATTCTTAACTTTTCTTAAAATAAGTAAATATTAGGTATCAAAAAAAATTTGTTGGAACAATTACTTTTAATTATAAATTAAAATGTGAAAAACATGGAAACCACGGGTAATGATCTTCTTCCTTTGAAGTTTAGCATATTGTAAACTAATTAATTTTGTTTAACTTGTACATTTTTAAAGGTTTTAGCTTCTAGTTGAATAACATAACTTAATTCTACTTACTACTTCTCTTTAGTCAACTTGTTTATACTATTCCACATTGGTACCTATTTCACATTACTTTGGTTCAACTCTAAAATATTTTTCATTGATTCGTCTAACCAATTTCCTAGATATTCACATTTCAAAAACAACACATCAACAATTCCAAATATCAATCCAAAAAACATATTCATAGAATAATAGCAACAACAACAACACAATTGCAACATCTAAACTAGAAAATTTCCCCTGAATGTTCATCAAGATCTAACCTACAAAATATGTAGTTGAAATACCAATCAAACGTAAATAAGTTTCAACATTTGATATTGAAATAGTTTATTTAAATAGCCAGTCAATGCCCTATATTAAAAAAAATATATTAATAATTTAGTAACTAATTATTAACACATCATATTAATTTAGGTCTATGATATTATTGATGACTATATTTCTTTAATTCTTCTTTTGCAGCCAGGAAAGATGGAAAATAAGTATTTATTTTCATCATTGTCTTAATGTATTAAGTGCACATACCTGTGCGAGCAGCTTATCTCCATAGTTGAAATTTTGGTAAATTGTTAATCCGATTAGGAAGCCTTGAGTTTGTGGAGTGTGAAAGGTTCTGCTCTTTGATCGGCTATACAAGAATTCTTTAGCTTCATAACATAAAAGGATGGGCACAAGTTCGCTTGGATCGATTTTGAACAAAATGGACAAAAAATCGATTGGTTTGTCATTTCAAAAATTGACCTAACTTGATTTAGAGATGAAAACCAACTTGAATAGAACATAGTTAGATTGGTTTAGTTTGATCGGTTCAAGTCGGTTTATCAGTTCATCATTAGCTAAAGTCAAAATTACACAAATCAAATAAACGTTCAAAATACAATTCAATAAAAGCCAACCAAATTAGCTAAAGATTATACAAATCTTCAAAGAAAATTCAACCAAATCGGGAACAATAGCCAAAACCCACATAATTCCAAGCAAAATCCAACCACACCTTAACAACCACAAAACAAATTACACAACACAAAACAAAAGAAACCAAAACAAGACTTTTGTGAAAGAGAGAAACGTTGCATGATAAGCTAAAGAGTAATAATGAATAGAGCGTATCAGCAATAATAAGAGCCACACCGAAAGGCCAATGACAAACAACTTTAAACAAAATTGCAAAAAGAAGTTTTTAGTTGAGATGAGAGATAAGATGAGGAGAGAGTTGGTGAGAGACAAGATAAGGAGAGAGTTGAAAGGAGAGGAAATTGGCTACAACAAGAAACGACGATTGAGAGAGAAAAGAATGGCAAAAGAATCGCTGTGAAAGGCTAAGAACTGAAAACAGTGAAAGGGTGCTAGGGTTAGAAAAGTATGTCTTTTGTATTTTATTTTTCTTTATTATTTTTTTCAAATTGATTTTGGTTTAAATGACCCAAAATTGGCTTTGGTTGGTTTTTATAAACTAAAACTGAGAGAGTTAAGTCATTATTGGCTTTTTTTTGCCGCCTCTCTTCCCCCTCCCCCCCACACCTCTTAATAACATGTTGAAACACATGAGAGAAACCAAAATGCTTTATTGGTGTTGATCCTTCTTTCATATGCTTAAATAATTGTTTAGTTTTATGAGAAAAAACTTGAGGAGAACATAAAAAGGAAATATAAAACAGGACACAATAAGAAAAAAGATAGAGACTAAGGAGAGCAAAGCTTGTTTTGATGAGTAATGTTTGAAATGGAAATCCAGTTCATATTGCCATTAGAGTCCAACATAATTAATGAATGAGATACGAGTGAATCATCTTGGATTTAAGTGATAGATTTTAAAAATTAAATGGACCATATATATATAGGGATGCCAATTGGTTGAGTTCGAGGTTGGATTAAGAATCCTCAACCCTAATCAAGAATATTTTAGGCTTAATACAAACTCGTGCCAATGCGACAATTGCAAGTTCCAAAAATTTAGGGGTAGGGCAAGGGGACCTTGTCCTTGCCCCCATGCCTTGTTCATCATTTGGACACCTTTTATGTAAGGGTTTTTTTTTTTTTTTTTTTTTAACGGATGTAACATAATTTGTTTATGTTCAAAAATTATTTTTTTGTAAAAGAAATCAAATTAGATGACAGCTTAAAACTAATATAAATGCCAATAGTTGGTTGTAAAATGAAATCTATAAAAGTAATTGATAAGCAACGATGCAAAGGTATATAATGAAATTCATGAAAAGAATTATAAGTTATTCAATCCTCAATTGTAAGACATTTAAAAATTATGTAAAATATTGTTAAATTAAATAATTTAAAAAATTTTAATTAAAAACTATGTATTAATTTTTATTGATTAAATACCAATTGCTTATTAATAATTTCAATAAGCAATCAGTGGGAGGGGGTCTGCGACAATTAACTTCACACCCTCCTTGCTTTGGAAAGAAGTTTTGAAATTGCTTTCGAACTTGCCCAACCTATCTACTCTTTTCTAATCCTACCTCATATGGGACAGAATAGAGTGGCATAGGCTAGGATCTGTGCAGGATTGGATTTTTGGAATTTCCTACATATATAGATAGGACCTTATGAAACTACCTTTTGACTGGATAAAGAAAAATCAATAAAACTAAGTGTTTTGATCATGTCTTAGGTCACTAACACTTTGTATAAACACAATTAACAATTTTTGTCTCAAGACTTGTCTCAACTTGACTTGATTCGAAACTTAATTTTATGGGGATCTTTGTATAAAAAAAACACTAGAGGGACTCGCATTTGTGTAATTGTCACTACATTAATACTTTGAGTTTCAATATCACTGAAGCATGTGTACAAAATATAATACCCTTACACCAAACTTGATTTTCACACGAGAGATAAATCTTTCCTTTGAGGGAAAAGTTCTTCGAGAAAAAAGTTGTTCTTTTAAGAGAAAAATCTTTCATTCAAGAGAAAAGTTCTATTGTTGTGAGAAAAGTCGTTCTTTTAAGAGATAAATCTTTCAAGAGCTTTTTCTTTTTTAATTTTTCTTTCTCTTTCTACTTTTTTCGTTTTTTAGACTATCAACTTATTCTTTCAAATACGAGTTTTCTTTTCAAATCATTCGAGTAAGAAACGATATATAAAAATGATGACAAAAAAAAGAGAGTGAAAAAATGAAAGAAATAAGAAAGAGAAGTCTTATTAAGGGCATTTTTCTCAATACACATATTTTAGTGACATTAAAATTCAAATTATTAATGTGGTGACAGAGTGACAAGATTTAATTTAAAATGTGCCACATTATTCCATTTTCACTATGTAGAAATCTTACAATTTGGATTAATCATTTTCATGGGACAATTTTATTGCATTCGCCTAATTAAAAATTGTGGTATAAAGACCTTTTAAATTTAACTTTTATTTTATTTTATTGTAGCATTCCCAATTAAAATGATGTGGCATTTATTTAACAGATACTTATGATAGTTTATTTTAATTTAAAGATAAATTTCTTACAAGTTACAAGAAGTTACAAGCTTCATGGTACAGTTTATGTCCACTGAATTGAAAATGAAAGTAAACATAACTTATGATTTTTTTTTAACTTTCATCTTTTTTCTAACTTTGAAAAAAAAAATAATAATAATGAAGAATGTAAATCCTTATTTAAATGGGCAGAGCTCCACCGGGAGAAGGGGGCCATTTTCAACTTATTAGGTGCTGGATTAACATGAAGCCCAATGCAGTCCAAACAATGAAAGCCCATTTTATTAGCTTGCATCCTGCTGATTTATTTGTGAAAGATGTGAACTACAATGGCCTTGCTGCTGGTACTCTACAATTGGCATTGCCATTTGGGATGTTCCTTGCATTCATTCTGGTATTGGAACCAAATCTACCAGTGTGTCTTACATGGGGTCTAACAACTTTTATTGAAAAGAAAGTTGGTATGATTATTACTGAGATGACATGATATATAGTTTTTACATTCCATGTGTTTATATAATTTGTAATTTGTTACCGGGGAAACCACCATCTACTCAAGAGATGCTATAAAATTGCATTCATGAAGCTATTCATTTGGTAATATTAGTTTTGGAATTATCTAATTTTGAAGCACTCAGTTTTACAACTAAATGTCTAAATTTGTTTAGAGAGGAGAGAAGGAAGATATGATCTCAGTGGTCAATCCATGAAGGCATGAAATTAGATGGAAATATAGACTCATCACCCACCCTCTCCTATAATGTCATGGAGAATGGGTTTTTTTCTGGTCTGTTGAGCTTCAGCCATCACGGATGAACTTGGACTAGTTATATGTTTTATCATGAGGTACTGGTTTGTTGATCATTAAGTGTGGAGTGGAAACTAAACTTAATTACTGTAGTTACCTTTAATTTAACCATTACATAAGATTTATGTTGGCTCAAACTTTTGTTTCACTAATTCATAGTTGCTTATTATGATAAACTGATAAAGTAAGGGAGGTGTTCAGGGAAAACTTTATATGCATCTACTCTCATTTATTGATTTGGGGATAAATTCAATTTAGTTCAAATAAAAAAAAGTTACGTTTAATTTTGGAATAATCTTATTTTCCACATTATGGCTTGATACAATGCCAAAATCCCTTGATATTTTTGAAAATTATTAATAACTCATTTATTAATTTATGAAATAGATCAATTCTCTCCTATAAATATTAGTTTATTATTAATCACTTTTTTTTTTTTCCTCATTCAAAGTTGTTATTGAAATTTTTAACTATTTCTGTGATTGATGTTTGAATTCCATGGATCTATTTCCTTGTGTTCCTAAAGTAGATCTTGAGCTTGCAAAAATTACGGTATCTTAATATCATAAACTCAAATCCACTTGAGCTACATAGGCTGACTGTGCTTGCATTGATATCCTTTTATATATTTATTACATAATTGTACAGCTTAACCATTACTTTTCAACTCGAGTATAGATAAAACAAAGCTTAAACAAGACCTAAGAACATCTTTTTCAAACTAAAATTCCACCAATAGTAGTTGTAGCTGACAACTAGTTTAATTAATTTCAGGGTTCAGAAGTTTTGAAATTTGTTTTCTTTTACGATGCTTTTGCAAATTGGATAAAATCGTTTGTAAAAATAACTTCGGGTTAGCACAGACCCAATATTGGGTTAATTCGATATCACATCATGTGCTAACTCGAAGTTATAATTTTGATATGAATCGAGTCATTCCATAACTATTGACCTTTTGGATAAAAAATATAACTTCGGGCTAACGCATGACCCTATATCGAGTCATGTGCTAGCCCGAAGTCATAATTTTGACCCGAATTGGGTCATTCCATAACTATTGACCTTTCGGATAAAAAATATAACTTCAGGCTAGCGCATGACCCGACATTGGGTCATGTGCTAGCCCAAAGTCATAATTTTGACTCGAATTGGGTCATTCCATAACTATTGACCTTTTGGATAAAAAATATAACTTTGGATTAGTAAATGACTTGGTATCAGATCAACCCGATAACGGGTTATATGTTAACTTGAAGTTATTATTTTGAGCCGAATCACGTCATTCCATAATTATTGACCTTTAGATCGAAAATATAACTTTGGGTTAGCATATGATGCGGAATCGGGTTAACCTGATATCGGGTCATGTGCTAACAAAAAATTATAATTTTAACCTGAATCAAGTCATGTGATAACTATAGACATTTTGGGTTGAAAATATAACTTCGGGATAATAAAGAACTTAGTATTGGATCAACTCGATATCAAGTCCTGTGCTAATCTAAAGCCATATTTTTATACAAATCGGGTCATTTCATAACTATTGACTTTTCGGATAAAAAATATAACTTCGAGTTAACAAATTACTCGACATTGGGTCATCTATTAATCCAAAGTTATAATTTTAACCTGATTTGGGTTATTTCATATCTATTGACATTTTGGGTTAAAAATATAACTTCAAGTTAATACATGACCCGGACCCAACGCCCCAAAAACAAATTGTTGAAAAAGAAGGAAATGGTTCTGCTCCTTCCTCTGTTGGAAGAAGCAAACTTGGATTTACATTCTCTTTTCCAGTGAAACAATCATCAGTGTCATCAGTGTTAACCCAATTCCCCAAAAACAAATTATTGGGCCAATGAAAACTCAAAAACCAAAATAAAAAAGCCAACCAAGCCCAATTAAAAAAACCATGGATCACAACTCTACCTCTTAAAAACTTAACCCGACCCGTTAACTCTCTGCAACCCACCAGTCATCTCTCTCTCTGTCTCGCAAGTGGCTCTCTCTTATTCTCCTCCCTTTTGCATGAAAACTTTCCCTCAACTTTCCAACCAATTTTCCTTTAATTTCTCCCAAACACTCTCACCCAGAATCCCATAAACCTGTCCACTCAAACCACCAAACCAAACCTAGAGCTGTATGTGAGTGGCACGAGTACGAGGACGCCGTCAAGCATAAGGACCTAACCAGAGCTTTAAGGTTCTTGAAACCCTTCGAAACCCCACCTCAGCCCTCCAATGGCTCTGTGCTATCCGAGTCGAGTCAGCCTTGTCTCAACCAACTAGGGCTCGTGGGTGGGTTAGAGAGAGAGATCGTGACGTCCTGGACACGTGTCTCTATGTAGATGAGTTGCGACTTGTATCCAATGCTTATATGTTCTTGAAAGAGAGACAAATTTTGGAAAATTTAGCAGAATTGGTAATTTCTACAAAGTTTCTTTTTTTTTTTTTTTTAATTGTGTTGACGAATTTATATTGATTGTAATTGTTAAACTCAAAATTTCAGTTGATAAAAAAGTAACTATAGGTAATAAGGATTAAGGTTGATGAGATTTATAATACATTATAGTACGTCCCTTCATATGTAATATGAACAAATGACAAGTATCACACATATGTTAGCTATCCCAATCTTCCCAGACTATATAACATGTGTGATGAATAAGAATTACAAATAAAAGAGGATAAAAGAGTTGAACCTCAGATCTTTAGGATTTGATATTATGTTAGTAACCTGTTGGACTCAAAAGTTTAAGTTGATTGGAAATAATCTAATATATTATTTAATACTGAGGTTGATAGAACTTATGATATGTTAATCTGTACAAATTTTGAACACGTGTGATGAATAAAAATTTCAAATAAAGGAGGATAAAGGAGTTGAATCTGAGACCTTTAAGATTTGATATTCTGTTAGTAACTTGTTTGACTCAAAAGGTTAAACTGATTGGAAATAATCTAATATATTATTTAATACTGAGGTTGATAGAACTTATGATATATTAATATGTACAAATTTTGATAGATTCAGTAGTATTGTGTTAGTTATAATGTTTGCAAGGTGGGGACACTAACTTGCGGTTTGTTCACATCAGCCAAGTTGTAATTTTTGAATTTCTAAAAAGGATTGGAAATTGGTTGTTGCAAACAAGTTGGGGGTTGGTGTCAGATTAGTATTAGTGTTATTGTTATTTCGTTGAGAATTGAATTGAATAGTTGGTGTACAATGTAAGTTTCCTTTTGTAGATACATGATTGTGCTTCTTGTTTTTGAATAAATGGGTAAACTTTTGCAGGTTTGGAGAGAACCAGAGATGTTACGCCTACTATGTTGAAGTCTTCAACGGGATTAGAAGGTGCTTTGTAGAATATTCTTCGTTGGCTAATGATTTGGATATGTGTTAAATGCTATGGATGTTAATTTGTTGTGTTGGTTTTTTGTGATATTGTTTTACAATTTAGCAGTCAAATTTTCTCCGAAGTTTCAGCATTTCAATGTTGTGTTGGTGGCTTTTCAGGGTGGAGTAAATTTTTTTATTTCTCAAGGGATTCATATCAAACCTAACCTTACGGTTGTATTAGGGTTGGCCTTTTTGGATGGTACCTTCCTTGGTGGTGTCTGTTTAGCTCAAATTTTGAGTTACTGGCCTCTATACGAGCGTCGGATTCTGGTTCATGAAGCAGGACATCTTTTAGTAGGTATGTGATATGCTTGTTAATTGTGTAAGTTTGAGAATAAGACAATAAGATTCGACCGCTGCCTTGTTAAATTTGTAGGGAACCTTGCTATGTCTTAGTAGGGAGCCTCATTGTCAAAAGTAGATGTAGGGTGCAGGTAGTTCGGTTTTGTGGTACAAAATCTGAAGTAAATTTAAAGACTTCGTTTGGTTAGAATTAAAAACCAATCCAGATTGCTGTGTAAAATATCAGTTTGATTTGGTTTTTGTTTTTGACAAAAAATAAAGCATACCAGTTTCTTTTGGATATAACTAATAATTAGTTTGACATGATTTTGTTTTGATTACTAACTCCCATAGAACTGAAACCAAACGAAATATCTTTGTAGCGCCTCATGGCTTGATTTTTTAAGATTCTTGGCCAACTTTTTGTGTCAACACAGCATAGAAACTAGTTGTCAATTTGTATATCTTGACTGCATAATAGCTTCACCATGAGTGCAATTTTCTTTTTTCTTTTTGCTTTTGCAAGTGTGAATAACTAGTTGTCCATTTGTATCTCAGCATACCTTATGGGTTGCCCAATTTATGGGGTGATTTTAGACCCAATCGTTGCCACACAAGTGGGTATTCAAGGGCAGGTATTTATGTTTTTACTGCCAGACCTGGTTTTGCAATTATTTGAAATTTTTGGGTCAAATTCCTGCTCATTACCTTACTGGCGTTATCTCTTCAGATTGCTAGAGAGATGGTGATCAGTCCTCAAAATGCAAGGTTGGGACTTGCTGCTTTAACAAAAAGAGTTGGACTGTTGGATCCCCCAGATGGTTCTCATGGCGAATTTGATAAAATATTGGGTATGTTCTTCAAAATCCTGCGATATGAATTAATAATTTAATTAACATAAAATTACTATAACGAGCCCGATCCAGCCCTCTCTTGGGTCCTGGCCTGAGCCCAAAGGGATTCAGCTATGATCGACCTCACCACCCCATCATGGGCCTTTCCTTCGGTCAAGGCCTACATGGATTTGGTGGCAAGTATTGTACAGTCCCCTTGCCTGCTTTTCTCGCTCAGTTGGTACTCGCCATGCTTCCTAATTGACTATAACCCTTTGGGTCATGGGTTCGAGTGGCGAGGGAGGCGAGAAAAGCAGGCAAGTGGACTGTATATTACCTGTCATCGAATCCATGTGGGCCGAGGCCAAGGGAAAGGCCCACGATGGGGTGGTCGGGCCGGTCGCAGCCGAAACCATTTGGGCTCAGGCCGGGGTTCAAGAGAGGGCTGGATTGGGCTCGTTACAAATACGCTTAATATTTCACTCTTAACTATCTTTCTTCAGCTTGATATGTTTCATCTACTGGTTATTTTTATCTTTCTTTATGTTGCCAGAGGAATGATCCTCATGTTATTCCTGCCAATATGACACTTGAATTATCTGAGTTATTCACTCGAGAGTTGACAAGGGTATGCATCTACTTCATTCTCGGAATTGTATGCTATGTGTAATGAGTGTGATGCCTGAATATGGCAAATTACATAGCCCAAGCACCCTATTATTGTAGTTTGATTTGTATTTCAGTGTCATCAACAGTGCGTTCATGTGTAAAGAAAAATAATATATCATTTTTACTGTTAATTTAAGGTTGGTGGTCTTTTTTTCCATGTAAACCTAATCTGTTTAAAATAGACGAGAAAAATTTATCTAGTTTTACTGTAAGTTCTTTATTATGTCTAATTTCTATTTCTTGATGCTGGTTGTAGTACAGTGAAGAGACAGAAAACTTGCAATGAAGGCTTTAAGGGACAACAGGCACATACTGGACATAATTGCGAAGGATGTGCTAGAAAAGTCGAGGATAATTGGACTGGTATGTTGAGAGTTGAGACACCAAATTCTTATAGATATTAGAACAGTTAGTTTCTTTAAGGTGTGTGCTTAATTCTTTTGGAACAATTTGTTTACTTCTTTCTTTTTCCTCTCTTTTTCCCTCTTTCCTTTTAATTAATATAATTTTTTTTCTTGATAAATAAAATGAATTTGGAACAACGTAACTTCCTCTGCACTGTTTTAGAAGGAAAACTATGCCTCAGAGGGAACTGCACAATTTCTGCATGACCTCTTTTTTTTTTTTTAAATATTTATTTGGATTTGGGTTAGATAGACATTTTGTCGTCAGATGACTCATTTTTATCCACTGGTGCATCAGTCAATTGCCCATAGAGTCTCAGACACCACAAATGATCATGTGTTAGTGGAAATTTAAGTTCAATTTCTTATCTTCATGGAAAAAGAAAAGAAGAAGGATGACTCATTCTTCCTTCTTTGTGTTTAGTTGATAGGGTCGGAGGAAAACAAATTATAAAATGAAGAGACTTATCACCTATTTTTGTTTGATGTCCTTTAAGGATGGAAGAACAAATAAATTCATATCATCAATTAAATTAAACCATTAAAACCTTATATGTTGAATTTGTATAGTACATTCATATTGGTAGTTTATATGAAGGACAAAAATAAAAATACAATATCAGTCTCTCATCAATATATTAATTTTCCTTTCCTCCTTCCACTCTTGTATGGATAGATTAATTAATTAAGTGAGATCTGAACGATGAAATATATTTTACCATCTTTCTAGCACAATTTACATGCTACCAAGTAGGGGAAATAGTCTCCACTCTATTCTTAATTCTTCTGGCTTCCTTTCTTCGTTCTTTCCACCCTTAGGATAGTTTTACAAGATTCCATAGACATTTACATTGGTTATGACTTATTAGTGGATGCATTAGCAGCAGTCGAAGGTTTTTCCCACTACAAATTTTGTCATTATCCAGTTGTATCACTATCAATCCTATCATTATTCATCTTCATAACCACATCACTTGTAATTCTGTCAATATCTATTTCCATCAGTATGGACCTCTCTATTACCTAACAAAATGCCATGGTTGATGTTGAATCTATGAGTCTTTAGTAATTTGTGTTGTTGCTATTTTCTTGGAAGAGGAAGAGAAATTGAAGGGACTGTCTCCAGTAATGTTTGAAAATTTGCTGAAGCCATATCAGATTAATTGGCAAGAGGTATTATTTCTATCCATCTTAATAGTTTTGAATGTTGTTGGCATCATAGTGAATTCTGTTGATGTCTTCTATCAAACTTATGCTTCTTTTACATTCTTTAGGAGGGGACCATAGCCTTATAATGATCGGTTGCATTATAAACCATTGGACAAATATCCTGCACCGTGCAACTTCCCAGACTTCGGTTATATTAGAATGTGCAATTTGTGATCTCTGCTTTCATTATTGCACATCAAGAGCTGGGAAAAGATATATCCTCTCTAGCGGTGTTCGGCTTTGTGGAGACCACGCTAGACTCTATCATTGGAGACAATGGTGGAGATCATACAACATATACTAGAGATGTGAAAGAGGAAACTTACTATCAGCTGGTTCTGTTGACAATAAATTTACAACAGGTGCTGCTGCAGCATCTACACCCTCCAAATCATCAGGAGCATTTTCGGAAAGGTCTTCCACATCAATCCCTCTCTCTCTTTGTGAAAACAGAACATGACCGGCCTCTCAATCATCTCTCTTCCTCTCTCACTCTCTTTGAAAACCGAATCCATGATCAGAAATCGCTAAAGGTGGCCGAATCTCCTCTCAGTGGAAGGAGATCACAAGCTACGATCTCCTCCGTAGTGTTCGATCTTCTTGTTTGTCGGGAGGAGATCGTCGTTATTGGGAGGAGGTCGGCATACCTCTTTCTCCCTTTTTTCTCTGCTCCCTTTCAAATTTTTCTCCATTTTTTTGCTGGTTTGTTGGTTTGAATGGTTATGCTGGATTGAAAATGGTGGTTGGGTGGTTTGGATGCTTAACCGAGATGTGTTTTGGGGGTTTGATATGGTATGTCAATTAGGATACTCTTGGTGGTTGTTGAAAAATAAGGTGTGGAAGAAATGGGTGTTCAAGAACGAGGAGTTGAAGAAAATCATGATTTTTTTTTTTCCTTATTTGAAGTAAAAATCATGATATTGATCTGTAAGTTTTTTCTGCTTTGATTTTTCTTTCTTTTGTCCTTTATTTTGGGATTTTGGATGTTGGGTTTGGGTATTTTTATTTATTTTTTAATTATTTTTTTAAATGATTTTTATAAATTTTTACGATATTTTTAATAATTTTAATTATAATTTTTAAATATTAATATTATTTTTATTAATACTGTAAGGGTATAATAGTCATATTTAAGGTTCATAAATACATGGTAGGGTACGATATAGACACCCTATTGTGGTACTATATGGTACGGTCGGCATGCATTATACGGATATATGTACAACAAATGGTTTAAAAAAATATAAAAACGTTAATTTTTAATAGTTATTTTTAAAAAACATTATTTATTTACATTTTTTAAATTTGTTAATATTTATTTTATATTAAATAAATATTTTTTTTATTTTACTTAATTTATTTTTATTTTTTAATGTTTAATTGTTTCTCTTTACAACTTGGAGTGCAATCACAATAAAATAAAAACACCCAACTCTATTTCTCTCTATTTTTTCTATAACACCCCCTACCCGCCCTTTCACCAGACGACTTCAAGGGGCGCTACAATCATATCTCTTTTACAAAATCTTTCTTTATAAAACCATGTATTCATTTATTTCACATCAAAATACGAATTTCAAAATCAATTTTACAAAACGATACAAAATCCTTTTTTTTTTTTCAAATGGAAAAATTGACAGAGTTTCCTCTGAAATTCGGACTTTCCCAACCTGTTACAAATCATCATATTAATATCAAAAACAAAATGTTCTACAAACATATTCAATAACTGAAACCAAACTCCGTTTGGTTCATCATTTTCCATATACACAACATTGTCTCAAAATATATACACAACTTGATTTTCTTTATCAAAAACACTCTTTTTAAATCCAAATACATATTTATATGCGCACAAATACAAATTGCAACTTTTGTATACAAAACCAAAGATAATATATATATAAACCCAAAAATGAATATGGAAGGATAGATGTGACTGTCTTAGCTCACTGCAGATGCTTTCTTTTCAATCTTCGCCTTCCTTATGCAACCTCCTACCTACGCGCGGAAATTCCAACGCGCTAAGCATATTTGCTTAGTGGGTGTACACAAAACTCAATATTTATTTTTTTTTTTTCACACAATCAGTTTGTAAAATCAATAACAAATATATAAAATCAATAATAAATATCACAATTTATCATATCTCAATTTAATATTCAAAAGAAATTTAAAACGATACATTGATCAAAATAATTCTCATAATAACTTTTCATGCCCCTAGTAAACACAAGCACGATACCATGGACTGGTAGTCGGGTATTCCGGCATCGGACACTCGGTGACTACCCGCCGGACTATCATATAATCATGTATATTCGGGGCCGGACACTAGGTACCTCTCACAACCATCGAATTCACTGTAACTTTTAACTATAGTCGGTATAGAATCAAACGGCGTAGTACTGCTCTTATGACCCATTAATGGCATGCCACTCCAATCCCCACCTATCTGTGTCAAAACTTACTAGGGCTTGAATAACAATTTATTTTCAAAATTCGTTGGGTTGATTTCATTTAAACTTTCGGTTTCTAATCATTTTTCAAACAAAATCTGACAGCATAAAGGCTGCATTTCAGAGGTTTCCAAAAAACCTGAAAATATGCAATAACACTTCTAAATATCTCATCAACTCAACCCAACTACGTTTTCCCACAATCACACAAATCAATTTTCAAATTCATCATTTCGTTTTTGTCACAATCATATAAATCTCATCAATTATCGCAATTCAAAATAATATATTTCATCAGACATATATCAAAATATTCACAAACAATATTTCAAAGCATTAAAGTATTCAAAAATCGATAATATTCTATTTATAAAAACAAATTGAATAAAATGTACACCAACCTTATTTTCCAACGGAAGTTCACACTTTCTCATTTCCTTTACTTTGGCTTCCGTCAGCTACCTCCTCTCCTGGATTTTCAAATAATACATAAATACTCAATGAAAGCTTATTCCATAATTTAAAATGCATGATTTACTATTCCTATTTGATCCAAGTATTTCCAAATCGCACCAAGCTCCATTAGAACTCATTTAACCTTCGAAATGTAATTTTTGACTTTTAATCATCTCATCAATTACTCACCAAAATATCAATACTAACCATTATTTAAATGAGTTCCAAGATTGTAAAACTAACCTCCTTTAGCTTAGTTTTTTGCTTCTAACTCGATTATCTAACTGGGATTGACTTGAAGACTTGGATTGGATGTTGAAAATCACATAAAATCACTTAATTCCTATTTATTTCCACCTTGTTTGTGTTAGGCATTGTGCCCTAAGAGCTTGTAATTTGTAAACGTTTAAATAAATTATAAATAAATAAAGTTTATTTTATTCAAATTAATGTGCATTTATGAAATGTTTGCTTCATACGAATATCATGTAACATCCATGATTACTTATGTAGTCTCAAACTAAGTATGTAAGTGTTATATATAAGAGGATTTAGTTTGAGATTAGTAATCTAAAGAGTCCGTAGAAAGCAAACAAAGCTGGGTACTTTGTTTGTGGTAAATCTACAACTGCGGTCCATTTCGTATTTGATACGATAATCTTATCCGGGATTGTTCATATGACGATATGAAAATGGAGGCACTTATATAATAGAGATTATATTGGATTGGACCACGATAAAATGAATTTCTTATTAATATCCGTTAAACAAAGAAATTCTTCTTTATCAAGTAGATGATCATATATGGATTGATCTTAATCCTGAGTGTTTAATGGACTCCTATTTGTTGGGTCATGTCTTTTGATTTACATGGGTGAGACTGTTATAGATTTACGGTCAATATGCTTCGTACTTTGGAGATGTGATTTAATAAGTGGCTGGGAACATTCTACACAATAGTGGAATCCACTCCTTCTTGCGAGAAGTAGATGAGTAGTTCCCTTAAGTGTTGATTCGGGTCTTGAACAATAAGAGCGCTCAACTTTCTGTTTATGAGTAAATGGAAAGATAAATTCATAAGTTGTTATGGATATATTGTTCATTAGAGAATCAATGGTACTTAATGGAACAAGATATAATTAGAGAGGCGTAACGGATTTTAATAACCTAGCTCTAATTACGAACTACTCGTGGAGGATCGAACCATATGAAATGATTAAATCGATGGACACTGAAAATTCAGATTGTATAAAACATCTATAATTTTGAGAGTGCAACCTTAAGTTTTTAGTGGAGTAACTTTAAGGTTAATAATAGTGAATTATTAATTAAAGAGTTTAATTAATAATTCTGATATTATTGGAGCTCAAATTGTAGGTCCATTTGGTCCCCTTGCTAGCTTACAACCACATAAAGAAACAAGTTGAAGAATATAATTGGATTGTCCGATTATTGGTGTACATATAAATTTATGTACATGTTCATAAATTATTTAAATAATTTGATTATTTAAATATTTATAATTATTTAATTAATGGTTAATTATTTAATTATTTGTAGAGGTCATGGGTTCAATTCTAAATGATGTCATTAAATTAATTATGATTTAGAATCATTTAATTTAATTAAAAGTCATTTAATTAATTAATGGAAATAATAATTTTAATTGGAATAAGATTCCATTTAAATTATATAGTAAAAGAGTTTTAATTTAATGGGAATTAGATTCCATATTAAATTAAAAGAATACAACTCTAATCCAATAAGGAATTTGATTCCATATTGGATATAAATTAAGTCTTTCAATTTAAATAGGAATTTGGATTCCTTGTTAAATAGGAAGAGCCCTAGTTTACCAATATATAAAAAGATGTTTTTATGATTGGTGAGAATAGTGGTGATTGAGAGAATTTTTGGCTACTTGAACCAAAAATTTCCATTGATTAAAAATCACCTAATAACCATCTACTTCAAAAGGATCTTCAAAAGATTGTGCCCACACACAGTTTCTTTTGTGAAGAGTCATAGCAAGGAAGATCAGGTGGTGAAGAATCTGCGAATCAAAAGTGATCAATTCAATCTTCATGCAAGGTAAGATTCGATCTTATGAATTAATTATTGAATCGTTATTACTAGCATCAATTGGGCATGTTTTATTTGAAAATTTTTAAGATTCACGTTTCCGCATTCGAATTAAAATCGATATTTTTCCCTTCAGTTTGAACACTTCCTATTTTTCTCTCTCACTCTTGGCTTTGGCTTTGCTTGTCTCGGTTTTAATTGTTTTGCTCTCGGTTTTTGGCTTTTGTTTGATCTCGGGTTAGTTTGCTTCTCTTGTTGTTTTGTTTCTCTCATTTACGGCATCTTATTCTTGTTCATTCCTCTCAAATGGACGACATTCATTTCTTCTCTTTGATTTCATTTGAAATGGCTTATATATCATTGCATTAGAAAGTGAAATTGCCATTGGTGTTCCATTTATTCACAATTTTGCCACTCTTGCATGTGTGACACTTGTCACACATGCATTCCATTGCATGACAAATGTCATGCATGCATCTTGTCCTCACGCCATGTGTCATTCATGTCTTGATTTCTTTGCCACGTGTCAATTGTGCATATCTTTTCGTATTTTCGTTTAATACGAGCTTTCCGAAAACATTCCTAACAGGTTACTCTGAGATCTCTTTGAAACTTCCCTTAAATTTTCTGGGGCCTATATTCAAATTTCTCTTGTCCTTCCTGTAGTCTCCGAAACTCCTAAAAGTCATTCCATGCCTTGATTTAGGTGTCTATAATCTCATAGTTAACTTTAACACGCTTATTGATATAAATCTGATTTAAAATCCGAATTTCTTTTTCGAGAGCATCTTTTAGGATTCTGAAATATTTTTAAACTTTTGGATATTCACTAGGGATCTCGATTAAACTATTATTAATATCTGGAATCCTTTCGTAATTCTAACGGGATCCTAAAATATTTCTACTCCACCCATGATTCAACAATTATAAACTTATACACATAATAATAATAAAAATGATATTCATGCTGAATAATTCGGGGTGTTACATTTTATAGTGTGAAGTTTACAACAAATGGAAGGTAAGAGAATGTGGATTAGGACAATGGAATTGTATCAGATGGGAGCTCTAAATTCCCCTTGTCAACTACAGTCTACAGGTTCAAACTATTTCAACAAGTATGGCTTTGAAATTTGACACAAGGCTAGACAACGTGCTTTGCAGTTTTGTTCAGAAATAATAGTGATTATTTTTGATCTGTCAACAGAAATACATATCTTATACATGTGTACTAGCTCCATAAGCAAATGGAAAATAAAGTTATTTTTGATTCACGAGCATTTGATACTAAAGAAAAGAAAAAGAATGATACTGATGGTCAATATCACGTAAAATTTTATTGGCACAAATTTGTTGACCATAGAGCTTTAAAGCTTGCTAGCTGCAACCCTAACTAATGAGTCTCTAGACCTCTTTTCAACTGCTTGAAAAAGCTGCTTGACTGCATCTTTTGGCACATGACGAGGCTGGCATCAACAATGAGTGTGGTTCCATTCACATATTTACCTTAACAAATTTATTAACTCAGATTAGTTTCCGGCACAGAAGAAAAAGTACAAAAGATGCATGATCCACTAGTGGTAAGAGGGCAATGATCCATTTCTCAACAAGTAGCTATTTAATAGTGTCATTTTAAGGCACTGCACAATCATAGAAACTACTCAAAAGATACAAATTCTCAATTGTATACGCTATTGGTTTCATGTGTCATGCATGTGTACATGCAAGTATAATCAAAGACGTCATATTCAGATAATTGCAAAAGCAAATAGGATTACTAAGCAGCATCAGAAGCCAGGTACAGAGCAGACGTAGCAGAGATGTTTTAACATGAAAATTATTTAACCATACAGCAAACAAGTATAAACGCATGTGGCAAACCGTGTCTGCAGATACATGTATTTGATACCAAGATGCTGTATTCAAAATTGTCCCACTACTAGCTGAACCTCTTCCAGGTGCTCCCTTTCAGAAATATTTAAGTGCTTCACGGCACAATAGTGAATGTTCTCACAGCATGGATATCCATAACTGCAGTGGTGATTTAAAGTGTATTCATTTAACTAAATAACTCTGAGCAGATCATCTGCAGTTGATCCTTTAGCAGACATGACATTTTTCTTTCAATAAGCAATCTATCAAGAAAGAGTTAATACAGTCAGTGTTTAAACATAGAACCTGTTTTAAAGTGTCAATATTCTGAACCATAAACCATCCATAAACATCAAACTGAGAACATGGAAGACAGCAGTCTACTGAGATACGGAGGAGGAAAAAATGAGATTGAAACACACCCTTTTTTATTACATTACTTTAAACTTTCAATGACAAAAGTTTATATCCAAATTCAAGAGTGAACCACAGCTAAGCATAGTTGTCAAAACAATTACATCAACCCATACTTCTACCTAACACCATCAACATTGGTGACTGACACAAGTAACTCAAACAAAATCAACTTAAACCATTTGAATCTAACTAAACAATAGTTATAACATAACAAAAGAAAAAACCATAAACCAGAAAGTAAACAAGGCACAGCAAGCACACTGCAGTTGCCTGCACCAGAACAAAACAGCATCAAAACAAAACAACAACTTTGGAGTCTCTTAGAAAACTTTTAATCTTTAACATAAAGCCGTTTGGGGACAAATCTTCTGCTGATACAAGAATATTTCCAGCTGCAGCATTCACAGGAATGTCCAGCCGTCCAAAATGCTTGAAAGTTGACTACACAACCCTTTTCGCATCTTCCTGCTTACAAACGTCCCCCTCGAAGCCAACAGCCTTCAGAGAAACATCAGATGTTAGGAATAGTCAACTCTTTTTATCAACCCCGAAAATCAAATAAATTAAACCAGAAACTTCGATTAACGTCAGTGAAATAACACCATAGCATCCACTCTCAGGATCCAAACATTGTTTAGAAAGCAATAACTACCAGAAGATACAGCTACTGCCATTGAGTGAACCCCAGTAAACAGAGAGCTGAACCAAGTCAACTAAGGCTCATCTTCTACATAATGTAATTGTGTACGTTCACTCTTCGAATCAGTCGTCCTAAGCTGCCTAACAACTGAATTGCAATTCAGTAATGAAAAATATAAAAGAAAAATAAATATATAATTGACAATTTAACAAGACAGAACTTCAAAAAACTGATTCGATCAATTAAACTACCATACTTCCCTGCCTTATCCTCTTTTTCACATGGTAAGTAACTCAAGTCTCGATCAATTAAATTGTTCAAACATCAGTAAACTCTCATCAACTAGAATCACAAGCATATTTGAGAAAACTCCTAAAACCAAAAGGAATGCATAAATTTTTCAGACAGCAGAAAATTTAAACTTTAACATGAAATTCTACAACTTTAACTGGTGTTCTCCTACACAAAACCCACCAAAAAAAACAAGTAAAAAAAACCCACATAGTAAAACACATCACCAAGCAACAAAAGCACAAGAAAATGTTCAAAACACAAACACATAACTGACAGACAGCCATCCAAACCAGATAAAAATCCAAAGCAACCCGACTCCATAACCAAATTGAACAAAACACAACAGCATGCAAATGAAATGATTAAAAAAAAAAAAAAAAACCTTGAAAAGCAAGAGCATAATTGATAGACAGAACCAACCCAAATGGAAAATAAAAGGAACCCAGATGAAAAGACCGTAAAAAAGAGACTTTGATGCCAAGAGATTGAAGAGCATAGACAGCAGAGTAAAGGACTTGCTTTCTTCTACCCATGATAGCAATGGAAGCTCATGTCTACCCAACTCCGTAGACATCTCCAAACCGATTCCAGACCCACCCCCCGTTATCAAAGCTACCTTCCCTTCCACTTCATCTTCCTTGAATGGTGACTCCATCATTTCTCCACTACAACAACAACAACACTATGGTACAAGCAAAAGAAGAGAAATTTTTATAATTTTTTACAATGTGATGTTTGTTTTGCGTTTAGAACTAATCAGCATTGGCATTCTTTAGCAAAACTTACGTCTATCTTTGCTCAAGAAACAGACTTTTATTCCACTTGAGTGGGTAACCGAAAAGGGTATGCGGAATTGTATTTGTCGTTGTTAGTGTAAGGAACCGAAAAGGGTATGCGGAATTGTATTTGTCGTTTTTAGTGTAAGGGACCGAAAAGGGTATGCGGAATTTGAGAAATGGAGTTGAGGAGTATTGTAATCGTACCGCCGTATTGTTGTTCGGATTTGCAGTGTTTATGATGTTAATAAATGTTGCATTGGATTTGCAACCTTGAATTTTATGCTCTTGTTTTTGGAATGAAAATGGAGTTCAGCTTCTCAACTTGATGGGCACACAAACGAAAAAGGGAAGGGGGCCATTTTCATGTATGCCCAATGCAGTCCAAGCCCATTTTGTTGTTGTAATTTATACGTTGTCATATTATATTAACCATAAATTATCGTCTTATCATCTCGCAAATTCATTTTCTCCAAACCTAGCAAGAAGATACTAGTATTAGATTATTCCAACTCCATTTCCAACATCTATCTAATTGTCTTTTTCTTTTCTCCTTTTATGATTGTAATTAGTGATGCAACCAAGAATTTATATGGGAAAAAATTTGATTTTTACAATTTTTTCCCTACCATTTTCACAATATTTTTATCCTTTTATATGATACGTAAAAAATTAGTCCAAACCCAAAATAGCATGAGATTTTATTTTAATTTACCTGCTGAAATTATTAAAAAGTAATGAGGCAGTGACTTTGTAATTAGATGATAACATAAAATAAGATTGAACATAACAATATCGATTGTTGAAATTATTATCATATTATTGTTATGTTCCAAATAAGTATTACAAGAACAATACCCAATGATAACACACGAAAACCCAAAAAATAAAATTACGAAAAGTTTAAAGGTAACTAAACGTAAACATAGAATTGATTTCTTTATTCATACAATACGTAACACTTGGCGGAATATTTGGCGAAATGTAGCATCAAGTTGAACCGGAAATGCAAAGCCACTGACCAATAAAAAGAGCACTACAGTTTAGATTGGGGTTTACGGAGATGAAGAATTCATTTGTTAATCCGAATTGTTGTTCAATTGCAAAGCATGTGTCTCCACTTACTACTCCAACCACTCCATTGCATTGTGGGCTCGCTGCTCATTACATGTCAAATACATAAAATTGTTATATTTTATGGATCTTTCTAAATATATAAATTAATATAGATTGAAATATTAATCTAAACACACAGAAGGAATTGAGTGCGTAGTTTATTATTTGAACTTTCTCTTATATGACCTACCAATCTATGGTATTTAAATTCTAATAATAGTCTAATGCGGACTTACCAGCAAGCATTCTACCCTCGGCAATGGAGATTATGAGAAATGCAGACATAAGCAAAAACAAGTTAAAAAACATTGGTGTTTTGTTGTTTGCCTTAGCCATGTCACTAGCTCTCTAAAATGGAATCAAATTGTCGTTGCTTTAATTTGTGGGTTTTGACTTCCCATCACCATTGCTATTTATAGAGATTTGTATATACATGAATAAAATAGATCAGCCAAAAATCATTGTTATTAAAGTTTTAATAGTTGTGGCCGGTTTTATCTCTGCAGTCCATACAATGCAACTTTGTGAATTCCATTATTTGGAATTTTGTGTTTCTTCATATGCAATATCGGTAACATTGGACCGAATGCATTGAGAAGGAAAAGAAAAGTAATCAAAATTTATCATATTAAAATTATATAACTTTTGGTATAACAATAATCATGTCATGGTGAAATATATGATGAATTCATGCACATCTATATGAAAGGAATATATGCAAATGTACAAGTGTTTAAACAATAAAGATAAACCTCACATACCTACATTAATACAGTGATAATAATGAGCATGAAATAGACAATAATAATAAAAGTTTACAATCAAATTAAATTTCTTCGCAGAAACCTGCAACCCAACGATCGTCACAATGTTCATATATATATATATACATATCGAGTCCCCTTGGATATACTTGGGGATTTATACACTTAATAAAAAAAATAAGTGATTACATTTTAAAATTACTAAAGTAATTTATTATATATTTATTATATCTGATTATAACTAAATGAATCAGATCTTATTTAGAATAATCGATAAGTAGAATCATATTTACTGATTGTAATCAAACAAGAGCTTGTTTCAATAGAAGAATTTCTTAGCTGGCAATATCAATTATGAGATTGAATTGCATGATGACTATGTATCAAGGCAGAATAATGACCTGGCACGGATGACACAAAATGACTAGAGTTGTTGTTGTATTGAGAACGAGACCCCACAAAGATGGCACCGAGATGTTGTCGAGTTTCAATACTGAAAGTCACCATCTCAACGGTTGACAATGTTCATTTGTTCACTTTCAAGGAATAGAACTGTCAGAAAAATTCTAACATTGATGTCAACCTATGGAAAACAATGGGACATATGATAAATTCTTACCGATATAGATTTATCCATTTGCAAATCTGAATGCAAATAATGGTTATTGAATAACATAAAAATAGATTCATGAACAGGGAAATTATATTTGTTGTTAGACAAATTAGCATCAAAATAAAGTTTCGGTCGCAATATAATTAATTGGGCTTTAAAATAATGCCTTGGGCTTGTGAGCCTTTTCAAATAAACCCATTAATTGTGGATTGTGCTGGGCCTTAACAATGAATTTGTCAAATACTTGAGGAGAGTGGCACAATTAGAAATCACTATGGATTGCTGGGCTGAGAGTGTCTATATTTGTAATTTTCTATTTCTTTTGGCAAGCTCTTTAAGATTAGGTGAAGGATAACCATGTTACCACTCAAGAATATGATTTTTACACCCATATTTAATTGAAAATATTTATTACAAAAATAACCTTTAATAAAATGACTAATGAGGACAAAATAATTTAAATTATTCCATACATCCACAAAATATATTAGACCCAAATTCTATTTTATTAAGTTTCAATTGTTTGTCCCCATTGTCTTCTAATCTTATTCTTCTTAATTTTCTCAACTAGCCTCAAATTTGTTTTCAATACGGTACAACTCAGACTATGACTCTCATCCAATTATTTCATCTCATATATTATTCCAAGTATCTTCATCTTCATCTACATATATTGCCAATAAAAGATGAAACAACAAAGATGAGGTCTAAGGTTTTTTTTTTTTTTTTTTTTAAAGCATATTCATCTTGGAATAATAATTTTGAAAGTAATGCTAACAATTGCTGATTAAAGAATTTATTGATAGCACTCCCAAATATTCATATGATCAGTTTGTTGGGGCTTTTGTCTCTGTTATTTTTCTTACAATATCCTTTTTATCCACAAAAGTTAATATTTGAAACAATGATCACGATATCAAATTCATTAGAGTTTGTTGGAGTGTTTTTTAATGATAGATTTTGATGAATTTAATAGATTCCATTAGATTTTGTTAGAATTTTATTTAGAATTTGTTGGATTTTTTACATATATTTAAATGGAATTTGATATATTTAAATGAAATTGTTAATGATTTATTTTTGAACAAAAAATTCATATGATGACTAGTATGTTGTAAAACTTAGCCTAACTTTCACCATTTGTATATATTATTGTATTTATATAAATCATATTAATGAAAATTTTGATATTGTAAAAAGATATTTGCTTAAATTTTATAAAAAGAGGAATAGAGGTAGTTGTTGAATTTTTTTTTTTTTTTTAAATTACTACTTTCAACAATCCCAAAATTTTAGTTTTTTTTTTTTTTAAAAAATGAAATCCTAAATTAAAAAATATAACAACTATGAAAAGAAGTGCATTATAGAAGTTCGAAAAAACTATTCTTTGTAATTGTCATTGTTGTCAATATGCGCCCTAGCATCTCTCCACATGTTTGTAGCTATACTAGCTCTCTATTAGTTAACGTTTTCTCGTTGTTGCTCTTGCGTTTGAAAACCTACGTCAAATTCCTCTTCATTAGTCGGTGGTGATGAAGATGAAGAAGATTCATTATCCAATTCACTAGGAAATTCATAAGATCAACATTCCTTACGAAGAAAATTATGTAGTCCTGCACACGCCAACACTAGATCTGCTTGTGTTCGATATGGGAATGGAGGTGCGGATTTAAAAATTGTGAATCTTGATTTAAATATACCAAATATCCTTTCAATAACATTTCTTAGGGAAGAATGATGAAGGTTGAAAAACTCAACCTCATTTTCAAGGTCACGACCTTGAAAATTAAAATCTTGGAGATGATATCGAACACCCTTAAATGGAGCTAAGAATTGACGTCGATTTGAAAATCCGCAATCCACTAAGAAATATTTGCCTGTTCAATGCATATATAATTATTATGTAATGTATAATCTATTGTCAAATTAATTTCTAACAAAAAAATTATAATTAAAATGAATAATAAATTATTACCATGTGGCACTTTAAGTCCATTCCTTCTTAATAAAGCATCATTCAGCACTCGTAAATTATAAGCTAACCCTTCCCACCCACTAAGCACATATATGAATTCCAAATCGAAGTTACAAGCTGCTAATACATTTTGTGATATTGTTCCATGACGATTGCGATAGCTGCTAACATCGCATTCAGTTACCATTGTTGGTATATGTGTGCCATTGATAGCTCCAACACAAAAATCAAAGTTTACATATTAATAAATTATAATAATAGTTACAAGAATAACTATATTATTATAACTAATAACAATATTATTTCTCCCTATCACTCTCCCTTTGCTCCATTAGGTTACGGACTCCTAAAAAATCAGTGGCAATTGAATCAATGGCTGGAGAAATCATTTCTATAACATCACTTCGGTTATTCTCAAATGAACTAGATTCTTCGCAATCAATTCTATTCCTCTTTTTATGACTAGTGCTCTTTGAATGAACCTCTAAACTCATGCTTTGATAGTAGTTGGGTGAAGAAGATCATTTAAGTGGTGCAGCTTGGTGTGACGATTCATGTTAATTTTCCACAAATGCATTATTATTCTCATCGTACATATAATCTTCAATATTGGTATGTCTATCTTGAACTCCAAGTATTCTTGCATCGGTATCATCACCCAATCCAACAATTAATGTATCTCCCTGAAGTAGTTGCATTCTCAATTACAACCCTTAAATCATCATAATATACATAATTTTCTATGTGAAACTGTCGTTCTTTTGGATGACGCTATAAGAAAAACAAAAATAAAAAAGTTAATATATAAAACCTAAAAAACTAAATACTTATCAAACTATATATATACATATATACAAAAATTCAAGAACCTTACTTTAAAATAGTTTTCTCATACTTTTTCACTAGCAGTGAATCTCTTCATGATTAGGTCTCATCCAAAGTTAGAGCTATGATATATAAGTTCAATATATCTTTGATATTATGTCTTAAACCATTTCAATCGACTTTGATAATTATTGTAAATCTTATTACAATTAAGTTTTCGATTGAGAATAGAGAGTATTGATGTTTTCACTGTTTGCTTGATTAGCAATCCATTAGCATCACACCATCCACAATTGACAACTTCAACCATAAGTTTCAATAATAAATTGCTTTGTTCCACAGTCCAACTGCTATAATTTCCCCCAACTTTGCCTTTCCCTTTCTCATTTCCCTAGCAAAATTTGAATCCATGTAGCCTCTAACAATAAACTCCGATCCTCCATAACATTATGTAACATTTAAGGATCCTCTAATGTATCTTAGAATCCTCTTCATAGTATTCTAGTGCTCTTTATTAGGATTCGTCATATATCGACTAACCACTTCCACTGCTTGTGCAATGTCCGATCTTGCACATATCATAGTGAACATTAAACTTCCCACTGCTGATGCATACAACACTCGAGACATTTTCATCCTCTCCGCTTCATTGCTAGGGTTCATACCTAAGGATAATTTGTAATTCACAAGAAGAGGGGTAGAAATTAGCCTATAATCTTGCTTGTTGAAACGTCATAAAATCTTTCTTAAGTAATTTTTCTAAGAGAGCCAAATCTTCTTATCTTTTTTATCTCGGTGAATTTACATCCCTAGAATTTTGTTTGCTGGTCTCTAATCCCTTCATATCAAACTCCTTAACCAACTGTGCCTTTAATTCTTGTACTCGATCTTTGTTGGGGCCTGCTACCAACTTGTCATCCATATACAACAACAAAATAATGAAATAATCATTATCTCCAAACCTCTTATAGTATGTATAATGGTCTGAATTAAGTTTGCTGTATCCAAGACTTATAATGAAGGAATCAAATCTCTTGTACCAACACTTCGATGCTTGTTTTAAACCGTATAAAGATTTATTTATCCTGCAAACTAAGTTTTTCTTGCCTTGTTCAATAAAACCTTCTGGTTGGAACATATAAATTTCTTCTTCAAGTTCTCCATGAAGAAATGCAGTTTTCACATCTAACTGTTCTAAGTGTAGATCAAATGTAGCACACATTGCTAGGACCACCCTTACTGTTATAAGTCGAACCATCGAGGAAAATAGCTAATTGAAATCCATCCCTTTTGAGCATATCCTTTCACCATCAATCTTGCACGATACCACTCTACTTGGTCATTGCCATCCCTTTTGATCTTAAGTACCCACCTATTTCCAATAGCTTTTCGACCTTGTGGTTAGAGGTACAAGTGCCCAGTGTTTTGTTTTTATGTAAAGCTTCAATTTCTTCTTACATTGTCGTCATCTATAGAAGTGCATCTAAGTTGCTTGTAGCTTCATAGAAAGTTGATGGCTCTCTATCCTTTGTTCGAAAAGAATGTGCAACATTGCTCTTCGTAACATACTCCGAATACTATACTGGTGGTATTTTCTCTCGAGTTGACCATCAAATTTCTGAAGCCTTGGTCTTAACTGATCCTTGTACTTCGTACTTTGGTTCTGTTTCAGAAGAACCTAAATTTTCATGTTTTGAATTATTTTCCATCTGTATAATTGTAGTCTCTTAATTTCTTTTTGAAGTGCTATCATCTTCATTTCTTTGAAGTTGATCTTATACAAAGATAATATCCCTACTGATGATAACCTTATGGGCAATGAGATCCCTATAGGCATACCCCTTCACTCTATTAGCATACCCTAAGGATATACATTTCTTTGATTTTAGATCAAGTTTTGTTCTTTCTTGAACATTATTCATCATGTACACAAAATATTCAAACGAATGTAAAGTAGAATAATTAGTGGGTTTACCGGTCCACATCTGCATTGGTGTTTTCAACTCAATCGTTGTGGATGGACATCGATTTATCATATAACAGGTGGTCTTCACTGCTCCTGCCCAAAATGACTTGGGTAAATTTGCAGTCTACCCCCAAATCAAACATTTGTTCATCCTTGAGCAAATCCGGAAGACACAATAAAACGAAAAAAGTAAAAAAAAAAAAAATCACACAAACAAAATAAATGGATGAATACTTGAATTTTCATCACAAAGGTTAGCAAAATTCCATACCCCCAAACCTAACCTTTGCTCACCCTCGAGCGAACCCAAAGACAACTAAAACCTAAAACAAATAAAAACAAAAATAAATTCATTTTCGTAGGTAAACACGATGACATTTAGCGTATGTCATAAGCCTTTAAACTTCTAAATGTTTCTAGCAGGAGAAGTTATAATCTTCTAAGGGTTTACCAGTTACGATACCCATAATGTCTTTACACAAATCATGGAGCATATAAGAGAATCGTACTAGAATGCAAGCTAACAACAATTCACATGCTCAATCAAGAAGTAGAGTGCAATCCTAAAAATCCAATTCATTCCTCCCATGTCTTGCGAATGCCATATTTAGAACTCTACAGATTCAAGAAATACACATTCAAGTGTCTGGATTCAGTTTGTTTCAATTTTAAGCCTCACAAGATATCTCTCTTTAAATTCACTAAGAACCTAGGTATAAACACTCTTACAACTCATGCGAGGTAGAAGTTATGCACAAGAAAATGTCAAATTTGTTACAATGCATGTGATAAATAATAGAAAGATGCTCATATGCATTCAAATAACCTCATGGAAGGACTCAGATGTCAACAACATGTCAAGCATTTTTTACCTCAACAAAATAGTTTAACTTCTCAAGAGATTAATTAGGTCCTTTTAAATTGTTGTAATAGGGTCAAATGTGAATGGTTTAAAATAAAGAATGATAAAATAGTATTCAAATGAACTTAGGATCACACATTGAGTTTTAAGAATTTGATTAATTAGACCCTGAACTCTTACAATGGGTTCACCCCCCTAAGCTTCATCTTCTTTTGACTTCTTTTCCAATTACTTTGCTTTTCAATTTCAATTTTGCTTTTGCCTCTCTCTCTCTCTCTCTCTCTCTCTCTCTCTCTCTTGTTTTTCATTCATTCTCGTGCTTACACATCCGATTTTTTTTTTTCTCATATCAACTGTAAGCATGCACAAAGTATTTCTCATCTACCACCACTTCAATTTTCATTAAATATATGCATTTTTCTTTCACCCCACCTTCTTTTGCCTAAATCTTACATCTCAAACATGAAGCTCTAAAGGGTAAAGCTAAATTATTTCGGGTTTGGACTTGGATTTTTGAAGGTTATTAAGAACAAAAACAATTAGGCTATTTATGTGTTTGCTTTCAAATTTGGCTAATAGTGCACACACATTCAGGTGGGGAAAATTATTTTGGTCTTTTACTAGTTTAAGCACACAAAGCCTAGAATCACTTCTCAGAAGTTATCAAACTTTTCATTAATAGTAAATGGTTTATTAGATGCAAAACATGTTATTTCCTTTCAATCAGGATTTATAGAGGTTAATCCATGTAATTAAAGAACATATGAAGAGAGTTTAAGAGTAGCAAAAGAAATTTCCCTAAGAAATAAATGCTTTGGCTCAAATAACTCACATGGTAAATCTCCACTACAAATCTTGGACTACTCAAACAAGCATCCTATCCACTACAATATCAAGAATGTGGACTTGAATGTGCATATGTGAGAAGACATAAATCTTTAAAGTATTCAAACAAAATCAACTAATTGAAATTCACATGCTTATCATCATCAATCCAACATCCAATTCTCAACTCAAAATATCCCACAATTTGTGAAGAAAACTAAACTAACCTAAAAATACATAATCTAATGCTAAAATAAAATAAAGTGGGCATCTTCAAACCTAAGTCTTAAGATATCACCAAATTAAAGCATGGCATAAGTGAAGTTAGGAAACTCCCCTCGCAAACTTAGGCTTGGTGAAGAAATGTTCTTGATATCACATTGCTCTTTTTCTTCTGGGTGCCCCTATAAAACAATAACAAACACAAAAATTAAAAATTTAAAAAACTCAGAGAAAATAAAATAAAAACATACTAAACAAAAAGAAAATTATAAACTCTTAGGTTGCCTTCTAAGCAGTGTTAGATTTAACGTCTTTAGCTCGACTTCTTTCATGACTCTCTCATCCTGATTTCCACGGGTAAGTCTTTACATAGAGGAATGACCTTTTCCCCTCACACTTGAACTTTCTCAAAGAGATTTTATTCTGAGCATTGAAGATGTGCCTTTGTTGGTGTGATGTAGGATGAACTTCCAAAAGCTTGTGCCCCTTCAACCCTTTAAGTCTCTTCCTAAATCGTCTTCCTCTCTTATATGTATGAAAGTGGAAGTTTCTCTTTCCTTCAAAGAACTCAGTGGTATCTAGTGGTAGTGCTTCTATCCACAAGTCTTCTACCTTATTGTTTTCCACATCAACCATAACACAATCCTCCTCTGTTTCTGGCATTTTGTTAGGCTTGAGTTCCTCATGAGTCACCTTTGTATCACGAACCCTTGTTATGATTTCACCATAGTGCACATCTACCTTCTCCTTAATGAATTCCTTATGTCGAATAAGAATTATATCCACCAACTCTTGTAACAGCAGTGGGTTCGAACACCCCCAAACCTAATCTCTTGGATATGAATTGTGATGAAACATATCGTGTAATTTCAACTCGAGATGTCTCCTCAAGTTCTTATTCTTGACTCGAGGTCTTCTTAAATTCATCTTCCTCTTCATCCTTGACCCATTCATCGTTAATTAGAGATTTAATTGTTGAAGTAAGCTCTTCATCGCTCATATTTAACAATTCACCAATGCTTCAGTCAATATCCAAACTCTACTCCTCCTTCTCCTTCTCATGTTTGCTTTCTGACTCACTAAAGAGTATTTCTTATTGACTGCTATTGAGTGCATTAATCAACCAATCCACCTAAATTTGTAAGTGTTGAATTGCAACTTCTTGTTCTTACAATAAAATGCTCGTCCTTTCCATGGACTTATCATTTTGTTCCATGAATTGTATAAGCTCTTCTTCTTCCTTCTTCGGATGTGTTTCTCATTGGCTACTATGACATGCGCTGTTGATCTATCTAAACTTGTATAGCCTGATAGTGTTGCATTGAAGCATGTTGTCCTTGTAGCATAGCCTGTTGTTCCTAAAGTAAACTATCCATCCTTTCTATGGATTGCTTGAACACTTCTTCTAGCATCGGCTTCTTTTCTTGAGGAGAGATATGAGGCTGCTGATGTTGTTCCTATGGTAGCATGTCATTTCTCCTCATAAACTTGTCATTCATCTCTATGGACCGCTTAAGCAATTATAAAAGCCTCTCTTCTATAGATGGTTACTCTTCTTTAGGAGGAATGTAGAACTAATGATCGTAGCCTTAAAAATGTAAGCCTTGGAATTTCATGAATAGTATTTTTGAAAAAATAGTGATCTTCGAATGAATAGTAGTATTTTCGTACGAATAGTATTTTCAGATGATTAGTATATTTGGATAAATAGTATTTTTGGATGAATAGTGTCTATATGAATAGTAATTTTTCTGGAAAGCAGACCCTATAAATCAAAAGCTCCGGAATGAGTATTAGAGTTTGAAGAAACTGGAACGGAGTGAAATGAGTCCGTTTGAATGATTTTCAAGAGCTCTGAAAGTTATTTACAAAAATACTTTTGCGGACGGAAATATGAATATTATCGATCGAAACTCCGTTTGAAATTTTTAAAGCATGGGATTGAGTGTTAAGACACTCAATTAGAGTGTTACATGGTTAATTTGATGATTAGATAACCATGAAATATTTTTGTAAATTATTTAGAGGTAATTGGGAATAATTCGAAATATGATCGAAAATTCGGAAGGATTTTTGAAAAATTTTTGAAAATTTAGGGAAGTGTCAAAATGAGTTAAAATACTCGAGAAGCATTTAGAAATTTAAATGATACTTCCGAAGGAAATTCGGATTGTAAGGAAATTAATCCAGAAATCGTTGAAGACGATTTAGTGATTTACGGAGAGTTGAAAAGGGGCATAAAATGATTTTTAAGAGTCACCAAAGCTACTAAGAATATATAGGAAGTCCGAATATAGGCTCCAGAGAATTCTGGAGAAATTTCAAAAAAAAAATGTCGAAAAAACTGAATCCGGATGTTCCGAAAAGTTGGAATGGATAAAGATAAGAAATGATAGACATGTGGGGCAAGGCACCATAGAAGAGTGACAAGTGGCACTAGTGGATAAGGATGAGAACACTCATCAAGTATTAAATGGAGGGCATTTTTGTAGTTTTAACAAATTTTAGGGTCAAATTGATATTATAACATTTTTTAGGGGTAAAATGGTAATTTTTCTGAACTTATATATATATATATATATATATATATATTTGGAGCCACAAATCAGAACCAAAAACAGAAGAAGTCGGCAAAACTTGGAGCAGCCATAGAAGAAAGAAAAACTGAGAAAAAAAAAAGAAAGAGAAAGAATAAGAAGAAAAAGGAAAGTCCGAGTTTCCAAGCGATTTCACCCTCTGTTCATGTTCAAAATCATCATCACACGTAGAAGATCAAGTGAGGATTTAGGTAAGTGGTTTCTAATGGATTTTATAGTTAGTTTGATGATGAAATTGTGGGGTATTGTCAAGATAATGTTGTAATGAGTAACAAATGAGATTATTGGCATAGATTAGAGTAGATTTTCATCAATTTGAGCTTAAATATGAAAGTTTTGTTTTTGGTGTAACATGTATGGGTGACGAAAATTAGTGAGTTAGGGTTAAGGTTTTATAGTATATTGTATGGAATTTAATTGATTTTGATTTTAAGACTTTAGGTGATTTATTTGGTGATTAAATGAAGCATTTAGGTGCGATTATTGAATTTAGAATGAAGAGAATGCATGAGTTTTGTATATATTAGTATATGAACAAAGTGAGAATTTAGTGTCATTTTCTAATTGAGAGTAAATGGTTAGTTGGTTGATTTTGAATGATTATGGAAGAATTTTAGATGAAATTGATATGATTATAATTGAAGAAAATAAAGGGAATGTGTAGTTGGGTTATAGACTAGTAAGTGGTCAATATGAGAACTATGGTGTAATTGAATTATTTTGATTCATGGATGAGTTTATATGAGATTTTATATTAGCTTGAGATGATTTGTTAGAAGAGAAATCAAATGTATGATGAATAAGGTTGTATATTAGTATATGGTCAAGTTATGTATATGTATGTGTTGTGTTGGTTTTGATGCTTGAATAATTTGTATGATGTGTTTGCTATGAAATGGAAGTGATTGGAAGTAAAAGAATTAAAGAAAATGATGATTTGGTGTGAGTTTGAATTTTAAGTAGTATAAGGGTGAATATGTTTTTAATTGAATCCATAGAGTTGACGAAGTTAAGTGGTGTTTTTGTGTGATTTATGGTGAATGAAGATCAATGGAATGAAACTAAATGAAATTGGTTGAGGTTAGTGTGAAAGTGATTAATTGTATGGAAAATGAAATTCTGTTAGAATAGGGTGTTGGATTTTAATGTGTTTAAGGGTTTTGATTGATGAATTAATTGGTATGGGAATAATTGATGGAAGGAGTTTTAATTAAATGGATGAATTGGTATGAAATTTAATTTTTGTTAGGTTGGAAGACACCTTGAATTTTAATTAATTCATGTGATTCTATAGGATATTAAAGTGTTTGAATGTGTTTGGTATTGAATAAACACCAATGGAATGGAAAGAAATGGAAATTAGAAAGTGTTGGATGAATTAGAAATGGAATTAGTTTTGATGTAATTGAAGTTTAGTTAAGGAAATGTGGATTTATTTTAATTATGGAATAGACATGTTATTGATGGATTTTTGGGCTTGAAATGGTGAATTATAGGTGACCAAATTAAAGTCCAAAAGTCAAGAAAAATGGGAGGATTGATTAGCCACCAAGTGATCAAAAATAGTAAGTGCAAAATTATATTTTTATCCTGTTATGTTAAGGTTGTTTTTATTGTGAAATAATTCAATTATTTTATGTTGTTATGGAAACTAATAAGTGATTTAAATGTTCCATTTTAATTTGAATTTGTTATGGTTTATGCAAAAAATAAATAAATAAATAAATAATATATATATATGCAATGAAATTTGATTTATATGCCATTCAAAATGATATATAGTTTTTATGAGCAAGTCAAATAAATGAAATTTAATTATGAATGACATAAAGAAGTTATTAGATTTTCAAACCCAATGGATTACACTATCTGTTATGGAATTGACGGTATCTGAAATATATATATCTATTTAGACCTGATCAGAATACCCTTGCGTGTATGGCAAGTCCTGGGATGGATTGTCACTAACTCTGGGGGGAATTGAGTCTGTCAGTCGAGTTGTGTCACCAAATATACGCGTGGGGTATTATTTCACTTCGCGCTTGAACTTTGGATTTAATCTGCAATGCGTTAGTGGGATGTCTTCTGTATATGCCAGAAAGTGTGAGGAACACTGGGCGTGAAGCATTGATGACTGTCACTAGTGCTGGAGATAGTTATTCGTTTTGCCCAGTACGTGTAACCATTATCTGTATGCTTCTGGAAATCCATTGATGGTTTTGAAATTATATGAAATTCCGTTATATTTGAAATTGTTTTGAAATTCTGTTATATATGAAATTTTATGAAAATTTCTGAAATTGATTACCATTTTTAATATAAATGTGTATCTGCTAATTCTGAATTTTATTATTTTGAATTTGAATTCTGTTATTATCAACTCTGAATTTATAATTCTGAAAACTGTAAGAAATATAAATTTTTATAAATGTTTTAGGGAGGTTACCCTTTTAGAAAAGAATTTAATTAGAAAATTTCGCACTTACTGAGCTTTTTAACTTATCTTTCCACGTTGTTTGTGAAAAACTTCCTCAGGTGTAGGAACGTGTGCTCGTAGTGCCGGACCTCTTACATGGGACTAGGTGGGCCAACTTCGACATGATGAGTTTTGAGATATCATATTCATGTATAATTTTCATATTTTATGAATGTATATACTTATAAAGAATTTTGATGCATATATTTTGTAAATAATGTTTTAGAACTTATATCGAAATTTTCATTTCAGTGAAATGGTTTTGAGTTTTATTTAAAAGCATGATTGTGGTTTGATTGTGAAAAATGAATTTAGGGCCTGAGACCCAAAAGTTGAGATGGATGTGCTATAGAAGTGTATAAAATTATTTTTGAAACTTTTATAGGATGACATGTTTAGAAAACAGTCGTTATACTGCCCAAATTTTTATAAAACTGTTTTGTAAAAGTGTTAGATTTAAAAAGAAATTTTTTCTCACGTTTCCGCAGTTCATATTAAAGTTTATTAAAGTTAAAAAAAAAAAGGAAAAAAGTAGACGACTTAGTTTTACAGGAACTTCCCAGCTGGATTAGATACCAGCTGGAAGGCTACCGTGAGGTTGCCGACAAGCCGCAGAAGGAATGGGGCCTGTCAGAAAATCTAGAGGATTATAAGATTGTGAAAATTGGTTTTGAAAATCTGATGGATATGATGGCCACATATGTGACTGTTGTCCCTGCTCTACATTCCATGTGCAACTCGGTTGACTGTTTCACCCTGCGTTGTAGAAGTTTGGATTAGGATGATAACATTGCTCATTGAAATTAGACACACAATAATTCGATGCGTGATTGCTCCAACAACTATCACTCCATTCATCACCACTCATAAATGGGCTTTGGAATGTGTTCATCCCACAAGCACCACTCATTGTTCCTATAAGCCATTCCCTGAAAAGCAAAATAAAAACAAGAATACATAAATGATGAAAAATAAATGTTTGAATTAAAGAAGTCTTGACAAATATTAATATCAACACAACTTGGAACAATCCCCGGCAATGACGTCAAAAACTTAACGGTAATTTTCTAGTGTATAAAATAATAACTAGAAACACGTGCAAATATACATGATCCACAAGTAATACAGTGAAAAGTAAAGTATCGTTCCCACATGGATTGTCCAAACTATGTTAAGTACTAAAATTGATCTCGACTACCGTTATCCAAACTATTGAGAGATGAATTTAATAAACTACACTAAATTAAGTAAACAACAAATATGACTAATTAACTACAAACACAACCAATGAGATAATGATCTATAGCTACAATTTCACCCAACCAATCCACTTAACCTATATTTCCATCTCAATTAATTCATTCTCATCATTTGTTTGATCGAGCACTAAATTATCCATAAGCCTCTTTCAAACGGTCAAGTGAAATTACCTAAATTAATTAACCGACTATATGTCTATCTATGAGCATATAAAGTGTTGGATAATATGGAGCTTTGCATGAATAAATTTCCCATTTCAAATGAAAAATAAAATTCAAAGTAAAGAAGTTTACTTTGCGACAAATAGCAAAACTTGAGAATTAAGTTTCTTCTACATGCCCATTTCTAGTAGCAACTGCAAAAGCTAGTCTCGTTTTCGTCCTCCAATTCTGCTAATTTTTCAAATTTGAGCAACTAATATTTCTGCATAGATGTACAGAAAAAAATTAAGTTAAATATAGTTAATAATTCACTGGTTTTAAATTTTATCAGAAATCTCTACTAAAATTTTAAAAGTTATATTATAAATCATTTTCCACTTAACCTGTTAAGAATCTATCCTAATTTTAAAACACCTCCTCCAAGTAAAGGTCTTTGTCTAAAATTTTCACAATGGCCTGGTCTACCCATCTTTCACCTTTCTCTTCGTGTCCGTGGCGATGACCATGATTTAAGCTTATAATTGGATTATTTTTTGTTTATAAATTACCAAACTGATTATATAATTGATTGATTTGTTTATAGTGAAAGCCAAACCAAACGTAACCAATTGATTATCACTCCTACTGCACAGAAAGCTACGTACCCAAGAAGAAGGTTCTTTAAATGCAAGGGTGGAGCCAAGATTTTTATCTTAAGGGGCCAAGTCAAAAATATAAAATCAAATTGAACCCCCAAAAAAAAACTAATATTTAAGAAAAGAAGTTATCAAAAAAATAAATATAATATCATTCTTATTGCAACAAATAAACTAACAGATGATATAGACCCCAACTTTATGAATCAAAGTGCCTGTCACTGTTTTAAATATAAAAAAAATAATTTATATTGGAATATACCCCAAATTTCTATATAATTTCCCTTTCAACATACACTATCAAAGAGTTTGTAAGAAAGTCATCTTTCCATCTTGTTAAGAAGTCTAATATTAACAATACACAGAATTAAAAACAATCTTTTAATAGCCATTAACACAAGGAGGATAACTGCAAACACCATTTTTGCAACATATAATCTTAATTCTTAATTACTTACATGAATTTTGCTAATTTAATTTTTATCATATTCACATTAAACCATATCAAGATATGATCACTTGGAACAATTTTATATAAATAAACAATTAAATTATAAATTTACAAAATAAATTTGGAAAACAAATATAACTAACACTAGTTTCAAAAACTAAAAATATAGTCTAAACTAAATAGTAATATGGGCAAAATAAGAAACTAAATATTAAAAGGGATAAGTTTTGTCTCCTACTTTAAATATAAACAAATAAAATAAAAGAGAACAAAATGTTGAATTAAAATGTTGCAATGCATAAAAAGGATAAATAAAATAATAAGAGGTGGTTTGTTTTTTTTATCTGAAGACTGAACAATGCTGCTAAAAACTGAAGATTGAATAGTGACTGAAACCTGAAATCTAAATGACACGTTTTTTTTTTTTTCCTCTTACATATGAATGTATAATAATCTTGCTTGTTTTTAAAGTTAAAATTATCTAAAAACTAATAATTTGACATTTATATCTTTTTACTATAGTTGTTATGCAACTTCATTTAATTATTATAGTAAAGCATTTTTTTAAAAATTATATATACATAAATAAATAATTATTGTAAAGTAAATTAAATAAAAATAAATAAAATTGCATTAAGTTGAATTACTATTGTTATATATTTAAATAAAAACAAATATGTATAATATAAAACTATGACAAATTTGGAAATATATTTATTAAAACATTAAAAGAAATTTGTATGATGTAAAACTAGAACAAATTTGAAAATATGTTAGTTTGGAAATGATAAAATTGAAATAATAAATTAATAAAATTATTAAGTGATTTGATATTCAATGAAAAGTCAATGGTTTTTTAATGGTTTTAAGTGATTTGATCACCTAAAAAAAAAAATCACTTAATAGGTTTAATTCAGTATCATTAAATGTTAAGTAAAAAAAAAAAAAAAATGACCCTTAACTTAATAGCAGTGCTCTTAAAAAGAAAAAAGAAAAAGAGTAATAATAATAAAAAAGGGTGGACTGCATTGTCCAGTAATCGTAATTAAACATGTTGAATTAAAGCGGTGTGAGATGCACATAATTTATGCATGTACTCATTACTCACAATAGTGAAGTGAAATGAAACGAATTAATTCCTTAACATGTGAGAACACTTGAAAAGGAGTGGGGTGTATTTAGTAACACTTCTTGTTTCCGCTTTGAGTCCAAAGTTTAGGCCCATCAAGGGTTGTATTAAGTCCAACGCTGTGGGGGCCATGGCCCTGTGGGCCCATCTACAGCTCCGCCCCTGTTTAAATGGTGCAAAATTATGGTTTTTTTTTTCTTTCGTAATTTTTAAGGTAATAATGATTAAAACAGAACACAAAACGGTGATTTTTTTTTTTTTTTTGAGATGTGGAGACAAAGTAAGCAGGGTGCTTTATCCTTTCTTTCCGGGTGTCCCTGATATATGGAATTGAAAAGGGATTTCAAATCATTTAAATTTTAGGTAGAAATTATCTAGAAAAATAAAAAACGGTACTTCAATATATAGAAATATAGAATGTAATTTTAGTTCTCAATAATTTCCTAAGAATAAAATCAAGGTTGATTTAGTATAACAATTTTTATGTTTATTTTTTTTAATTGTTTTATCTTCATGAGCAAATTGATGATCTCTCCTCTTTCCAAATTTTCCTCACTTTTGAATATCCTTATATGTGTATATATATATTTTTATCAAGTATATATGCATGTTTGTATACATATCTTTTTATTTTATATTGTGAAAGATGTTAATAATTTAATTTGAATATAAAGTTGCTGGTGAAACAAAATATTGAAGACTTTTTCAAAGTTATTGATAGTACCATATTGAGTAATATCTATATTGATATTTAGATCTATGAAACTGCGCGCCAAAAAAGTGCACAAATAATCAAATTTGATGTAGAAATACCCAGTGGCAACATTTATATATGCTGCAATTAGTGGAAACTCTACAGATCAATTAAAAATTATGTTCTCTATAAAATTTTTAAGTGGCTTCTAAAGTTTTGGTTTGTTCAAGCTTAGACTTGTTATTAGCTATTAGCTCTTTGCTTGTTCTTTCTTTATACTCTTCTTTTTCCTTTTGATAAATTAAAATTTCCTAATGCTATATATCTTCGGATGCTAAGAAATGCATGTTCAAGATGACATTGTATTGCTTTTATATAGCTACTCCTCAACAAGGATCTTGCACATCAACTTTTAGCAGAGCACCTACCCATTTAGTAAAGTGATGGAGGTTTAATTCCCATCAAAGATATATTACAAGCTTATATGGTAAATTTGTCCTCTTATTACGCGAGTTGTTATTAACCGATTATGAGAATAAATATATGGATTACATAACTACTGATTGTTCTAGATGAATACCTTTTGGTGTCAATTGTAAAAATAGGGAAAAGGTCTCACCCATATAAGCTCTTCAATGAGATATGTGAGATTCAAGCTCTCTCATCTACATGAAAGAGAAATACACAACCCACTCAACTAAGTTAATATATCTAACTCTTAAATTCAGCATTTTAAGAAAATGCAACCTTCTGTAGATAAAAACTTGTCAGTGTTAAGAAGACAAATAATAGAGGTTCTTCCCTTAAATTATTGGGAAAATTTCATTTTGTACCTAAAGTTTTGAAAAATATCAGGTTTTTAAAACTCTTTTGAAACAGCTCTTTTTATCCCTAACTTTTCAGAAACTCTTCAAAAAAGTCTAAAACCGTCAGTCAACTAATAATCAACATTAACAGAATACGTAAAAAAATATTTTTACCATTGATGGTTGTTAGTTTCACGTAAATTATCAAATTATTGTAATAAAATAATGAATTTATAAATCAAATTATCTAAAATATTTCTGAATTTAAGTTGTTAAAAATAGCCTAAAGTCACAATTGACCATTAGTTGACTAACAGTTTGGACTTTTTTGAAGAGTTTTGAAAAAGTTAGGGATAAAAAGAACTGTTTCCATAAAAGCTTTAAAATTTTGATATTTTTCAAAACCTTGAGGACTAAAATGAAGTTTTTGCTAAATTATTAAGAGAAAATTACAATTTAGCCTGCTGGTTGAAAACTTATTGCAGACGGAGTCACTTTTTGTAGTTTATTACAATTTAACCTATCGTTATTATAAAATTCTATTAGTATTAACCGGAGACTGATGAAAAGACCAAAATGTCCTCACTTGTTAAATTATTTTTGAAAAGAAATTCAAAAAGTAATTAAATAATATATAAAAATTTCATCAAATCTCTACCGTCCATCTTAAGATAGATGATGAAGATTAATTTGAAAAAATTAAATAAATTAAATAAATCTTTTTCATTAGATCTTCATCGTTCATCCTAAGATGGACAATGGATATTAATTTTTTTTTAAAAAAAAAACCCTAAAAATTGAAAATAAAAATAATAATAATAAATTTAAAAAGGATGAACCCAGATAGTTTGTGTCTTCCTCTGTCTCTCTCCCTCTCTTCTTCTTTTTGTTAATCTTTCTTCTTCTTCTTTTCTCTTCTCTTTCTTCTTCTTCTTCTTCTTTGAACCCAAATTTCATTTAGGTTTGAGTTGAACCCAGATGAATATGAGTTTCTCTCTCCCTCTCCTTAACAATTTTTTGGTCTTGATTTTTTTACGTTTTGTTGATGATTTTTGTTGATTTTGGGTGGTTGATTTTGCTAAGTGTGGAGGTGGAGGTGGTGGTGGTGGGTGGATCTAGGTTCATCTCTCTCTCTACCTCACCATTTTTTGGTTTTTATTTTTTTGAGTTTTGTTGATTACTCTTGTGATTTTGTTAATTTTAGGTGGTTGATTTTGCTGACAGTTTTTGGTATATTTTTTTATGATTCTTGTGGATGATGTTGTATGGTTGGGTTAATGATTATGGGTTCATCTGAATAATTTGGGTTGATGATCTTGATAATGTTGTATAATTGAAGATGAACCGGGTGGGTTGTGTGTGATGGACGAGGTATTGCTATATGGTTGGGTTGATGATTCTGAGTTCATATGAATATTTGTGTTGATGATGTTGATTGTGTTGTATGGTTGTAGATGAATTGGGTGGGTGGGTGTATGGTTGAAGATGGATGGAAGATGGTTCTTTTTTTCTTAGTTGAAGATGAATTTTTCAATTTTTTTTTGGTCTAGATCTCCATTTTTTTTGCAATTTTTTTTTAATTAATCTCATCTTATTAATTTTTTTTAATTTATTTTAAAGTTTTTTAAATTTATTTTAACAGAAAATTAAAAATAAGATTAGAAGACAATTTTGTTTCTACCTCAATTAACTTTAACAGAGATTTTTTAACAGTATAGACTAAATTGTAATAAATCACAAAATGTGACTCTATCTGCAATAAGTTTTCAACCAGTAGGTTAAATTGTAATTTATTCAATTATTAATAAAATTCAAATAGAAGAATCCCATAGTAAAGATAACTAAAGTTAGTTGTACTCGAGTTGAGGGAAAAATACACTACATATAAAGCAATAAACTAAAAAGGTAGCCGGTGTCACAATAACATGTATGCTGCAAAACTGTGATTCACATGGATTTGTAAAGATTTCATTTCTTTATCATTATATATACACCCTTATTAAGATTTGTCAAAAGAAACAGTATATTAATTACCCTAAAGATTCACTAATAAAAATAATATATACGTTCAAATGCTGAATTTTTAATAAATTTTTCATGAATATAATAATATTATTATTATACAAAAGTGCCCACGGAATTATTTTTATATATGTAGAGAGAGTGATCATATAGTTATTGTTAGTGAATCCTCTCCAACATTGGTGTTTGCATATTACTTCGTTGAAATGTAATCTTTGTCAAATATAATAAGTTAATTTAATTTTTTTAAAAAAATATATAAATTATCCACTAAAAAACCGAGTGATGCGAATATATTACGATAGAGTTAACACTTTGGATGAGTTTTTAATGAAAATTATTATCATTATTAAGGTAGATTGTAAAAATTACCCTGAGATTTGACATAATTATACAAAAATGACGATATTTAGAAAATTTGTACTGCCCTCTCCTGAGATTTTTGAAACTCAGCACAAACCTCCTTTATAGTGAGTCAACTGTTAATTAAGACAAACAGTCAAAGACAATTTGAGCAAAAGTACCAAAATACCCCTAAATAAATTAATATATTATTATTTTGATTTTAAAAATAATTAAAAATCATTTAAGAAAAAAAATCTTATCATTTTCTTCATCACCTCCATCAAATTGTCTTTATCATTTTTCATACCATCAATTCATCATCAATTTTCCTGAAACTATCTTCATCAATTTTCATATCATCAATTCATCATCATTGTTTATCCAATCAATTTATCACCAACATCATCACCAGTTTAAACCTAAATAAATTTACATATTTATCCATCATCATCAACATAAATTTTTCTTCATCATCAATTCAAACATAACACCCATGTTTAATCAACCTCACAACCCAAATCTTTAACCGAAAACCACCCCCATAACCACATTTTCTCACCAACCAACAACCATAAGATCTCATTGCAAATTTACTAAGGAAATTCAAAATAGATATTCAAAAAAGTAAAAAGGAAATTCAATTAGACTCGCAAGAAAATTCACGAGGAATTTGAACCAAAAATTAAAAAAAAAAAAACAAGGAACTTGGAAAAAAAAAACAAAACTAGGTCTCCACTGGTGTGGTCTCCAACGATGGAAACCCTATTTTGGGTCTCCACAATGGAGACTCGAAACGGGGTCTTCATCATTGGAGATGTAGGGATCACCTAGGTCGATGAAGACCCATAGAGACCATTTGGGTCTCCATCGGAGCTGGTCTCTAAGGGGAGAGAAGATTGAGAGAGAAAGAAGAAGAAGAAGATGAGAGAGGAGGAAGAAGAAGAAGATGAGAGAGGAAGAAGAAGAAGAATATGAGAGAGGAAGAAGAAGATGAGAGAGCTTGAAAAGAGGGAGAGAGTTTTTTGTTTTTATTTTTTAAAATTATATATATATATGTCTTTTAATTAAATTAAAAGTATGTATATTAATATTAATTATTAAAAAAATTAGATATTCATATGATTTAATGTCATTTGATGATTTTACACTTACCTAGTGGCATTTAACGGCTGTTCATCAATGGCAAGATGCTGACAAGCGAGGTATGTGCTGAGTTTTAAAAACCTTAGGGAAGGGCAGTGCGAGTTTCCCAAACATTATCAATTTTATGAAATTGTGCCAAACCTTAGGGAGGTTTATGCAATTTGCCCTTATTATTATTATTGTTGTTGTTGTTGCTGTTATGAGGTATTATCAAAATACTTCGGTTTGAAAAATAATGTGAAACTACCTCTGATTTTGGAAATATTACCCAAAAAGACCCAAACATTAATCGGTTGATGATTTCCATCCAAAATACTTACAAAATATTTCGTTCAGGATTCTTCATGTAGGTTTCTAATTAATTTATCATGTGATGTTAGCATCAAATAAACTAAAACATTTGGTAACTTGTCATGTGCAAAATATAATATAAAACGATATTACAATAATAATAATAATAATAATAATTCCCTTATTGCATTAGGGAACATACAAAAGTACAGAAGTTTACTCCACATGCCCATTTGGTATCCACTCTTGAGAGCAGACGGTATCTTAGCTAGCAGTAGAAGACAATTATTAGCCCCATCTTTGTCTGATATGTTCATCCAATTTCAGCAACTCTAAAGCCGTTCCTATAACATCACAAAAGAATTTAGATGGCATGTCAAATTGCCATTGCATTTAACGCAAAAGAGAATTAATTTATTCGATCATATCTTAAATGTCTGAAATCAAAATATAGGTAAACACTGATTTAAAATTTTATAAGAATTCTTTGCCTTATATAACCTATTAAATATTAATCAAGTTTCAGACGCTTCCAGTTGCAATAGGTCTCTGTTTAATTAGTAATTTTCGAAAGTAAAATTTACTTATAATATAGATTAAAGCTTAGAAGAGGTGAATAAAAAGTACCTAAATAAAAAAGAATTAAACAAAAAATAAAAAGATTGTTAGAAATCGAAAAGAAAGAAAGAGACCAAAATGATTCCCTTGGATGGCGACATGAAGAATGGAGAGGCACCATCTCTATTCTGGCGGTGAATATCTTTCAGCTGGAATTTAATACCATCAGAAGTAACCATTTGACCAGGTTGAGAAGCCAAGAACTTGACTAATTTTGTCTTCCTGAATGCAATAGCACTAAACAGCGGGGTTTCCCAGAAATCATTCTGTTCCTCAAATAGCCCCTTATCACACAAAACCAGGAGGTCCATCGCCTCAAGATTCCCGCAGGTGGCTAACTCGTGCAGCACCTTGTTTCTCCGTGCATTGAAGGCGCCTGCGTCCGGCGAAACTGCCATCCAAATGCAGTGATTTGTATCGATCAAGAATCTCTTCAAGTGGTTCCTTGCTTCCACTTTGTACTACCAAATGAATTATATTGTTGTTATAGGACACAACCAATCCGTAGTTCTATTACCGCATAAGTCTTCCTTTACAGCTTCCCAGTCTTTATTGGAAGCTGCTTCGTAGAGCTTCTTTCATCTTTGGACGTTCTCTATATAAAAATGAAAAACACTAATTAAAAAAAAAAGAGGAAAAATCATTTTAGTCTCTAATTGTTAGGAATTGATCAAATTTTTAACTATATTTCGAAAAATGACGAAATAGATCCTAACATTTCGAAAAAGTGTCAAATTAGTACCTTAACGGTCAAACTTAACAGATGACATGGTGTGTAGAGGTAATTTTATTATTTCAAATCGTAATTCAGGATCTTGACATATTTACGAACCAAATAATTTGAAAAAAAAAAAAAAAAATCTCATCATCCCTGCCTCGTTTCTATTCCATCGAACTAAGAAATCTCATTCGTGTCTCTCTCTCACCATCAACTGAGTTTGAACCCAGATGAAGTCATCGCCTCTTTCTCATCTGTGTAAGCCGTTGCCAACTTAATCCCCACTATAGGTGTTATCTTTTTCTCCTCCAACAACTTCTCATCCATGTTCACCATCACCCACCTCCTCCTCCTCTACCACCACCACCACCACCAAGACTCATCATTGGCACCACCACCACCACCAACGGCTCCACCAAGACTTGTCACACATCACTGCCCATTGGTCTTGACATATATATTAGTTAAAATTTTGATATTTTTTCAAAAACTAGAGACTAAAATGATTTTTTTCAAAAAAAGAAAGGGTTTGAAATTTTGTGTATATATATATATCAATGGTTTGACGGTTTCTCGTGTGTATATGTTTCATGTGGGAGTGAATGTAACGGTTGATCATGACTGGCTTTATATATATGTCGACCGTATGCTCTTACATATAATTAAGTAAGATGAAATGTCAGTAATTTCGTTATATATGGTAATTAAAGTTTGAGCAATCTAGTAGATATTGATTTTGAATTATAAAATTCCTTAATTATATATACATTCATTTATATATAGTCATGATATATTAGAAGCCTCCATGTATGAGGAAGTTCTATATGATGAATTTACAAAACTACGAAGAATTTGACTGTTAATTAGACCAAATCATAGAGAAGATAAATAAAATAAATTTATATAAGAACAACGAAAGGAAAAACTCAAATGGTATATTTTATTTGCTTAACTAAGTTGAATTCAGAGAATCACCATAAAAATTAATAAAGATAAAGCTAGATATTCTCACACTAAGAGTATGATTTATATATGAATAGATGCCACAACCTAACAAACTAATTTTTTTTTATTTTTAATTTATTTATTTTTATTGTAAGGCTATCTACCGGTATACACCACTTCTCATAGACACATAAAATGTCACTTGTATGAAAAACTTAACAGGGACAATACAACATTATTCTTGGCTTTTGATACTCAAAATTCCCAAATCACAACGGATTGAGAGACTCCCACCAAATTTTATCTAGTTATATTAATTTATTTTTTTAAATTTTAAAATTTTTATTTTTCTGAATTAGAAATTAAATTTCAATTCAATTCGATGAATATCAATGACTTACAAGTATGGGACATAAGTTTGCCACTTCATTGATAGAACGTTGGTTTAAAAGCTGAAATCTTAACATAAACCCAAGCACCACGAATAGAACAAAGAAACCAATATATTCCCTTACAACTTCATGAGAATCACAACTTTGTATGATAAATATAACAACTGCGTACAATTTATTTAAAGTATTTTTCACTACCTTCATCAATTAATTACTAACATACTAAATGTAAACAAGTGATGACTTAAAAATAGAAATAAGTAAAGCAACTTATTCTTAATTCTTGGATGCTCTTATTTTTTTGTCTTGTCTTCAGGAATTAATGCCTCTTCTGTTTCGTAAACCCAAGCCAGTTCGTCAAAAGGTCAATTGCTGAATGGCAAGGAATAGCCTTCCAAATGAGCTTGAACAAGGTCATCCAAGCATTTATAAATGACACAAACAACGGAAAGTGTGTCAATGCCAACACGCTCACAGGGAAGAATGAAGCACTGCATATGAGAGTAGTTGTCCACGCTCGACGATCGTCCAAACGTATGACGAGAAAAATTGTTGAAGCGAACGCGAGCATGGTTGTTGCCACTGACATGAAGAGCAAGGCGAAGCCGAGCGTCAGTCTTCTGGGGAGCGAAGCATAAAAATCATCGAGCTCGAAAGGTGATGTGAGGATGGAGAGGAATATAACAACCGCAGTCAAGGAACAGGACAAGGCGACAACGTCCATGACTGTGAAAACTAGAAAGATAGGGGAGTGTATAAGAATTGGCAGACCATTCACGTCATTAGTACCACCAGGTACGGTGAAGGCAGCAGCAAAGACAACGGTAGCAACTAAAACAGCAACCGCGGAGCATGACTGCGAAGTGTCTTTCATCCATTGTTGTGCTTCTTTATGTAGCTCTTTATGCTTCTTTTTGAAGATTTCATGCGGAGTCCTTTTGTTTTTAGCAGGGAGCATCGTGTAGTAGGCCGGCACTATTTTCTCCACTCTCTGCATCCAAAATGACTCACAAGTAAAAGTAGTATTCACATTTCATATCAAATGTCTTGTAATTTTTATGAAAGTTAATATGGTTTTGATGTAGATAATTTTTGTTATTATTAAATTTCAGTGACTTATAATGGATAGTTTTTTATTTTGAAACATATCTACTGTATCTCAGTATAGAGTAAAGATTTTCTATCATTTTTTTTTTAAGCTAAACTTTTGATAATTTATTAACACATCGATATAAAAAATAATGGATAATCAAGATTATTCTACTTTTTCTTTCTCTTACTCACTCAAACTTAAATTTCTCTCATACAAATGTTTGCTCCCTAATATAACCCAAAATATTATCAAGTAAAGTGAAGGGCTCTGTCATGAAATCACATTAGGTGATGGTAATATAAAGTTTGTTAAAAAAAAAGCCGCCTGCTTCATATAACAGCATTAGATGTTCCCTAAAGTTATATATATGGTAATCATATTGCATATGAATGAAAAATAAACAAGGGACAGCGAGTCTCACTTTGAACCATTCTAACTCCGCCTTTAGTTGGTAGGCAGGCCCAGAGCGAGTTCCTCTGACGTAATGCTTTGTGTCTGCAACACAGTGCAAAACTGAGTAGCCGGCTACATCAATTTGCCCGGACAACTTGTTCATTAGTACCTTTTTTTTCTCTCACAAGATGAAAGATCTGCTTTTGACGGTACATAGCAGCCAAATGCAATAAGTTTTGATTCCTATGGTTACTTTGGGTAAGTGCCTGAGGGTACTTTTCTATTATCAACTTGACAAACTTTACATTTCCTGTTCTTATTGCAGCTAGAAAAGGGGTCTCCCATTCTTCTTCATCTCCACATTCTTCATCTTCTTCCATATCTGCTTCAGGAGAATTGTTATGGTGAATTTGCTCAAGTGCTAGAGGACACAATTCAAGCAAAAACTTGATATACTCTAAATTTCCTGTCTTTGTTGGAGCAAACAATTCCTCTTCTTTCTTATCTGATTCAAGAGTATGGTTAATTTGGTCAAGTGCGTCAGCATACATATCAAGAGAAAACTTGACAGACCCCGCTTGTTTCGCTCTTGTTGTAGCGAGCAATGGAATTTTCTGTTCTATTTCACGACGCTTCCTCTGGTTATTTGGATCAAGTGCCTTAGGATTCAATTCAAGTAAATACTCGACAGCCTCTGCATTTGCTTTTCTTGTTGCAGCAAATAATGGAATCCGGTTTTTCTCTGCATCAGGAGCTGTACCACGACCTCCCATAATACTATTCTCCCATGTTGAACCCTTGTGTATCAGTTTCACGGCAAGTATATTAGCAAATTTATTATCTCTCTTCTCTTTCCAGATTCTCCACGCTAGTGGAAACCCTGTACACGTTTACATCACATAGAATTTCATATATATATATATATATAGACAGAGAGAGAAGATACTGATATTTAAATTTGTTTGTAAGATATGCATATGTGCCCATGTTAATATTAAAGAATTTTTAAAAGATAGAGATAATACCTTGAATGATTAATTTCCAGATTGATAGGTAGGTTCGGTAGAAAATTGCATGCCAAAAAGGTGAACAATGAAATTTGATACATAAATAACCAGCAATAACATTTATATATACTACCATTAGTGGGAAATGTATGGACTAATTAAAAATTAAGTTCTCTCTGAGAATTTTCAAGTCCCTTTATCTTCCAATATTTATCGGGCAGCTTCTGCTTCTAAATTCCTGCTGTGTGGTAGCTTAGGCTTGTTATTTGCAATTGGTACTTGGATTCTAAATCCTTAATTTTCCTTCTAATATATAAATTTAAATTTCCTACTGGCTTCACTTTCCTACTAAGGCTTGCTCGGAAAAAGTCAAACATTAAAATTAGAGCAAAGATTTCAATTAGCAATTACCCCGGCCAAGGAAATTTTTTCTATCTTCATCTTTGCTTTCTGGGTTGTGATCACTACCAACCGAAGGGCCTGTAAATTTCAAAAATTAAATATAAACAAATAGTGAAATTAATAAATAATCTTTCCCAAACAAACTTGGGAATCAATAAATTAATTACACTATGATATTATTCTATGCACCCTCTCCTATTTTAACTTTTACTTGGATAAATGCCATTGTTAATAGTAAAATCAGCAAATAAGATTAAAAAAATAAACTTACTACTATAATTACTTTTTTTCTTAAAAAAATAATCGACCATAATTACTTAATTATCATATAATGATACGATACTTTGAAAATTTAATGAGGCGGTACGCTTGCTCTGCACAACTCAGATGGACTTTGTCCATATGGTTGATATATTGTACTAAATGAGTAAAAAAAAAGGGACATTCAGCAATGACAGTTTCATTTATAAATTGTAATAGATTCAAGAATGAAGAATACATATCATACATACAACGCACAACTATATCAATCCAGAAAGATTTTAGCAATTTTTAAACTCAAATTAATCCCCATATTTTTTCTATAGAATAAGCAACGATTGCAATTGCCTATTACCGTTAGGTTGAATGCCTGTCTCTATGTCTCTGTCTCGCTCTTGTCTAGCTCCACCTTCTGTTTCTATGTTAGCAGTGCCATCAGTATGATCACAACCAACTAGACTGCCTGTAAATTTTTCAAGAATGAAGTACAAACGTATAATAAAGTTAATTATTTTGGAACTATAAATGATCGGTTAATCATTATATGCTAAATTTGTTTCCTTCCTCTCCTATTTTAGCTTCCACTTAAATAGAATGTTATTGTTAATAATTAAAAATATGATTAAAAAAAAAGCTTGACAATAGGTAGTACAATACGAGATTTCATTTTCTTTTTATAGGATACTGACTCTATAATCTTATAGAGTGATTTTATAACTTAACAAAATCGAATTTTAAACAAAAAAGAAAAGTGTAGATCTGACACCTAATATATATATATATATATATATATATATTCTTTCTCCCCCAGGAACGAATACAAAGAAAATTCACAACCAAATTTGATGCAAAAATAACCAGAAGTAACATTTCTATGCGCTCTTTGTAAACTTTCTACATCAACTAAAAATTATGTTGTCTCTTAATTTAAGAATTCCCTAGTACTTATATCAGTAAATATTGAAAAAGAAAAAAAAAAATGATTGCCGTGATTAATTAATGATGACGTAAATATTCATGATGACCAAGAGGAGTGCTAACGCACTCGCTTTGCAAATGGACCATTTCCATGTGGTTGACATTGCTATAGTTAATGGAAAATATATATATATATATTGATAATGACAATTACATACTAAATTTATAAATGAACATGTCATATATATGTACAGTTCACGATTAATTGAATTGCGAGTGACTTTAGCAATTTTTAAACTCGAATCCCTAGATAGTAAGAGCAAAGATTGCAATTGGCTATTACCTTCATGTGAAAGGCCACTCCCTGTGTCTTCGAATTCTATGTTTTCCGCGTCTTCATCATGACCATGACCAAGTGGAACGCCTGCAAAGTTCAAAAAATAAATACACAACAATAATGAAATTAATGATATTGGAATAATAAATCAATTCGCTATGATATTTTTGTTTGCTTCCTCTCCTATTTTAGCCTTCACTTGAATAAATGTTCTTATTAACAGTTAAAAAGTAAATATGATAAAAAGATATCTTCTCTATCAGACGTTGCGTTAGCTTGATGTGTTGATATTAATATGACATTTTAATAATAACATGATACGTGATATGATTTTTTAAATAAAAATTAATATTAAAATTTTTCTTTTTTTACGAAAAAATTTTCATTTAAAAAATTATGTTACATGTTATATTGTTATTGAAAATATTAATTTTTATTTAAAAAGCTATATCATGTATTATATTGTTATTGAAAGATCACACAAATATAAACATGTCACACTAACTCAGCGTTTTATGAAAGATTTTTTTCCTTGACCACACACGCGCGTGCACACATACATATATATATAATTGTTAGATGTTAAATTCTATACATTTTTCTTTTTTTTTTTAAGAATTCAACTTTATGATATAAGAAAGTCATATTAAATTACTTTGTAAAGCTATGAAGCTGTATTCCACGTGAAACACATGCATAATTTTGCATATATATAATTATTAGATATTAAATTATATACCTTTTTTTCTTTTGTAAGAATTTGACTTTATGATGCTAGAAAGTCATATTAAATTACTTTGTAAAGCTATGAAGTTGTATTCCACATGAAAAACATGCATAATTTTGCATATATATATGTAAAAGACAATTCTTTAATAAGGATGTCCAAAAATTTTTAGAATTATAAATTAAAATCGCTCATTTTCAATGGATCACATCACAGTGATATAACCTTAGAAAATATATGGTTATAATTAGTAGTTCTGAAAATTTTAGGACATCCTTACCGTATATATATATACACACATATATACACACAGAGTGCATAGACATACAAAAATACAGAAATTTCTTCCATATGCCCATTTGTTGTTCACTATTGAGAGCAGACGGTATCTTGGCTAGCATATGAAGACCAGTCACGTGTGCGTGTTCGCCTTGTCCAGTATGTTCATAGAGTTTCAGCACCTCTAAAGCCGTCCCTGCGAAGACATAAAGAATTTAGATGGCATCTCTTGCAATTGCATAAACCAAAAGAGAAAGTAATTAACTTGATTGGCCTATCTTAGAGTTTGAAATTAGAATACATGCAAGTCAACTTCACTGGTTTTATATTTCATTAAAAACCTCTACTTGAATTCAAAAAGTTATAATAAATCTTTCCTTTAACTGGACAAAAAATCAACCCCATGTTCTCTGTCTAGAATTTTGCTAAAACTCAATGCAAAGTGTAGTAATAATTATCCAAGGTTAATTAAACCTTACTAGAGGTGAATTATACAATTATCTAAATCAAGAATAAAAGAACAAAAAAAAAAAAAGGAACAAGTTTATTAAAGATCAAAAGGAAAGAGAGAGACCAAAATGCTTCCCTTGGACGGCAGCAAAAAGAATTGAGGAACAATCTTTTCTCGTGAAATGCATATGCTTTGGACCACGACGAGAAGCTAAAAACTTGACTACTTTTGTTTTCCCGTATGCAGCAGCTCTATACAGCGGGGTTTCACCGTTTTTATTCTTCTGCTCAACTAACTCTTCATTTGTTTTAACCAGAAACTCCACTGCCATAAGATTTCCACTGGTGGCTGCCTCATGCAGAACTGTATTTCCCTCCGTATTTGCCAGCTGGTTTAGGAAACTGACATCCATTACTGAACAAATCAGACTAACAATCTTCTCAAGTAGATCATGTCTTTCACTCTGTACCAAAAAATGAATTTTACTGTCGTTTTGCTGTGATAAAGGACTGATCAAAGCCATTTTGCTGTGATAAAGGACTGATCAAAGCCAACAAATCGGGAAAGTACTCTTCTTCCATAACTTTCAAAGCCAAACTTGAAGATTCTGTTTCCTGAGGTGCCAAAGCCAGCAAACCGGAACAGTACTTTTTTTCCACGTCTTCCCAGTTTTGATCCAGAGCTGCTTTCAAAATTTTCTTTGCTTTTGGAATAAACTTTATAATATCCATTCTCTGTTTCCAAATGAAAACAACAAAAATTAATAATGTATATATGATATATATATATGTATGTAAATATATATTGGTAGAGATTTTCTTTCAGTAATGGATCTTATAGGCTACGTAAGAGGGTATATTTATCAAGAGGAACTGAGTCACTACTGGTCGATCATACCTGGTTTAAAATATTGACAACGTGCTCTTACACATGAAATCTATATATAAGATCAGCCATGGGCATGATGGTATATGTTCTTTGCTTAATTAATTGATAAAGTTCAACTGCGAGAATCACCAAAATAAATATATAAAGCAAGATATCCACTTGGGTGAAAAATACACAAACTTTTATCCAAAAGAAAAAGATGATGATGCAAGGTTACCTTGGTCCGGCTTCGTGATACACATGGAGTTTTTTTTTTTTTTTTTCTAATTTTAAATTTTAATCATTTTGAAACAAAATAAATTAGTTAATTATTTAGTAAAACTATTAATTTTACCTTATGCATTTTGTTTCTTTGTGGCTATATGTTTATGAATATGCGTGTTATTTATTTAAATTTTAACCATTTTGAAACATAATAAATTAGTTAATTTTTTAGTAAAATTATTAATTTTACCTTATGCACTTTGTTTCTTTGTGACTATGTGTTTACAAATATACGTGTTATTTATTTGAATCAGAATAAATTAGTTGCCATTATGTTCTTCTATACTTCATAAAATGTAGATGGGGCTTTACTTTGGGCAGAACAACTATGCGTAAGGCCCACTTGTATTATGATAAAATCACTATGGCTTGAATGAATGATTTCGTCCATGCTAGCTTGAAGACCTGATGATTAAATAAATAGTTGGTAAAATGAATATTACATAATTAGTTTTTAACATTTATAACAATAGAGGTTATAAATTAATTGTATAAATTAATTCGATGTCATGAAGTAATTGTCAATAACGTAGGAAACATCTTCGTTTTGTAATTTCACATTTCTATTTCCTTGACTGCTCTTCTTTGTACTTTGTATTTTTTCCTGTCAATAAATTATCTATTTAAGGGCTTTAATTCAGAGTTCAATTAAGAAGAAAATAAAAGGAGAAAACAGAGTTTAATTCTTACACAAATTGGATCAAATAGCGCGGTCGGTGTCAGCTCCTATAAATAAACTCAATTTATTACATTTTGATACTATTAATATTTAAATGAAGAATAATGCAATCTTTCAAAATTCAAACTCATATAATATGATAAAAATATCAAAAACAGATTTTGTCAGTGCTAAAAGCTTGAAGGCCTGATTAATACCAAATTAATAAAGTTATTGTAGCCAATAAAGTGGGCATATATCTTCATATACTTACTTTGATTACATAGTAAATCTCAAATAGTTCAATTATAAGAATACAATAAAGGGAAAGTTAGTCCTTCTTTTGGTTGAAAAAAGCAACATGATATTATTAAAGTACATTTGCTACCATGCAAAATGTTTGGTTGGAACCTGGAATAGGCATTACTATGTAACTAAAGTACATTCTTTGAGTCTGTGACCAAACAAATTAATAATAGCTATTCAAAGTTAGTCCCTCTTTTGGTTGGAAAAAGCAATACGATAACTAAAGTATATTTGATGTGTCTGTGAGTATACAAAATGTTTGATATAGTGGAACCTGAAACGGACATTACTATGTAACTAAACTACATTCTTTGTTTATTTCAAAATAATAATAATAATAATTACATTCTTTGTGTCCAAACAAATTAATATTTCGATAAAGTGGATCTATATGTAAGTTAGCCATGGACATGATGGTATATGTTCTTTGCTTAATTGATTGATAAAGTTAAAAGTAACTATTCAAAGTTAGTCCCTCTTTTGGTTGGAAAAGGCAATGCGATAACTAAAGTACATTTGATGTGTCTGTGAGCATACAAAATGTTTGATATATTGGAACTTGAAATAGACATTACTATGTAACTAAACTACATTCTTTGTGTCCGTGATCATACAAATTAATATTTCAATAAAGTGTTTCTATATGTAAGTTAGCCATGGACATGATGGTATATGTTGTTTGCTTAATTAATGGATAAAGTTCAATTACGAGAGTCACCATAATAAAAATGTAGAGTAACATATCCACTTGAGTAAAAAATACACGACAACTTTTATCAAAAAAGAAAAAGATGATGACGCAAGGTTATCTTGGTCCAGTTTCGTGATTCACATCGAGTTCTTTTTTCTTTTTATTTTTTTGTTTTTACAAATTGAATTTATATTTGATTATTTTCACCATCTTAAAACAACTTTTATATGACTAGTTGTATATCTAATTAAATAAATTATCTTATGTAGTTTGTTTCTTTTTTAGTGACTATATGTTTATAAATGTGCAAGTTTTTTGTTCGAATTAGAATGAAATAGTTACCATTTGGTTCGTCTATACTTTATAAAATGTGAATGAAACTTTTTTTGTATAGAGCAACTATATGTACCGTCCACACGTGTTACCATAAAATCATTATGGCTTGACTTGAATGAATGATTTTGTTCATGCTAGCTTGAAGACCTTATGATAAAATGGAAAGCTAGTAAAAAGAATAATAGAAATAGGTTTTAATATTTATATACAATAGAGGTTATAAATTAATTATATACATTCAAGATTATAAGGTAAATGTAGGAAACATCTTCGTTTTATAATCACGTTTCTATTTGCTTGAGTGCTCTTCTTTGTACTTTGTATTTTTTCCCGTCAATAAAATATCTCTTTAAGGGCTTTACTTTAGAGTTTAATTAACAAGAAAATAAAAAAGAGAAAAAGGAGTTTAGTTCTTACACACACAGTTGGTGTCATTCACTATGAATAAACTCAATCGATTACTTCTTGGTTCTATTTGTTGGGGCTAGCTAGTGCCCTAAGAGGTTGTAATAATGCAAATGGTTTTGTAATATTAATAATGTAATCATTTCGTTCAATTATATATTTTGCAAAAATTATGAATATCATTAAAAATATCCTTGATTATTAATTAATATAATTTCAAATTGCATATATAAATGTTATATACAAGCAAATGTAGTTTGACATAAGTAATCTTAAGAGTCTGTAGAAAGTAAACAAAGCTGAGTAATTCATTTGTAGTAAATTTAAAATTACGGTTCATTTCATATTTGATACGACAATTTTATCTGAAACTGTTCATCTGGTGACATGGAAATAGAGACACTTTATATAATAAAAATTATGGACCACGATAAACATGAGCCTTTAACTAATATCTGGTAAACTTAGAAATTTATATTTATCGATCGGATGATCATAAATGAATTGATCTTCATCTTAAGTGTATTATGGACTTCTGCTTATTGAGTTATATTCTTTTGTTTACATGGTTAAGATCGATGTAGATATCCGGTCAATAACTTCATATTTTGGGATGTGATTTAGTAAATAGGTAGAAACATTTTATATAATAGTGGAATCCACTCCTTTTTGTAAGAAATAAAGAAGTAGTTCCCTTCAGAGTTGATTCAGACCTTGAACAATAAGAGTGCTTAACTTTCGATTTATATATAAATGGAAAGATAAATTCATAAGATACTATGAATATTTGTTCATTAGAGAATCAATGACACTTAAGAATTAAGATATAATTAGAAGGGCAAAATGGACATTTTGACCTAACTTTAATTATGAACTATTTGTGAATGATTGAATCAATGGACATTGAAAATTTCAAATTATATAAAAACATCTGCAGTTTTGAGAGTACAATCTTAAGATTTTGATGGAGTAACTCTAAGATTAATAATATTGAATTATTTAATTAAAGAGTTTAATTAATAATTTCGATATTAATAAAGCCCAAAACTGTAAGTCTATCAGGTCCTCTTGATAGCTCATTTCACTATAAGAAACATTTGTATAGAATATTATAATTGGACCGTCCAATTACAAGTGTTACGTAAATAGCAAAATTTGTGTTTACTTAGTATTTGAATAATATTGATTATTCTAATTATTTAACAATTAATTAGTTAATTATTGACTATGAATTAATAATTATTTTTAATAGAGGTTTTGAATTCGATTCTCAATTGTGACTCTGGTTTAAATTAATTATGAATTAATTTATTAAAAATCACGAATTCGATTCCAAAATATAACATTAATTAATTTTGAATTAATTATGTTATATGGGCAAAAGTTTAATTTTAATAAACAAAAGGTTCAACGTTAATTTTGAAGTAATGAAAATCCCAATTGTTGCGCATTAAAGGAAACGAAATAATTTTCTTTTCATGAGGTTTTGGTTTTTGCTGTACATTTAGAAACATAAAGAAAAATAGAGTTTTTTTTTTTTGCTATTGTAAATACAAAGAAGAAGAATCTGTTATTTTCTTTTTTGTATAACCAAAATTAAACACTCGCCTCTTATACATAGATTTGATTTTTCTTTTTTGAAAAAAATTCAAAAGTTAGAGAACATAGTTCTATATAATTGTATCCACACACTTGTTTCTTAGTGCAAATGCATATCAAATAAGATAATGTGATGAATAATCCACAAAGATCAATATATGAGGTAAAAAATTTGATATTTTATTTTGTTTAATTATTTTATTTCACTGTATTATAAATTCAGATTCTTGAGTTTTATAAAAAGTTTTGAAATTCACATTTTTGTAAATTTTTTAATCTTATTTTCCTTACACTATTAATATTTAAATGAAGTATAATTCAATCTTTCAAAATTCAAACTCATATAATCTAATAAAAATATCAAAAACAGATTTTGTTAAGTGTTAAAAGCTTGAAGGCCTAATTAATACCAAATTAATAAAGTTATTGTAGCCAATAAAGTGCAAATATATCTTCATATATTTTGCTTCATTAAATAGTAAATCTCAAATAGTTCAATTATAAGCATGCAATAAAGGAAAAGTTAGTCCTTCTTTCGGTTGGAAAAAGCAATACGACATAATTAAAGTACATTCGTGCTGTCTGTGAGCATACAAAATATTTGGTTGGAACTTGGAATAGACATTACTATGTAACTAAAATACATTCTGTATGTCTATGATTAAACAAATTAATATTTTGATAATGTGGTTCTATAATCATTGAAACATTGTCCTTCTTTGGATTGGAAAAAGCAATACGATATAATTAAAGTACATTTGCTATGTCTATGAGCATACAAAATATTTGGTTGGAACTAGGAATAGGCATTACCATGTAACTAAAGCACATCCTTTGTGTGATGAAGTGGTTCTATAACCATTCAAAATAAAAAATAACATAAAATAAATCTCTCTATGAGTATATAAAGTGCTAACACTTTATATGCTAATAGCCTTGGATAATATTGAGCTTTTATTGTTCCAAAACTCAGCCAAGTAGGTCGAGTTATTGTTGACTAATCGGTGATCGGCATAGTATCGGTCCGATTAGGCCTAGATCAACTGCAAAAATCGAGAGTCGGCCGAGTACTCAACCGAGTTAGCCAAGTACTCGAGTCGAATCAATCCAACTTGGTCTACTCATCTAACTCACGTGAGCCTTTTTTTTTTTTTTTTCTTTCAAATCAGCGACACCAAAACAGAATCATTTTGGTGTGCCTAAAAAGATGTCGTTTTGGGTTAATTTTTTTTGTTTAATTAACTAACCCAAAACGATGCCGTTTTGGTGCGTAGAGTTCAAAAGGGCCAAATTCTTCTTCTTCTTTCAAATTCTTCTTCTTTCTCCATCTGGTTTGCCTACTTGCATGAGCTCTCAACTTTCATCTTCTCCTGCTCACCAATCTACCTCCATCTATCATTGTCACTATTACCATGAGCACTAGGATCTTCACCTTCATTAATTCACTTATTCTTTTTCTCAGTTCACTAGGATTTTCATCGTGAGCCATGTCTTGCTCATTTCTTCTTCTTCTCTTTCGCTTGGCGGTTTGCCCCCTTGTCATTCTTGTCATTGTCGTCGCTGCTAGTGTGTTATTTTTTTTTTTATTTTTATTTTCTTACACCTTCGCTGACTAAATCGCTACTCGTTACCTAGCCGATCGAGCAGCGAATAGTAATTTTCAGAGTATTGGCTTTCAAAATAATTGGTTGAATGAATGAATTTTCCATTTCAAGAAAAAAAAAAAATCAAAGTAAAAAAGTTCACTTTATGAAAAACAGGAAAATTTTAGAATTAAGTTTTTCTAGTAACAACTATAAAAGAAAGTCTTGTTTTTGTCCACCAATTCTGCTAATTTTTAGAATTTGAGCAACTCTAAAATCATTTCTGCTTATACGTACAAAAAATAATAATAATAAGTTAAATATAGGGTTTTTTTTTTTTTTCAAAGGTTCAGAGAAAACTACTCAAACCATATCTTTTAAGACAATGGTAAGACTTGAACCCTTGACCTCGTAAAGTTAAGGGAAGTGTTCAATTACTTCTATTAAGATATGATGTGCAAGGTAAACATAGTTAATAATTCACTTGTTTTAAATTTTATCAACAATCTCTGTAAAGACTCAAAGATTGGGATAGAAATCAATCATGACTTGTTATTGATGTAATCTATTTTGTGAATTGTTTTTACACACAATGACTAACATTGACCAGCCTTTTTATATTTGGAAATACAAGTTAGTCAACAATAACTGACTTGGTGTTGAGATGGACCAATTACAGATAAACAAAACATCAAATAATGACCAATCAAAGTGAGACACCAATATTAAACTCTGGCTAATCACAGGACACAAAGGCTGTTAGTTGGAATTCAATTGATCTGTTGAACTAAGTTGGAACTCTTTGCTTTAGTAGTTGACACCTCTTTTAGATTCTGATTGTCATTTCCTAAGAAGACGAAAACTTGATAGTAGCTTCTATTGTCTTAACATCACCCCTCAAACTGATAGTGGATTTAGCCATAAATAGTTTTGACTTCAACTTGTCAAAACAATCATTTGGCAATCGTTTGGTAAAAACATCAGCAAGCTACTCTTCAGAAGGAACATAACAAACATCAAGAGCATTCACTGCTATATGATCTCTAATGAAGTGAATGTCTAGCTTAACATGCTTGGTTCGAGAATGGAAAATAGAATTGTGGGCAAGAGAGATATCCGCAGTGCTATCACACTAGATAATGTGAATATTTGACATTGCAATCTTTAGCTCAAATAACACAGATAAAATCCATAGAATTTCAGTACCACCTTGAGCAAGAGCTCTATACTAAGCTTCCGCACTTGAACGAGCAACTACCCTTTATTTGCAAGCACTCTAACTAATAAGGTTGTTGCCCAGAAAAACACATCAACCTGATGTAGACTTTCTGTCATCAAGACGGCTACCCTAGCCTACATCAATGTAACATGTGAGCTAAAGCTGAATAGAAAGCCTGAAAAAGAAACCCCAATTCAGAGTACCCTTAACAAATCTCAAAATTCGTTTACATGCAACCCAATGTGTTGTGGTGGATGAGCTAGATATTGACTCAATTTATTCATAGAGTATTCAAAATCAAGCCTGGAGATGGTAAAATATTACAATGCCCCTATTGTGCTTTGAAACAAAGAAGGATTAGATAAGGGCTCACTAATCTCCTAAGGAAGTTTGGCACCATAAACTGTTATGACAATCCGCTACTATTTTAATCATAGCATAAACCTGAAATTGAGAATACTATTGAAAGAAAATGGAAGAAATAAAATAAAAATAGTGGACACAGGATTTACGTGGTAAAACCCTCAATGTGAGCGAAACATCCACAAACTAAGGCTAGAAGAATTTTATTAAACCAACAACAATACAACCTCTCTCTAAACTTTTAGGAGGGAACTAGGGAAAAGAACTTCTTAAACATACAATTGAGATTTTGGAAATAGGATGGATGAATTAAAAGTTCAATGGCCTATTTATAGGCAATATATGGTGGTATTGAATTAATTTTTCTCTCACCTACTTGTCTCTCAACTACTTGTCTCTAACCGAAACCAATTAATTTGCCACCTATCAATTAAGATAGTCAACAATTATGGCTTCATCTTTAACATTCTCCCACTTGAAGTCGTTTTAATGATCTAGTTTATCCTTCTAATCTTTGATCCAGCTCCTATTGCTTACGTTTTTGCAAAACCATATAAGGATCTACACCAAATGAATTTATTAGTATTGATAGGCTTGGTCATTGCATCTACTAGGTTCTCCTTGGTGTGTATCTTTTACATGTCCACACCACTATCTTCCACTACTTCACGAATGAAATGATATTGAACTCCCATATGCTTTGTTCAGGAATGAAAGGCTGGATTTTTTGCAATATACAAGACGCTTTGACTGTCATAAAACAACATGATTTTCTATTATTTGTGCCCAAGCTCTTCCAATAACCTTTTTAATCCAAATTACTTCCTTACAAGCTTGTGTAGCTGCCATGAATTCTCCTTCTGTTGTAGATAAAGCCACAACTGTTTGTAACTTGGATATCCAACTCATAGCTCTTTCTGTAATCATAAACACATAACCTGTAGTGGATTTTCTTTTATCGAGATCCCCAACAAAATCTGAATCCATTTAGCCTCTAACAATAAACTTCGATCCTCCATAACATAGTGTAACATTTGAGGATCCTCTAATGTATCTCAGAATCCTCTTCATAGTATTCTAGTGCTCTTTACTAGGATTCATCATATATCGACTAACTATTTCCACTGCTTATGCAATGTCCAGTCTTGTACATATCATAGCAAAGATTAAAATTCCCACTGTTGATGCATAGACACACGAGACATTTCCATCCTCTCAATTTCATTCCTAGGGTTCATACCTAAGGATAATTTGTAATTCATAAAAAGAAGGTAGAAATTGGCCTATTATTTTGCTTATTGAAGCGACACAAGATCTTTCTTAAGTAATTTTTCTAAAAGAGCTAAATCTTCATGTCTTTTCTGTCTTGATGAATTTGCATCCCTAGAATCTTGTTTACTGGTCTCTAATCCTTCATATCAAACTCCCTAACCAACTGTGCCTTTAATTCTTGGACTCAATCTTTGTTGGGTCCTACTGCCAACATATCATCCACATACAACAACAAGATAATGAAATAATCACTATCTTCAAACCTTTTTTACTATGAACAATTATCTAAATTAAGTCCACTGTATCCAAAGTTTATAATGAATGAATCAAATCTCTTGTACCAACACCTCGGTGCCTGTTTTAAACCGTATAAAGATTTATTTATCCTGTAAACTAAGTTTTTCCTACTTTCTTCAACAAAACCTTTTGGTTGGAACATATAAATTTTTTCTTCAAATTCTTCAAGAAGAAGTGCAATTTTCACATCTAATTGCTCCAAGTGTAGATCAAATGTAGCACACATTGCTAGGACTACCCTTACTGTTATAAGTCGAACCACTGGGGAAAATATCTCATTGAAATCAATACCTTTTAAACATATCCTTTTACAACCAATCTTGCATGATACCGCTCCACTTGGTCATTGCCATCTCTTTTGAACTTAAAAACCCATTTGTTTCCAATAGCTTTTCGACCATGTGGTAGATGTAAAGCTTCAATTTCTTCTTGTATTGTTGTCATCCATAGAGGTGCATCTGAGCTACTTGTAGCTTCATAGAAAGTTGATGGCTCTCTATCCTTTGTTAGAAAACAATGTACAACATTACTCTCTGTAACATACTTTGAATGCCATACTGGTGGTCTTCTCTCTCGAGTTAACCATCAAATTTCTGAAGCCTTGGTCTCAACTGATCCTTGTACTTCGTACTCTAGTTATGCTTAAGAAGAACCTAAATTTTCATGTTCTGAATTATTTTCCACCCGTATAATTGTAGTCTCTTAATTTCTTTTTGAAGTGCTATCATCTTCATTTCTTTGAAGTTGATCTTATACAAAGATAACATCAATGCAGATGATAACCTTATGGGCAATGAGATCCCACAGGTGATACCCCTTTACTCAATCAGCATACCCCAAGAATACACATTTCTTTAATTTTGGATCAAGTTTTGTTCTTTCTTGAGCATTATTCATCATGTACACAAGACATTCAAATGAATGTAAAGTAGAATAATCAGTGGGTTTATTGGTCCATAACTCCATTGGTGTTTTCAACTCAGTTGTTTTGAATGGACATCGATTTATCATATAATAGGTGGTCTTCACTGCTTCTGCCCAAAATGACTTGGGTAAATCTACAATCTACCCTCAAACCTAACATTTGCTCATCCTCGAGCAAATCTAAAAGACACAATAAAACGAAAAAAGTAAAAAAAAAAAAAAAAAATCACACAAACAAAATAAATTGATCAATACTCGAATTTCATCATAAAGGTAAGGGAAATTTCACACCCCTAAACCTAACCTTTGCTTGCCTTCGAGCAAACCCAAAGACAACTAAAAACTAAAACAAATAAAAATAAAAATAAATCCATTTTCATAAGTAAACACAATAATATTTAGCGTATGCCATAAGCCTTTAAACCTTTAGGTGTCCATAGCAAGAGAAGTTATAATCTCCTAAGGGTTTACCAACTACGATACCTATAATGTCTTTTCATAAATCATGGAACACATAAGAGAATCATATTAGAATGCAAGCCAACAACAATTCACACGCTCAATTAAGAAGTAGGGTGCAATCCTACAAATCCAATTCATTCCTCTCATGTCTTGTGAATGCCACATTCAGAACACTACAACTTCAAAAAATACACATTTAAGTGTCTGGATTCAATTTGTTTTGATTCTAAGCCTCACAGGATCTCTCTCTTTAAATTCAGTCAAAACCTAGGTATCAACACTTTTACAACTCATGCAAGGTAAATGTTATGCAAAAAAAATGTCAAATTTGTTATAACGCATGTGATAAATAATAGAAAGGTGCTCATATGCATTCAAATAACCTCATGGAAGGACTCCGATATCAACAACATGTCAAGCTTTGTTTACCTCAACAAAATAGTTCAACTTCTCAAGAGATTAATTAAGTCTTTTTAAATTGTTGTAACAGGGCCAAATGTGAATGGTTTAAAAGAAAGAAGGATAAAATTGTATTCAAATGAACGTAGGATCACACATTGAGTTTTAAGAATTTGATTAATTAGGCCCTAAACTGTTACAATGGGTTCACTCTTTTAAGCTTCATTTTCCCTCGACTTCTTTTCCAACTACTTTGCTTTTCAATTTTAATTTTTGCTTTTGCATTTTCTTTCTCTCTCTCTCTGTCTTTTTTTTTTTTTTCATTCATTCTCGTGCTTACATATTCAATTTTTTTTCTCATATCAACTGCAAGCATGCACAAAGTATTTCTCATCTACCACCCCTTCAATTTTCGTTAAATATATGCATTTTCACATCACCTTCTTTTGCCTAAATCTTTCATCTCAAATGTGAATCCAAGCTCTAAAAAGGTAAGGCTAAATTATTTCGGGCTTGGACTTCGATTTTTTAAGGTTATTAAGAACAAAAACAATTAGGCTATTTATGTGTTTGGCTTCAAATTTGGCTAATAGTGCACACGCATTCGGGTAAGGAAAATTATTTTGGCCTTTTATTGGTTTAAGCACACAAAACCTAAAATCACTTCTCAGAAGTTATCTAACTTTTCGTTAAAAGTAATGGTTTATTAGATGCAAAACATGTTATTTCCTTCCAATCAGAACCTATCAAGGTCAATCTATGTAATTGAAGAGCATATGAATAGAGTTTAAGCGTAGAAAATAAATTTCCCTCAGAAATAAATGTTATGGCTCAAATAACTCACATGGGAAATCTCCACTACAGATCTTGGACTACTCAAACAAGCATCCTATCCACTACTTGAAATTATAAATCTTTAAAGCATTCAAACAAAATCAACTAATTGAAATTCGCATGCTTATCATCATCAATCCACCATCAAATTCTCAACTCAAGATATCCCACAATTTGTGAAGAAAACTAAACTAACCTAAAAATACATAATGTAACACTAAAATAAAATAAAGTAGGCACCCTCAAACCTATGTCTTAAGATATCACCAAATTAAAGCATAGTATGAGTGAAGTTAGGAAACTCCCTCATGAGCTTAGGCTTGGTGAAGTAATGTTCTTGATATCACATTGCTTTCTTTTCTTCTAGGTACCCCTACAAAACAATAACAAACACAAAAATTAAAAATTTACAAGACTCAAAAAAAATAAAATAAAATAAAAACATACTAAATAAAAAGAAAATTAAAAACTCTTAGGTTGCCTCCTAAGTAGTGTTAGATTTAACGTCTTCAGCTCAATTTCTTCCATGACTCTCTCAACCTAATTTCCACGAGTAAGTCTTTACATAGAGGAATGACCTTTTCCCCTTACACTTGAACTTGCTCCAAGAGATTTTATCCCGAGCATTGAAGATGTACCCTTGTTAGTGTGATGTAGGATGAACTTCCAAAAGCTTGTGCCCATTCCACCTTTTAAGTCTCTTCCTAAATCGTCTTCCTCTCTCATATGTATAAAATTGGAAGTTTCTCTTTCCCTTAAAGAACTTAATGGGATCTAATGGTAGTACTTCCATCCACAAGTCTTCTACCTTATTGTTTTCCATATCAACCATAACACAATCCTCCTCTGTTTGTGGCATTTTGTTAGGCTTGAGATCCTCATGAGTCACCTTTGTATCACGAACCCTTGTTGTGATTTAACCATAGTGCACATCCACCTTCTCCTCAATGAATTTCTTATGTCGAATGAGAGTTCTATCCACCAACTCTTAAGTAACAGCAATACGTTTGAACACCCCGAAACCTAATCTCTTAGATATGAATTATGGTGAAACATATAGTGTAATTTCAACTCGAGGTCTTCTTAAATTCATCTTCATCTTCATCCTTGACCCATTCATCATCAATTAGAGATTTAATTGCTGAAGTAAGCTCTTCATCGCTTATATTTAGCAATTCACCAATACTTCCTTCGATATCCAAACTCTACTCCTACTTCTCTTTTTCATGTTTGCTTTTTGACTCACTAAATAGTACTTTTTGTTCTCTACTATTGAGTGCATTGTTGGAAATTATGAAAAATAATTGGGCCCGCCCAAAATGAATAATTGGGCATTGGGATTTGGATCGGGTTTGATCCTGAATCCACAACCCAATATCGAATACCCAATATGTGTTGGAATTTGGATAGTGACAATCAACTGCCATAGCAGTTGAGATCAGTTACAATTGCTCTGGCAGTTGTTGAAATAAACTATTATATACGTTGTTAAACAACGTTAACAGAGGTTGAAGAAAAACAGAGAGAAAAGTATACAAAAATCTCATTCTTCTTATTCTCAGTAATCAATACAAATCTTTTTCGGGCTCTTACACTGTAATCAGAGTTTGCTTTCCATTGTGATTGCTTATGAGACCTGTAGCATTGTTTTTGTTGATCCTACTCCAATTGAAGGTATGTATTTCATCATCATTTGTAATTTTATCATTGATATTGATACAATATATTACAAGTTGATGATATTGTTTAATTGATGAATTTATATGTTATAATTCGTCATTGGTATCAGAGCTTAGATTATAACAGTGCTCGGTTTAATATTTTGGTTTACGTTTACTTTTTTTTTTTGTTACTGTTCAGACTTGATTTTTTTGAAGAAAAGTTATAGGGCATTAGAGATATATGTAGAGATTTGTTTATTGCATTAAAGTGAGTCTAGAAACAGACAAATTGAAGTTTTGTTTGACTTGAATTGATTTGAAAATTTGAAGAATTTCGAAGACTTATATTATGCATGAAACCCGAAACTTTCTTTTGAATAATAATGTATCAAATCATTTTCTTTTCGATCCATTTAATACTCCATTAGAATGAGCTCGAAAAAAGCTTTCTAACGACATATTATATGACTGATTTCGATGAAAATTGAGTGAGAAAAATCAATTTTAAAGTTAAAATAAAAAAAAAAAATAAAATCTGGAAAAAATGTTGAAGACGATGAACAGTACTGGACACGTGTTGCGCCGTGAGAGGTACAGAGAAGGCGACGTGTCACAACCAGATAAAGCCACGTTACTGACACGCGTCAATATGTGGAGAGCCCACGCATATGCGACGTGACCCAATAATATTAAGCCATGTGTCACATTACGTGGCAACATCTGGAGGCACCACGTGTCAATATTTTCAGCGAATGAGATAGTGCCACGTGTCACCAGACATGGCAGCGTCTGGAGTAGCCACGTCTTAAGGACGGATGGCCGCACCAGAGGCCGCCATGTGTCGCGCCGAACCAGCGACGTGCCAGGTGCGCATGCTAGCACGTGCAGTCGACGTGCCACGGCAACCGGAAGCGGCCCGCGATGGCGCCTGTGCGTGTAGCCATATGCCGCCATCGGCAGCGGTTTCCAGCAAAAAAAAGAAGAAAATTTGTTTTATTTTATTTTATTATTTTTTTTGGGCCTATTAACAATAAAATTTATAATAAATTTTATTTGTTTAGTTTAATTAAAATAAATTATTTGATATGCTTAACATGATAAATTATTTTGTAGATGACTTATCGTGTTATTCATTATTATTTTGATTCTAATGATGAAATTGAAGAAGTCATTGAGATTGTAGAGAGTTCTGACGTCATCGATATTTCTGATGATCCGGTCGACATTATAGTTATTTCAAACGATGAGGAGGGCGTCGAGCCTCCAGACTATGTGCCTTCTGATGCTTCGGCTAATGTTATAGTCATTTCAGATGACGAGGAGAGCATCGAGCCTCTAGACTATGTACCCTCTGATGTTCTGATCGATATCATAGTCATTTCTGATGATGAGATGGATGTAGAGATCATTGAGATCTCTGATAATGAGATGACTAATGTGATGGGGACTCCTGATGATGAGGTGGTTGAGGTTATAGACATCTCATCGGGCAAGGAGGATCCCAAGATGAATGACTTCTTGCATTATGATGATATGGACTATTTTATGTATTAGCATGTTTGTTTTTTTTAATTTATGTTATTTATAAATGTTATTAGTATTTGATTTTATGACATTTTTTGAATGATTAGTTCATTCATATTAGTTAAATTGAAGGTAAATATTTAATATAATTGTTTTTGCATCTAAATGAATGATAATTATATTCATCTATCAAAGTGAGTGTTCTTTGCTTAATGTTTGAAAGAATTGGATTACACAAAAACGCTTATTTATATATCATGTTTGAAATGTTTGGAAGTTGATGATGATTAAACAACTTGATTGTTTTTTTTACTCTACTCCTTACATTCACATGTTATATTTGTAGGCGTATGTTTGTTGCAAATGAAATATGAAATAGTACAGTGTATGCTTAGATTAGATATCCTTCACTTGTCTTTAAATAGGATATATTTCAGGAAATGACTTCTACTTCAAAGAATATCATAGCTGAGCTTAACAAGGGTGAGAAGCTGAATGGTGATAACTATGATATATGGCACTACAAAATTCAGTACATTCTTGAAGAGCAAGATGCTCTTGAGACTTTTACAAACACCATGATACCACCCTAGTCAGGTACATCTGCTCAAGGTAGGAGAGACATAGAGGTCTATCAGTCTTGGAAAAAGAAGAATAGCATTGCTAGGATTACGATCCTGAGCAGCATGGATGATGACCTCATGTGTATGTATGAGAATTATGAGACAGCTCAGGACATGTGGATGGCCTTGAAAGACAAGTATGGTGGTACTTCAACCACTAAGTTGAGAAGGCTAACCATCAAGTTTGACACCTACAGGAAGCGTCAAAATCAAACAATGGGCAGCACCTTAAGGAAATGTCAAACATGATTTGCGAACTCAAATCCGTTGGGCATAACCTCACTGATGAGCAACAAGTATAGGTTGTGATCCGGTCTCTGCCCTCTAGCTGGGAGAATATGAAGATCAACATGACACATAATGATAACATCAAGACTTTTGATGACATTTCACGTTATGTTGAGTTGGAAGATGAGCGCTTGGAAGCGGCTAAGGCTTTCGGTCAGCTTTATATGGCTGAGTCCAGCAAGCATAAAGGCTCAAGCTTTAAGCGCAAGAGAGGAAATAATTTTTTCAAGAAAGGGAAAGGTAACCCTAACTTTAGAAAGAATGAGACTGGAAAGCGCAAGAGGGGTAAACGCGCTGGGGGGAAGAAGGACAAGATCAAAATGACCTGCTTCAATTGTGAAAAGTTGGGCCATTTTACTTGTGAATGCATTGAGCCCAAGCAAAAGAAGGTATATTATTACTCCAATTTGCCTAATTATATTTATGTTTCTAGCTCAATATTACTTACTGAATCTCGTCCTTTGTGGACTGTAGACTCAGGAGCTACAGACCATGTAGCTAGAGACCGGCAAACATTTGTGAAGTATCATCGAATCAGTCATAGAACAAGATGGATCTATGTGTGGAATAATTCATGTGTTAAAGTGAAAGGAATCGGCACAGACAAGCTTGAGTTGTATGGTGGCCAGATACTTTATCTCCATGATGTTCTTTTTGCTCCTGATATTCGACGAAATTTGGTTTCTGTCCAAGTACTCTTAAGATTAGGATATGTTTTAAACTTTTATGGTGATTGTATGGATATTATATTAAATTCTGTTCGAGTAGGTACTGGTTATATGCTAGATGGTTTTATTGTACTAAATACCGAGACGAACGGCTTTAATTATGTTGATGATTGTTTTTCTTTACTTGCTTCTTCTGATGTTGCACATATTGATGCAAATATTTGGCATGTTAGACTGAGTCATATAGGTTCTAAGAGGATGAATAGATTGGCCAGGGAAGGATTATTAAGCCCAATTAACAAAATAGATTTATCTATTTGTGAAAGTTGTCTAGTTGGAAAAGCAACTAGAAAACCGTTTAGAAAATAAACTAGGGTTGATTATCCATTACAATTAATTTATTCCGACATCTGTGGTCTGATGAAGGTTAGAGCAAGGCATGGAGCCTCATATTTTATTACATTCATTGATGATTTTACACGTTTTGGTCATGTCTATTTGATTTCTTACAAATCTGAAGCATTGGATTGCTCTAGGTTATATATAAATTTGGTAGAGAATCAATTGGACAGAAAAATTAAAATTTTAAGAACTGACCGTAGACGTGAATACCTCTCCGAACAATTCAAGGAAATGTGCAATGAAAGAGGTATAGATAGACAATTAACTATTCCTGGAACTCCGTAGCAAAATGGTGTTGCAGAGAGAAGGAATAGAACCTTGTTGGAAATGGTTAGGTCAATGATGACTCAAGCAAATCTCCCAATATCCTATTAGGGAGATGCATTATTAACAGCCACATATATACTTAATCGAGTTCTCATAAAATCAGTCACTTCTACACCTTATGAGTTTTGGAAGGGTAGAAAATCAAACCTCATTCACCTGCGACCTTGGGGATGTGCAAGTTATGTACATGATTTATCAAATAAATATGGAAATTGGGTGCAAGAGGTAAAAGATGTATCTTTATTAGATACTTTGCTCACTCCAAAGGATATGTACTAATCGGAGAGCATACAGATGGAGGAGTGATTGAATTAGAATCACGAGATGTCAATTTTTTTGAAAATGAATTTCCTAGCAGAGGTGAGATTGATAAAGATATTTGATTTTATTAATTGGAGGATCAAGAAAATAGTGTGCATCACAATGCTCCTACAGAGGTTATTAATAATGTAATGAGACCATCGATCCTTAGTGGGAGCAATGTGATGGATTCGCCATCTCACGGAAGCAATCGTAAGCCAATTCCACGTCGTCGATTTGAGATTGAAGGGGAAGCGTTTATGATTGCTTCACATGATAGCGATGAGCCAAGAAATATGAAAGAGACTCTCAACTCATCTGCTAAAGAGTTATGGATAAAAGTCATGCAGAAAGAAATGGAGTCAATGAAAAACAACCAAGTTTAGGACTTAGTTGACTTACCGCCTAATCGGAGAACCATTAGAAACAAATGGGTTTTACGAATCAAAAGAAAAGCCGATGGCACAATAGAAAGATATAAGGTGCGATTGGTCGCTAAAGGTTATACCCAACAAGAGGGTATAGACTATGAAAAAACTTTCTCACCAGTAGTGAGATTTGCTTCGATACGCATTATCCTAGCAATCGTTGCACATATGAATTTAGAATTGCATCAGATGAATGTAAAGACGACATTTCTCAATGGAGAATTGGAAGAAGAGATTTATATGGAACAGCCTGAGAATTTTATTGTCAAAGGCCAAGAGCGCAAAATATGCAAGTTTAAACGATCCATATATGGATTAAAGCAATATTCCAGACAATGGTACATTCGTTTCCATCAAGCTGTTTTGTCTTATAATTTTACAATGATGGAAGAGGACCATTGCGTATACATTAAACGATGCGATGATAAATTTATGATATTATCCTTATATGTGGACGACATTTTATTAGTAGGAAATGATAAAGAGTTTGTGATAATCATAAAAAGGTGGTTATCCTCAAATTTTGAAATGAAAGATATGAGTGAAGCTACCTATATATTGGGAGCCAAAATTACAAGAGACCGTTCAAGAAAACTTCTTACTTTATCACAAGAGACTTACATAAGGAAGATTCTTGAACGTTTTAATATAGCAAATTGCAAGCCAATAGATACTCCTATATCAAAAGGACAAACTCTTAGTCTTGATATGTGCCCTAAAACTCCACAAAAATGCAAAAAAATGAAGAAAGTTCCTTATTCAAGTGCTATTGGGAGTCTCATGTATGCAATGATGTGTACAAGACTAGATATTTGTTATGTTGTTGAACTTGCAAGCAGATACCTTTCGAATCCCGGACAGAACATTGGATTGCTGTTAAGAGAATCTTGGCGTATCTCAAGGGTACTACAGATTACTCTCTTTGTTATCAGGGAGGTGATCTTCATTTAGTCGGTTACATAGATGCCGATTAGGGAGGTGATTTAGATGAATGAAAATCCACCTCGGGTTATACATTTTTGCTTAGTCGAGGTGCTATCTCATGATGTAGTAAGAAGCAAACATGCATAGCCCTCTCAACAATGGAAGCTGAATTCGTGGCATGTTCGATGGCAGTACAAGAAGCAGTTTGGCTTAAGAGATTCTTGGAAGATCTTAAGATTGTCACTAGTGCAGAGCAACCAGTAACTATTTATTGTGATAGTCAAGCTGCAATTACGTATACAAAAGATTCCAAGTATCACAGCAAATCTAAACATATAAAGACAAAGTATAATTTTGTGAGGGATATCATAATAAAGAAGGAAGTGAAAGTTCAATATATTTCTACGTACATGATGATAACAGACTCATTGACCAAAGCAGTGACTAGAGATGTATATAAGTCACATGCTAAGTCCTTAGGATTGCGTAGATTGTAATATTGTTTATATATATTGAATTGTTTGAACTGATTTATTTTTCTACTTATGAATATAAATATCAGTTCAATTTGAATCTTCAATTTTATACTAGCATACATATTTCATATAAGAATTTGTTAAAGATATGTCATCAGGTAGAGACTAGCATTCTTGCACATGCTGTCGCCTTGGTTGTTTGGGAAAACAAGCTAAGATGAGACACATATATCATTGAAAATGATAAGTAATATAATTTTCTTGGAGCTTAGATATATGATTTTTTGTCGCCTTGGCCTAGTCAAGATGAGGTTTTCTCTACATAAACAAACAATGAAAACCGATCAATGACAATTACCCCACTGTCATCAAAACCTGATTGAGCCAGATGTGAGATCTTAATATGGCATTTTGAAAAGTGAGCAATTAAGAACTCAGGTTAAACTCTCAAATTGCGTTTAAACTCATATCTGTACAGTGAAATAATTATTAGACATATGCATTTAAGAATGAAATTCGCTGTAACACATGTCTCATACCATGTGTGCTTATATGACCAATATGGAAAATGAAAGAATGAATCACTACTTCCTCATTGTGTAAGTTCCATTAGAGTTGTAAAAACTCCGAACCATATCCTTAAGACCATTGGCTTTGTCCTGAAGTCACATGATGATGTTAGTGCCTTTAGCATATCTTTCTATGGTCATGATAATTCGACTTATGTGGTATGTCTATGGTAGCAATTGCCTTTGTGGGCCAAAGGACGAAAGTCGAATGAGAAGATTTGACATTTCTTTCATCAATGGTGCATTCATTGGTTGACCAATTGTGATCAAAGTTGTGATTACAATTATGAATACATAGAATTATTAAAGCCAAGTATAACTTCTTTATCAATTAAAAGGAGAGATTAAGTATACTTGAGCCGATGAAATTTTGAGATCGAATCTAGGATACATTTGAACAATATGTGATATTTCATTATTAAAAGATCAAACTACAAGCTCCAAGATTAACAATTATTCACAGGTCACACGGTGTATTTGCTTGTATGAATATTTTGAGAATAGATTTGTATTTGAATGTTTACATCCCTTCATAAACATTGTCTCATTCTGTGCAAGTGGGAGATATTGGAAATTATGAAAAATAATTGGGCCCGCCCAGAATGAATAATTGGGCTTTGGGATTTGGATCAGGTTTGATCTAGAATCCACAACCCAATATCCAATACCCAATATGTGTTGGAATTTGGATAGTGGCAATCAACTGCCATAGCAGTTGAGATCAGTTACAACTGCTCTGACAGTTGTTGAAATAAACTATTATATACATTGTTAAACAACGTTAACAGAGGTTGAAGAAAAACAGAGAGAAAAGTATACAAAAATCTCATTCTTCTTCTTCTCAGTAATCAATAAAAATCTTTTCTAGGCTCTTACACTATGATTAGAGTTTGCTTTCCATTGTGATTGCTTACCAGACCTGTAGCATTGTTCTTGTTAATCCTACTCCAATTAAAGGTATGTATTTCATCATCATTTGTAATTTTATCATTGTTATTGATATAATATATTATAAGTTGATGATATTGTTTAATTGATGAATTTATGAGTTATAATTCGTCATGCACTAATCAACTGATCCACCTAAACTTGTGAGTTTTGAATTGCAACTTCTTGTTCTTACAATAAAATGCTGGTTCCCTCCATGGACTTATCATTTTGTTCCATGAATTGCATAAGCTCTTATTCTTCCTTCTCAGAATGTGTTTCTTGTTGGCTACTATGACATACGCCGAAAAACTGATCTATCTGAACTTATATAGCCTGCTAGTGTTGCATTAAAACCTGTTGTTCTTGTAGCATAGCCTATTGTTCCTAAAGTAAACTATCCATCCTCTCCATGGATTGCTTGAACACTTATTCTAGCATCGACTTCTTTTCTTGAGGAGAGATATAAGGCTGCTGATGTTGTTCCTATGTTAACCTGTCATTTCTCCTTATAAACTTGTCATTCATCTCTATGGACCGCTTAAGCAATTATAAAAGCCTCTCTTCTATAAATGGTTGCTCTTCTTAAGGAGGAATGTAGAACTAATGATTGTAGCCTTGAAAATCTGGAGGATTATAAGATTATGAAAATTGGTTTTGAAAATTTGATGGATATGATGGCCACATATGTGAGTGTTGTCCCTGCTCTACATTCTATGTGCAACTCGGTTGACCATTTCACCCTGTGTTGTAAAAGTTTGGGTTATGATGTTAGCATTGCTCATTAAAATTAGACACACAATAATTTGTTGCGTGATTACTCTAACAATTATCACTCCATTCTCTACCACTCCATTCATCACCACTCACAAATGGGTTTTGGAATGTGTTCATCCTACAAGCATTACACCACTCATTGTTCCTATAGGCCATTCCTTGAAAAGCAAAAATAAAAACATGATTAAATAAATGATGAAAAATAAATGTTTGAATTAAGGAAGTCTTGACAAGTATCAATATCAACACAACTTGGAACAATCCCCAGCAACGGTGTCAAAAACTTAATGGCAATTTTCTAATATATAAAATAATCTCTAGAAACACGATGCAAGTATACATGGTTCACAAGTAATACAATGAAGAGTATAGTATTGTTCCCACATAGATTGTCCAAGTTATGTTAAGTACTAAAATTGATCTCGACTACCCTTATTCAAACTATTGAGAGATGAATTTAATAAGCTACACTAAATTAAGTAAATAACAAATATAACTAATTAACTACACATACAACCAAGGAGATAATGATCTATAGCTACAATTTCACCCAACTAATCCACTCAACCTATATTTCCATCACAATTAATTCATTTTCTTCATTTATTTGATCGAGCACTAAATTATCCACAAGTCTCTTTCAAACGGTCAAGTGGAATTACCTAAATTAATTAACTGATTATATGTCTATAACGATTAATCAACCTAAGCACATTAAGCATTTAATCACTCATAATGACCACACAAACCACACAAGTATATATCTATCCTATGCAATTCATATAATCCTATTTCAAATCTAAAGACATGAATACCTTTGTCAAACGCATTCATGGTTATCAAATCAACTAAACAAGTGATTAATTAATTTAGAAGTAATAGGAGCAAAATAGAATGGAACTCAATTTATAGAAATTCAATTAACCAACAATTAAAATATGGTGAGTCTCATGTGTTAGGGTTCATTGCAACCTAGACAAATGTTCTAGTTCATCATCAATATAATACAAATTAAACCAATCCAACAAACAACCAACACCATCATTAAATAATTAAAATCAAAGCAACGGAATGGAAAATCTCATGTCATGGCATAATCCTCCTGTCACCAAGAACCAGCCACCGAAATCTTCACTCCTCTCATTCCTTTTATGCACCAAATCTGTGAGTGATAATGGGCTGTTATTGAACTCACAAAAAAAAAAAAAAAAGATTGATGATGGGCTGATTTTCGGCTCCACAATCTCCTCTCCACGGACTGTTTTGAGAAATGTTTAAGGCTGTCTAGGACCTGCAGTTGAGGGCTGTTATGTGATTTAACACTCCAAAATCAGCCTTGAAAATCCTAGTTCAAGCCCTTCAAAAACCAGATGAGAAGCTGCTGCAAACTGGTTCCGTCTCAGCTCGAAACACTGCCGAAACACTGCAGAATATGGGCTGCTATTGCGCTGAATTCACACCCCCGTTCCAACCTTCAGTTTCACATCCAAGACATGTAAAAACTGCACTCAAGAATCTGCAAAACTGCAGAAAATCAATAGCTAAAAACGGGTTTAAGAGGCTAATTTTTTATCTGAAAAAATTATGGCCCGTAGCACCCTTGAACCACGCCTAAATCCTCCCCTTCTGGTTGTATGTTTACCACTGTATATGGGCCATATGGCTCCCTCCAAAGCTCCGTTCAACTCAGTTTATGTGGCTTTATATAGTGTCAGATTAGGGCATCAAAACAGGTCTCCAGGTGCCGCACGTGAATAAGCTGCTGCATGGGCTTCATTCTTTCCTTTTCTTCTTCTTGAAATGACACCGACATGGGCTGGTCATTGCAATTCTTTCATGGCCCGTTGCTTTTCTTATTTCATGGGCTTGACTGAATAAGTGAGCTGACTTTGAATGGGCTGCATGAATTGCGTCATTTAAATGCACTTGGATTGAATTCTTCTATTTTATGGGCTGGTCTTGATTGGTTCTTGTAATCACAACTCCATGTAATCCATTACTTTTCTAATTTCAACCCATGCTTCAATTGCCCTAAAAATATTTTTTAAATGCCTTGGAAAATCATCATTTTGCTCATCAATCCTCTCATGACTTACCTATACAAAATAAATAAAAACACATCAAAATAACAAGGATTCATTCAAGTTTTCATAATAAAAATAGGTTCAAAAAGCATAAAATCATGATATATTTTATCATGATAGTGTTCAACATAGCTCTCATTCTTTCTGTAAGAGTTCTATTTATCTACTTTGTCACCCCATTTTGTTGAGAAGTATATGTGACTATGAATTGTCTTTCGATTCCTTCTTGCTTACAAATAACAAGAAACTTCTCATTTGTATATTCTCTTCTATTATCTATCTTCAAGCATTTGGTCTTTTTCTTGGATTCAACTTTTACCTGTGCTTTGAATGCCTTGAACACTAGAAATACATCTGACTTCCTCTTGATAAGGTACACCCAACTTTTCATGGAGTAATCATTAACAAATAATACAAAGTATTTTGCTCATTTTAGGGATATATCCGATGATTTCCAAACATAAAAATAAATCAAGTCTAGAATGCATTTGCATCTAAGAGTAGAATTGTTGAACTTCAATCTATGTTACTTGTTTGTCACACAATTCTCACAAAAAAGTAAATTTACCAATTTGAGCCCAAGAAGCAATCTGCATTTGGAGAGAATCTTTAAGTCTCGTTCAGATATGTGGCCTAATTTGCAAAGCTACATCATCGTTGACCCCTCCCAATGGTTGGTTAATGCAACATATGAATCAGCCTCTAGTAGTGTTTTTCCTTTAAGCATGTATAAATTTGCAACAAGTTTTTCTCTTTTCATGACAACAAGTGCACCTCTGACAATTTTCAAGACCTTATTTTTAATATGGGTCTTACATCCAAGATCATTCAATTGTCCTAAAGACAATAGATTCTTTTTCAAGCCCTTCACATATCTTACCTCCTGAATGGTGTGAATCGTACTATCATGCATCTTTATCTTGATTATGCTGATGCCCGCAATTTTCAAAACATGATCATCACTCATAAATACAAATCCTTCTAAGATAGGTTCATATGTATGGAACCATTCTCTACAAGAGGTCATGTGCCAGATGGCTGCTAAATCTATAATGCAGATGTCAAAAAACTGTAATCTGCTTTCCGAAACAGTGGTTGCTTCGTTGTATAAGACGTCACCATCATCTGAGGTACTTGTCACACATCATAGCGAGTTTGATGACTCAAAAGCTTTATTCTTCTTATTATGCAAACACTTACTTTTGACGTGCCCTTTCTTGCCACAATTGTAACATTTGACGTGCCTTTTCTTGCCATAGTTGAATTTGATACCAGTAGACTCAAACAATTTTTGAAGAACTTTGAACTCTGCCCCAAGATCACTTTAGAGACACTTTATTTTAGTAGTAAACATAAGTTCAATAGTATTTTTTTTTTTTTTTTAAAAAAAAGCATCTATTTTACTTGACCTTTTGTTTTCAAAGAAAGATCAAAGTGTATCTTATGAAATGATAAACAAAATGGACATAATACCTAAAACCATAAGAGGAAATAACTGGGGGTGGTCCCCAAACATCTGCACAAACAAGTTCTAAAGATGTGAATGTCCTAGTTATGGAAGTGAAATATGGCAGTTGGTATGTCTTTCCACATTGATAGGCATTACAAAAACTGTTGCATTATGAAGGAACATAAATTTTTAGAGTCTTTAACACTTGACTCATCACTTTAAATGATGGATGTCTTAATTTTTTATGCCAAAAATGTATTTGACCCATTTTTTAAGATAAAGAATTAGAAACAACAAGATTTGCAACACAAACATCCTTATTATCAATAGAAGAGAGTTTAAACATATTCGAAAGTACTTATTACACAAGCTGAATCCAGATTATTGTCATAAATACAATCATTAGAACTAAGATTTGTACAAGATGAGTTCAAATTTACTAGATCAACAGAAGAACTAGAATGGGCAAAATTGTTTATGCAAGTGGAGTAATGTGACACTGAGTTATCATCTAGACAACACTTAGAGTTTGAAAAGAAAACTTGAGAGTTTCCAGTAAGTAATCCATATAGCTTCTTTGTTTGAGTTGATGGTAGTTTAAGATGGTATAAACCATCCTTCTGCTCCCCTAGAAGAAGAACTTTCTTCGAGGTCTAATCATTGATTAAACAACAATCAACATTAAACTCAACAATAGCATTATTGTCTCTAGTAAATTTTGAGATGCTAAGTAGATTTTTTGTAATACTAAGGACATGCAAAATGTTTTTAAGATAAAAGGGATTTATTTGCTTGTGTGTGTAAAGGAAAGAAGTGAAACCAATATGAGATATAGGCTATTTATTCCTATTACCTACCGTCAGCTTTTTAGGGCCCATGTATTCATTCCTAATGTCAAGTTTTGCAAGCTTAGATGTGCAGTGATTTGTTGCGCCACAATCTAAACACCAAGAGGCATCTTAACTTTGTGATTGACTTTGAGCTAAAGTTGGAGCATACAGAGCAGTAGTAGGATGTTGAACACATAAAGTATTGTCATGTTGAACATTTCCTTAAAAATTTGCATTAAGACTCAAAGATTAGGATAGAAATCAATCATGACTTGTTAATTGTAGTGGTTAAAAATTCTCTAGTTCAAAATAAAAGCCCAAATCTTATTGTGATAGACTGACCTAGTACATCGATCAACTTAGGCTAATGGCCCAATGCATATTAGAAGATGATAGCCCAGCAACTTGGTTGATCCATATCAAACAAAGTCTGTTTCCTTAAATGGGGACTGATTGCTCTTAATGAATGAGATTTAAATCAACTGTAATGAAAAGTGCATTAACTCTGTAACTGACATGACATTAACTATGACATTGATTCTGTAACAACATATCATTAACCATAATATTTATTTTATAATAGACATTGCATTTACTCCACAATAAGTGTCCATAGCACATTTTCCACCTATAAATAGAGGTTTGATTAGAAGGAAAGGGTCATACTAACCTCTTTTGCTCATCTGTTGAGATTTCTGTTTTTCTCTCTTGTGTTTTCATTCTTCCACTCTATATTTAGAGTTTTTGTGTTATAGATTCAATGTAGTGGCGTGAAAGTGCATGTCTAGGAAAGATTCTAGTTAAAAAGGACTTGTATTTAACTATGTTCATTATGACCGATCTTTTTTCCTTGGGAACTTACTCGGTATACTATTCATGGACTATTGCACTGTTCTATCATACGAGGTTTTGTCCACTAATACTCAATATCTCAGTATTTTTCTTCCTCTTCTCACCAAGTTTGTTGCTGCAATATCTATTGACATATGTAATAAATTATATATATTATTCGCTTATCTATGTTTATATTATTTCTATTACTAAATTGAACGTCGGTGTGTCTTTGGTCGACACCCTACTAGTGTCAAGATCACTCGCGTTCTCTTTGTTTGATTTGTATAGGACACAGGTTGTTACGTTTCAAGAAAGTTGACTGACGAAGTCTACTTAAAGTCAACATGTTATAGAATTCACTCATTACATTATTGATTTAATCTATTTTGTGAATTGCTTTTATACACAATAACTAACATTGACCAACTTTTTTATATCTGGAAATACAAGTTAGTTGGCAATAACTAACTTGGTGTTAAGCTGGACCAATTACAAATAAACAGCACATCAAATAATGACCAATTGGAGTGAGACACCAATACTAAGCTCTAGCCAATCATAGAAGGACATAGACTGTTAGTTGGAATTCAATTGATCTGTTGAACTAAGTTGGAACTCTTTGCTTTAGTAGCTGACACCTCTTTCATATTCTTATTGCCATTCTCTTGAGATGACGAAAACTTGACAGTAGCTTCTATTGTCATAACGATCTCTACTAAAATTTTGAAAGTTATTTTATAAATCATTTTCCATTTAACATGTTAAGGATCTATCCCAAGTTTCATACACCTCCTCCAAGTAAAGGTCTCTGTCTAAAATTTTAACAATGGCATAGTTTACCCATAATTCACCTTCTGCTTTGTGTCTGTGGCGATGACCATGATTTAAGCTAATAATTGGATTATTTTTTGTTTATAAATTACCAAACTAATTATGTAATTGATTGATTTGTTTATAGTGAAAGCCAAACCAAATGAAATCAACTGATTCTCGCTCCTAATGCACATAAAGCTACATACCCAAGAAGCTTCTTTAACTTCAGGGGGGAGCTAGGAATTTTATCTTAGGAGGGCCAAATCAAAAATATAAAATCGAATTGACCTGAAAAAATTCTAATATTCAAAAGAAATTATCAAAAAATTAAATATAATATCGTTCTTATTTCAACAAATAAATTAACAAATAATACACACCCCAATTTTATGAATCAAAATGGAACTTGTCACTCTTTTAAATATATAAATATATATATTGGAATATACACCAAATTTGCCCATAATTTTCTCTTCAATAAACACTATCAAAGAGTTCAAAAGAAAGTCATTTTTTCATCTTGTTAAGAAGTCTAAATTTAATAATACACATAATTAAAAATAATCTTTCAGTAGTAGCCATTAACACATGAAGAATAAGTGCAAACATCATTTTTGCAACAAATAATCTTAATTACTTACATATATTTTGGTAATTTAATTTTTATCGTATTCACATTAAACCATATAAAGATATGATAACTCAGAACAACTTTATATAAATAAATAATTAAATTATAAATCTACAAAATAAGTTTCAGTAACAAATATAATTAACACTAGTTTCAAAAACTAAAATATAGTCTAAACTAAATAGTAATATGTGCATTATTAGGAAACTAAATATTAAAAGGGATTGGTTTTGTCTCCTACTTTAAATAAAAAAATAAATTAAAATGTTGAATTAAAATGTTGTAATTCATAAAAAGGTTAAATGAAATAATAACTTAATAATAGTACTATTGAAAAGAAAAAAGAAAAAGAGTAATAACGATAAAAAATAAAAAAAAAATAAAAAAAGACAGACTGCATTGACAGCAATCGTAATTAAACATGTTGAATTAAAGTGGTGTGAGATGCACATAATTTCTGTATGTACTCATTACTCACAATAATTCCTTAACATGGGATGTATTAATTGTATTAATTCCTTAACATGGGAGAACACTTTAAAAAGAGTCGGGCGTATTCAGTAATAATTCTTGGTTCTGCTTTGAGTCCAACGTTTAGGCCCACAATGGGGTTTATTAAGTCCAAAGCCGTGGGGGGCCATGCCCCACAGCTCCGCCATTGAAAACAATGGCGTAAGATTATGGTTTTTTTTTTTTTTTTTTTTTCTCTTGTAATTTTGTCCTATGCAAGGAAATAATTATTTAAACAGAGCACAAAAAACCCTTTTTTTCTGGAGATGGAGAGGCAAAGTAAGCGGGGTGCTTTATCTCTTCTTTCTGGGGTGTCCCTAATGTACAGAATTGGAATTGGGTGTCCTTGATATATGGAATTGGAAAGGAATTCCAATCTTCCCGGATCATTCAGATTTCAAGCAGAAATTATCTAGAAAAACAAAAAAAGGTACTTCAATACACAGAAATATAGATTTTTTTTTTTCTTTTGAAACAAATATAGAATGTAATTTTAGTTCTCAATAATTTCCTAAGAAAAAATCAAGGTTGATTTAGTATAAGCAATTTTTTATGCTTTTTTTTTTTTTTTTTTTTTTTTAATGTTTTTAATTATTTTATGTTCATAAGCAAATTGATGATCTCTCTTCTCTTTCCAAATTTTCCTCACTTCTGAATATCCTTATATATGTATATATATATATATATATATATTTTATCAAGTGTATACACACGTTTATGTGCATGTATAATAAATTAATTTTATTTTTTAAAATATCTATAAATTATCCACCAAAAAATAGAGTGATCATGCGAATATATTAAGAACACTTTGGATGAGTTTTTAACGATGATATTATTATTATTGTTGTTGTCGTCGTTGTCATCGTCGTCATCTAGAAATATGTGAAAACAAACCGTTTCAATATTTTGCTTGAAAACTCAATAAAGCTCATTAGCTCAAGTAGAATTGTACATGTGTAAGAACATAACAAAGGTAAAGAGAAACGGGGCACAAAGTAATGTCTTTTTCAGTTAAATGGGTGTGAAAGAGAAGATAATTCTTTTAACACCCACATTTTTACCTCCGACTACTTGGGTTGATTTAACCTAGATTGAGCACTTTCCATTTGAGGGAATTTTAAAACTTCGTGAAATGTAATTTGGAGTTATTTTGATCAAATTCGCTAAGTGGGAAAAAACAAAGGGGGTATATTATAAAAAGAAAAATGGAGAAGGTTTGGAAACTCTCCAAAAATAAATGAAACGAAAAAGATTAAAGTGTCTAACAATTCAAACTATATATAACTAGATTCCTGATCAGTTCTGAAACTAACAGGGATAATCATGAAATTAACCTTTACATATGTTAATTTCTAAGTATTTTTCACTCAAAAACATAGGAATTTAATATGAATTAGTTGTAATAAAATGAAATAGAAAAGAGCTCATAACCTAAACAATTCAGAATGTGATTTTTAACTCTGTCTCATGAACATTTAACACAAATTAAAACTCATTCAAAATGATATTAGCAAATGATTTATACTACATGATCAACATTGAGCCGGAACAACTCATCCTAATTAAATGATATTAGCAAGTGCAGTTTTTGTTCAATATATCATCTTAAACGATATTTGCAAATGGCAGGTATTTTTAATTACCACATGATGAGGATTTTACCCAAACACTCATATTAACTACCTCAACCATTCATTTTTTTTTCTAAAAGCAAACATTTATCAGCATTTTATTAACCAATTTTATTTGAATTATTAAATAGGAGGAAACACGGAAGTATTTAGTATGTCCATCAATATTGCAATTACTTAAGCCTCTTTTGAATATAGTTAATAAAAGATATTCAAATAGTTGCACTCAAAAGCATCCCACAAATAAGAAAAGGTAACAGTAAAAGATATGTTTCACGAGAAGATCTTTAGCTGCCTTTCTTCCTGCCGAGTAGACGTTTCAAAACACAAGTGAGACAGCCAACTGCTAAACGGAGAGAAGGAGCCTCCCAAACAGCCTTGAATAAGTTCTTCAAAAAAGTATGCAGGAAATACACAATGGGAAGTGTGTTAGTTCCAACACACTCACAGGGAAGAATGCAGCACAGAAAATAAGAGTCATGGTCCAACCTCGACGCTCGTTCAAACGAAGGGTGAGGGAAACAGTCGAAGTGAACGAGAACATGGTTGTTGCCACGGAAAGGAATAGAAAAGCGAATCCAAGTGTCAGTCTTCTAGGCAGTGAGACACGAAAGTTGTCAGGCTTCAAGGGAGAAGTGAGGATGGAGAGGAACATAACAACTGATGTGAAGGAAGAGGACAAGGGCACCACGTCCGACACGGTGAAAAAAATGAAGATAGGGTTGTCGAGGAGGATTGGAAGACCCTTTTTTTCATCAGTGCCACCAGGTACGGAGAAGGCAGCAGTAAAGACGAGGGTGGAAACAGCAAGTGCGGAGCATGACTGAGAAGTCTCTTTTATCCATTTTTGTGCATCCTTAAGTTGTTCTTGATGCTTCTCTTTGAACAGCTCTTCGGCAGTTCTATTTGTTTTGTCACGGTGCTTGGTTAAATAGGACGGCATCATGTCTTCTACCATCTGCATATGCGCTACAATATTAACCAAATATTTCGAAACGAACGTGAATTTTAAAAATAGCGTAACTGAAATATTGAGCTGAGGTTTTTTAAGTTCGTGAGCTTTTTAGTTCAGGAAAGTATGTTCACGAGCTAGCGATGCTAAAAATCCCAACCCGCTTTTTCAATACTATTTTCACAACTCTTTTTTTAAGTGTTTGGAAAAAAAAAATCATCTAAATATTATCAATATTTTTGTAATAGCTCCTTCAAAAAATATATATATATATATATATGTTTTTGTAATAGCAAGTGCTCGAGGTTTGGTGATAGACACAAACCGCCCACTATAATGACCCTAGTGGTCGTAGATTCAAAGTTCGAATTTACTAGGTCCCACAAAATTATTGTAGACATTTTCCCTCACTATTTGCATGTGTGTCCCCTCAGTCTTTGTGGGTTGCACCCTCACGTTCCTTGGATCAACTTATCCCCGAATTGTGTCACAATGCCTATTGTAACTAGTTTCAATTGTATTCTAGGTTTGTCCCAGTTATCAAAAATATATATATACAACAATAGTAATTAGTATATATAATTTAATTCAAGATCCTCTTTCAAAAAAAAAATAATAATAATTCAAGATCCCCATGCGTAAGTTTGTTGTCTGGATTTGGTTACAATATATTATCTTTAAAAAAAATACTATATTAATTCAAAAATTATTTAAAAAATTATTCAAATAGTAAAAAATATAATTTTATAAAAATTTCATGTCCTCCCCAATGTCCCAGTTTATAATAATGGGCAACGGAGTTAAACTAACTTCGAACCCATTTAACTCCTCCTGAAGTTGGTAAGCAGGACCAGGACGAGTGCCTCCAGTATAGTTCTCGGTGTCTGCAACATGTTGTAAAACAGTGTAGCTTTGCTTGTCATTTCCTAGAATCAACCTGCTTGTTGGTATCTTGATTTCTTTGACAAGCGCGAAGACCTCTCTTTGGCGGTAGCTGGCGGCCACGTGTAATATGTTCTGCTTCGTGTGGTTAATGTGCTCAATTGCCTGAGGATTCGCCGTGAGTATCTCCCTTACAATCTCTATCATTCCTGTTCTAGTTGATACAAGCAGTGGAGTCTGCACTTCATTATCTTCTATCTGAACCTGTGTATCACCTGGCTCATTTGCATGATGCATCTTTTCTGTTTTCTGTTTTTCTATAGTACTTGATCTATAATTTGTGATCGTGTCTTCTGTTGGACTTGTCTGCCAAGACTTATCGTGTTTTATTAGTCTACCGGCCAGTTCCAAAGCAAATTTACGCTTTCTCTTTTCTTTCTTTTCCACTATTGGCCACCCAGCTGTACATATATAATATAATATATTATTAGATATATACATGTGAACTAAGATGCAGGAAAAAGTTTTTTCATATTTTGTGTTCGTGTATGAGAAAGAAATAGAGCATACCTCTGATCAAATATTTCCAGAATGATTTGTAGATAGTTTGTGAACCCATCGAAATAGTGCATAATATCAAATCATAAAAGTTGAATCTCTTGTAAAATTTGGATGAGCTAGGTTTATATTTATTAGAATACATAATTTAGAAATGAAATTTCCTTTTTCAATGATGGGATACCTTATTTAAAATTATCACAACAGTCACTATGCAAATTTGTTATATACTTGTACAGCAAATATGAATCACTTATCACATTATTTATTTATATTGAAGCTATTATCCCTGGAACTTATCACATTGTTTGTTTATACTGAAACTTATATTATTTATATAATATAAAATTTTATTAGATACATTTTAAAAATATTTATTTATTAGATACATATATGTGAACTTAAGATACAGGAAAAAGTTTTTCATATTTTGTGTTCATGTATGAGAAAGAAATAGTGCATACCTCCAATAAAATATTTCTAGAATGATTTATAAATAGTTTGTAAAACCGTTGAAATAGTGCACAATCAAATCATAAAAGTTGAACCTCTTGTAAAATTTGGATGATATAGGTTCAATTTAGTAGGAACATACTTTACAGATGAAATTTGTATTTTCAATGATGAGAAAACTTATTTAAAATTATCACAACAATCAGTATTCAAACCTATTATACAACAAGTATAAATCACTTATTGTATTGTTTATTTATATTGAAACTATCATCCTGTAAACGACAAAAGGCAACAAAGGATAACTTAACAATAGGTGTTAGCTAACAACCTTTAAAGATTTTTGATGGGAGGTGAGTATCCTTGCTCTGACTGTCACCAGGTTGTACAGGTTCGTCGTCAATGTTTTCAGCATCATCATTGTTATCATCACCCGTCGGAATGCCTGTAATTAAGAATTTTGGCAGTGGAAATATATATATAATTAAGGGGAAAAATCATTTTAGTCCTTAAGTTTTGTGAAAGAGTCAAATTTTTAACAATGTTTTGAAAAATAACTAAATGAACCCTAATATTTCAAAAAAATGTCAAATTAGTTCCTCCTATCAATGAATTTATGGTCAAATCTAACGTAAAACATGAAAAGTAACGGAAAAGTTAACTTTGAAGGGTAAATTGGTCATATTACAAGTGGAAAAATCTTTAATAAATAAAAACTAATTATACCCAATCTAAAACTGTCACGTCGCACTAAATTAATAAATATTTTTTTAGAAAATTATTTTGTTTTTATTATCTGGAAAAGTCCATAAACAGACTCAAAACCTAGTGAAACCCATTCTCTTCCCCTTCTCATTTGTTGCCCTCCATCTCTTTCTCCTCCATCTTCTTCTCTATCTCTTCTCCCCACTATAAGCTCTATTGGCCTCCATCTCCTTCTCCTTCGTAGGCCTCCATCTCCTCTATTTTCACCTTTGTCTCTTCACCTCACCGTCTTCTCCATCTCCTTTTCCTTTATCTTCTCTGTCGTCTTTTCTCCCCACCATGACGAAAATGGGAATGGATCCCTTTTTGATGAAGATGTGAATTAGGTTAAAGATTTGAAGTCTTTTTTGTGTGAATTGATTTTTGGACTTCATTTTTTATTCTTCTATATGCTTCATAAAGATCTTCAAAAACTTAGATCTCTAATAATCTAGATCTTCAAAAATCTAGTTCAAACCTTTGTTGATGATTACATGGCTATGGGTTTGTTGATGAACGGGTTTGTTGAAACTTAGAGTTTGTTGATGAACTGGGTTGTAATTCACCCAAAGCCATGTATTCATCAATTGTGTTTTCAAACTGATTTCTATAATTCACTTTTATTACATGCTTTGATAACTTTTACCTTCCTTTCTGTTTTGTTTATTGGTAACATATTGTCCTGTTTACACTATTTTTATTCTTCATCTAAAAGCTTGCTATTGTTGATGATATTGATAGAGTTGGTGGTGGTATGGGTGACAAATTCATGTAGTAGATTGATGATATTCTTGCTATGTTCCATCTTTATCTTACTCTTTTCTTTTTAAGTCATTTTTTTTCCTTTTTACAAATATAAAGAAAAATAGAAGAAAAGGAACTGGAATTGAAAAGGAAATGATGTTCTAATCTGTTTGTCCAAAGCATATTGAATCAATATAAAAAATTTGGATTCTAGATTTTTCTAATGAATTCAATATAAATTTGGTTGTCCAAAGCATGTTAAATGATATAAAACAACTGATAAATTTTGATCCAAGGGTAAAACAATAATTTCACTATAATTAATTATACAAAATTCTTGATGTCAAAAAAAAGAATTATATAAAATTCAATCCAAGAGTGAAATAGTAATTTCACAAAAATTACATCTAAAACCATCAAGGGTGTTTTCGTAATTAAATATTCTTATAATGTACTATAAAAGGGGGTATAATGTTCTTTTTGGTTGTTTTAACTGAGCCCAAAGGTAAATAAGTCTTTTCACATTTTTCGTTAGGTTTGACCATTAGTTGACTGAAGTGAGAGACTAATTTGATACTTTTTTGAAAAGTTATGATTCATTTAGTCTTTTTTTCGAAATATAGTTAAAATTTAACTCTTTCCCAAAATTTAGGGACTAAAATGATTTTTACCCTATAATTAATGTTCAAAATAGTTCTACATATATATGGTTACTGTCTCGATCGATTCATTTTTTAAAAAATAATGCACACAATTTTTAGAATTTAATACGGAAATAATATAGTGAACGGTAGACATACAAAGGTAGACAAGTCTATGCTATAACTACTTGCAATATTTAGGGCTAGTTTGTTTTTTCATATGAAAACTAAACAGTACTGCTGAAAACTGAAGACTGAATAGTGATTGAAATTTTAAATCTAAATGACATATATATATATTTATATTTTCTCTTACATCTGAATGTATAGTAATCTTATTTGTTTTTTAAAATTAAAATTATCAAAAAACTAGTAATTTGACATTTATATCCTTTTACTATTAATTGGTATGTAATTTCATTTAATATAATATAAAAAATGATAATAAATTATTTAGCAAATACTAAAACACTTATATATATTAATAATATTTTATTCATAATTAAAATATGATTAATTATTATAGTAAAGTATTTTCTTTTTTGAAAACTATATATACATGAATAAATTATTATAGTAAATTAAATTAAATAAAAATAAACAAAATAGTATTAAGTTAAGTCACTATTGTTATATATTTAAATTAAAATAAAATTAAAAGGAATGTCATTAAAATAAATCTATATAATGTAAAATTAGAACAAATTTGGAAATATATTTGTTAAAGTATTAAAAGAAATTTGTATAATGTAAAACTATGACAAATTTGAAAATATGTTATTTTGGGAAAAATTAAATTGAAATATTAAATTTATAAAATTATTGAGTGATTTGGTATTCGGTGAAAAGTTAGAAAATGTAGCTTTTTATTTTCAGTGATTTTTGGGTAGTTTTAAGTTGTTTAACTATTTAAAAAAATAAACAAAAATAATTTAATTAATCTAATTCAACACCACTAAATGTTAAGTATAAAAAATAAATGATCCCTTACTACTGAAAGCACTGGTCCGTATACTAGTCAAAAGACAAAGACTAGTCATGCCATTCACGGTCTTCAATTCTTCTAAACCTTCATCCAAATTCAGTAACTCTATAGCTGTCCCTGCATTGGAAGAATTTATTTATTTATTTATTGAAAGCAGAAGAATTAAAAGTTAGTATGTACTAAACAAATTTCTAAACCTATGTAAATAATCGTAAATGATTTTATGGATATATAGATAAAAACTATCCTGGTCTTAATTGATAAGATCATGCATTCACGATCGTGATATTTTTTGATGGTGTAAATCTGCTTCATCGAAAGCTCATCATGCCACCAGTTGTGGAGTTAGTATTTTAAAGGAAAATATTTTCAAATGGCTTAGGGGTATTTTGATGTCATCAATACCATTTGTCGGGAATAATGGAAAAACTAATAGAAATTGGGTAAAAGTAGAGAGTGATTTTTGCAAAATGCTATTTCCAGCAATCTCCTCAACAAGATAAAATTGACACTGTGAAAGCATGTGTGTTGCAAAGAAAGATGCGACAACAAAGAGAGAAATAGATAGATACAGAGACGACAAATAAAGATTGAGAGACTCGGTAATCATGTGTATTGTTGAGAAAGATGCAACAAATAGAGAGTGGGAGAGAGAATGACCAAAGTGCTCCCCTCGGACAGCATGGAGAATTGAGGTCTCGTCATCTCTAGTACGATGAGCTTCATGCAGCTTATTATCATCAGTCACTTGATTTTATTGAGAAGCCAAGTAGTTGACCAGTTTCGTGCTCCCCAAGGATGCAGCATTGAGCAACGGGGTCTGGCCACACCTATTCCGCTTCAAAAGCTGCTCTTGAGTAACGTGACCCTCTTCCACCAAAAGTTTCACAGCTACAATATTACGGTTGATGGCTGCCTCGTGAAGAACCGTGTTTCCATTTGCGTTGGTCGTGAAGATAACGGCTTCCATAGGCCTGTCAACGCGTTCGAGCAAAAGTTTAAGTGGCTTTGGCGACAGTGAAATGCAGTGTCTTTGGCGACAGTCATTGGACATTCAATGCTAAATGCAGCTCTGTCGAAGAAATCTTCCGCGGCTTCCCGATTACCATTCATCATTGCTTCATATGGCTTCTTCATTAAAGAAATGTCAAACATCTCGATCACTAAGAAAGGGTTTGAGTGAATAAAACAAGAAAATGGGTTCAATTTTTTTTCTGTAACACTATAGATCTATAAGTGGAATGAGGTGTTATTGATGTGTGGGAGTGATAGATCAAGATTGGTAGTATATAAAGTATCAATCATATATATATTATTCAATTGTGATCCACATTTTCTGAGAATTGGGGTATTTTGTTCTTTTCGTATAAACATCGAACTCTAACAAGCATCTTTTCTTGAGGATGAGGTTACAGTCGGATTTTATGGAGAGATATATCTAGACCAAATATTGAAATTATAATCCAAATAGTTATTCCATAATAATATAGAGGCATTCTTACATAGTTTTTCAATGAATTATGTAAAACTCAAACCCTCTCATCATAAGTATAAAGAATGAGGTATACAAGCAACTCAATTAAGAGTTAGTTTAATTGCTAATTCACTCTTAAATATGTTAAAATGAAAAACATCTATAAATAAAAATTTTCAGATGTTGAGAAGAGAGCCAAAAAATATATGTCGTTTGCTTGAGACATTAACAAGTTTTTTTTTTTTCCCATAAGGTTAATAAAGTTCAATTACAAGAACATCATGCAAAGGTGAGTAAAGTTGATGTGTACTTGTAGTTTGAGTGAAAAATACATTACATGTATAGCAATAACCAAAAAGGTGATGTTATAAAATCATTATAGTGCAAACCCATGATTCACATGGGGAATATTTGCACCATAATGATTCACATGGAGAATGGAGTTGAAAGGGTACATTTTTTAATACTATGTAAATATACCGTTAAAGAATTTTTATAGTTTTTTTTATATATACTTAAGTTCATTAAAACCTATTTGTTCAAAGTTGACTTTTAAGATAAATTTTGGATGAATAAATATGATATTATACTTTAGAAAGAATGTCTACATGAATTTTTTTTTATATAGAGAGTGATTTTTATGTATATGTTAGTTGAGGAATAGTCTCTGAAGCGGGTATTTGCATTTTTTTTTTCTTATATAAACAACAAAGTTTAAATATAAGAATATGATTAAATACATGTATGACACACATAGTAAAAACTAAAAAGCTGATGATATAATCTATGTACTTATAACTACTATCACGGTTATGGAAAGCCGTTATTTGCATGGAGTTGGTAATTAAGGTCCAATTAATTTCTTTGTATATTCCTAACTAGTGATGAATAAGTAAGAGTTGATACTGTAAACAAATTTTGAATCAAAATTATTAATATATTAAAAGAACAAATTATGACTATACAAACAATGTACATTAGCAACTAAACTTTTAAGACAAAATATGCTTTATTATTAGGGAATAAATTACTACAAATTATGTATCATAAATTCATTACTAGTAAGCAATCAACCTATAATTAAATCATAGATCTCCGCTAAATTTTCGCTATAATATATTAAAAAATAAATCAAATATTCATTCAGATGCCTAGTATTATTAGACATAACACATGCATATTTATCATATTAGTCTAGGAAATTACATTACATTTGTGTCCCTCTATAACTTGCAACTGTGCCAAGAAACCGATATCATTACTTTGCTTCTTTTTTTTTTTTCTTTCTTTTTCCTCTGTTTTGTGCTTGGTATCATTATTTTGCTTTAAAAAAATGCAAAGCTCAAGTGTTACTGTAGACAAGAATGTAATAAAGGTAGAGTAAATATTCCTTCTGGTTGGTACTTGAAAAAACAATGTCCTGGTTGGAAAAGGTCTTACATTCACACTGTACCTAAGAATATATATTTGCTTTCTTCATTTGTGCGTCTATGGTGATTATATATGCTTCGCTTCAAGTAGCTGCTATTTTAATATAACTATTTGAAAGTTAAAAAAAAATCTATAGCATTAATTAATCTATGTTTCCTCAAATAGTTCAGTTATAAGAATGCAATAAAGGGAAAGTTAGTCATTCTGGTTGGAAAAAGCAATACGATATAATTAAAGTACATTCATAGAGTCTTTGTGTAAACTCTCTATTTTTATTATTGTACGGGTTTCCTAGGAATAATCTCTAAGTATTGATTAGAGACCCTAAATTAATTATAGAAAGACTTAAGGTCATAGAGAACTTATAGGGATTGATTTAAACTCAATTGGAGATTAAACGGGAAGTTAAAATAGTAAATGAAATCGAATAACTTTTAAGGTAAAAAGGGACTAAATTGAAGATAAATTTTAATAATTGTGATCATAGTAAAATTAAGCTAAAAGCTAAAGGAGGAGAATGGAATTGTCTTAGGGCGTAAGTGGAATTATTGAGATTTGTGGGGAGGAAAATAGAAGCAAAATGTTGAGTTGACTTACAAATCAAACAAGACAAAGTCAGTCGCGTAATCGCGAAGAAGAAGAAAGAAAGAAAGAAGAAAGAAAGAAGAAGAAGAGAAGAAGAAAGAATTGTCGTCGACTAGCCCTCACCGCCATCCATCGTCGACTGACCGACCAGCCGAGAAGCTCACCAAGTTAGCTCACCGCGAACCCAAACTGAAGTGGAGCAAATCAGCGACAGATCGACGTAGAAACCGAGCAGAACTGCCCCGCAGACAGCCTCGATCGACGCGGAAGAAGATGCCAACGAGCTATTCTAGCTCGATCCGCACGTAAACCAGCTCAAGCGCGACCCATACTCGATTGAAACGGAGTTGAACCGAGCTCAAAACCAGCTCTCCACCCGTGCGAATAGACAGCAGAACGGCGACGAAACCGGTGACCCAATCGCGGTGAAGCCGAGAGAGAAAAAGAGAAAGGAAGAGAGGAGAAGAAAGGAGGAAGAAAACTAGCTTGAACCCAACCTAGATCTGTCACCAAAACAGCCCCTAACCGAAGTCAAAGTGAAGTCAATGCGAGAGGAAAAATGGGTAAGTTATTCAATTCGAAATTGATTCGCGTTGATGATTTTTATTGGTGATTTAAGTTGAGTTTGAAATGGACTTTATTATGATTTGGTTATTGGTTTATTTTGAGTAAAAATAAGTTGAGAAATAAGAGGATTTAAACATATTTGGAGTTTAGAAAACCAAGAAAATATCAAGGATTTAGAGAGAAACCAAAACGTGCTCTAAACTAGTTTAAAGGGCAATTTCATAAATTGGCATATATGGCGTCCGTTGAGAGTTCGGATGACCCTAATGCGTTTAATTAGGCATATTGGGATTAATAAAAGTCGAAGATTTAATTAAGGAACCAAAAATAGAGAGTTACGCCTAGAAATGGTCACTTAGGGGCGATTATGTAATTTTTATTATTTCGAGTTTTCAAATGTTGACGTGAAAGTAAATTTACGTATATATGTTGTGTAGGTGACGAATCAGCCGGTGGAACTAGGGAAAAGCACTAGAGCGCATTTTTAGAGTCTTCCGGATAGCTATTTGGAAGTTATAGCGAAAGGTGAGTGTCAAAATGATTTTTATTACGTTTTTGTGGATTTGATATATGAATGAATGTTTCATGCATGTTTGGATATTTTGATGAAAGTAAAATATGATTTAAATGATAAATGGCACGGTAACAAATAATATGGTTTTGTGTTTTCATTTAAAAACCATGATTTCTTGTTTTGAAATATATATATATATATATATATGTGAAATGGATTGTAAATTTATAAAGATGAAAATAAAACCTATGGCTTACCCAGAGAGTATCAGATATTACCAGTCTAGGTTGATTACCCGAAGCGTGCATTGGTAGAGTTAGTAGTATCAGTATGTCACTAACTATACTAACCGCGGGAGATACCCGCAAGGTGTCATGTCAGTCAAATATCTGAGAGATTAGCCCAATGCACGTGAAAGGTATATTATTAGCTAGCTTACCCGAGTGAGACAGAGTTCCGCTCTGTAGCGATGTAAGATTCTGCTACATGAACCGGACAGAGCGATGTAGGATTCCGCTCTATACTAGGGTGCCATGAGGCACGGGTCACTATAAGTTGGCGGGAGTCGGATTGGTTGGCTGGACACCTTCGAGCGGAGTTGGACCATTTCTGGTTTTATAAAAAGGAAAAAGGTTTTAGAATAAAAACCTCGCAACCATAGGAGATCCCTTTATGAAATTAAAAACCGTGCAACATGTGCTTTATAATATTAATGCATGAAACTTGATTTTAAATAAATGGATTTGAAAATATTTTAGGGAGGTTTTTATAAAAATGTAATTTCAAATAATATTATATGACACTCACTGGGCTTTCAAAGCTCACCCAATATTTTCTGTATTTTTAAATAAACCTACCCAGGCACAGGTACCATAGCTACGGACTATCCCAAGACATTACCAGACAGCCGCGGCGACAGTGCTGATATGATTTCCTATCCCTCTTTTTGTTTAATATTAAGAGATGTATATATTTTGTTATATCCACGTGGTTTTGTAAATATTATTTTGTGGATTTAAATTATGTTTTTGAAGTAAATTGATGCATGACATATGAGTTTATTGATAATCAATTTATAAATTGAAATATGAAATTGTGATTGTGGTTATGATGGAAAATGAGACCCTGAGGCTCCGTAGTTTGGGGAAATTGCTTTTGTGATTTTTAGAAGTGTTAAATTTTATAATTTACAGGGTGGTAAAATCCAAAAAACAAATGGGATGCTGCCCAAATTTTTATAAAATATTTTGTAAAGGTTTAAAATAAAAATGAAAAATTTCCCTGCGTTTCCACTGTTTTCGAAAAGGATTCAGAAAGAATACGGCTTAACTCTGCGAGAATCCTTTAGTTGAGCGTAAGGGTTAGTTGGAGGGTCACCGTAGGGTGCTGACAAATCACCTTGGGAAAGGGGTCTGTCACTTGGAGTATAAAAAATGTTTGGTTGGAACTTGGAATAGGCATCACTATGTAAGTAAAGTACATTCTTTGTATCTGTGACCAAAACACTCAAGGTTTGTCCTTCTTTCGAAAAAAGCAATACCATAGATAAAGTACATTTGTTGTGCCTGTTGTTAGACTATGATAAAGTGTAGTATCTGGCGTGTTTAACGGCTGATTTAGAAGCACATGCTTGTCACGTGGTTCAGTTCTTTTTAACCAATAATCAAGTGACAAGTCAGGGAGGTTGTTAAATGTTAATTATACCAAAACTGTGATTAGTTTATAAACAGAATAGTACATGTATTGTAAACAGATTATGGGATTCATTTTTGTTAGAAAATTGGCAAAATAAAAGTGGAGTTAATCTCACATCGAAAACAAAAGACACAAATAAAAGTGAAGTCAATCTCACATCTCAAACAAAACAAAGGAGAATGGGTTTTGAAGGTTATAAAAGGAGTCCAAGGTTTTAGTTTCAAATTGTCTCAGTCAAAGACACTTTAAGCATTATTTTTACTCTACTTAAATTCTTTTCTTAATCTTATTATTTTAGAGTGTAGGAAGGTGTGAGTTGATATATGCTTTAGAGAGTGGGTGTATTGGGGTCATGAGATATAAGAGAATAGTCTATGTGATTGTAACAATTTTTCACATAGTGAATTTCTTTCTGAGGTTCGTGGTTTTTTTCTTCTGTTTTAGAGTTTTCCACGTAAATTCTTGTGTTGTGATGATTGTTATTATTTTTTATTTTATTTCTCTATTATTTCTGATATTCTTACAAGAGACATACTTTTTTAAAGAAGAGGTTTTGGGAGGCGAATTTTCCCAACAAGTGGTATTAGAGCCAGGTTGCCTAGTTGCCTGGTTGGTAAGATATCAAATGTTTTAGAAAATTCTTAGTATGTTCTGTGGTTATAGCATTGTTTGATCTTCCACATCAGAAAAGAATTGTTCTTGGTTACTGGAACAAGTATGGTGGTGTGAAAGTGCATGTTTAAAGAAGGTTCTGATTAGGAAAGACTTGGTATTTAACTATGTCCATTATGACCGACCTCTCTTTCCTAGGAACTTACCTGGTGTATTGTTCACGGACTACGAGTGCACTATTCTAATATATAATTATGTCAAAGTTTTCAAGCCTTATGAAGTTTGATGTGGAGAAATTTGATGGAAAGATCAATTTCGGCTTGTGGCAAGTGCAAGTCAAAGATGTGCTAATACAATCCGGGTTACACAAGGTGTTAAAGAAGAAACCAAGCTCTATTCTCAAAGAAGATTCTAATGAAAATAAAGATTCTGGCAAGCCTAGTATGAACAATGAAGATTGTGAATATTTAGATTTTAGAGTCGCAAGTGCAATTCGCCTGTGTTTGGCCAAGAATATTCTTTCAAACGTGCATGAAATATCAATAGCTAAGTAACTCTTGAAGAAGCTTGAAGAGTTGTATCAGGCAAAGGGCATCTCAAATCAATTGTACCTAAAGGAACAGTTTCATACTCTATGTATGGACAAAGGTATGAAAACTCAGATCACCTGAGTGTTCTCAATAGTATTGTTTCTAAATTGGAGACTATTGGAGTTAAAATTGAAGATGAGGATAAAGCATTAATGCTCATCTTGTCTCTTCCACCTTCCTATGAGCACATGAAACCTATTTTGATGTATGAGAAGGAAACTCTGAAATTTGTAAAAGTTATCAGTAAATTCCTTTCTAAAGAAAGAAAGCTGAAAAGTGAAGATCGCACTTCATCAGCAAAGACAATGTTAGTAACTAGAAATGGGAGCAACCAGAAGAAGAAGAACTCCGAGAAGAATATAATTTGCTGGGGGTGTGGACAATTTGGGCACGTCAAGAAAAATTGTCAATGTGGAGGGAGTTCAGCAAAAAGCTCCGAGGTTGAAGCTAACAGTGTCTCCCTTATGGGAGAATGTGATTTACTTTGAGAAGTGAGAAGTACATCCTCATGGTGTGTCCGCGTTGCCATGGAAGATGATGTATTGTTAGCGGATCCATAATTGCACACGAGCATTGGTTTGGCATTGACGCAGGGTGTGTGGTGGAATGTACGTCGATGATTGATGAACTTTCGATAAAGCCAAATGTGGAAGTTACACCATAAATTTTTAGCAGGTTTTTCGACATATGCCGAAGTGAAATTCTTAGAATGTGGTAATTCTAAGTGAGTGTACTTTTTTTTGGTAGAGTATAATAGTTCTTTGGGTTGAGAATTATGATTGTTGGTGTAGACAATGATTGCACCGTAGTTGCAGCGAATGTTTCTTTTATTTTGTCAATGTGGAGTTTGTTAGGAAATTGGCAAAAATAAAAGTGGAGCCAATCCCACATTGAAAACAAAAGGCAAAAATAAAAGTGAAGTCAATTCCACATTTGAAACAAAACAAGGGAGAATGAGTTTTGAATGCTATAAAAGGAGCTCAAGGTTTTGATTTCAAATCGTCCCAATCAAAGACACTTTAAGCATTGTTTTTTTACTCTACTTAAATTCCTTTCTTGTTCTTATTATTTTTAAGTGTAGGAATGTGTGAGTTGATGTATGCTTTGGAGAGTGTTGGTGTATTGGGATCATGGAATAAAAACTCAGCCGAGTTGGCCGAGTTCTCGCCGAGGACTCACCGCTCGGCCGGCTGCCGATCCGAGAAGCGCAGGATCGGCAGCACAAATCGGCCCAGGTCAAAAATCGGCCCAACTCGGCTATAACTCGGCTCAACTCGGTGAAACTCGGCCCAACTCAGCGTAACTCGGTCCAACTCGGCGCTGTTCCAACTCGGCGCCTTTTTTTTTTTGAATTTTTTCGTCGCCAAAACGGCGTCATTTTGGAATGCCCAAAACGACGCCGTTTTGGCATCACTTATATTTCAATCGGCAGCCCATTTTTTTTTCCTCAACTCATCTGCGATTCTGTTCTGTTCTGCTTCTGCCTTTTGCATCGTCAATCTCTGCAGCTCTGCTCGTCACTGTCGTCGATCTCTGCCTTATCCGTCGCGCCGTCCGTCGCCGTCGTCGTCACAGCTATCATCGCCGACGCCGTCTGCCTTTTCCTTTTGGTTGCTATTTTGTTTTTGCTATGTTATCATTTATATATTATATATGATGTTGGTTGTGTACTTGTGTTTGAGATTGAAAGAAGGATTGAAGGTTCTAAGTAGTTTAGATGTGATGGACTTTTGAAGTGTTGTTATTTTTGTTTATTACAGGTGGAATTGTTAAAAAAATAGTGGTTATGCTGCTGAAATTTTTAAGATATCTAATATTTATAATTATGTAATTGTGTTAAAGTGACTTTGAAAATTGTATGAGATAGGTTTGATGGTGTTTTGTGGTCATATGATTATGTTTTGATCATATAGAAAATTTTTAATTTTATTTTTTACAGGTTTGACCTAGTTTGACCATGGGTCAACGGTTTGACTGTTGACCGATGGTTAAACCGAGTACTCGCCGAGTTGCCGAGTACTCGCTACTCGCTGCCTCGCCGGTCCAGTAGTGAGTAGCGAGTTTTGGAACACTGATTGGGATCATGAGATGTGAGAGAATAGTCTATGTGATTGTAACAATTTTTCACATAGTGATTTCTTTCTGAGGGCCATGGTTTTTTCTCCTGTTTTGGAGTTTTTCACGTAAATTTTTGTGTTGTGGTGATTGCTATTATTTTCTATTTTATTTCTCTATTATTTCTTATATTCTTATAGGAGGCAGATTTTTTTAAAGAAAAGGTTTTGGGAGGCGAATTTTCCCAATAATTTTTCCCTCTTTCAATAACATGAAGCTTTCTTGAAATCATTCTTATTTTCCTCAATGGTTGCCATAGCTATTTTGGTTCCTGTTAAACTTGGTTGAAGTCTCACATCTGTGAGCATACAAAATGTTTGATTGGAACTTGGTGTGTAACTAAAGTACATTCTTGGTGTTTGTGACCAAACAAATTAATATTTTGATAAAGCGGTTCTATATATAAGATCAGTCATGGGCATGAATCATGATGGTATATGTTCTTTGCTTAATGAATTGATATAGTTCAACTACAAGAATCTCCAAAATAAAAATGTAAAGTAACGTATCCACTTGAGTGAAAAACACAACAACTTTTATCAAACAAGAAAAAGATGATGATGCAAGGTTATCTTGGTCCGGTTTCATGTGAATCATGGAGTTCTAATTTTTTTTACAAATTAAAATTAAGTTTTCACTATCTTAAAACAACTTTTATATGATTAATTGTATATCTAATTAAATACATTACCGTTTTGTTTCTTTCTTTGTGGCTATATGTTTATAAATGTGCATGTTGTTTGTTCAAATTAGAATGAATCAATGAAATAATTACCATGAGGTTCGTCTATACTTTGTAAAATGTGAATGGGACTTATTTTGGGCAGAGCAACCATATGCACCACCCATATGGGGTGAAAACTGAAAAAAAGAGAGAAGCAGCAGCTGTGTGAGAGTTTTGTCTGCTGGAAAATCAAAGAAAAGAGAGAGGAAGAGAAAGAGAGAAAGATGGAAGAAGAAAGGGGTGAAAACAACATAGAAAACATTCTATGTAGTATTCTCGAAGCTGTTGTTTCTACTTCGTACACTGTTGGATCGAGCTGATGTTTTGTGAGCAGGTTAAGTACTCGTAGTTCTTGAGGTTGAACGGTCAGATTGTCGATCGAAGGTTCCTGTGGTGAGTTTCGATGTTCGAAACAGTGCTGGTTGGAAAGACAGGTCCTAAACTATGCAGTCTTGATTAAAGGCCGAGCACTCCTTCGTCTGCTGTCCGATTAATCTCAAGTTTGGACAGTAGCCTCGTGAGACATGGGAATTCATTCTGAACGGTGTGATTTGTGATTAAACTACTCTGTGGAGAGATACGTTGTCCGAACAGTAGTCTCAAATTTAGTTTCTCTATTTTTCCTTTTATTTGATATCAGATTGTGATTGTTGATTTGCCAATAATTGAGTTTCTTGATGATGTTGCTGTGTTAAATCCCTTGATAGAGTTAGGGATTCGTTATAAACTCACAATTTGATTCATAGTGAAAGTTTTTGGTGGACTACGGTCCCGAGGTTTTTACTTCTCAAATTGGGGAGGTTTTTCATGTTAAAAATTGGCTTGTGTTTTGTGCATGAGTAGATTGCTTGGTTGTTTGTTTGCTGAATATAATTATTGTGGGATTGTGTTCTATTTAATTGGTTCCTATTAGATTCACACACAAATGGAGAAATTTATTTTACTATTTGTTCCGCTATTACGTTTTCTCCCATCAAATGAAGATAAAAATGGGCGAGCATAGAAATCGCAATAGAGTCGAAGACGAAGAAGAAGATCGGTGAGGGCATAACCCACGACAAAGACGAATCGGAAGGAGAGAGGTGGGGGAGAAAGACTGATATTAGCTCACAGAGGGAAAGGGAGAAAATGCGCGGAGGTGGCGGCAATGAAGGTGAAAGCGAGGCATCTGGCTGAATGAGAAAGTGCAAGCAACCAGGATTATTTTAACCCCTCTAATTGATGGGTTAGTTTTCTCCCAATCTAATGAGATAAAATTAATGATGAGTTAAATTAGTGAAAAGTCAGTGGAAGCACCAAACATAGGTTTGGACTAAAAAGTAATCCAATCTCAATCCTAACTCACGCAACAAACACAACCTATATGCTTAAAGCACTAGACAATATTGAGCTTTTAGGCACCACTAGGTGTGCATGATTGGATAGGATGGAGGGGACATAATTGGATGAGATGAGATGTGATACAATTGGAATAGATTAAATAAATATTATATCGTATTAAGTGTAATTGAAATTGAATTGGATTGAATTTGACTAAACTAATTTATTTTTTAATTGATATTGAAATTATAAACTCCATAAAATTTTTGAAATAAATTTATAACTATTAAATATATTTAATTTATCAAAAATTATTAAAATTTTTAATAAATTAAATATTAAAAACGAAGTGGAACTCCAAATGAGTGAGATTTCATTTTCTATCAAAATTATGAGACTTGAAATCCCACTCATTTCAAGGGGGGCCCAATAGTTGTTGGGATGATGATTCTTACTACACCAGATATGGTGTGGGAAGAAATTCTTTCCAGTCCCACTACATATCCTGGTGACCAAATGCATCGTTTGTGTAATTGCCTAATTGGTCGTATGAATAAATTTCCAATTTCAAAAATAAAAGATAAAATTCAAAGTAAAGAAGTTTACTTTGTGACAGACAGCAAAATTTGAGAATTAAGTTTTTTCTATATGCCCATTTCTAGTAGCAATTGTAAAAGCTAGTCTCATTTTCGTCCTCCAATTTTGCTAATTTTTCAATTCTGAGCGGCTCTAAAACCATTTCTGCATTGACGTACATCAAAAAATTAAGTTAAATATAGTTGATAATTCACTGGTTTTAAATTTTATCAGAAATCTCTACTAAAATTTTGAAAGTTATATTATAAATCATTTTCTACTTAACCTATTAAGGATCTATCCTAAGTTTCATACACCCCCTCCAAATAAAGGTCTATATATAAAATTTTCACAATGGCATAATCTACCCATAATTCACCTTCCTCTTCGTGTCTGTGGCGATGACCATGATTTAAGCTTATAATTGGATTATTTTTTGTTTATAAATATTATATGATTGATTGATTTGTTTATAGTGAAAGCCAAACCAAAATAAACCAACTGATTCTCATTCCTAATGCACATAGAGCTACGTACCCAGGAAGGTTCTTTAAATGTAGAAGCGGAGCCAAGATTCTATCATAGGGGGTCAAGTCATCAAATATATAAACTTAAATTGACCCGCAAAAAATGCTAATATTAAAAAAAGAAATTATAAAAAAACTAAATATAATACGGTTCTTTTTGCAACAAATAAATTAACAAATGATATAGTTTAGCTATCTTACCCAACCACTAATCTTACCCATAAAATGTTGTCTTTGGATTAGTTGTAATTAGAGTAATTATTGAAGTCAACCCAATGTCTATAATTTATGCGTAAGGTTAGTGGTTGGATAAGGTAGCCAATGAATTAAAATGGAACTTGTTATTTTTTAAAATATAAAAGATAATTTATATTGGAATATACATCTAATTTATATTGGAATATGCATCAACTTTCCCCATGATTTGTTTTTTAACATACTCTATCAAAAAGTTTATAAGAAAGTCATCTTTCCATCTTGTTTAGAAGTCTAATTTTAACAATACACATAATTAAAAACAATCTTTCAGTAGTAGCCATTAACACAGGAAAAATAAGTGTAAACAACATTTTTGCAACATATAATCTTAATTACTTATATATATTTTGGTAATTTAATTTTTATCATATTCACATTAAACCATATCAAGATATATGATAACTTGAAACAACTTTATATGATAAACAATTAACTTATAAATTTACAAAATAAGGATTGAAAACTAAAATTATAGTCTAAACTAAATAGTAATATGTACATTAATAGGAAACTAAATATTAAAAGGGGAAGGTTTTCTCTCCTACTTTAAATATAAAAAATTAAAATGTTGTAATTCATAAAAAGGATAAATGAAATAATAACTTAATAATACTACTCTTAAAAAGAAAAAGGAAAAAGAGTAATAATAATAAAAAAGAGTGGACTGCATGCACCAGTAATCGTGATTAATCACGTTGAATTGAAGTGGTGTTAGATGCACATAATTTCTGCATGTACTCATTACTCAATAATGAAATGAAATGAATTGTATTAATTACTCAACATGTAAGAACACCTGAAAAATAGTGGCGTGTGGTCAGCAATAAGTCTTGGTTCCGCATTGAGTTTTGGCCCACCAAGGGGTGTATTAAGTCAAAACCTAGGGGGGGTGCCATAGCCTCTATGGGCCCTCCCACAGCTCCGCCCTTTTTTAAATGATATAACATTATGGTTTTTTTTTTTTTCTTTTGTAATTTTTTTCCCATAAAAGGTAATAATTATTTAAACAGAGCACAAAAAGTTTTTTTTTTTTTTTTTTTTCCTGGAGATGAAGAGACAAAAGTAAGTGGGGTGCTTTATCTCATCTGACTGGGTGTCCTTGATGTATGTGACAGACCCCTTTTCTTAGACGATCTACCAACACCCTACGGTGATCCTCCAGCTATCCCTTTTCGGTCAACTAAAGGATCCCCAGCAGAGTTAAGCCATATTTTTTCTAAACCTTTTCAAAAATAGCGGAAACGAGGACAAATTTTTCGTTTTTATTTTAAACCTTTACAAAATATTTTATAAAAATTTGGGCAACATCCCGTCTGTTTTTCGGACTTTGCCACCCTGCAAATTATAAAACTTAATACTTCTAAAATATCACAAAACATTTCCCCAAAACTACAGAGCCTCAGGCTCTCATTTTCCATCACAACCACAACCACAATTTCGCATTTCAATTTATAAACTTATTATCAACTAAATCATACATCATGCATCAATTTCTTCAAAAACACAATTTAAATCCATAAAATGATATTTACAAAATCATATAGAGATAATAAAATATATACATCTCTTAATATCAAACAAAAATAGGAATAGGTAATCACATTAACACTATCGCCGCGGCTGCCTGGTATCGTCTCGGAGTAATCCGCAGCTATGGTACCTGTACTTGTGGAGTTTTATTTAAAAACACAGAAAATGTTTGGTGAACTTTAAAAGCCCAGTGAGTGTCATATAATATCATTTAAAACCATACTTTTATAAAAACCTCCCTAAAACAATTTTAATAATTCAAATCTATTTATTTTAAATTTAGTTTCATGCATTAATATTATAAAACACATGTTGCTCGGTTTTCCTTTTCATAAACGGATCATCTATGGTTGCGGGGTTTTATTCTAAAACTTTTTTTTTTTTTTTTTTTTTTTTATGAAACGAACTAGTCCGACTCCGTTCGAAGGTGTCCTGCCAACCAGCCATTTTCATTATTATAAAATCGGATATGATCCGACTCCGCTCGAAGGTGTCTTGCCAACCAATCCGGCTCCCGCCAACCTATTGTGACCCGTGCCTCATGACATCTTAGTATAGAGCGGAATACTACATCTCTACAAAGCAGAACTCTATCTCGCTCGGGTGGGCTAGCTAATAATATACCCTTTATGTGCATTGGGCTAATCTCTCAAACATATGACTGACACGACTCCTTGCGGATAACTCTCGCGATTAGTATAGTTAGTGACATACTGACACTACTAACTCTATCAATGCACGCTTCGGGTACTCAACTCAGACCGGTAATAATCTAATACTCTCTGGGTAAGCTATAGGTTTTCTTTTTCACTTTTTAAAACTAAACTTCATCTCATTTATAATTTAAAATGAAAAATCATTGTTTTAACGAAAACACAAAACCATATTATCTGTTACCATGCCATTTATTATTTAAATCATATTTCACTTTAATCAAAATATCTAAACATGCATGAAACATTCATTTATAAATCAAAGTAACACAAAACGCATTAAAAATCATTTTGACACTCACCTTAACTATCACTTCCGAATAGTTATCCGGAAGGCTCTAAAACTATGCCCTAGCGCTCTTCCCTTGCTCCACCAGCTTGTTCGTCACCTACACAATATATATACATAAATTTATGTTCGCGTCAACTTCTGAAAAATCGAAATAATAAAAATTACATAATTGCCGCCAAGTGATCCTTTTTAAGCGCAACCCTCCATTTTTCATTCCTTAATTTAATCTTCGACTTTTAATCATCTCAATGCGCCTAATTAAACTCGTTAGGGTCATCCGAACTCAACGGATGTCATATGGGTCAATTTACGAAATTGCCCTTTAACTAGTTTATCACACGATTCGATTTCTCTTTAAATCTTTGATATTTTTTTGGTTGTCTAAACTCCCAATATGTATAAATCCACTTATTTTTACTCAATATCAATCAATAACGAATCGTAACAAAATCCATTTCAAACTCAACTTAAATCACTAATAAAAATCAACTTAAAACTTAAACAACTCATCTTTGCTTTCTCTTCGTGTTAATATCGTTTTGGGGTGGTTTTTGGACTAATTTTGAGCTGTTTTTGGGGCGTGAAACAACTGGGTTATCTTCTTCCTTTCTTCCCTCATGCGATCCCTCTTTCTCGCGACTGATCTTTCCTTCTTCTTCCCCGATCTGTTGTCCTTGTTCTACTTCTGCTCGATCGCACACTACACTGGTTTCAAGCTGGAGAATCGTGTCAGTTGCAGCTAAAATGCTGTCGGTCAGCCGCGCTTGACATCAGGTTCTATAGGGTGATCAAGACAGGAGCTCATCGTAGCCGGTTTCGCTCCGATTTGGTCTGATTTTACGACGACGAGCTCAAGTTCTGATTTGGTCTTGGTCTGGTGCACGTCAGCAGCTCCTCCTTGTCATCGTCGATCGTCGATCTCTCACGGTCCAGTCTGGTCTGCAGGTCAGCGAGCTTGGTCAGCTTCGAGTCTGCTTCTGTCATCGTTTTGCTCGTCTACGGTCTGGTTCTGAGATGGGTTCGACGAACTACTCGGTCGATAGTGATGGCTGGTCCGGTGTTGCCAGCTTCTTCCTCGCTTCTTCTTTTTTTTCTTTCTCTTCTTCTTTTCTCTTCTTCTTTCTCTTCTTCTCACACGACAGCTTCTGTTTTCTGCTCACTATTTTATGAGTCAACTCAAACTTTTTGGCTTCTACTTTCATCCACGATCAATTCTAAAAATGACGGTTATATCCTAATAAAATATCGGTCTCCTCCCTTAGTTTTAGTTTAATCCTAGTTTGACCATAATTATTAAAATTTATCTTCGATTTAGTCCCTTTTTACCTTAAAAACTATTTGATTTCTTTTATTATTTTATCTTTCCGTTTAATCTCCAATCAAGTCGAAATCGATTTTTATGGATTCTCTATAACTTTAAGCTCTTCAACGGACCATTTAAGGTCTCTAATAATTACTCAGGGACTATTTCTTGGAAACCCGTAAAATCAAATTCGAAGGCTTACAGTACGAAATTGAAAAGAAATTCCAAATCATTCAGATTTCAAATAGAAATCTATTAACTATATATAAAAATGGGAAAAGGGACTATGAATAGTGACAATTCCACTCCCCTCAATTTGTTTGAAACTGAAATGACATTTTTACCCTCTATTTCCTTAGGTATGAATGCGTCGTTCTTTCGGAAGATTTCATTTTCAGAAATAATAAAACCACCTTCTAGAACACCAAGCCTTGTCATATCATGCCACGTCTCCTACTCTATGCCATCCATTAATGTACCAAAATTATATATTACTGCTTTCTTTTCATATAATAAATATTTTTGCATCTTTTCCATACACAATTTACTTTGCCTGCCTCAAACATCAATTGTTGTGCTTCCTCCTAGTCTCCCATCAATCACTTAGTTATCAATTATTGTACTCTCACGTGAAGTGTCTCCCATCCCGTGCCTAATTTAACGGGCTGGAGATGGGTACTATGCCACCTTGCTCACCAAGATTGCATTGTTTTTATTGAACTTTATTTACAATGTGTTAAACCTCATCTCATCACCACACTCTCTGTATGCATAATTGTACTTCCAGTCATACTCATTCTCATTTAGTCTCTATGTTTGACGTTCTCAGCCAAACCAGTATCTAATAGTCTACCTTTCTTTCTTTTTACTGTAGTGGTCTGTTTATATTTTATCAAGGCCAAAATTTTCATTTCAATTTCAAACAAATTTTAAGGCCATCCAATTTTATTGCTGTTTATCAACGTTTTTTTCTTTATATATATATAGTTAGTTAGTTATTAATAGACATATAATAATGGAAGAGCGGTTATGAATAGTGACAATTTCACTCTTCTGAATTTGTTTGAAACTGAAATGACATTTTTACCCTTATTTTCTATTAACTATATATAAATAAAGATAAATAAATCATCAATATGTGTCTGTTGCTAGCAATTCCAGCGTACGGAGTCATTGAGTATAGAGTTGGTGATGAGATGAGATTTAAAATTGGTGAATAAATCCACAACTCCACTTCGCTTATATTTATTTAAACTATAATTACATTTTTGCCCTTGATTGAAAAGGAAAACTAAAAAACGGATATTCCCAAAAAAAAAAAAAAAAGTGGCATTCTTCAAAGGAAAACACACATATGATCCTAAAATTTATTAATAATTACATAAACATACTGCAAAACTAAAATCACAAAAAGGTAAATAAATCTCTAATGCTTCTTGTGGTTGGAAATTCAAGAGTATAGAATGGTTGAGTACTGACAGAAGGTATGGGTGGCATTACAGTGGTAATTACCTAATTGTAGTGATGAGATGAGATTTAAAAAGGTTTCATTGATGCTCTGTTCTGTCTAGCTGGCTGACTACTCTGTGTCATTGCCTTCAGATACGAGTCTTGAGTCCTGGATTTTCTTCAAAGGTCGGCTATTTTTCTTATGTCATTTGTGTAAAAAAAATTTTTGTTGGTGTAATTATTTATGTTAAATTACATAATCTATACATAGTTGTAGTTGTTAAAAAATATAATCTCACAAGAAACAATCTATTTCAGCTCTCTGCTCACGAAACACTATCAAGATTTCAAAAAAAGAAAAGTAAGGAAAAATTACAAAATCCAAACACTAACTCACCAAAATAACAACAATAATAATACTCAATAGAAATAGTTATGGAACGTGTAAGAAAAATAAAATGAGGAGTAGAACCTGACCTGTAGAACCAGAGACCAGAGATTAGAGACCGCTTGAAAGTGGTTTCAACACTATCATGATTTTAAAAAAAAAAATTAAGGAAAAATTACAAAATCCAAACACTGATTCACCCAAAAAACAACAACAACAATAATAATAATCAAATAGAAATAGCAATAGAACATGCAAGAAAAATAAAATAGGGAATAGATCTGACCTGTAGAACCAGAGACCAGATATCAGAGGTCGTCTGAAAATGGTTTAAACACCATCTAACTCAACCACGAAACCACAAATAGTCTCTTCCATCACCAACGGCAGCCCAAATCAATCAGCAAAACCATCCGAACCAGTACCTTGACCACTAACCCAAAGTAGCCAAATCCAACCAACTAAAACCAAAGCAAACCAAGTTAACCACCCATCCTACTAGAGACACCGACAAGGGAGACAGAGACGAGAAGGGAAAGAAAGAAGTAAGAGAAAGAGAGGAAACAAGAGAAATGGGAGAAGAGAGATGGGGACTCTAGCAGATCGTCACTTTGAAGATAGAGAAGCGAGGAAAAGAACTGAAAAAATGACATGAGAGAACAAATTGGAGAAGAGGTGGAGAGATTAATAGAAGAGGAAGAAAGAAGAGATGGAAAGTCAAAGCTTAGGAAAGAACAAAGAGAGAAAAAGAGAAAGAGGTGTGAGAAAAAGACAGAGATAGAGGAGAATTTATTTATATTTAATTATCATTTATTTTTAAATCAATATTTTATTTATTAATTTCAATATTTTATTATTTGATTTTAAAATGTGTTGGACATATAATGGTAAATTTAGGGTCTTATGAGGGTAAATGAGTCTTTTTGATAATTCTATTATTATGAAGGGCCAATTGCATCTTTGGCATTTGTAGCTGTCCAAATGTGTGTAATTAGTTGTTTTTTCCTTTTTTTTTTTTTTTTTAGTAAAAGTATGTAATTAGAGTTTGTCATACTTATTCTATTATAATAAAATTAAATTAAAATTTAGTCTTTTTAAATGTGTTTGATAATAGTTTTCAAATATTGTAAATTCATCAATTTCATTTTGTAACCATAATTTTAATGGTCAAAGTTTAACGAAAAAATGTGGAAAAACTATTTTATCACTCATGAGCCTATGAAATTATTTATTGTCATCATGAAATAGATTATGATGAAAATGCTCCTAATTTAATTTATAATTTTAGCTTTATAAAAAGGAAAAACAATTTATTTTGAAATAAAATTAAACTTTAAAAACAAAAAGAAGAAAGTGTTGAATTAAACTTAATAGAAGAAAAAAATTTGTTGCAGACCTTTTTGAACAATATGTTTGGTAAAATTATCTAAATTTTCCTAAAGTATTGTAAATTCATCAATTTTATCTCTCTAATCACAATTTTAACAGTCAAACTTAACAAAAAAAAGAACAAACAAACCATTTTATTATTCATGAACCTATAAAATTACCTTATTGCTTTCTTGAAATAGAATGCGAAGAAATTCCCCAAATTTAACTTATACATTTAACTTTAAAAAAAGAAATAATTTGTTTTGAAATAAAAGTAAACTTATAAATGAAGGAAAAAAAGTGTCAAATTAAACTTAATAAAAGAGGAAAGAAATTATTCTAGATCATTTTTGAACAATCTGGAACTGAGTGTGATACTTACGCTAAATTACTTGCAAGAAACTTCTCCTAAATTTTACATTATCTAATGTTGGCTTATTTCTCTCAGTATCTTTAGATTGGAACAACTTTCAAGTTGGAACTTCGAGATTATAGTTTTCATAAAAGGTATTTATTGTGGTTTCAATTTTTTGTCTTATAACATTGTTTTATATATCTCATTTGTCTTGAGTGTATTACAATTTAATTGATTAAAACAATTATTTCATGCCAATATTAGTCTTTGATATGCACATGTTATTAATGTAAGTGTTTTTTTTTTTTTTTTAATTATTGTTGTTAGTATATATTTTCTATGGATTGTTGGTGTTGATTTCTAAGCTAATTAGCTTATTGTTAAGTAGATGAACTATATTCATTGTTTGTACCGATAGAATTTAGAAACTTCGAATTTGATTATTAATATGTTTTCATATTAATTAGTTAAGTAGACAAATTTTGATGGAAGATAAAGTTCAAAAACAGAGTTGGCATGCACTTTTATCTGAGGAAGAAAGAGAATTAATTCGTAAGAAAAGAAGAGAAACATATGCTAGAAAAAAAGCTATTAAGAAGGAAACTACTGATTAAGGAAACCAAAGAGGTATATAATTATAAATGGTTATAAGAATTAGGCAAGTAATTTGTTTCCTCTTTTAATAGTATAAGATGTTCTATATGCAGAGAAAAAGATACACACAATTAATGTTGCAAAAGATAATAGGGTTTTTGACTTTGCAGAACAAGTTCATAATAAAGGTATTAAGTCCTTTGTTAGAGTGGTCGTACTTTTCTTTTTCTAGATATAAATAAGTTTAAATCATATAATAACATATGTCATAATCAATACAGGCAAAGACGGTACACAAGCCAAAGAGTGTGGGAAGAAAAAACAATACAAAAATTTAACCAATAAACAAAAATAAATAAATAAAAGAGAATATGATAGAAAATATTATTTGGAGAAAAAAAAATTCATGACAAAAAATGATTCAAGAAAAATAGATGAAATAAGAATTGAATCATATATTAAGAACAAGAAAATTCAATGTATGAAACAAATAATAATGAATATATCCAAAACAGAGAATTAGCCATAGTTATCAATGATGCAACCCAAAATACAATAGTTAAGAGCAAAGTGAGTATAAAAAAAATAACTAAAGACAATTACTTTGCTAAGTTTTATGGATTCACTTCATTTGGAATTTTAGGATATCAAGCATTCCAGCTTTTACTCCCAAAACAAGTTGGCAGGGGAAAGGATCAAATAAGCTTACATACAATTTTGGAATATGGTATAGTCCTTGCCTATTATTAGATGAGAGAATATTATGTCTAATATGAAAATTAAAAAAATATATATGATTGTCTTATCTAGGATCAACATCAAGTCAATCAAATACTCCTATTTTACGACATCAACAAGTTACTAAAACTTCAGGTAAAAATTCCTTAATTTGCTCTTATCAAATTGAAAGTTATTTAACTAAAATATTTATTAGAAGAGAAAAATACAAAATTCTTATACATGTATTGCTTATTGCAGATATTAATAGTAATAAAAATAAGGTAAGTTATTATATGCTACATAATGTATCGACAGAGGCAAGTATCTTGCGACCTACCTCAATATGTAAATATTGCCAAGCAAAAAGATTTCACCATGAGTTTAAAGGATTTTGTTGCTCCAACGGAGAGATATCACTCAAATTCAATAAAATTCCTAAACAACTTTATCAATTATTTACATTGAGATCTGAAGAATCTATACAATTCCAAAAGCATGTTCGAACTTATAATAACACTTTTGCTTTCACATCTTTTGGAGTTGGATATGATAAAAACTTATGTAAGAGAAACAAAGTTATATACACATTTCATGTTCAAGGACAAGTATATTACTATGTCAATGAGTTATTACCAACAAATAATAATCCTTCTTATCTACAATTATATATCTACAATTGGAAAATTGAATATTATATGGCTCCCAAAAAATGAATTCATCTATTATAACTAAAATAATTGATATATTAAAAATTAATCCTTATTGTCCTTTTTTTCGAATTCTTAAAAGCATATCTGATTTGAAAAACTATACAATCCATATAAGATCAAATGTTGGATTAGATCAAAGAGTTTATAATGCTCTATTAGCTTCATAAGTAGCAGCAATATAGGTAGACCATAACTCTACTAAAGAATATAAAGATCGTGATATTGTTGTTTATAACCATTCAGGTTATAGTCATAAAGTCCAATATTACTTTGGGTGTTATGACCCTTTGCAATATCCTTTATTATTTCCTCATTGAGACACTAGTTGGCACCAAGGTATACACAAAGTTGATAAAAGAAAAAAGAGTTTATCATATGAGGGAGAATTGTTATTGGTTGCTAATCAAATGAGATCTTCTACAAAATTAATTGAGAAGAAATTGCAAGATATATGATTTGTTTATCAATATTCTATTTGGAGTAATATTTAGAATTGACATCTTACTAATAAAGTAGATTATTATTTTCAGTATTGCAACGGAGCAAAAAACGAGGGATGGTTTCTTGTCGGGAGTATTATTGTTATAAATTACAAATAAGATCATTAGAAAACTCGATATTACTTCATGCTGGACGTCTTTTACAACAATATGTAGTGGATATGTATGTTAAATTAGAAACTTCTAGATTAGATTATTTTCGAAATCGACAAAATGAGATTCGAGCTAAATTATATCAAGGAATTATTGATAGCATTCAAGATGGTGAAACTCGAGGTTCAAAAGTTAGGCGAAAAATAATTTTGCCATCATCCTTTATAGGTGGACCTAGAGATATGTGACGAAGATATATGGATGCAATGGCATTAGTCTAACGCTTTGGAAAACCTGATATATTTCTTACGATGACATGTAATCCTAATTGGGTTGAAATTAAGCAAGAGCTAAGATTTATCGATGAAGTACAAAATCGGCCTGATTTAGTAGCTAGAGTATTTAGACCAAAATTAGAAGAGTTAAAAATTGATTTATTCAAAAGGAAAATATTTGGGCCTGTAGCTGCATATGTATATGTAATAGAATTTCAGAAAAGAGGTCTTCCACATGCTCACTTTCTAATTATTTTGAAGTCAAATTCAAAAATTATCGCACCTGAAACTTTTGATGGCATTGTATCAGCTGAGCTTCCTACTAAAAATAAAAATTTACACTTATATTTAGCTGTTATTAGACATATGATACATGATCCTTGTGGTAATCTTAACTCTACTAATGTTTGCATGACAAAAAAAGGAGGATGTAAAAATCATTATCCTAAAACATTTTCAAGCAAAACTACTCAAGAAAAAAATTCATATCCAAAGTATAGACGGCGTGATGATGGTGAAAAAGTGAAAGTGAGGGGCCATGACTTAGATAATCGTTGGGTTGTGCCTTATAATCCTTATCTATTGGCAAAATTCGATTGTCACATTAATGTAGAAATATGTTCAATAATTAAAGCTGTTAAATATTTGTACAAATATATATATAAAGGTCATGATCGTATAGCTTTCCATTTATTAGCCTAAGAAAGTTCTGAAGATCTAGATGAAACAGAAAATTTCCAATCTACACGTTGGATTTCCCCACCAGAAGCTATGTGGAGAATTTATTGTATTGTGTTAAATGAAATATATCCATCTGTGAAAACATTACAATTGCATCTTGAAGATAAACAATTTGTTACTTTTAAAAAGTCAGATAATCTTAGTCACGTTATTAGTAATGATTTTAAATCAAAATCTATGCTTACTGAATTTTTTTCTATGAACAAAATAAATGAAAATGCACAAAAATTGTTATACAAAGAATTTCTTGAACAATTTGTGTGGAATCAACAAGATTTGGATTCCAAGGAAAAGAGGAGATGTTATTGGTAGAATAGGTACAGCAAATCCTACTAAAGGTGAAAGATACTAGTTACGATTATTATTAAATCATATTAGAGATCCAACATCATTTGAAGACTTAAGAGTTGTTAATGGTATGCAAACTTCATCATTTCGTGAGGCTCCTTTATTGTGTGGACTATTAGAATAAGATAATAGCCTAGAGCAATGCTTACAAGATGCATGTTTATATCAGATGTCTTATAGTTTGAGAAGTCTATTTGCTACAATATTAGTATATTGTAAACCTAGCAATCTTACAATGCTAAGGGAAAATTTGAAGAGCCAATGTCTGAAGATTACAATAAGATGAATTATGTTTTCATAAATGTTAAAGATAAAGTGTTACAAAGTATTAATTTTATCTTAGAGACTATGAGAAAAAATATTAATGACTATACTTTAGTTGATTATAATATTTATACAAATGAAAATGAAAAAGGATTGAGAGAAATTAATGATGAATTACAAGTAGTTATTCCTAAACAAGATATTCTTACAATATCATCCTTAAACCTAGAACAAAAATATGCATACGACATGATCTTAGAAAAAGTTTTTTCAAGAAAATCAAGAATATTTTTTATTGATGGTCCTGGTGGCATTGGAAAAACATTTTTATATCGAGCAATTCTTGCCACAGTTAGATCAAAAAATCTTGTTGCACTTGTAACTGCATCATCTAGAGTGGCTGCATCTATTTTACCTAGCGGTCGAACAACACACTCACATTCAAAATTCCTTTAAATGTGTATGAAAATATTACATGTGATGTTAGGAAGCAATCTAGGTTAGCTAAACTTTTACAAGTTACTAAATTAATTATTTAGGATGAAGCACCTATGTCAAAAAGACAAGCAATAGAGGCTTTGGATAAAATGTTGCAAAATATTACTGAATCTGAATTGCCATTTGGTGGTAAAGTGGTTGTATTTGGTGGTGATTTTTGTCAAGTATTGCCAGTTGTTCCAAAAGCCATAAGAGAAGAAACGATTAATGCAAGTTTGGTGAAATCATATTTGTGGCCAATGTTTGAGAAAATAAGATTAAGTGAAAATATGAGAGCTAAATTTGATCCATTCTTTAGCAATTATCTATTACGAATTGGTAATGGAACAGAGCCAATAGATATTGATGAAAAAATCAAACTTCCGAGTACGATGACTATATCTTATGAAAATGATATAACCTCATTAAATACTTTAATGAATATTGTTTTCCCTAACATTCATGATTATCCTAATAATTTTGATTTCATGATAAATCGAGCAATATTGACACCAACAAATGATTGTGTTGATGAAATAAATAGTTTACTCATAAATGAATTTCCTGGTGATCCTATTAGATATTTTAGCTTTGATGAAAGATTGGACAAGACAGAACAAAGCTTTCAAGAGGATTTTTTAAATTCACTTGTGCCAAATGGTCTTCCTCCTCATGAATTAGTTCTTAAACTAGGTTGTCTTGTTATGTTACTTAGAAATATTAATCCATCTGAAAGACTATGCAATGGCACTAGATTGATTTGTCGTCGATTTGGATCAAATGTCATTGATGTAGAAATTGCTATTGGTCATTATCATGGAAAAAGAGTTTTTTTACCAAGAATTCAATTTTTACCCATTGAGAATGACAAACATCCATTTCCATTTAAAAGAATTCAATTTCCAATTCGTTTAAGTTTTGCTATGACGATAAATAAAGCTCAAGGCCAAACATTGGATTATGTTGGCATTTATTTATCTCAACCTGTTTTTTCACATGGACAATTATATGTTGCTTTATCTAGACCAAAAACAACAAATTCTGTTAAAATCCTTGTTAGACCTACTCATGTTGATAAATCTGATGATGGCTCCACTAAAAATATTGTTTATCAAGAGCTATAAACATTAGCTACACATTAATATCAAATTATTCATTAAAAACTTTTGTAAGTTCATGTTTAGGACTTTACTCAATTTGTTTTAATTTTTGCGCATCATATAATATGATGGGACTTTTTCTTATTAGCATTTTATTTCTTTTTAATTCTTTCTTTTATGTTTAGATTTTTTTCTTCAGTGATTCGGAATGTAACCTTAATTTGCTTTTGTTGTCTTTGTGTTCCCTATTTGATTATAGGATAACAAAATGGCAAAGCAATGTAAGCTTATAAAAGAGATTGTTCCTACAACCAAACAATGGACAGTAAAAGTAATTGTTGTCGAGAAAACAATGCCTCGTACATCAAAACATAGCCCCAGCAAATATTAGAGGCTAATCCTACTTGATCAAGAGGTAATTATCTAAATAATTGTCAAATAAATTATCTAAATGATTTACTTTTTATCTTATAAAAATCAAGTTTCAACTAATATAACTTAATTTAGAACTAATATGATATTGTAAAAGATAATATTACCAAATATGAATGATATATTTGATTAAGCATAGAATTAGTTTTTTTTTTTTTTTTTTTTTTGGTACCCCTTGTTTTAATGATATAATAATTTATCAAGATCAATTTCATGTAATCTAATAGTAGATATTTTCAAATTTGGTGAAGCAGAATAAAATGTTTATGAATTTTATATATCTTGATATATCAACAACAATGTTATTTTTCATTGATTATCTCATATAATTTTATTTACAAACTTACTTTCTTAGATGTAATTTTACATTTGTTCTGCTTTTCTTCATCTCAATAAATAAATGATTTCTTACTTGCTACAAACTTTGTTTTCTTACATCTCCATGTGGTTCGTTTCTTTTGTTGTTGCATATAATTAGACTGTTTACTTAGATTTAGTCAAAATTAATCAAGCAATCCCACCTATTTTACTGTCATTTAGTTTCTAATATTTTTTTATTCATCTTAACCATCAAACTGTTAAAGAAGAAATGATTCTATTTATTAAAGAACTGACTTGTTTCCATTCCTTACTATTTTATTATGATCCATAGTTTATTGTATCAAGTTCAATGACCATATAACAAAATTTATTGGACTTTTAATTATTAATCGTTAAATTCATCTTAAAAAATCATACTCATTTTTGCTAAAAAGCTACAAAAAAACTACTTATGCAATTTTATTTATTTATTAAACATGTTTAAGTATTTGTTGATCATAACCTTGGTCAAACTTTATATTTTCTAAAATTATTGTTAATTTGATTGTAGGGTACACGCATTCAAGCTAGCATTTTTGGTGCTGATATAGAGCTTTTTCGAGATACTTTGACTATTTCGAAAAGTTACTACATCTCAAATGCTTTTGTCAAACAGATTAAACCAGAGCATAGAATTATTCAAAATGATTATCAATGGACAATCAATCGGATAACCTTGGTTCAAGAAGTTGAAAATGGCGAACTCGTGGTTTCATCTGCATTTAGTGTTGTGTCATTTGCTAATTTGCATAAGTATATGGATTGCATTGCCCACGTTGGTAAGAATTTAAGTCTTTTTTTCTTGCTTTTGAATTTTGTGTTTGTTATATTATTAATTACATAATAAATTCATATTTGAAATGTATTATATCAATATAGATGTTATTGCTCTAGCAATTGATATGCATCCTCCTCGACAATTAACAACTAAACATGGCCTATCAATGATTCAAGAAGTCATACTCCTTAATCACGAGTAAGATTTGATATTATTATTTCAAAAGTTAGCTTAGTTGAAACTTATTAATTTTTGTTAAACTATTTTAAAGAAATACAATTGCAAATTTTTAAACAAAAGTTATTTTTATAACTCTTATACTTTATAGACAATTATATTGATTATCCTAATTATTAATTTATATTTTTAGGTTCAAACCAATCATCTTAACTATGTGGGACCAATTTGTTGATAATGGAGCGGCTGCAATTTCAAATCTTATCAAAACCAAACCAATTATTATCGGAGCACGTCTCAAAGTTATATCATATAATGATATGATTTCTTTTCATTTGAGCCGTTATATTATATTTATTTTAATGCTATAAATAAAATTAACTTTGAATTCTTCTTAGGCATCTCCTTGTCAACAAAAAAATTCAGTTCTTTCATTGTAAATCCTGATATATCTGAAGCCATGGCACTACATTCTTGGTAAGTCATAGACTTAAATAACTAATATATTCCTTGCTATATTTTATATGTTATAAAGATATTAATATTAATATACAATATTAAAGTTCCATTTAAAACTTTGCACATTTTTTAATTTTCCCATGTGTGAATACTTTTCGAATTTTATTACTCAACGTATTTTCCAATCTATTAAGTACTCTATATTATTTAAATTAGATTAACTGTTTGTGATATATGCCTAACAATAATAAAAACATCAACAAAAAAAGTGTTATCACTAAACAATCATAAATTTGCAAATTTTTTGTTTTTTTTTTTTCTAAACCTAACTAAACTATTCTTGGTTTGGACATTATGAGTTTAAAATACAAAAATATCTGTTCACTAAATATATTAGAAGTAAGTTTTCTAAAATTTTTAAGTATTTAAAATGTCATAAGATCTCTACTATGAAGTTATTCTTTCACTATTATGATTATCTAAAAATTAAACTCAAATATGTTGCATGTATTAATAAATTTAACTCTTTAAATGCAGCAAACAAGCTTTTGGATCAAAGCATCAGATATGGTCACAAACTTATATCAAAACTTTTGGTATATGTCTTGTGACCAATGCCATAAAATTACAGGGGCAGAATATGGAGAATCATTTTCATGCATCCATTGCAAGCGAAAAGAAGTTAAAGCTACACCAAGGTATTTATTCATTCATTTATTTTTTACTATTAAAAAACGACAAAGCACTACGTAAGAATAAGCAACCCAATTAGTTTGGCACCTCACTCCAAAACCTTGTAAAATAAATAATTATGCTCTAACGTTGCACAAAATCTTACCACATTATAATTTAGTTTGATTATATTATATGATTCAAATAATGATTAAGTTTATCATTTTTTATATAGATGTCGTCTTGAAGTAGAATTACATGATGCATCTGGATCAATTGTTGCAACTTTATTTGGACAAAATGCCGAGACATTTTTATCCTGCTCAGCTAAACAATTGATGGACCAAACAACTGAGGTACATTATATTTTACTTATTTAATATATAAACTGCTAAATCTTTTGTATAGGGCCTAAAATTTAGTATCCTTATGTAGGTCTCTTACCATGACTATACTAATTTATTTGTCTCCTTTATTGTCCATTTGTCTGGTTGGTATGGAGTTGTTTGCAAAAGTTTAAATCTGTTTGGTAAGGGTTAGTAAAATTTATGCATTATTATTACTTCATTTGCCCTATCATTAAAAATGATAATAATGCATCATATTCTCATAAATGGTAATCAGGACTTGGGTCTATCTTGGGATAAACTCAAGTCATTTGCTTATTTTGGCATGTCTTATTTCGGTGTTAGGAGATATTACGAACTTGTTCCTCGTTTATTTGAATAAGGATCCAATTTACGCTATAATTTTTTTTTCTTTAATATACACCACCTGTATCTAGGTAAAAGATTATTAAACTTAAGATTTGCTCATTATTAGAAACTATGATTTCAGTAGTTCTTGATTTAGGTTCTGTAGATAAATTCAATTTAAAGAAACTTGAGAAGTTATTCTTCTTACAAAATCGCACAGCAGCATCTCTTAAGGTTGTTTGAAACAGCAATTTGGAAGTTTGTCTTTAGTCGTGTTGCGCCATCTTCTCTTTTATTGCAAACATGCTTAAATAGAGTAGCATGAGGAATTTATTGTTGGGGTTTCTGCCCTAAAAGCTTGTAATATTATAAACGGTTTTATAAATTTTTAATAAAATATTTATTTCATTCAATTTATATATTTTTCAAAAATCGTATATATCATGAGAAACATCTTTGATTACTGATGTAATTTCAAACTAAGTATATAAGTGTTATATACAGGTGGATTTAGTTTGAGATAAGTAATTTAAAGAGTCTGTAGAAAACAAACGAAGTTGGGCACTTCATTTGTGGTAAATCTACAGCTGCGGTCCTTTTTGTATTTGATACGATAGTCTTATCCAAGACTATTCATGTGGTGACATGGAAATGGAGGCACCTTATATAATAAAGATTATATAGGACTGGGTCACGATAAATATAAGTCTCTAAATAATATCCGTTAATCTTAGAGATTTATATTTATCAACTAGATGATCATATATGAATTGATCTTAATTCTGAGTGTATTATGAACTCTTGCTTGTTAAGTTATTTCCTTTGATTTACATGAGTGAGATCGGTGTAGATACCCGATCAATAACTTCGTACTTTGGGGATATGATTTAGTAAGTAGCTGGGAACATTCTATACAATAGTGGAATCCACTCCTTCTTCCGAGAAGTAGAAAAATAGTTCTCTTAACGGTTGATTTAGGTCTTGAACAATAAGAGCGCTCAACTTTCTATTAATATGTAAACAGAAAGATAAATTTATAAGTTGTTATGAATATACTGTTCATTAGAGAATCAATGGTACGTAAGGATCAAAAATAATTAGAGAGGTAAAACGGACATCTGACCTTGCTCTAATTATGAACTATTTGTGGAGGGTCAAATCATATGTAGTGATTAAATCAATGGACACTGAAAAATTTCAGATTGTATAAAAACATCTACAATTTTGAGAGTGCAATCTTAAGTTTTTAGTGGAGTAACTTTAAGATTAATAATAGTGAATTATCTAATTAAAGAGTTTAATTAATAATTCCAATATTATTGGAGCTCAAAACTGTAGGTCCATCGGGTCCCCTTGATAGCTCATTTTACTATAAGAAACATGTATATAGAATATTGTAATTGGATCATCCAATTACAGATGTTACATAAGTAACAAAATTTGTGTTCACTTGGTATTTGAATAATATTGATTATTCAAATTATTTCATTATTAATTATGAATTAATAATTATTTAATTAATTTTATAAGAGGTCTTGAATCCAATTCTTAGTGACTTTGGTATAAATTAATTATGAATTAATTTATTAAAAGTTACAAGTTCTATTTCAAAATATAATATGAATTAATTTTGAATTAATTATATTATATGGGGCAAAAGTTTAATTATAATAAGATTAGGGTCAATATTAATATTGATTAATTAAAACCCTAATTGTTTGCCTGTAAAAAGAAAAAGTTTCTTTTCTACATCTAGGTTTTTGGTTGTTGTCTATGTTTTTGAGAAAAACTAAGAGAAAAGAAAAAGTTTTTTTCAACAAATACAAAAAACAAGAATTGTGTCTTTGTTCTTTGTATAACCAAAAATCAAACACTCACCTCTTATAATTATTGATTTAATTTGATTTTTTTTAGAAAGAAATCAAAAAGTAAGTGAGCACAATTCTATATAATTGTGCCCACTCGCTTGTTTCTTGGTTTCGAGATATATCAAGGAAGACAAGTTGGTGAGCAATCCACAGAGATCAATACAGAAGGTAAAAATCTGATTTTTATTTATTTATATTATTTTATTTCATTGTTTTACAAATCTTGGGTTTTTGAGTTTTCTAAAAACGTTTTTGAAACTCAATGTTCCGCAAAATCCTTAATTTTATGAAAAACAAATTGTTGATTTTTGTTTTTTCAATCCATCAATTATGGCATATCCTTTGTTATACAGTGTATAATTTCTTTCCCCTTGACTGCATTTTAAGGTTTGATACAAGGAAAAGAGCTAAAGAAAATGCTCATCAAATATACCCATTACTAACTGTGAAAAGATTGATCAACTGTATTTTAGACATGAAAGCATTAGTTAAAAAAAATAATAATAAAGTTAAAGATGACTCATCTCTGGTGATAGAATGAGCTTAAGGAACCTCTTATGGTTAATAGAAATATGCTCATTTCTTTAAAGAGATTGCTATTCTCACTGCTTCTTGCTTGAGTTATGTACTTGCCAGTTTTAGAGAGGATGCAGATGCCTTTTGCTTTAGCTTTTCAGCCTGCTGTTGCTCTACTTTCTTATTTAATGTTTGCATAATTACCACCCTTGCAAAATACTTTACTAATTTTTTACCCAATTATTTGTGAGAAAAAGCTTGAAATGACTATGGCTTGATAACTCTCATATTAGACAATTATAATATGAAGTGTCATGTTAATCCTAGATTATTGTCAAATACAAATTGTAGTCCATCAACACATTATTGTACTCCTTTTTATAATCTTGAATCAAATTGTATAAATTATTCTATATATTACAATATGGCAAGAAGGAATCCAAGGAATTGAAACTTTTGCCTCGCTCCATGACCCAAAGACATTTTTCATCCATGTCAAAGCATCTACATTTCCAAAACGTGGAGAAATCAAAAATATGTTCAATGTTGTTGCAATCTGTGATGTCGAAACTTAATGTTAGTTCTTTACAAGGCAAGTATATATGATGGGTTTAGAAAGTGTCTATCATAACTTGAAAGAAAAAAAAAATGTAAGATGAAGAACATTTCACTTTGTTTGTGTATAAGTAAAGCATGTTCTTTAACAATAAGTATCTAGACTTTTGTTTTGGATCTTTTAAACACTCTTTTTAAAGCTTAAGATCCAAAAAACTGTGATGTACATACAAAAGCTTTAAATATTATGCACGCTAATTATATGTATAGTCTCCCATTTATATATAAAATGTTGTAAATAAACTGTCTTTTTACTATATTTTTTATTTAATTACTCTCTTCTGAATATGAAATGTTTGATATGATTTTTATAATTACTTGAAATTTTATTAATATATAAAAAAGCAGTAAATCTTCATTTCCTATCTTCTAATTAAACTAAACGTATTATAATTATAATTAAACTTAGAATTATTTTCTATGACATCATATATATATGATAATAATTTAAATAAAAAAATATGATTAATTCAATGGTTAAATTTAAATATCCAATCAATATAAATTATAAATAATAATATTTAATTCTTTTAATCTTTAAATTTATTAAATAAATAAAATGAATATAAATTTAAGCACGTGCCTTGCACGTGCGGCCAAACCTATTTATCTAGAAAAACAAAAATGGGTACTTCAATATATAGAAATATGGAATGTAATTTTAGTTCTCAATAATTTCCTAAGAAGAAAATCAAGGCTGATTTACTATAAACAATTTTTTATGTTAATTTTTTATTATTTTTAATCATTTTATATTAATTTTATTTTATGTTGTGAAAGCTGTTGATAATTTAATTTGAAGATAAATTTGTTTATGAAACAAAATAATGTGATGTGCACATTTATTGAAGACTTTTTCAAAGATAATTCTGTGTGCCAAAAAAGTGCACAATTAATCAAATTCGATGTAGAAATGCCCAGTGGCAACATTTATATATGCTGTAATTAGTGGAAACTATACAGATCAATTAAAAATTATGCTCTCTTTAAATTTTTTAAGTGGCTTCTAAAGTTTTGGTTTGTTCATGCAAGCTTAGACTTGTCATTTGCTGTTAGCTCTTTGCTTGTTCTTTCTTTACACTCTTCTTTTTCCTTATGATAAATTAAATTTTCCCAATGCCATATATCTTCTTCAGATGCTAAGAAATGTATCTGTTTAAGATGACATTATATTACTCATGTATAACTACTCCTCAGAAAAGAATAGGTGTCGCACATCAACTTTTAGCATAGTTGGTAGTGCACCTATTCACTTAGTAGGGTGGTAGAAGTTTAATTCCCACCAACTACATATTAGATTAGGTCAAGTAGAAGTATTGTACGTATAGTCATATACAACATATATGAATATGAACAAAGGTAAAAAGAATGACCTGGGCACAAAGTAATGTCTTTTTCAGTTAAAAGGGTGTGAATAGAAGTTAATTCTTTAAACACCCACATTTATAACTCCAACTAGTTTAGTTAAATTGGGTTGATTTAACCTAGATTGACCACATTCCACTTGAGGGGTGTTTTAAAACTTGGCCAAACGTAATTAGAAGTTACTTTGATCAACGTAAGCGATATATTATAAAAAAAAAAATGAAGAAGATTTTGGACTCCAAAAATAAATGAAACAAAAATGTTTAAAGTGTCTAACAATATTTCAAACTATATAATACTAAATTCCTCATTTCTGAAACTAACAGGAATAATCTTGAAATTAACCTTTACATATGTTTCTAAGTATTTTTCACTCAGAAATGTAGGAATTTATTATGAATTAGTTGTAATAAAATGAAATTAAAAAAAAAAAAAAAGAGCTCAAAACCTAAATAATTTAGAATGTGATTTTTAACTCTATATCATGAACATTTTACTCAAATTAAATCTCATTCAAAATAAAATTAGCAAATGATTTTATACTACTTGATCAACATTGAGTCGGAAAATTCATCCTAATTAAATAATATTAGCAAATGCACTTTTTGTTCAAAACATCATCTTAAACGACATTGGCAGGTATTTTTAGTTACCACACTACAACAAAACAGGTCATCCATGTAAGCCCTCTATTGTAATTTTTCGGATTTCCCAAGAATAGTTCCTAAATAATTATTGGAGACCCGAAATGGTCCATGGAAATGCCTAAGGGTATAGGGAACCCTTAGAGATCGATTTCGACTCGATTGGATATTAAACGGGAAGTTAAAATGATAAATGAAGTTGAATAATTTTTTAAGGTAGAAATGGATTAAAGTAAAAATAACTTTTAATAATTGTGGTTGTTGTAAGATTAAGCTAGAATCTAAGGGAAGAGAATGAAATTGTCTTAGGGCATAAGTGGAATTATTGAGAGTGTTGTGGAGGAAAATAGAAGCCAAGAAGTATGTTTGACTTTTCAAAGTGAAAAGCAATCAAATAAAACCAGTAGCTTCTCTCGCGAGAAGAAAGAAGAAAGAAAAGAGAGAAGAAAGAAGAAGAAGAAGAAGAGAAGCAGGAAGAGTGTCGGCCGACCAAGCCACCAACGCCGACCAGCTTGCTGCCGTCGCCATCCAGCTGTGAACTGAAGCTAAGTTGCAGCAAAACCGTGACCGACCGAAGCTGAAGACCAAGCTGAAACCGCGACGAGACAGCTCCGATCTACGCGGAGGAGACGCCGACGAGCTGCTCCAGCTCAACCCGCACCCAGATCAGCTCAAACCCGACCTGAACGGAGCTGAAACGGCACTGATCCAGCGCCCAGAACAGCTCTCCGCACTTGCAGATCGGCGACAGCGACGGCGGCGAACCGCGGCAGAACCAAGGGGGAAAGAGAGAGAGGAAGAGAGGGGAAGAAAAGGAGGAAGAAAACCAGCCCAAACCCAGCTCAGATCCATCCCAAAACCAATCCAAAACCACCCCAAAGCGAAGTCAACACAATAGAAAAATGGGTGAGTTGTTTAAGTTTGAAAATGATGATTTTTGTTGGTGTATAAGTTGATTTGAGATGGATTTCGTTGTGATTTGTTGATTGGTTGTTTTTGAGTGAAAATGAGTTGAAAAATAAGTGGATTTAAGCCTATTGGGAGTTTAGAAAACCAAAGATTCAAAGAGAATCCAAAACGCGCAATAAACTAGTTTAAAGGGCAATTTCGTAAATTGACCCTTATGGCATCCGTTGAGTGTTTGGACGATCCTAATGAGTTTAATTAGGAGTATTGAAGCTATTAAAAGCGAAAGATTAAGATTAGAAACTAATATGGAGAGTTGCGCGTAAAAATGGGTCATATAGGGACGATTACGTAATTTCAAGTTTTCAGAGATTTACGCGAATGTATTATGTTGTGTAGGTGACGAGAGCGCTCGAGGATCGAGACGAGAGGATTAGGGGCTCCGCACGCGCTATTTTCAGTCATCAGTTTTGTGAGTGAATTTTATTTAAAGATTTTAAAAGTATTCCAAAGTATCAGATTTGATTTGATAAGTAATTGCTTGAGTTTATTTTAATGCATTGATATATGCATGAGCATGAAATGAGAATGTGATTTTATATGCATAAATATATATAAAGTTATTGCAATGAGATTTCAGAAACTAAGTTTTCAAGCTTGAATTGAGAAAATCAGTTTTAGTGCTTAATGCACTCAGAAAATGAGTTTTAGCGCTTATGGCACTCAGAAATCATATTTTAGTGCTTTACGCACTCAGAAAAGAGATTTGTGCTTTTGCACCAGAAAGTTAAAACAGAAAAGAGAAAAGTGTTTTCAAAACCAGAAAGTATCCCCTCAGGGATTTTCAGAGATTACAGAGCAGTTTAGACCCGATCGGTCTATCCCACTTCAGTTGGCACAGTCCTGGGGAGGGATAAGTCACTAACCAGGGGGATAAGTGTCAAGAGTCTGTCAGTCGAGTCGCCATTACTGATGTGGGGTAGTGTTTCGTGTGCCATGGTTAGCGCTGGGCAATTCCGCACATGGCCACGAGATGTTTCAGAGTAGGCGAGCTATGGTTAGCGCTGGGCAATTCCGCACATAGCCGTTAGACTTGAGAGACCCCAGATTTAAGGATACTATGGTAATTTTGAAAGATATCGAGAAACAGCTTTTAAAAGAAAAGCTTATTTGAGATAAAAGATATTTTATAATTATTATTGAAGTTATTTATGATTTACAGTTGCAAGTTTTGTATTTAAATACATGCATGTGCTTAGAGATGAATTCTCATGTTTAAGTTGATGTTTTAAAGATTTAAGTTTGAAATGCTTTAGAAATAAAGAATAGTTTTCAAACGTTTTTAGAGGAGAACGTTTTGAAAAACAGATTTTCAAAGAAACGAAATATTATCACTCACTGAGCTTCTAGCTCATTATTTTTCTGTTTTATATAAAAACCTCCTCAGGTACTCTCAACAGGTAGCCGATCAGTAGCATTACCTCCAGCGGGTGAGCCAGCGTGACACGACATCATTTGAGTAGTTCATTTTGTTTCATCAGTTAGATTTTCATGTAAATCTCTTTTAAAATGTATTAAGGATTTGTAATTATTCATTTATAACTGTTTTTAAATTGCTTTTGATTTAAATGAGATTTATTAAATGTGATTAGAATTTATTTAAGTTGATTTGAGAATGAAATGCATGATTGAGGCCTACGGACAATCAGAAGTTGGATTGGTGATAAATTTTAGTTGAAGTGTTGTTTTTCTGTAAACAGGTTTTCGAGAACGTTAAAAATACAGCTGTTATGCTGCCGAAATTTTAATGAAAAAGGAGTTTCGAAAATGAATTTAAAATTATAAAGAAAATTTTTCCTACGTGTTTTTAGTTTTTAAAGAAAACCCAACCCAACAATGTTTCAGAAAGTATGAAAGAGTTTAGGGTTCGCTCCACGGGTTTCGCTTAGCTCGACGAGTCGGGTCTGAGAGGGATCCGTTGGGGTGCCCGGCGTGACCGACCGGATCAAAGTTAGAGGTATCCGGGTCGGGTCGCGTTAATCCATACCGGGCAATGCTCGGTATGGTTGACTAGTCATACTGGGCGGCTTGTCCAGTATGGATACTGACAGACCCCTTTCCCTAGACGATCTGCCGACACCCTACGGTGACCCTCCAGTTAGCCCTTGCGCTCAACTAAAGGATCCCCCGCAGAGTTAAGCCGTATTCTTTCTTAAACTTTTTAAATAACAGCGGAAATGAGGGGAAATTTTTCGTTTTATTTTAAACCTTTACAAAATAATTTATAAAAATTTGGGCAGCATCCTGTCTATTTTTCGGACTTTATCACCCAACAAATTATAAAATTTAATACTTCTAAAATATTACAAATCATTTCCCCCAAACTACAGAGTCTTAGACTCTCATTTTTCAACACAACCACAACCATAATTTCATATTTCAATTTATCGACTAAATCATACGTCATACATCAATTTTCTTCAGAAACACAATTTAAATCCATAAAAGGATATTCACAAAATCATATAAAGATAATAAAATATATACATCTCTTAATATCAAACAAGAATAGGAACAGGTAATCACATCAGCACTATCGCCACGGTTGTTTGGTATCGTCTCGGTGTAATCCGCAACTATGGTACCTGTGCTTAAGGAGGGTTTTATTGTAAAACATAGAAAACGTTTGGTGAGCTTTGAAAACCCAGTAAGTGTCATATAATATATTTAAAACCATACTTTCATAAAAACCTCCTAAAACAGTTTTAATAATTCGAATCAAATTCATTTATTTTAAATTGAGTTTCATGCATTAATAGTATAAAACACATGTTGCACAATTTTCCATTTCATAAACGGATCTCCTATGGTTGCGGGGTTTTTATTCTAAAACTCTTTTTCTTTTGATAAAACGAACTGGTCTGACTCCGCTTGTAGGTGTCCTACCAACCAGCCGTTTTCATCATTATGAAACCGGAAATGGTTCGACTCCGCTCGTAGATGTCCTGCCAACCACTCCGCTTTTATCACTATAAAACCGAAAATGGTCAGACTCTGCTCGTAGGTGTCCTGCCAACCAATCCGCTTTCATCACTATAAAACTAAAAATGGTCCGACTCCGCTCGTAGGTCTACTAACCAATCCGGCTCCCGCCAACCTATAATGACTCGTACCACATGACACCCTAGTATAGAACGAGATCCTGAAACACTCTCTATTCGATTCATGTAACGGAATCCTGCATCGCTACAGAGCAGAACTCTGTCTCGCTCGGATAAGCTAGCTAATAATATACCCTCTACGTGTATTGGGCTAATCTCTCAAACATATGACTGACACGACTTCTTGCGGGTACCTCCCGCTGTTAGTATAGTTAGTGACATACTAACACTACTAACTCTACCAATGCATGCTTCGGGTACTCAACCCAGACCGGTAATAATCTAATACTCTCTAGGTAAGCCACAGGTTTTATTTTCATCTTTATAAAATTACAATCCATTTCACACATATATATAATTGAAAACGAGAAATAATTGTTTTAATGAAAACACAAAACCATATTATCTGTTACCGTGCCATTTATCATTTAAATCATATTTTGCTTTTACTAACACATTCAAACATGCATGAAACATTCATTTATAAATTAAATCAGCACAAAACTCATTGAAAACCATTTTGACACTCACCTTAGCTATCACTTCCAAATAGTTATCTGGAAAGCTCTAAAACTGAGCCTTATCGCTCTTCCCTTACTCCACCAGCTTGTTCGTCACCTACACAATATATATATATATAAATTTACGTTCGCATCAACTTCTTGAAACTCGAAATAACTAAAATTACATAATCGCCCTTAAATGACCCTTTTTAGGCATAACTCTCAATTTTTGTTTCCTTAATTTAATCTCCGACTTTTATTAATCTCAATACGCCTAATTAAACTCGTTAGGGTCATCCGAACACTCAACGGACACCATATGGGCTAATTTATAAAATTGCCATTCAAACTAGTTTAGCACGTAATTTGGTTTCTCTTTAAATCTTTGATATTTTCTCAAAGCTCCCAATAAATGTAAATCCACTTATTTTTCAACTTATTTTTACTTAAAATCAACCAATTATCAAATCATAATAAAATCTATTTCCAACTCAACTTAAATCACCAATAAAATTATCAATCTCAACTCAAACAACTCACCTCTGTTCCTTTTCGCGTTAACTTCGCTTTGGGATTGATTTCGAGCTGTTTTTGGGAGTGGAACAACTGGGTTTTCTTCTACCTTTCTTGCCTCACACGATCCCTCTCTCTCGCGGCTGATCTCTCATTCTTTTTTCTTCCTTGATCTACCTTTTCTATTCTAGTTTCAGTTTTAGCTGCACTTGGGCTAGATTTGAGCGTTGATTTCAAGCTGAAAACGAGCTCGGTTGCAGCTGAAAATGGTGTCGATCAGCCGTGCTCGACGTCAGGTTCTATAGGGTAATTAAGACGGCAGCTCATCGTCGTCGATTTCGCTTCCATCTGGTCTGATTTATGGTTGGATGAGCTAGATCAACGTCGAGGAGGTGGGGTTCTGTAGGTCTGCGCAGCTCGGACGGGATAGCAGCTCCCTATCATCGTCGGTCGTCGATCTTGCATGGTTAAGTCTAGTCTGCAGGTCGACGAGCTCGATCAACTTCAAGTTTGATTCGCACAGCCGTTAACTTCGGTCTGGTTCGCGGTGAGCTGTCTTGGCAAGCTTCAGCATGAGTTCGGCGGCTGGATGGCGTGGCAACAGCGAGCTAGTCGGCGGCGAGTTCCTCTCCATCTTCTTCTTCTCTTCTTCTTTTTCTTTGGTTCGGCGAAGCTCACCGAGTTGATTTTATGAGTCAACCAACTCTTTGGCTTCTATTTTCCTCCCCAAACTATTATAAAAATGACGGTCATGTCCTGATAAAATGGCGGTCTCCTCTCTTAGCTTTTAGCTTAATTTTACTTTGACCACAAATATTAAAACTTATCTTCAATTTAGTCCATTGTCACCTTAAATATTTACTCAATTTCATTTACCATTTTATCTTTCCGTTTAATCTCCAATCGAGTTTAATTCAATCACTATGGGTTCCCTACAACCTTAAACATTTCTCTTGACCATTTAAGATCTCTAATAATTATTTAGGAACTATTTCTGAGAAACCCGTAAAATCAAATTCAAAGGCTTACAGATACCGTTGGTATGGATACTGAGAGTATCCATACCGGACATATGCCTGGTATAGAAAATGATTATCCATACTGGGCACGTACTCAACATAGAAAATTAGTATCCATACCGGTCATATGCTCGACATGGATAATTATTTTTCATGCCAGGCACATGCCCGGTATGGAGACTCCCAGTATCCATATCGACCATATGCCCCTAGCCATGGAAACCTCAAGCTCAAACATAACAGAAAAAAATGCAAAAACAAATTCAAAGATCAAATAATTAAATTTAGCACTCAAACAGTCCAAATTCACAAATTACCAAATCAATTCACTAAATTTAGCCTTAAAAAATGAAACATCCTATACTTCTCTAAAGTGGATTTCAACTTGGACCCAAAACTAGTCTTTGGAGCAAGACCAATATTGTCCTTCTTGCAATCACTGAGTTCCTCATCAGCCAATAATTAGGTAGTGAGTTAACTCCAACGTGTCGACACAACAACGAGTACAAAGAAAAAGTCCCTCCTCCTCTATTATCATCAGCTCTAAGCATAATAAACATGTATTTCAACAAAGGAACCAACGTCAAAGTCCAGAAAAAAAAAAAAAAAAAAAAAAAAAAGACAAAACCCTAGATATCACCTCATTTGTCTTTGAGTGTTGAATATCTTCAACGAATGTACTTTTGTATACATACAACGGTGAGGTGCTTAAATCTCCGTACACAACACCAAGACTTTGGTATGCTAGAGTCAATACTGTCTTCCATGACTCTCTCTGCATCAAAAAACAACAATCTCAATAACCCAAACTTGATAACCCAACAAAAATAAAAGAAGAGTCCGACCAACGGTCGCGCGGTCGAACTTGTTTTAGCTGGTCGCGCGACAGTCAGAAGAAGAAGAAGAAAAAGAAGAAGAAGAAAAAGAAGAAGAAGAAAGGAAGAAGAAGAAGAGAGGGAGAAGAAGAAGAACAAAATGAAGGAAGACTCACCGGAGGTAGATCGGTGGACAGCGGCAATTGGTGAGGTGAATGATGAGCTTCTGGAGCGACGACTAACCGGCAAAGGGGGAGAGGCATCAGCGACGACAGCTAGGATAGGGAGAGAGGGGATGTGAGAGAAAGAGAAAGAGAGAGAAAATAGATCGGTGCACGGCAGCAATTGGCGAGGTGAACGACTGGCTTTCAAAGCGATGATCGACAGGCAAAGGGGGAGAGACGTCGGCGGCAACGGTTAGGGTAGAGAGAGAGAGGATGTGAGAGAAATAGAAAGAGAGAGAACATAGGGTGAAAATGTGAGTGGAGGGAAGGGGGGGTAAAGTTTAGGTCGGTGGTAAACCCCAGGTTATCCATACCAGGCAGGTCGCGCTCGGTATGGATAATCCAAATATCATACCGGGCATGACCCGACCAGTATGGATTTTGGATTATTCATACCGAGCGGGTTACGCTCGGATTGAAATTTGGATTATCCATACCGAGTGCGACCTACCTGGTATGGATAATGACCCGTCCGACATAGATAATATATTTTAATTTTTTGTTATAAAATATTTTTAGCCACACCGGGCAGGTCACCCGCTCGATATGGATAATTCGAAATCTAATTCGAACGCGCCCACCTGGTATCGAATTTGGATTATCTATACCAGATGGGGTTGCACCCGGTATGGATAATCCGTTTTTAATTTCTTTTTAATTAAATAATTGTATCCATACCGAGCCTTTAGTGCCCGATATGGATATTCCGGTATTGTTGAGTTGTTTTGTTGTAGTGCCATTTGATGAGGATTTCACCCAAACACTCATATTTACTACCTCAACCATTCATCTTTTTCTAAAAGCGAACATCAAATAGCATTTTATTAATCAATTTTATTTGAATTAATATACAGGAGGAAGCATTGAAGTATTTATTAGTATGTCCATCAATGTAACTTACGCCTATTTTGAATGTAGTTAATAAAAGATATTCAAAGGCTTGCACTCAAACATATCACAAAAAGAAAAGGTAATAGTAAAAGATATGTTTCACGAAAAGATCTTAGTTGCCCTTCTTCTTATCGACTAGATGTTTCAAAATAGAAGTGAGATAGCCAACTTGTTAGGAAATTGACAAAATAAAAGTAGAGTCAATCCTACATCGAAAACAAATGCAAAAATAAAAGTGGAGCTAATCCCACATCTTAAACAAAACAAGGGAGAATAGGTTTTAAAGGTTATAAAAGGAGCCTAAGGTTTTGGTTTCAAATCGCCTCAGTCAAAGATACTTTAAGCATTGTTTTTTATTCTACTTATATTCATTTCTTATTCTTATTATTTTAGAACTTAGAAAGGTGTGAGTTGATATATACTTTAGAGAATGTAGGTGTATTAGGGTCGTGGAATGTCAGAGAATAGTCTATATGATTGTAGCAATTTTTCACATAGTGAATTTCTTTCTAAGTGTCATGGTTTTTCCTCCTGTTTTGGAGTTTTTCACGTATATTCTTATGTTATGGTGATTGTTATTATTTTCTATTTTATTTCTCTATTATTTCTGATATTCTTATAGGAGGCAGGTTTTTTTTAAGAAGAGATTTTGGGAGGCGAATTTCCCCAACAAGTGGTATGAGAGCCAGGTTGTCTCATTGGTAAGGTGCCAGATTTTTTAGAAAATTCTTAGTATGCTCTACGATTGCAGCATTGTCTGATTTTTCATGTCAGAAAAGAATTATTCTTGGTTGCTTGGAATAAGTGTGGTGGTGTGAAAGTGCATGTCCAAGGAAGGTTTTGGCTAGGAAAAACTTGGTATTTAACTGTGTCCATTATGACCGATCTCTCTTTCCTAGGAACTTACCTGGTGTATTATTCATGGACTACAAGTGCACTATTCCAGTATACAGTTATGTCAAAGTTTTCAAGTCCTATGAGGTTTGATGTGGAGAAATTTGATGGACAGATCAATTTCGGCTTATGGCAAATGCAAGTCAAAGATGTGCTGATACAATCCGGGTTTCACAAAACGTTAGAGAAAAAACCAAGCTCTGTTCTCAACGAAGATTCTAGTGAAAACAAAGATTCTGACAAGCCTAATATGAGCAATGAAGATTGGGAAGATCTTGATTTGAGAGCCGTAAGTGTAATTCGCCTGTGTTTGGCCAAGAATGTTCTTGCAAACGTACATGAAATATCAACAATCAAGGAACTCTGAGAGAAGCTTGAAGAGTTGTATCAGGCAAAAGGCATCTCAAATCGGTTATACCTAAAGCAATAGTTTCATACTCTGCGTGTGGATGAATGTATGGAAATCTTAGATCACTTAAGTGTTCTCAATGGTATTGTTTCTGAACTAAAGGCTACTAAAGTTAAAATTGAAGATGAGGATAAAACATTAAGGCTCATCTTGTCTCTTCCACCTTCTTATGAGCACATGAAATCTATATTGATGCATGGGAAGGAGACTCTAAAATTTGTAGAAGTTACCAGTAAACTTCTTTCTAAGGAGAGAAGACTGAAAAGTGAAAATCATTCTTCATCAGCGAACACAATGTTTGTAATTAGAAATGAGAGCAACCAGAAGAATAAGAACTACGGAAACAATATAATTTGTTGGGGGTGTGGACAATCTGGGCATGTCAAGAAAAATTGTCAATGTAGAGCGGGTTCGGCAAAAAGCTCAGAGGAAGAACCTAACAGTGTCTCTCTCATAGGAGAGGTAATTTTCTTTGAGAAGTGAAAAGTACACCCTCACGGTATGTCCGCGTTGCCATGGAAGAGGATATGTTGTTAACGGATCCACAATTGCACACGAGCATTGGTTTAGCATTGATGCAAGGTGTGTGGTGGAATGTTTGTCGATGGCTGATGAACTTCTAGTAAAGTCAAACGTGGAAGTTGCACCATAAAGTTTCAGCAAGTTTTTCGACATGTGTCGAAGTGAAATTTTTGGAATGTGGTAATTCTAAATGAATGTACTCTTTTATGATGGAGTATAACAGTTCTCTAAGTTGAGAATTATGATTATCGATATAGACAATGATTGCACCGTAACTGCATGTAATACCCCTACTCGTCCTTTCACTAGACGACTCCAAAGGGTGCTACATTCATATCATTTTTATGAAATCATTAATTATAGAACCATATATTCATTTTATTCACATCAAAATACGAAATTTCAAAATCTTTAAAAATAATACAAAACTCTTTTATTTCAAACGAAAAAACTGTCGGAGTTTTCCCTAAAATTCGAACTTAGCCAACCTATTACAAACTCAATATTTTCATTTCTAACCCAATATTTACCTACAATCAAAATTCAAAAACTAGAACCAAACTCCGTTTGGCTCATTAGTATCCATGTACACCACATTTACCAAAATATTTATATAAACTCATTTTCTTTACAAAAATTCCCATTTCCAAAACCAAATACATACATTCATGCACATGCATACAAATTGAAACTTTTATATACAAACCAAATATAATATATATATACCCAAAAATAAATATGGAATGATAGATGTGACTGTATTAGCTCGCTACAGATGTGCTTTCTCTTCAATCTTCGCCCTCCTGACGTGATCTACTACCTACGTGCGAAAATTCCAATGCGCTAAGCATATTTGCTTAGTGGGTGTACACTAAATTTGAATATACAATTTTTGAATATAAAAATTTTCATATCATAAAAATTAACAACTTTTCATTTCAAAAACATTTATCAACATGCTAAACACATTTAAAAACCATATCACACATACATTAAATGATTGGTCCAAATCAATTTCCATCGCCCATTGTAAACACTAGTATTATACCTTGGACTGGAAGACGGACTCTCCCGCATTGGACACTCGATGCCTACTCGCCGAATTGCATTACACATATATAAAATCAATCATTTGGAACTGGACACTCGGTGCCTCTCAAGATCCCTAAATTAATTATTTTCATTTTATTTCAACCACAACAGTGCAGTACTACTATAATAACCCTATTGGTATGTCAAACTCCAATCCCCACCTACCAATACTTAGGTTTACTAGGGCTCATATTATATTTCAAATAAATGTGTTATCATAATCACCACCTCGTTTCAATTAAAAGATGTCCAAAATCATTCCATCCAATTTTATTTAATATCCAATTTCACATTTAAATCACATAGTCATTCAAAAACACCCACATTCAAACATAGGTAACAAATCGATTTGATTAAACCATTCAAATCAAAACATTTTAAAATAGATTATTCATATAATTGAAAACAAAATTCAAATGAAATGTACACCAACCTTTGGTTTCTTCCTTAAGTTACTTCACTTTTTCCAACGGAAACTCACACTTTCTCTTTTCCTTTTCCTTTGCTTCCTTGAGCTATCTCCTCTCCTGGATTTTCAAGAACACATAGATACTTAATAAAAGCTCATTCCATATTTTAAAATGCATGATTTCTAATCCTAAATGATCCAAATATTTCCAAATCTCACCAAACTTCATTAAAACCCATTTGACCTTCTAACTTCTCTTCCAGTTTTTTACTTAACCAACGCTTTAAACTTCCGATTTCTTTCCATAAACTTTACTTATATACACCTAGGAGCATCTCTATATGCCCGAAATGCTTTTCTAGAGTCTGAAACGAAAAGTCAACTTTTTGGCACCCTCTTTGACCGAATGCATTAGACAGCCCTCCCTCTTGATTTTCTTTCCTCAATTCTTACTCTATTCATCTCCTTAACTCACATTTAGGTCACCCGTAAAACGGTTCTAAAAAATTCCAACTATCAAATAGTGAAACCTAGGAAAAACCTCATTTTTTTCATCACTTTTTCAATGCAACTTTTACACTTTTGGTTTCTAAACTCAATTCTCTTCGCCACTAACTCAAATATGCTTAATAACACTCATCTATGTCATTAGAATGCATATAAAAAGTGGCATTTCGGAAAAACCGAAAATGCACTTTATCGGGTGAAAACTAACTATATTGTTTCTATGCAATTCTCTTTTAATTCTAAGTTGATTTAACACTTAACCAACTTTGATTCAACATGTAATTCTGCTTAACCAACTTTGACTCAACATGTAATCATGCTTAAAAGACACAAATTTCATTGAATTCCTACAACTCTTACTATGGCCTTTCATGGCATAACACACCCTAAGTTCATTTCTCTCAATTTTTTTCATGGAAATTCATTGAGGGATCTTATCAAACACCTAATATACAACTTTTTTTTTTTTTTTTTTTCAATCGAAACCAATCCATTTTAGACTTAAGGTTTGTCCTACCAAAACCCTAACACATTAAACATTCATGGCTAGGTATTATCTTCTCTTATTTTTGATCTCCAAATACTCCACTCATCTCATGAATAAAAACCTCAATCAAATCCCAACCAAAAACATCAACAACAACACCAATACAACATCACATAAACAAACTCAAAATAATGAAAACTAACCTCTTTTCACTTGGTTCTTGCTCTAGACTTGATTATCTACCTTAGATTGGCTTAGAGACTTGATTAGGACGATGAAAATTAGTTGAAATCACTTAGATGCTCATTGATTCTCTCCTTGGCCAAATACACCCCTTTTTCTCGCCTTCTCTCTGTTTTTCTTTGGTTTCCCTGGTTTTGTTTCTTGTTTGCACGAAATGCAAAGTCAACACACATTTTTTTTTCTTTTCCAAAAATGACCATTACGTCCTTTTGAAATATTGGTTTTCATCCCTCAACTTTTCTTAATTCTAATTTGACCTCAAATATAATTTATTTCTTTCATTTTAGTCCCTTATCACTGTTAAGAATCTCCTAAGGTCATTCACCAATTTACCCTCCTATTCATGCTCCAATTAGGTTCAATCAATATCCAAGAACTTCCTACATTATTTGGGTACTCCCATTAATCGTTTAAAATCCTAAAATATCACTTAAAGACTATTACTGAGAAACCCTAAATAGAATTAAGACTTACAATATATATATATATATATATGTATATATATATATATATTCATACTAAGTCTTTTTTTTTTTTGCCACATCTCATTAATAATAATAACAATAATATTCATGCTTATAAATTTAGGAGTATTACAATACAGTTGATGTTTCTTTTATTTTGCCAAGGTGGAGTTTATTAGGAAATTGGCAAAAATAAAAGTAGAGTCAATCTCACATCGGAAACAAATGCAAAAATAAAAGTGGAGTCAATCTTATATCTTAAACAAAACAAGGGAGAATAGGTTTTAAAGGCTATAAAAGGGGCCCAAGATTTTAGTTTTAAATCGTCCTAATCAAATATACTTTAAGCATTATTTTTTACTCTACTTAAATTCTTTTCTTGTTCTTATTATTTTAGAGTGTAGAAAGGTGTGAGTTGATGTATCCTTTGGAGAGTGTAGATGTATTGGGGTCGTTGGATGTGAGAGAATAATCTATATGATTGTAACAATTTTTCATATAGTGAATTTCTTTCTAAGGGTTGTGGTTTTTTCTTCTGTTTTAAAGTTTTCCACGTAAATTATTGTGTTGTTGTGATTGTTATTATTTTCTATTTATTTTTCTATTATTTCTAATATTCTTAGAGAAGGCAGGTTTTTTAAAAAAAATATTTTAGGAGACGAATTTTCCCAACACAACTACTAAATGGCAAGGAAGAGCCTCCTAAACAGCCTTGAATAAGTTCTTCCAAGCAAGTATGAAGGAAATGAACAATGGAAAGTGTGTTAGTGCCAACACACTCACAGGGAAGAATGCAACACAGCAAATAAGAGTCATGGTCCAACGTCGACGCTCGTCCAAATGAATGATGAGGAAAACAGTCGAAGTGAACGCAAGCATGGTTGTCGCCACGAAAATGAATAGCAAGGTGAATCCAAGTGTTAGTCTTCTAGGCAGTGAGACATGAAAGTTGTCAAGCTCAAAGGGTGAAGTAAGGATGGAGATTAACAAAACAACTGATGTCAAGAAAGAGGACAAGGACACCACGTCCGAGATGGTGAAAAACAGGAAGATAGTGACAGACCCCTTTCCCAAAGCAATCTGCCGGCACTCTACGGTGACCCTCCAACTAGCCCTTTCACCCAACTAAAGGATTCCCATAGAGTTAAGCCGTGTTCTTTCTCAATCCTTTTCGAAAACAGCGGAAATGAGGGGAAATTTTTCTTTTTCATTTTAAACCTTTGAAAAATAATTTATAAAAATTTGGGCAGCATCTCATCTGTTTTTCGGACTTTACCACCCTATAAATTTTAAATTTAACACTTCTAAAAATCACAAAAGCAATTTCCCCAAACTATGGAGCCTCAGGCTCTCATTTTTTATCACAACCACAACCACAATTTCATGTTTCAATTTATAAACTGATTATCAATAAAATCATATGTCATGCATCAATTTACTTCAAAACATAATTTAAATCCACAAAAGAATATTTACAAAACCATGTGGATATAACAAAATATATACATCTCTTAATATTAAACAAAAAAAGGGATAGGAAATCACATCAGCACTGTCGTCGCGGCTATCTGGTAATATCTTGGGGTAGTCCGCAGCTATGGTACCTGTGCCTGGGGAGGTTTATTTGAAAATACAGAAAATATTGGGTGAGCTTTAAAAGCCCAGTGAGTGTCATATAATATTATTTGCAATTACATTTTTATAAAAACCTCCCTAAAACATTTTCAAATCAATTCCATTTAAGTTTCATGCATTAATGTTATAAAACACATGTTGCACGGTTTTTCTTTTCATAAACGAATCATCTATGGTTGCGGGGTTTTATTCTAAAACCCTTTTTCTTTTTAATGAAACGAATTGGTCGGACTCCGCTCGAAGGTGTCCTGTCAACCAATCTGGCTCCCGTCAACCTATAATGACCCATGCCTCATGGCACCCTAGAATAGAGCGGGATCCTGAAACGCTCTCTATCCGGTTCATGTAGCAGAATCCTGCATCGCTACAGAGCGGAACTCTGTCTCGCTTGGGTAAGCTAGCTAATAATATACCATTCACGTGCATTGGGCTAATCTCTCAGACATCTGACTGACATGACACCTTGCGGATACCTCCCGCGCTTAGTATAGTTAGTGACATACTGACACTACTAATTCTACCAATGCACGCTTCAGGTACTCAACCCAGACTGGTAATATCTTATACTCTTTGGGTAAGCCATAGGTTTTATTTTCATCTTTATAAAATTACAATCCATTTCACATATATATAATTCAAAACGAGAAATCATTGTTTTAATGAAAACACAAAACCATATTATCTGTTATCGTGTCATTTATCATTTAAATTATATTTCGCTTTCATCAAAATATCCAAACATGCATGAAACATTCATTCATAATTCAAATCAACACAAAACGCATTAAAAAATCATTTTGACACTCACCTTTCGCTATCACTTCCGAATAGCTATCCGGAAGGCTCTAAAAACTGTGCTCTAGCGCTCTTCCCTAGCTCCACCGGCTGCTTCGTCACCTACACAACATATATATACGTAACTTTACTTTCACGTCAACTTCTGGAAACTCGAAATAATAAAAAATTACATAATCGCCCCTAAGTGACTCTTTTTAGGTGTAACTCTCCATTTTTTGGTTCCTTAATTTAATCTTCGACTTTTATTAATCCCAATACGCCTAATTAAACTCTTTAAGGTCATCCGAACTCTCAACGGACATCATATGGGCCAATTTATAAAATTGCCCTTTAAACTAGTTTAGCGCACACTTTGATTTCTCTCTAAATCCTTGGTATTTTCTTGGTTTTCTAAACTTCCAATATGCTTAAATTCACTTATTTTTCAACTCATATTTAATCAAAACTAACCAACAAACAAATCGGAATAAATCCATTTCAAATCAATCTAATCACTACCAAATCATCAATCTTTAAACTCAAACAACTCACCTCTAATTCGTCTTCGCGTTAACTTCGTTTTGGGGTGGTTTTGAACTAATTTTGATGACAGATCTGAGCTGGGTTTGGACTGATTTTTCTTTCTCTTTCTTCTCCTCCGCGCAGCTTCCCTCTTCCGGCCGAACTTCCCTTCTTCTTCTCCGGTCGATCACCTCTTTTTCTGGTTCAGTTTCAGCTGCACTCGGGTCGGGTTGGATGGCAGTTTTGAGCTAAAAATGAGCTCGGTTGCAGCTGAAAACGGTGAGGATCGAACGGGTTTTACATGCGGATCTGCAAGTAACCGGACGGCAGCTCGTCTCCACCCTCTTCCGCGCCGATCGGGTCTGGTTCGCCGGCGGTTCAACTCAGTTTCAGTGCTGGTTTGAGGCAACTTTAGCTTCACTTTCGCTCGAGCTCGGTGGCTGGATGGCGTCGCGACGGCGAGCTTCTTGGCTGGTCGGTCGGCGATGAACGGTAGCTTCTCCTTCCTTTCTTCTTCTTCTTTCTTTTTCTCTTCTTCTTTCTTCTTTACGCGACCGACTCTACCTTGTTTGATTTGTAAGTCAACTCAACATTTTGTGCTTCATGTTTTCCTCTACAACAATCTCAATAATTCCACTTACGCCCTAAGAAAATTTCATTCTCTTCCCTTAGCTTTTAGCTTAATATTAGTATGACCACAATTATTAAAATTTAACTTTAATTTAGTCCGTTTTTACCTTAAAAATTATTCGATCTCATTTATTATTTTAATTTCCTGTTTAATCTCCAATTGAGCTTAAATCAAACCCTATGAGTTCTCTATGACTTTAAGTCTTTCCATAACCGATTTAGGGTCTCTAATCAATACTTAGGGACTATTCCTGAGAAACCCGTACAATATAAAAATAGAGGGTTTACACCGGGTACGGTAAAGGTAGGAGCAAAGACAACGGTGGCAACTAGAACAGCAACTGTGAAGCATGACTGAGAAGTCTCTTTTATCCATTTTTGTGCATCCTTAAGTTGTTTTTCATGCTTCTCTTTGAATAGCTCTTCGGCAGTCCTATTTTTTTTTTGTCACGGTGCTTGGTAAAAAAGGACGGCATTATGTCTTCTACCATCTGCATATGCACTACAATATTAACCAAATAGTTCCTAAAGAACATAAATTTTAAAAACACTATAACTGAAATATTGAGTTGAGGTTTTCTTAATTCATTAGCTTTTCAGTTCATGAAAGTATGCACACGAAATTTTCTGGTCCTAGGGAAAAAAATTCATCTATATGTATAAGTTTTTTTGTAACTACAATAATAGTATATATAATTCAAGATCCTTATGCCTAAGTTTGTTGTCTGGTTTTGGTTATAATATATTATATTTAAAATATATATATATATTAATTCAAAAATTATTTAAAAAATTATTCAAATAGTAAATAATTAAATTTTATAAAAATAACTGTTTTAATCATGTTCTCCTCCCTAGTGTCCAAATTTATAATATTGGGAAACGAAGGTTAACTTACCTTGAACCATTCTAATTCCTCCTGAAGTTTGTAGGCAGGACCAGGACGAGTACCTCCAGTATAGTTCTCGGTGTCTACAACATGTAGTAAAACAGTGTAGCTTTGCTCGTCAATTCCCAGAATCAACTTGCTTGTTGGTATCTGCATTTCTTTGACAAGCTCGAAGACCTCTCTTTGGCGGTAGCTGGCGGCCGCGTGTAATATGTTCTGCTTCTTCTGGTTAATGTGCTCAACTACCTGAGGATGCACCTTGAGTATGTCGCTTACAATCTCTATCATTCTCCGTTCTAGTTGCTGCAAGCAGTGGAGTCTCCACTTCATGATCTTCCATTTCAATCCCTGTTTCATCTTTGTCCTCACCTGCCTCATTTGCATGATACGCCTCTTCTTTTTCTAGTTTTTCTATAGTGTTATTGTCTTCTGTTAGACTTGTCTGCCAAGAGTTATCGTGTATTATGAGTCCACGGGCCAGTTCAAAAGCAAATTTGCGCTTTCTCTTTTCTTTCCATATCTTTTTAACTGTTAGCCACCTAGCTGTACATATATAATATAACATATTATTAGATATACACATGTGAACTTAAGACACCTGAAAAAGTTTTTTCATGTTGTGTTCAAGTATGAGAGAGAAATATAGCATACCTCCGATCAAATATCTCCAGAATGATTTGTTGATAGTTTGTAAAGCTGTCGAATAGTGCATGATATCAGATCATCAAAATTGAACCTCTTGTAAAATTTGGATAATCTAGGTTTATATTTATTAGAACACATAATTTAGAGATGAAATCTACATTTTCAATGATGGGATAACTTATTTAAATTTATCACAGCAATCACTAATCAAACCTATTATATACTTATACAACAAATATAAATCACTTATCATATTATTTATTTATATTGAAACTACCATCCCTAAAACTTATCATATTGTTTATTTATACTGAAACTTATATTATTTACATAATATAATATTTTATTAGATATCTACATATGAACTTAAGATACGGGGAAAAGTTTTTTCATGTTTTGTTTTGATATATGAGAGAGAAATAGTGTATATTTATGATGCAATATTTTTAGAATGATCTATTGATAGTTTGTAAAACTATCCAAATAGTGCAAAATCAAATCATAAAAGTTGAACCTCCTATAATAATAATAATAATGCACACAGGTTTTAGAATTTAATACGGAAATAATTGATAAGACCACTAATAATATGGTGAACGGTAGACATACAAAGGTAGACAAGTCTACGCCCAAACTGCTTGCGATATTTACTACAGAAAGTGGTTTGCATATTAGTCAAAAGGCAAAGACTTGTCATGCCATTCTTGGTCTTCAATTCCGCTAAATCTTCATCCAAATTCAGTAACTCTATAGCTGTCTCTGCATTGGAAGAATTTAATTTAATTTAATTTTTTTTTTTTTGAAAGCTGAAGAATTTAAAGAAAGTTTGTATTAAACTTAACAAATTTCTAAACCTATATAATCATAAATGATCGTAAATGATTTTATGGATACATGGATAGAAACTATTGTGATCTTAATTGATAAGATCATGCATTCACGATCGTGATATCTCATCATGCCACCAACTATGGAGTTAGTATTTTAAAGGAAAATATGTTCAAATGGCTTTGGGGTATTTTGATCTCATCAATACCATTCGTTGGTAAAAATGGAAACAACTAATAGAAATTGGGTAAAAGTAGAAAGTGATTTTTAAAAAATGCTATTTCCAACAATCTCCTCAACAAGATAAAATGAAACTGTGAAGGCTTGCGTGTGTTGCAAAGAAGGATACGACAAAAGAGAGAAATAGATAGATTGTTGAGAAAGATGCAACAAATAAAGAGAGGGAGAGAGAATGACCAAAGTGCTCCCCTCGGACAGCAGCATGGAGAATTGAGGTCTTGTCCTTTTTAGTACGATGAGCTTCATGCAGCTTTTTACCAATCACTTGATTTGGTCGAGAAGCCAAGTATTTGACCACTTTCGTGCTCCCAAAGGATGCAGCTTTGAACAACGGGGTCTGGCTAGACCTATTTCGCTTCAAAAACTGCTCTTGATTAGTAACGTGACCCTCTTCCACCAAAAGTCTCACGGCTGCAATATTACGGTTGATGGCTCCCTCGTGAAGAACCATGTTTCCATATGCGTTGGTCGTGAAGGCATCGGCTTGCATAGATCTATTAACGCGTCCGAGCAAACGTTTAAGTGGCCTAGTGTCTTTGTTGTGGACTGCTGTAATGGGGTGAATTCTACGGTATGTTGACTTTGAATGGGCCTTGTCAGTCAACTTCCTTGGAACCTAGCAACATGTGTCCTGCACAAACCAGACAAAGGGAACGCGGGTGATCTTGACACTGATGGGGTACTGGTCGAAGACACTCCGACGCTCAAGTCAGTAAACTGATCGTAATATATGAGAATACAGTAATTTCATAGCATCGTCAGGCTAGGAGGAGTGTACCAAAAAAAGGTAGGACGGAAAAGTTGACGGAGTAGGAATACTAAAATATTAAATATCAATGAACAAACCTCCTATAATAGAACAATGTAAGTAGACCGCAAATAGTACACCAGCTAAGTTCCTAGGAAAGAATGGTCGGTCACAATGAACATAGTTAAATACCAAGTCTTTCCTAGCCCGAACCTTTTCTAGACATGCACCTCAACGTCACCATCTAAATCTAGAGTGAAAGAATGAAGAAAAGAAAGGAGAAACCTCAAATGGCTTGTAAGAGATGAGCAAATGAGGTGGGATGATTTTGGCTTCAAATGAAGCCTCTATTTATAGGTAGAGGAGATGTCATGTGCACTTATAGTGGAGTTAATATCATGTCCGTTACAAAATAAATATTATGATTAATGTCAGGTCGGTTATGGAATAAATACCATAGTTAATAATATGTCAATTACAGAATAAATACCATAGTTAATGATATGTCGGTTACAGAGTTAATATAACTTCTGTTACAATTGATTTAAACCCTATTCACTAAGAGTGATCAATCCCCATTACTTGGGTTGGATCAACCAAGTTGCTAGACTATCTGTTTGTAACATGTATCAATCCATTAAAATGGATTGATCAGCATATTAGGCTAATTTATTTCAATAAGCTTTGGACTTTTATTTTGGGTTTAAAAATTTTTCACCACTACAATTGCAACGTGAAATGCAGTGTCTTTGGCGACAGTCATCGGACATACAATGCTAAATGCAGTTGTGTCAAAGAAAGCTTCCGCGGCTTCCCATTCACCTTTCATCATTGCTTCATATGGCTTTTTCATGAAAGAAATCTTCAACATCTCAATCACTAAGAGAAGGGTTTGAGTGAATAAACCAAGAAAATGGGTTCAATTTGTTACTGTAGCACTAGATCTATTAGTGGAATGAGGTGTTGTTGAAGTGTGGAGTGATAGATTAAGATCAGTTGTATACAAAGCGTCAATCATATATATACATATATATATATACATATATATATTATTCAATTGTGATCCAGGTTTTCTGATAATTGGTGTAGTTTATTCTTTTTATATAAACCTCCAACAAGCATCTTTTCTTAAGGATGAGGTTATGGTTAGATTCTATTGAGAGATATATCTAAATCAAATATTTAAATTATAATCCAAATATTTATTCGATAATCATATATAGAGGTATTCTTACATATTTTTTTCAATGAATTAGGTAAAACTTAAACCCTCTTATCATAAGTATAAAGAATGAGGTATAAAACCAACTCAATTAACAGTTGGTTTAATTGCTAATTAACTCTTAAATATGTTTAAATAAAAAACATCTATGGATAAAATTTTCATATGTTGAGAAGAGAACCAATTAAAAAAAATATCTGTCATTTGCTTGAAACATTAAAAAGATTTCTTTTTTCATAAGGTTAATATAGTTCAATTACAAGAATATCATGCAAAGACAAGTAAAGTTGATGTGCACTTGTAGTTTGAGTGAAAAATACATCACATGTATAGCAATAACTAAAGAGGTAATTACAAAATCATAATGGTGCAAACTCGCGATTCACATGGAGGATGGAGTTGAAAGGGTCCATTTTTCCAATATTATGTATTTAATACACCGTTAAAGAATTTTTATATTTTTTCTTTTATATACTTAAGTTCATTAAACTATATTTGTTCAAAGTTAATTTTTCAGATAAATTTTGGATGTATAACTATGATATTATACTTTAGAAAGAATGTCTATGTGATTGTTTTATAATTTATATGGAGAGCGATTTTTATGCATATATTAGTAGAGGAACCGTCTCTGAAGCAGGTATTTGCATGTATTTTTTTCTTATATAAAAAATAAAGTTCAAATATAAGAATGTTATGAAATGCATGTATGATACACATAGTAAAAGCTTAAAAGCCGATGATATAACATATATATATATATATATATAAAACTACTATCATGGTTATACAAAGCCGTTATTTGCATGGAGTTGCTAATTAAGGTCCAATTAATTTCTTTGCATATTCCTAACTAGTGATATGGATTATTAAGAGTTGATACTGTAAACAAATTTTGAATCAAAATGTTTAGTTGGAAACTTTAAACATTTTAAAAATGAGAAAATTTTACGTAAAAATACCAAAATATCCTTAATTATTTTATTTTTATTTTAATTAAAATTGAAAATTTGAAAAAGTTAAAATGTATTTAATTAAAATATATAATTATTAAATAAGTAAAAATTAATTAAAATATAAAAATAAGTAAAAAATCTTAAAAAAAAATGAAAATGAATAAAAACTCTAAAAAAATAAAAATTAAGAAAACATATTTAATTAAATGAGAATTAAAATAAATATATATCTTTTGTGTTAATGGAATCTGCCTAGTATTGTTCATCAAGTTTATGCATCTAGATTATTCGAAACACACTCTCCAAGTTTATATCGAGCAGTGAACTTTGATGCCAACATTCAACTTCCATTGAAGAAAGAGAAAGAGAAAGGGAAAGTGAGACCCTTACCATTTCATTTGTCAAAGCATTTCTTTTTTTTAATCATTTTCTTTGCTCCTCTCAACAAAACAACCTGAAAAATTCATCCAAATAGCCAGATTTGTTGCTTATCCCTCTCTATGCATCTCCATCACTCGCCTTTTCACTCTCAGAAAACTCCTCCACTTCCAACCCCACCCTTCCTCCTCAATACTTCACAACGCTAGGAACCAAACAATCACAAAGTCAATCTAACACCCCAAATCAAAACCAAAAACACAATAAAAATCCAATCTTTTTCATTTTTCCTCACTAACTTAACCTGGACCTGTATCTAGTTCATATCCCCAGTTGTCTCGACAGCCGTCTTCAAATCCGGCATCGGATACCCAATAAAAATCGTGTCATTGCCAACTCTCGCAGGCAAGCTACTACCATCCATCAACAGGAGGAGGGCTGACGAAAGGGAGCAGGTTGTTAATCTGTGGTGGCAGGGGAGAGAAATATGAAAGGACATGGATGATATTTTGTATTTATTAGTCATTCTAATAAGGGTAAAATGGACAATATAAAAGTTTTATTAAACTTAAAAACGGCGTCCCTTGTTTTCTCAAAACGTTCTTTCTCCGAAAGCTAGGAATTATGGCTTCACTTGGAAGCTTTTTCCATTATCAAAAGTCATTTTTTGGAAACCACCCAAATACTTCAGTAGGTGCTTGTTTGAGATGCTGGTGGAAAAGCTTATTTTAATTTCTTGAAGCCAAAAGCTAAGAGATGTTTGGATTGAAACTGAAAATGGCTTTTGACTTTGAAAAGCTTTTCCAACAGGAAGCTAATAATTGTGGCTTATAGGAAAAGAGCTTTCTGTGTGAAAACACGCCAAGCCAAAACTGATCAATGAAACTTTCATAATACTAATTTTACCCTTCAAACTCTAAACACCAAAACGAAATTCCCACTCATATACTTCCATACGTTTTGTTCTTCTCCTTTCTCGCCCGATCTTGATCTTCTCCTTTCTTGCCAACTCTCGCTGGAGAAATCTTGTCTACACTCTGCATTAACAGAAAAGTAAACCAAACCATCTGAAAGTAAATAGAGGAAGAGGAAGTTGGTGGTTTTGGCGGCGGCTTTAAGGGCAGAGGAAGTTCATCGCGATGAAGGAGAAGGAAATTGAGGAGATAAGTAGCCTGATTGCGGTGGCCTTGGCGGAACGCATGGATCCGATGAAGTTTGTGCTGGAGGCAAAATCGGAGGTGTTTTCGGTGGACAAAAGAAGAGAGAGGAGCAACAATGATTTAAGATGTGCCTGCGCACTTGTGCTGGAGAGCTTGATTCTGGTTGTGGTGGACACTGTGATAGGGAAATCGAGGCTACTGGTGACGCCTACTGTGAAGGAGAAGGCCGAGGAGATCGCCGAGACGTGGATGGCGAGTCTGGAGGAGAGAGGCAGGATTGAGAGCGTGAAGACACCTTATGTCCATACTTTCTTGCAGCACCTTGTCACTTTTAATATTATTAAGGAGGAGGATGTCGATTTGTACCGGAAGCTCGTCGTTGGCTTAGCTTGGCCGAAGCGGATGCCTAACCTTGCTGTTTCGCTTGGTTTGGCTGATAAAATGCTTAGTATGTCTAACTTTATGCTATTATTATTGCCTTTTATATGGAACATGTTTGTTTGCATTTTGTGGTGATTACTATTTTTGTTATTGCAGTCAAAGTTAATTCAATGTATTAGTTTTATTCTCAAGAGAAGTAGGATTGGTTATGCTATGAAGATACTTGTAAGACATTTTGCATCTTTACTGAATGTATTTACGCTATAAGGTAGAAAATAAGTATTTGAATAGCTTATATTCATATGTATTGGTATAATTGGACTTAACGACATTCGGAACCGGAACATTTTTGGTTTATTAGTTGTTCTTCGGTAACAGGATATTTGATTTTAGTAAATTCATAGTTCGTTGTCCTGATACTTGTCGATGTGGTCCTTTATTTGTAATTAGATATGTTATAATTAGTATCTGATGCATTTTAGCTGTTGTAATTTGATACATACAGATATGATTAAAGAGTTAGTTAATCAGTAGGGGACAACAGGTTGATGCAGTGCATTTCGCTTATGAGGAGGATCCACTATTATTTTGGAGGATCCTAATAATGCTGGCAGAGCTGCGGTAAATTTTTTCTTTACTCGTTTTGGTTCCTTTATATAGTTTTATTTAATCAAATGTCATTCAAATTTATGGAACTTGATTGTCTTCTCTTTAATGGATTGCTTAATTTTACTCATGGTGTTCATGCTTAGTAGTGAGTCTATTTTTTAATTTCATGGAGTCTTTGTTAGGCATAGCCTAAAACAATCGGCTATATAATTTAGCTGGAAATAACAGTTATCAAGAAATGGTTTTTTAAGACTATAATGGAGATCTTTTATGGATAAAAAAATTCATCATTTTATAATCTGGTTTGAATATTTGTCTTTGGTGGGGAGTGCTACCCAGAGTATACTAGACACGTGCTTTATAGTTGCTGGTTGTCAATTGTGCAATCTAGATGTCACAATTTTTGCCATCAAGTTGTTAAAGTCAAAGCTCAAGTTTGATAACTGTGACACAGCAGAATGTATGCAATCTCGGTTTGTGAACTTAGGGATGCACAAAAATGGAGATGATGAGTATGATACTGATGTTGTCATTGTGATCACTAATATAGAAAAGTGTTTTTTTCTTTCTTTTTTTTTTTCTTTTTTTTTTTTTTGTTCATATGTGAGTTTGATAAGCAAACTTGAATTGCTGGGCAGTGTGCATTAGTTTTTTTTAACATTATGCATGACTGGTACAATAATTGACATTTTTGTGCAGGTTACACCCTCGACCACAAGGTGATCTTGAACACTTGCATGGCATTTCATGGTTTGCTTGTGAGGCGGGCAATTCAAACAGAGGCAGCTTATAGAGCAGCCTTATTGGCATTGAATGGTGTAGAACATAACTGAACGTCTAAATGAGAGAAGTTAGGAACTTAGAAAGAATTCTACTCTATATAGGCATGGCAATTAGCTGAAATTTGGCTTTCTAAATGCTGGATACAACATTTTATAGAAAATTGGCTTCCTTGTCTGCATTCTGCATTAAGAGAAAAGGTCGTGGCAACAGCTTTAGGGGCAGAGGAAGATTTTAAAAAAATATTGTGCGCGCTATTATTGAATTTTCCTATAGATCGAGAAGTAATCCATTTTTCCTATTGTAATGCTGGTAGGAATTTGGCAATGCACCAGTTGTGACCGTTTTACCTTTGCACTTATTTTGTAAGGTAGGTGCATTGCTCTCTTATAGGAGTTGCTGATTTGAACAATATACTTTATTGTCTTTGAAGGTTCAACTATTCCGGGCTAGTGCATTTGGTGTGCTTGATTGCATTTAAACCAATTCATTCAATGATAAGGAGTTTCATTTTTGTGGTTCAACTGCCTGTATAATTGTTTAAAGTGTTGTTGAAGGTAGTAAAATTGATCAGACAACAGTCTGAAGTTGGTTTAAAATTCTCTCAAAAAGCTCATAGCTTTAATGACTTCTTACGAATGATTAATGGCTTGAAAAATATCCAATATCCAAGCAATTGAGATTGGTTATCATGCCTAACAATCCAGAATCTGCAAATTACATGTGAAAGTGGTTCATCAACCAGTACTTGTGTTAATTTCATGACAAACTTGATGAAAAGAGAGTGATATTGACTAGTACTTAATTATCTCAATAATTATTATTGAGATAATAATTATTGACTAGTACTTGTCTTAATTTGTGTAAAATTATGGAGATAATTTGTATGAATTATTATGCATGAATGTATGTGTAATTTTAATTTAATTTTTATTATTTAATTTGTTTTAATAACCAAAGTTTAGGTAAATATAATTGAAAAATAAGTTACATATATGTTTATGTAGTAAATTATTAAATTGTTTACAAGTAAATATTTATAATATCTAAGTAATAATCTGAAATGTTTCAATCAAACACGTTTAAAAGTTATTCTACAATGACATAAAAGTCATATCATGATTAAAAAAAAATTTATTATATTTCAATCAAACAGTCTCAAAAATTCTTTTAAGTCTAAAAACTCTTATAAAATGTATAATTCAAATAGCATCTAAAAAAGTTTAGGCTTTTATTTATCTATTTCTACCATCAAAAAACAAAAGTAAAAGTTATTCAAAACGAACCCTAAATGCCTATTTGGGATGAGCGAGGAAGAGCTTATTTTGGCTTATTGAAGCCAGAAGCCATTTTTTACAGCTGTTTGGATGGATTTAACAAAAGAGCTTCTTGTCTTTGGAAGCTCTTCTATCCAAAGTTACTCCCACCAACTTCTTGTGGAAGCTTTTCCTAGAAAACACGGGAAGCCAAAATTTAGTTTAATGAATTTTTCATATTACTAGTTTTACCCTTTGTATGACAAACAACAAAACAAAAATTTCACTTGCATCCTTCAGCTCTTCTCTGCTCTGACAAACAACACCAACGAAAATTCATTTCCTTGACTCAAAAATTCATCTCTTCTCTTCTCTGCTTTGATAAACAACAACACCAAAATTACTCAATTCATCATCAAAACCACCTTAGCAACAGTCCTTTCATCACTGAACACCCATACCATCAAACCCAACAACACCATGAAACCCAATTCACTTCACTGAACACCCACACTATCAAGCCCAACAACACCATCAAACCCAACAAAACCTAGAACATCGAGAAAGAGGAGAGAGACAAATTAGAGAGAAAGAAGGATTTTGGAAGAAGAGACGGAGGTACATGTAGTCCTAGACATCGCCCGTGAAGTAGGAATAAAGAGAGAGAGCGTTGATCGATGGGAGAAAAAAGGGAATAGTTGGAGAATTGAGAAGAGAGAGACTGTGGATGAAGATTAGAGAAAATTGAGAAGAGAGAGATAGTTTCTGATAAGGATGAAAAAATATTAATATCCTTTTATTTGTTAAAAATAATATTAATATTAAATCTTTTTTTAAAATATCCTTTTTAAAGTTAATTTTTTAAATTGTTTCAATATTTTATTTGTTAAAAATATCTTAATATAAATTTTAAGATAAATATTATTATTTATTTATTTTAATTAAGGTGTATAAGATAAATATTATCATTTATTTATTTTAATTAAGGTATGAGTATTATATTATAGGTAGAAAAAATTCCAATAAAATAATTTCAAAAACTATTATGAAAAGGGTAGAAATGTCATGTTATAATTTATAATGTCTTTCAAATGTTTCAACCAAATAGTCCTAAAAACTTTTTTGAGTTTAAAAGTTTTTAATCCAAATAATAACTTAAAAACTTTAATTTTTACTTTTCTTCTTCTACTGTTAAAAGTCAAAAATAAAAGTTATCTCAAACAAACCCCAAGCCACTTTTGGGCTTCAGAAGAGCTTTTGGACCCTCCAAAAGCTATGTCAAACAAGTAATGAAAGTTTGAAATTTGAGCTTCTTCCAATAAATATTTTGAGCTTTTTTTAATAAAGATAAATTGTCTATTTAAATATTCCACCACATATCCCTTTATTCCAAAACTCTAATTTATTTTTGAATGGTTATTAGACTTTTTGTTTAAGTCCATCTTGTTAGGCATTCTAACCAATAAAGTTCTTCATTATCACTTCTTCATTTTATCAATTTCTTTATTCTTTTTTCTTCTTATTAAAATTATTCAATTATATAAACACAATAAAGGAGAAAATTTCTAAGCTACATGATTAAGAGTTCGTTTGGAAAAACTTTTACTTTTAACTTTTAATAGTAGAAGAAAAGAATTAAAAACTAAAGCTTTTAAGTTATTGGTTGGATTAAAAAATTTTAAACTCAAAAGAGTTTTTAGGACTATTTGGTTGAAATATTTGAAAGACTTTATGAATTATAACATGACCTTTCTACTCTTTCCATAATAATTTTTGAAATTATTTTATTAGAATTTCTTCTACCTGTAATATAATATTCATACCTTAATTAAAATAAATAAATGATAATATTTATCTTAAACACCTTAATTAAAATAAATATATAATAATATTTATTTTAAAATTTATATTAAGATATTTTTAACGAATAAAGTATTGAAACAATTTTAAAAAATTAACCTTAAAAAGAATGCTGAGCTGAGAGTGTCTACATTTGTAATTTTCTATTTCTTTTGGCAAGCTCTTTAAGATTAGATGAAGGATAACCATGTTACCACTCAAGAATATGATTTTTAAGCCCATATTTAATTGAAAATATTTATTACAAAAATAACCTTTAATAAAATGACTAATGAGGACAAAATAATTTCAATTATTCCATACATCCACAAAATATATTAGACCCAAATTCTATTTTATTAAGTTTCAATTGTTTTTTTCCCATTATCTTCTAATCTTCTTCTTCTTAATTTTCTCAACTAGCCTCAAATTTGTTTTCAATACAGTACAACTCAGACTATGACTCTCATCCAATTATGTCATCTCATAAATTATTCCAAGTATCTTCATCTTCATCCACACATATTACTAATAAAAGATGAAACAACAAAGATGAGGTCTAAGGGTTTTTTTTTTTTGTTAAAGCATATTCATCTTGGAATAATAATTTTGAGAGTAATGCTAACAATTGCTGCTAAAAGAAATTTATTGGTAGCACTCCCAGATATTCATATGATCAGCTTGTTGGGGCTTTTATTTCTGTTATTTTTCTTACAATATCCTTTTTATCCACAAAAAGTTAATATTTGAATCAATGATCACAACATCAAATTCATAATGATGTCATGAGAAATTCTTAAGGTTTTCAGGTTGTCAAAGGATCAAAGATATAGTCTACGAAAAATAAATTAAGTGTAATAATTATTCATAAATATTTAATTAGATGTGCGAATAAATTAAGAGCAAATAAATAAATTTTTAGAGAGTATTATTGGTATTTAATTGGGTGCTTATAATAGAGATTGAATTTTTCAATCTAAATGATGGGTGTATTTGTAAACTGGGTGTGCATGTCATATTATTGGGTGGCAATATTGGCATCCTCACATGAAATATATTGTCATTTTAACTTTAAAAACCTTTTTCTTATAATTTTTTTAAAAAAAAAAAAAAAAAAAAAACTTTTCTTATAGTATTCATTGTTTAATTTTACTATTTATAGGAGAAAATCTCTCTCTAGATTCTAGAATTACTAAATATATAAAATATATTCTTTGTATGGTAAATTCAGATTTTCTCTAATAAAGTAATTATTAATTAGCATTGATATAATTAGGAGGAGGTCTATTTTAAGAAACTAATTAATAATTTTTTTTTTGGTTAATTATAAAGTAGATACTATGTATTGGCAAGGTAAACGGCAAATGAACCTTATTTATATGCTTAAGATGCTATTAATAGATAATTAACCAAATTAGCATCTAAAACATGTGCTGTTTGTAGCCATATTTCTAAGATGCTATAAATTATGGATTTTGTTTGTCTAAAAAATCACCTCGTAAGTTTAACATGTTATGAGTGAATTTTATGATAAATTCTCTATGATGTCATTTCGATTCAAGCACTTGTTAAATTCTTTTATTTGATTAGGCCAAACACACTACACTACATAGTTTGATTTTACATAATATACATAGAGACATATATACAGCTTTGAATAATTACATTACACAACTCTGAATCATTTTTATTTAAAAAAAACAATGGGTGATAATAAAAAGAATATGTAACGTTCATTTCTTTTCCATACATCATGCGAAAACACATTAAAAGGGAGAATGATGCTTTGATGGTACAATAAGTAACTTCTACAAATTAGAGCTATTACATTCAATTTCTATACTCCTTTTTTTCTCCCATCTTTGAACTTATAACCTACAAATCTTTTGCAAGAATTTATTTCCTCTGTACATTCACTCTCAAATTAAGTTTTTCCTCTCTTTTGCAATGTCAATTATGAAATTAAATTGCAAGCCAAGTAGATATTCCAACAAATGAGCTTCAAGAGGATGGTGGGCTACTTGTTGGCAACAACAAGGAAACGTCTCGCTATCTGGTTGATATGTAATTGAACTAAGATGACCACCATGAAAGAGCATGTTCCATGTGTAAATATACCGCCAGCAGTCCTTGTCAATCCTAGTGGCCACCAATAAGATTTTCAATGATACATGTTCTCGTCCAGGACTCAACTCTTCCGTACTCCATCATCATTCAAAACAATATATAATTATTAAAATAAATAAAAACACGAAGTCCTCCATTCACAACATTTAAAAATTTGGTGGCATTTATTAGCAATTAGCAATTAGCAATTGTCATAAAACATTAGGATCTTAGAATTTCATGATTTTCACAACAATAAAATGTAATTAAATTACATATCTGAATCCATATAGAAAAACTTCAAATGATGATAAAGATGAAGAAATTAAAATAAATGAAAATTGTGTTTCTCTCTCTTGATTCTTTCTTTCAGTAAACACAAACTTTATTGATGGATCAATTGAAAATGTGTTACCACTATTTATAGGGTAGAGAGGACCAGTTTCAAAAGAATTTATTCACTTAATTAATATACAGCCATCAATGTACATAATTCTCTATTAAATTGAAACTATTCAATTTTTTTGAAATGAATGACCAATTGAATTTTGTAATTTAATTTTGTTTTAATGACTTCATAAATTTATTTATTAAACCTTTATGAATATTAAATCACATGGAGCCACATCCAACATTCTCCCACTTGGCTCATGTGAATTATCTTCCTTAATGGTTTAATAAATAACATCAGGCGCGCAATACAATAATAAGTCATTTTATATTGGTCAAATACATATCATAAACAAGTGAAATTCTAATGTGAGTCATGGCGGTTCTACATCATCATTTTGATATAGTTCCTTCCAAGTACCACAACATTAGGTTTCACTTTCATCAACAATATGGTCCAACAATAATGTCTTTAAATAGACTTTCCTGTTTTTCAAATCATTTATGTATACAAAATATAAAACAGGATATATCAGAAACACATAAGTGAGCTCAGAGTGTCAAAGATAATTGATTAACAAATGCAAGGTACAAAATCAATCATCACAATTAATAATTCTCATTCTTTCGACATGTTCTCTAAATAATTTTGGTGATAGACCTTTAGTTAAAAGGTCTGCAATCATCAATTCAATGCTTATGTTTTCAATTGACACTCGTTGTTTCTGAACTTCTTCTTTGACGACAAAATATTTCAATTCCATATGTTTAGCAGCTTTAGAATATTTGTCGTTCTTAGAGAAGAAAACCGCTGCGGTATTATCACAATAAATTTTCAACGGATTGGCAATACTGTCAACAACTCCAAGTCCTGAAATAAAGTTCCGCAACCATAAACCATGAATCGTGGCTTCAAAACATGCCACAAACTCAGCCTCCATAGTGGACACAACAATGACAGACTGCTTCGCACTTTTCCATGAAATAGCCTCTCCGACTAAAAGATACAAATAACCAAAAGTAGATTTTCTACTATCTAAACATCCAGCAAAATCTAAATCCGAGTATCCAATTACCTCAAGATTATCAGATCTTATATAAGTGAGCATATAATCCTTTGTTCCTTGCAAATATCTAAGCACTTTCTTTGCAGCTTTCCAATGATATAATCCCGGGTTACTTTGATATCTACCTAACATACCAACAGCAAAACTGATATCTGGTCTGGTACATGTTTGAGCATACATTAAGCTCCCTACAATAGATGCATAAGGAATATTTTCCATTTGCTTGTGTTCCAATTCATTCTTTGGACATTGCATGAGACTAAATTTGTCTCCTTTTTTAATTGGAACAATACTTGCTGAACATTTTTCTATATTAAATCTCTCTAAAATTTTATTAATGTTAGTTTTCTGAGATAGGCCTAATAATCCTTGTGATCTATTTCGAAATATTTCAATTCCAATCACATAGGTTGCCTCTCCCATATCTTTCATTTCGAAATTTTTAGAGAGAAATTTCTTGGTATCATGTAACAAACCAAGATCATTACTAGCAAGCAAGATGTCGTCAACATACAAAATCAAAAACATAAACTTACTCCCACTGACCTTTAGGTATATACATTGATCAACAATGTTTTCTTTATATCCAAAGGAGGTTATGGTATTATGAAACTTAAGATACCATTGTCGGGAAACTTGTTTAAGTTCATATATTGACTTTTTAAGTTTACACACTTTTTGAATTTTTCCTTCTATTGAGAACCCTTCCGGTTGTTCCATATAGACCTCTTCTTCCAAATTCTCATTAAGAAAAGCAGTTTTAACGTCCATTTGATGTAACTCAAGATCATAATGAACTACTAATGCTATAATAATTCTAAAAGAGTCCTTTTTTGAAACAGGTGAAAATGTCTCTTTATAATCAATGTCGTTTTTCTGAGTAAAACCTTTGGCAACAAGTCTGGCTTTATATCGTTTGATTTTGCCATTTTGGTCACGTTTGGTTTTAAAAACCCATTTATATCCAACCGTTTTGCATTTTTTAGGCAAATCAACAAGTTCCCAAACTTCATTCTGTTCCATAGATTTTAATTCAACTTTCATAGCATTAATCCATTTAATAGAATCAATACTTTCCATGGCTTGTGAAAATGAAACTAAATCGTTATCAATTCCTATATCAAAATCTAACTCTTGTAAATATACCACATAATCATTAGAAATAGCAAATTTTCTTTCTCTTTGAGATCTTCTTAATGCTATTTCTTGTGACATATTTATTGTAGATTTATTAGCAAAATTGCCATTATGGAGTGTTTTGATCATTTGGTTGTCCTTGTACATTGTCAAATTGCTCAACAATAGGAACAATATTTTTAGAAGTTATGGGTATAAGAACTTGCACCCTAGCTTCTTCTATAACCACATTACGTGATTTATTACTCCCACTAGTTTCACTATTTTCAATGAACCTAGCATTTCCAGTTTCAACAATTCTTGGACTATGATTTGGACAATAAAATATATAACCTTTAAACTTTTCTGGATAACCAATGAAATAACCATTAGTTGTATTTAAATCCAATTTCTTTTCATGTGGATTATAAATTCTAGCTTCTACCGGGCAACCCCAAATATGAAGATGCCTTAAACTAGGCTTCCTACCAGTCCATAACTCGAAAGGAGTTTTTGGAATTGCTTTAATAGGAACTCTATTTAACAAATACATGACAGTCTTTAAAGCATACATTCACAATGATAAGGGTAAAGAAGAATTACTCATCATACTTCTAACCATATCCATTAAGGTATGATTACGCCTTTCTGCTACACCATTTTGTTGTGGTGTTCTCGGCATAGTGTATTGTGCACAAATGACATGCTTTTCAAAGAATTTGGCAAATGGACCGGGACATTGTCCAGATTCATTGTATTTTCCATAATATTTCCTACCCCTATCTGATCTGGCAACTTTCACTTTTATGTCTAATTGTCTATCAACCTCATTAACATAGATCTCAAAGGCATTCATTGCTTGAGATTTATCATGCAGTAAATAAACATAACCATAACGTGAAAAGTCATCTATAAAGGTGATAAAATATTTTTCTCTACCAAAAGATGGATAATCAAAAGGTCCACATATATCAGTGTGTATAATTTCAAGAAGTTGTTTACTTCGTGTGGCTTCTTTCTTTGTGTGTTTAATGTATTTACCTTTAATACAATCCACACACAAATTAAGATCAGTAAAATCTAAATTTGGAAGAATTTCATTCTTTACTAATCTTTCTAATCTTTCTTTGGAAATATGTCTCAAATATCTATGCCACAGAAAAGTTGAATCTTCATCTACCATACCACGTTTAACACCAAAATTATGATGTATGATTAGTAGAGTTTCAGTAAAAAGATTATCAAGTTTGAACTTGTATAAACCATCATGCAGGATACCCGAACCAATAAAATGAAATTTTAAATAAGCTAAAATTTTCGTTCTCAAGTTTAAAGGTAAAACCAGCAGTATCAAATTTAGATAGAGAAATTAAATTTCTAGAAACAGAAGGTACATAAAGAGTTTGAAACAAATCTAAATGATATCCAATATCTAAAATCAAACGATAAGTGTCAACAGCTTCAACTGGAGCCTTGACTCGATTTCCCATAAAAACAAAATCTTTATTTGGATTTATGGTTTGGATCATAAGGAATCCCTGCAATGTATTTGAAATATGAGTAGTTGTACCAGAATCAATCCACCAAATGTTATAAGGAACTTCAGTTAAATTTGATTCGAAACATACGAAAGCACTAAGCTTACCTTTCTTTTCAAACCATGCCTTACGTTTAAGGCAATCTTTCATAAAATGTCCAGATTTTTTACAAAAATGACATTTATCTTTTCTATGTTCCTTCTTGTGGATTTGAGAAGAAGAAGGCTCATTTGATTTCATTGGTCCATTCTTTTTACATTTTCCAGCCTTTTTACCAAATTTCTTTCCAACTTCTTGATCAATATAATTAACTATATGAGTTCCTTGTTACTTAAGTCTTGTCTCCTCTTGAACAAGTTTACTAACCAATTGATTAACATTCCACTTATCATCAATAGTGTTATAATTAATCTGAAATGGCCCATATTGAGGAGGCAAGGAATTTAAAATAAATTGTACAAGGAAAGATTCATCCACATTCATTCCCAATGTTCTTAGCCTTACTGCTATATTTGTCATTTCAATAATGTGCTCATTTATGCTACGTGATCCATCAAATTTCATAATGGTCAAGTTAGCCATTAATATCCCAGCCAGAGACTTATCAGCATTTATGAAGCGTTCCTCTACAAATTTCTTAAATTCCTTAGCATTTTCAGTTGTAGGAAGAGCTACCTTAATGTTGTTTGCAACAGTCATTCGCATAAACATAAGGCTTAATTTGTTCGATCTTTCCCAAACTTTATGATAAGATTTCTCTTCCTCACTGCTTTTATCAGTGAGATCGTAGGGTTTCTCTTCTCGAAGTGCAACATCAAGATCCAGTACACCTAAGTGAAACTGAAATTGTTCACTCCAATCAGAAAAATTTAATCCATTAAACTTAGGAATAGATGAAGCAATCGAATGAAGAGAAACAGGAAGTGATGCTGCAAAAAAGTCAATAAAAAATGCTCTTCAAAATTAATATGCTAAGTTACAAACATAATAAATTTATATCAAAGTTCTCCTTTGGGTAATACTAAGATATATGAACATAATTTATAATGATACTTTAATTTAATTTAATTTTTTTTTTAATCGGTAATTATATACACTCTAATAAGATTATATGATATCTTTGGATATACAATTCAAATCTAATTGAGTATATCAGTTACCATCCTTATGTTCATCAATAATAAGAATGTGGATATACCTTTGGGTAATCCTGAAATATCTTATTACTAATAATTTTTTCAATATACCCTTTCATTATACATATAATAATCATAATGTCATCTATTATTCTATGTATCAACATTAATGGGTAATTGAATCTAATTTTATATTACACAATTCAAAATTCATAGATCCTCAAAATTCGGTCACTTTGGTGACTATCGAATTAACAATAACATGAATTCATAGTGTAATGCATGTAAAATATAATTAAACAATTACACTTTATCTAAAGCACATGATATTTAACATTAATATTGTTGAATCCAACAATATGTTAAACATCAAGTACAATATATGTAGAAAAAGATATTAGATTAATATATTTCACATATATCCATAAACAAAAATTAAGTTGAGATGAAGAAATCAATTATATAGTTCTACACTATATTCTTCATCTACAAAACCTTGAATTATTCATAAGCAGAAGCATTATAGGTATCATCAATAATTCTAATTTATAATTTAGAAACAAATAGTGAGAGTACACAATATATACAAATAATGGAAAATCACAAATCTTTAACCATGCTCTGATACCACATGTTAACAATTAGCAATTGTCATAAGACATTAGGATCTTAGAATTTCATGATTTTCACAACAATAAAATGTAATTAAATTACATACCTGAATCCATATAGAAGAACTTCAAATGAGGATAAAGATGAAGAAATTAAAATAAATGAAAACTGTGGTTCTCTCTCTTGATCATTTCTTTCAGTAAACACAAATTTTATTGATGGATCAATTGAAAATGTGTTACCACTATTTATAGGATAGAGAGAGGACCAGTTTCAAAAGAATTTATTCACTTAATTAATATACAACCATCAATGTACATAATTCTCTATTAAATTGAAACTATTCAGTTTCTTTGAATCAAATGACCAATTGAATTCTGTAATTTAATTTTGTTTTAATGACTTCATAAATTTATTTACTAAACCTTTATGAATATTAAATCACATGGAGCCACATCCAACAGCATCATCATTGGACAAGTTGTCTGGTAATATAATTTCTTTCAAAACTTTTGTTTTGAAGTTAAAAGAGATTATAAAACAATGCACACAGCCCTTGACAAACTGTGGGTGGTCAAGAGGACCCGGTTGACAAAAGCCTAGCCAGTTGCTCATCACCTGTAGAATTTGTTGAAGAAACAGAATAGTTAGAAAAATTCTAACATTGGTGACATAGAATTTTTTTATTTAAAAAAATAATAATAATACAAAACAATAAATTGTTATTGATATTAAATAGTTATTTATTGATATGGATTTATCTATGTGCTAGTATCCCATAAATTTAAATGCAAATAATAGTAATTGAAATAACATAAAACTGAAAAAATATAATATAAAAGTAGATATATAAATAGGGATGTTGTGTTTGTTGTTAGACAAATTAGAATAAAAACAAATTTTCTAATAAGTCCATTGTTAACATTTTGTCAAATCATTGGAAATAATAAACAAAAATTCTTAATTTTTTTTAAAATAAGTAAATATTAGGTATCAAAAGAAATTTGTTGAAACAATTACTTTTAATTATAAATTAAAATGTGAAAACATGGAAACCACGGGTAATGATCTTCTTCCTTTGAAGTTTAGCTTATTGTAAACTAATTAATTTTGTTTAACTTGTACATTTTTAAAGGTTTTAGCTTCTAGTTGAATAACATAACTTAATTCTACTTTTTTTTTTTTGAAGATGATAACTTAATTCTACTTACTACTTCACTTTAGTCAACTTGTTTATACTATTCCACATTGGTACCTATTTCACATTACTTTGGTTCAACTCTAAAATATTTTTCATTAATTCGTCTAACTAATTTCCTAGATATTCACATTTAAAAAACAACACATCTTGACAGACCCCTTTCCCAAGGCGATCAGCCGGCACCCTACGGTGACCCTCCAGCTAACCCTTTCGCTCAACTAAAGGATTTCCGCAGAGTTAAGCCGTATTCTTTCTTAAATTTTTTTGAAAACAACGGAAACGAGGAGAAATTTTTCGTTTTTATTTTAAACATTTACAAAATATTTTATAAAAATTTGGACAACATCCCATCTGTTTTTTAGACTTAGCCACTCTGCAAATTATAAAATTTAATATTTCTAAAATATCACAAATCATTTCCCCCAAACTACAGAGCCTCAAGCTCTCATTACTCATCACAACCACAACCACAAGTTCATATTTCAATTTATCAACTAAATCATACGTCATGCATCAATTTTCTTCAGAAACACAATTTAAATCCACAAAAGGATATTTACAAAACTACATGGATATAATAACATATATACATATTTCAAAGTCAAATAAACATAAGAGTAAATAATCACATATGCACTATCGCCGCGGCTGCCTGGTATCTTCTCGGGGTAATTCCGTAGCTATGGTACCAGTGCCTGGGGAGGTTTTTGTATAAAAATAGAAAAATAATGAGCTAGAAGCTCAGTGAGTGATAATTTATCTTTTCTTTGAAAATCTGATTTTCAAAACGTCCTCCTCTGAAAACGTTTGAAAACTATTCTTTGTTTCTAAAGCATTTCAAACCTAAATCTTTTAAACATCAACTTAAACAAGAGAATTCATATATAAACACAAGCACGTATTTAAATAAAAAACTTGCAACTGTAAATCATAAATAACTTAAATAATAATTATAAAATTTATTTTCTCTCAAATCTGCTTTTCTTTTTAAAACTATTTTCTGATATCTTTCAAAATTACCATAGTATCCCTAAATTTGTACTCCTGCGGCTATGTACGGAATTTCCTAGCGCTAACTATAGCTCATGAAATACTACCCCACATCAGTAATAGCGACTCGACTGACAGACTCTAACACTTGTTCCCCCAGGTTAGTGACTTATCCCTCCCCAGGACTGTGCCAACTGATGTGAGATAGACCGATCGGGTCTAATTTGATCTAGAATCTCTGAAAACCTCTGAGGATATACTTATGGGTTTGAAAACTTTCTTTTTGCTTTAACTTCTTGGTGCAAAAACACAAATCTCTTTTCTGGGTGCATAAAGCACAAAAATCTGATTTCTGAGTACAATAAACACTAAAACTTGTTTTCTGAATTCATTAAGCACTAAAATATCTTTGATAAGTGCAAAAACACAAAATAGCATCATTTTAAGCTCTAAATTCATGCTCATATCAATGCATTTAAAATAAACTCAAGCAGTTACTTATCAAATCAAATTTAATAATTTGAATTACTTTAAAATCTTTAAATAAAACTCACTTATAAAACTGATGACTGAAAATGATGTGTGCGGAGCCCTTACTCCTCTCACCTCGATCCTCGAGCGCCCTCGACATCTACACAACATATGGATATGTAAATTTACGTTCGCGTCAACTTCTGGAAACTCGAAATAGCCAAATTACGCAATCGCCCCTATATGACCCTTTTTACTTGCAACCCTTCATTTTTGGTTCTTTAACTTAATCTTCGACTTTTAATAATCTGAATGCGCCTAATTAAACTCGTTAGGGTCATCCGAATACTCAACGGACGTCATATGGGTCAATTTACGAAATTACCCTTTAAACTAGTTTATTACGCGATTTAGTTTCTCTATAACTCTTTCATATTTTCTTGGTTTTCTAAACTCCCAATATATACAAATCCACTTATTTTTACTCAATATCAATGAATAACGAATCGTAATAAAATCCAATTCAAACTCAACTTAAATCACCAATAAAAATCAACTTAAACTTAAACAACTCACCTCTATTTTCTCTTCTCGTTAATATCGTTTTGAGCTAGTTTTGGGGTAGTTTTCGGACTGATTTTGAGCTGCTTTTGGACGTGGAACAGCTGGGTTTTCTTCTTCCTTTCTTCCCTCACGCGATCCCTCTCTCTTGCAGTTGATCTCTCATTCTTCTCCCCCGATCTACCTTCTCTATTCTGGTTTCAGCTTCAGCTGCACTTGGATCAGGTTTGAGTGGTGGTTTTAAGCTGAAAATGAGCTCCGTTGCAGTTGAAAATGGAGTGGATCGGCTGGGTTTCGCGCGCGGGTTCTGCAGGTGGTTGGACGGCAGCTCATCACCGTTCTCTTCTACTTTTTACCTCGCGCGATCTACTACAGTTCTGGTGGAGCTTGGCTAGTCAATTGATGAGCTGGATTCGGCTGGACGAGCTAGATCGACGTCTGTCTTGCGCGATTGGGTCAGATCTGCAGGTCGACACAGCTCGGACAGGACAGCAGCTTGGCGTCGTCTTTTCTGGGCGATTTCTGCTCTGATCGAGTCGGTTCTGTCGTCGGGTCTGCTCGACGGCTTCAGGTCGTGCTTCTGTCATCGGTCGCGTTTGATCGGCACTGGTGCTACTCCGGCGTCGCGGTAACTTCTTCTTTTTCTTTCTTCTTATTTCTTCTTCTCTTCTCTTTTTCTTTTCTCTTCGTCACGCAACAATGACTGGTTCTGTCTTGTTTTTGGTGAGTCAACTCACTATTTGGCTTCTATTTTCCTCCACAATAAATCTCAATAATTCCAATTATGCCCTGAGAAAATTCTATTCTCCTCTCTTGACTTTTAGCTCAATCCTAGTTTAACCACAATTATTAAAATTTATCTTCAATTTAGTCCTTTGTCACCTTAAAAATTATTCAATTTCATTTACTATTTTAACTTCCCGTTTAATCTCCAATCAAGTTTAAATCAATCCCTATGGGTTCTCTATGACCTTAAGCGTTTCTATAAACCATTTAGGGTCTCTAATCAATACTTAGGGACTATTTCCGGGAAAATCTTTAAAATTACAATAGAGAGCTTACACGTCAACAATTCCAAACATCAATCCAAAAAACAGATTCATAGAATAATAGTAACAATAACAACACAATTGCAACATCTAAACTAGAAAATTTCCCCTGAATGTTCATCAAGATCTAACCTACAAAATATGTAGTTGAAATACCAATCAAACGTAAATAAGTTTCATCATTTGATATTAAAATAGTTTACTTAAATAGCCAGTCAATGCCCTATATTAAAAAAATATATTAATAATTTAGTAACTAATTATTAACACATCATATTAATTTAGGTCTATGATATTATTGATGAGTATATTTGTTTAATTCTTCTTTTGCAGTCAGGAAAGATCGAAAACAAGTATTTATTTTCATCATTGTCTTAATGTATTAAGTGCACATACCTGTGTGGGCAGCTTATCTCTATAGTTGAAATTTTGGTAAATTGTTAATCTGATTAGGAAGCCTTGAATTTGTGGAGTGTGAAAGGTTCTGCTCTTTGATCGGCTATACAAGAATTCTTTAGCTCCATAACATATAAGGATGGGCACGAGTTGGCTTGGATTGATTTTAAACAAAATGGACAAAAAATCGATTGGTTTGTCATTTCAAAAATTGACCTAACTTGACTTAAAGATGAAAACCAACTTGAATAGAACATAGTTAGTTTGGTTTAGTTTGATCGGTTTAAGTCGGTTTATCAATTCATCATTAGCTAAAGTCAAAATTACACAAATAAGATAAATGTTCAAAATACAATTCAATAAAAGCCAACCAAATTAGCTAAAGATCATACAAATCTTCAAAGAAAATTCAACCAAATCGGGAACAACAGCCAAAACCCACATAATTCCAAGCAAAATCCAACCACACCTTAACAACCACAAAACAAATTGCACAACACAAAACAAAAGAAACCAAAACAAGACTTTTGTGAAAGAGAGAAACCTTGCATGATGAGCTAAAGAGTAATAATGAATAGAGCTTATCAGCAATAATAAGAGTCACACCGAAAGGCCAATGACAAACAACTTTAAACAAAATTGGAAAAAGAAGTTTTTAGTTGAGATGAGAGATAAGATGAGGAGAGAGTTGGTGAGAGACAAGATAAGGAGAGAGTTGAAAGGAGAGGAAATTGGCTACGATAAGAAACGACGATTGAGAGAGAAAAGAATGGCAAAAGAGTCGCTGTGAAAGGCTAAGAAGTGAAAACAGTGAGAGGGTGCTAGGGTTAGAAAAGTATGTCTTTTGTATTTTATTTTTCTTTATTATTTTTTTCAAATCGATTTTGGTTTAAATGACCCAAAATTGACTTTGGTTGGTTTTTATAAACTAAAATCGAGAGAGTTCAGTCATTATTAGGTTTTTTTTTGCCGCCCCTCTTCCCTCCCCCCCCCCCCCCCCCCCCCCCTATACACCTCTTAATAACATGTTGAAACACATGAGAGAAACCAAAATGCTTTATTGGTGTTGATCCTTCTTTCATATGCTTAAATAATTGTTTAGTTTTATGAGAAAAAACTTGAGGAGAACATAAAAAGGAAATATAAAACACGATACAATAAGAAAAAAGATAGAGACTAAGGAGAGAAAAGGGTTGTTTTGATGAGTAATGTTTGAAATGGAAATCCAATTCATATTGCCATTAGAGTCGAACATAATTAATGAATGAGATACGAGTGAATCATCTTGGATTTACTTGGTCAAGTGATAGATTTTGAAAATTAAATGGACCATATATATATAGGGATGCCAATGGGTTGAGTTCGGGGTTGGATTAAGAATCCTCAACCCTAATAAAAAATATTTTAGTCTTCATACAAACTCGCGCCAATGCGACAATTGTAGGTTCCAAAAATTTAGGGGTGGGGCAAGGTGACCCTGTCCTTGCCCCCATACCTTGTTCATAATTTGGACACCTTTTATGCAAGGGTTTTTTTTTTTTTTTTTTTTTTTTTTTTTTTTAATGGATGTAACATAATTTGTTTATGTTCAAAAATTATTTTTTTTGTAAAAGAAATCAAATTAGATGACAACTTAAAACTAATATAAATGCCAATAGTTGGTTGTAAAATGAAATCTATAAAAGTAATTGATAAGCAACGATGCAAAGGTATATAATGAAATTCATGAAAAGAGTTATAAGTTATTCAATCCTCAATTGTAAGACATTTTAAAATTATGTAAAATATTGTTAAATTAAATAATTTTAAAAATTTTAATTAAAAACTATGTATTAATTTTTATTGAATAAATACCAATTGCTTATTAATAATTACAATAAGCAATCGGTGGGAGGGGTTCTGCGACAATTAACTTCACACCCTCCTTGCTTTGGAAAGAAGTTTTGAAATTGCTTTTGAACTTGCCCAACCCATCCACTCTTTTCTAATCCTACCTCATATGGGACAGAATAGAGTGGCATAGGCTAGGATCCATGCAGGATTGGATTTTTGGAATTTCCTACATATATAGATAGGACCTTATGAAACTACCTTTTGACTGGATAAAGAAAAATAAATAAAACTAAGTGTTTTGATCATTTCTTAGGTCACTAAACACTTTGTATAAACACAATTAACAATTTTTGTCTCAAGGCTTGTCTCAACTTGACTTGATTCGAAACTTAATTTTATAGGGATCTTTGTATCAAAAAAGCACTAGAGGGACTCGCGTTTGTGTAATTGTCACTACATTAATATTTTGAGTTTCAATATCACTGAAATATGTGTACAAACGATAATACTCTTACACCAAACTTGATTTTCATAAGAGAGATAAATCTTTCCTTTGAGGGAAAAGTTCTCGAGAAAAAAGTCGTTTTTTTAAGAGAAAAATCTTTCATTCAAGAGAAAAGTTTTACCGTTGAGAGAAAAATCAATTTTTTAAGAGATAAACCTCTCGAGAGCTTTTTCTTTTTTAATTTTTCTTTCTCTTTCTACTTTTTTCATTTTTTAGACTATCAACTTATTCTTTCAAATACGAGTATTCTTTTCAAATCATTCAAGTAAGAAACGACATATAAAAATGATGAGAGAAAAAAGAGAGTGAAAAAATGAAAGAAAGAAGAAAGAGAAGTCTTATTAAGGGCATTTTTCTCAATACATATATATTTTAGCGACATTAAAATTCAAATTATTAATGTGGTGACAGAGTGACAAGATTTAATTTAAAATGTGCAACATTATTCCATTTTCACTATATAGAAATCTTACAATTTGGATTAATCATTTTCATGGGACAATTTTATTGCATTCGCCTAATTAAAAATTGTGGTATAAAGACCTTTTAAATTTAACTTTTGTTTTATTTTATTGTGGCATTCCCAATTAAAATGATGTGGCATTTATTTAACAGATATTTACGATAGTTTATTTTAATTTAAAGATAAATTTCTTACAAGTTACAAGAAGTTACAGGCTTCATGGTACAGTTTATGTCCACTGCATTGAAAATGAAAGTAAACATAACTTATGATTGTTTTTTAACTTTCATCTTTTTTCTAACTTTGAAAAAAAAAATTAATGAAGAATGTAAATCCTTATTTAAATGGGCAGAGCTCCACCGGGAGAAGGGGGCCATTTTCAACTTATTAGGTGCTGGATTAACATCAAGCCCAATGCAGTCCAAACAATGAAAGCCCATTTTATTAGCTTGCATCCTGCTGATTCATTTGTGAAAGATGTGAACTATAATGGCCTTGCTGCTGGTACTCTACAATTGGCATTGCCATTTGGGATGTTCTTTGCATTCATTCTGTTATTGGAACCAAATCTACCAGTGTGTCTTACATGGGGTCTAACAACTTTTATTGAAAAGAAAGTTGGTATGATTATTACTGAGATGACATGATATATAGTTTTTACATTCCATGTGTTTATATAATTTGTAATTTGTTATTGGGGAAACCACCATCTACTCAAAAGATGCTATCAAATTGCATTCATGAAGCTATTCATCTGGTAATATTAGTTTTGGAATTATCTAATTTTGAAGCACTCAGTTTTACAAATAAATGTCTAAATTTGTTTAGAGAGGAGAGAAGGAAAACATGATCTCAGTGGTCAATCCATGGATGGAGATATAGACTCATCATCCAATAATGTCATGGAGAATGGGTTTTTTTCTGGTCTGTTGAGCTTCAGCCACCGCGGGTGAACTTGGACTAGTTATATGTTTTATCATGAGGTACTGGTTTGTTGATCATTAAGTGTGGAGTGGAAACTAAACTTAATTACTGTAGTTACCTTTAATTTAACCATTACATAAGATTTATGTTGGCTCAAACTTTTGTTTCACTAATTCATAGTTGCTTATTATGATAAACTGATAAAGTAAGGGAGGTGTTCAGGGAAAACTTTATATGCATCTACTCTCATTTACTGATTTGGGGATAAATTCAATTTAGTTCAAATAAAAAAAAAAGTTACGTTTAATTTTGGAATAATCCTATTTTCCACATTATAGCTTGATACAATGCCAAAATCCCTTGATATTTTTGAAAATTATTAATATCTCATTTATTAATTTATAAAATAGATCAAATGTCTCCTATAATGTATAAAATAATCCATAAAATCTCTTATCGTTAAAGTTGATGTTAAAAATCAAAGTTTAATCGTTAATATGGAAGGATAAAAGTATAAGGGCATTTTTATCGTTTTGATCATTTCAGTAACGATATTAACAGTAAGTGTAAAATAGGATTTTTTGAAATTATCGAGATAATTAGCTATTAGAACAAACTATCAATGAAAAATAGGATTATTCCTTTAATTTTTTTTTAAAAAAAATCCATTTTAACCTAAATAAACTTGAATTGTTTTCTAACTCGTTTTGAGAAAATGAAGGCGTGAAAACATTGAAAGTGTGGAGGAGGTACAACATTCGCATAGAGTGAAGTCGGATGGCGGCGGAGAACAAACCCAGCTCAGTCAACAACAAGGGCAAGAAGCGAAAGCACTTCCTCCCCCACAACGTACGTAACTGCCCTCTCCCTCTTTCTCTTTCTCTCTTCCTCGATGTTTATTTTATGTAATTATGGTTGAATATGATATTACAGAGGCCAGTGAAGAAGAAAGGAGCATACCCTTTAAGGCCGGGAGTCCAAGGCTTCTTTCTCACTTGTGATGGCGGCAGGGAACGTCAAGCTTCTCACGAAGCCATCACCCTTATCGACTCTGTATCTCTCCTTTTCTCTTTCTATTTTTGTAAATACCACATTTTTGATATTTTTAATTGTTTTATGTATTCAGTTTAGGGTTTTAGATCATGGACAAGATTGATTTTGTTGCAAAGGGAATCAAGTTTAGAGAGACAAGTGATTGTGATTTATTAGTTATCTGATGGATAAAAAAGCCATTCAAATTTCTTAATTTGTGAAAGGTGAAAAGTTACATTGATTTAAGGCTATTTAGGATCCAGCTCATACCTGTTAGACACAAGGGGAAATGGTCCGTTGGACCTACTGATTCTTGAAGGTCCATCGCTAGACTTCAGTGTTCATTTGACTAGAAAATAGTTGGGGCTGTTGAGTAAGGTCTTAAAAACTTGTTTTTGTTTTCCAAACCCAAAAATCTATGCAGTAAGCGTTTGGTAGATCTTTTTGGATAATATTAAAAAAAAAAAAATCAAGAAATGAAAAACTCATTCGTCACTTTTAATATAACGTTTGAAAACATTAAAAAGATGTTTCCATTGTTTTCGATTTCAACTTAACCGTCAAAACTCTCTCTCCTAAAACAATAACCTCCCTTGCTCTGTTCAATCTCTCTACTAAATTTATGCTGAGCTCTTAATTGTTTCAGATTTTTGGCAGATTTTTGGTAAGGGCTTTATTCAAGTATTTTGATAAGATTAATATGGTATGAAATTCAGAGGTGGCTGTTTACTGCTGATGTTGTAGATGGTGTGGTGATGGTGGGGTTCTAATATCTATAATCGATTGGTTTTTGATAAATGCTTTTTTAATTGTGTCATGATTTTATACATGAATAAATTATTTTGTATTTTAGATTAATAATTATATGATAAATTTATGGAATTTGATATATGGAATTGAGAAATTAAATAATATCTTAATATTTCCAGTAGGTAGTCTTATGATTTTATTTTTTGATTAGATGAGGAAATACTAAACTAAAATTTAAGAAATAACATATAGTATAATGTAATGTTTGGTTATATAATTTTAAGTATTTGAAATTATTTGTACCAGATAATATGTTCTTATTCTTTTCGTTTTTAGACTATTGTTTCCGATATATACTTTCTCATTTTCAATTAAACACAACAAATGCAAAAACCGTTATTGAATGTGCCTGTTAATGTTTATTCTTATTTTTCTCTATTCATAATTTTCTGGTGTTTCGTTTTGTTTTGTTTTGTTTTTTTGTTTTTTTCTTCCTCCTTAAATGCTGTACGTTTTTTATAAAGTTTGACAAGGAGTGTGGATGGTATTCCTAGTAGCATTGATGGTTTTTTTTTGTATACACATATTAGAAGTACATAATAAGATATTCCATTTTCTGAGGCAGTGACATTGAGATGTTCATTCAAATGAGCCAATTGGTTTTATTTTCTGTTGCAGTTCTATGAAGAGCTAGTCCATGGGAAGGGTACTGGTATAAAAATTGCGGGGATGCCCAATAAACCTTTAAATAAAAAGATTGTATTTGCATCTTCTAGTAGTGATGATGATGACGACGACAATGATGATGAGGAAGAGCAGGAGACAGAAAAGGAGGGAAAGGTGGAAGAGAGAAAATCAGACACTAGTATAGAAGATGACACTAATCACAAAAATTTAGCAAGTGAGAAGGCAGATCCTAAGGAACATGATAATGTCTCCAACACAAGTGACGTAGAGGAAATGAGTGGTGAAGCTAAAGATGATGCTAAAAATCATGAAAGTCAAGTAAAAGAAGTTGAGGAGCCACCGGTCAAAAAACAGTGCCTAGAAGCAGATTCATCAAAATGTGTGACTGATAACAAATTGGAGGAGAAGTCCATTGATAAGCTAATTGAAGCTGAACTCGAGGAAATTGGAGATAAAAATAAGGTGTGTGCTGCTCATCTTAGTAATATACCTTTCATTGTATGTTAAAAATTGAAAAAGAATGCCCAGCCTGTTTATGTATGGGAGGTGACTTATGCTTATATTCTCTTGTCTGTATTTTGTTCCTTCTGGATTTTCTCAACATTCAGCAATATGTAAAAATATATATATATTCAATGGATGTAGATATGCTTTTGTTCTCTGTGTGCACATTTTGCTCCAGCAAGCACTCATTTTGGGAAGCATATTGCCTTAATTTTTCAATTTCTGCATCCTTTTGCTCTATGTGTGCACATGTTGCTCCAGCAAGCAGTAGTTTTGGGCAGTGTATTGCCGTCATTTTTCAATTTCTTATAAAGTAGTGGCTGACTTGAAGCATCAATTTTCGGTGCTGTTTTAAGCATCTGTAGTACGAGGATGTCTATAAACCTTAATGGCACATAAAGCAGCTAGCCTTAGAAGTTCTTCTGTGGAATATATTTGATTTGTGGAAGTTGACATGATTTTAATTTGACGTGAGGAAATAAGGGTATTGAATTTGTATACCATTGTTGTTGATTTAAGCTTTTGCGTTTACATCTTATTTAACATATTATTACTATTATATTTTATTTGATTGAGAGAGGTTGTTTGTCTGACTGTTGAAATTCTCCATTATACTTTTTAGATAGCTAAAAAAGGTAACATGGACGTGTGCATGATCCATTAGGTCCAGCCTTGTATATAAGGGTGTGTGTTATAATATTAATATTATTGTTGGACGATAACCTATTAGTTTAGGCTTTTGAGATAATGATAACTTGATTGCGAAAAAGCAAAGAATAATGACAATAGAAAAGTAATGTGGTGTTCAACACAAGATAGGAAGTTGGAGAAGGACAAAAAGGAGAAATTCAAAGGAAGTGGGCTTCCTAAATCCTAACCCTTTTGGTGGTGTTTTGGCAAGAGGGATATAGTAGGAATTTGAAAGAAAGAAGAGAAAACAATATTAATTGCTTGGGGGTTAGATGTAGTTTTCTTGTGTCTCTACAGGTCTCATATATTGTGAATTTTAAAGAACTTCTCTTCTTTACCCACCTAAGTCCTAAATTGAGAAGGGGTTTCTATGCAGGCATTGTATTACTTGAAATTTTTGGTAGACTCTGCTTATGTTTTTCTTTGGTATAGATTTTTTCAATAGAGGATAGATTGGGAGGCAGTTTACTGTTTTATTTGTATAAATTTTAAACAATCAATGAAGGCTTATTTTACTGTTTGGAAATAAATCATTGAAGAATGAGTTTTACCCTCTCATCTCTCTTTCGCATGTGTGTATTATGATTGCATAAATATTGGATTCTGTGGGACAAAATTTAAATTTTATGGAGGGGTTTACAGCAGCAACGTGGATTCTACACATCTCTTCTCATACAGACCCCAGAATCTTGTTTTGCTGTGTCTTTTACTTGAATTGCAATAAACTTTTCTGTATGATGTTTATCTTTCGGCGATGGTGTGGTTCACATCAAAATTTATATGGGAAGTGGTGAACATATCCTTGTTCAGACCTTCTAACCCTGTGTGGGAGTGATAATAAACTAGATTATGGAATGGTTTTACTTTAAAAATTTTGCACATCTTAGTTTATCTTTGTATGTAAGTTTCTGTTGTCTTTTTATGAGGATTAATCTTTGTGGATCTTCAAATGCTTATCCTATATGGTGTTGGACTTGTTTGAATTATTTTTATAACATGATTCCACCATTCAATTAGCAATAAGTGAGGTTTCAATAGGATGCTGCTTGTTGTTGTCATATGATATATTTAATTGCATGGTATGTTGAACTGAACCTTTTTGTTTTTTTGTTTTTTTTTTTTTAAATAATAATCTGATTATAGCCAGCCTACAAACGTAAATTTGGTTAACCAGGTTGTTGTTTATGAGCCTTTCTTTCAAAGTTTGTATCTCATGTCTAGGAATGCAAGTATATCTTCAATTTCTTGATTCCTTTCCCTCTTTTGTTGTTTAACCTTTCTCTTCAGTTAACAAATTCGAAATGGTGGTGGTGTCTTTCTTGTTTCATTTTCTTTAAACTAATGATAGATTGTTAAACAGAGACTCTTTCTCAACCTTGATGCTGGCTGTAATGGTGTTGGCTTTGTTCAAATGCGGAAGAGAGATGGAGACCCTGGTCCCAAAGATATAGTACAGCATATGATGACATCTGCTGCATCAACAAAGAAGCCAATTTCAAGGTTCATATGATAACCTCTGCTGCTTATTTTAATCATATAATGACATGCACATAAGAGTGGCCTAATTGATATGAGACAAATGAATTGCTTACTTTTTTCGTTAATGTTGCAACACAAAGGTTCATCTTAAGGTTGTTACCAGTTGAAGTGTCATGCTATGCTTCAGAAGAGGAGATTTCAAGAGCAATCAAACCTCTTGTGGCACAGTATTTTCCGGAGGAAACACAAAACCCTAAAAAGGTACAATATTTAGTGTTTTCATCATGTCTTCTCTCTGATTAGTATATGTTGTGATAATGCTCCAGCGTTGTCTGGTTGAATTTTAATATGGTTGATCTACAAAATGAAAACTATTTTAAGTTGCAACTCATATATCTATGATTCGGATTGAGTGATTCTAGGAACTTCCAGGGTAGCTCACTTGGATTTGGGAAGCCCGCATTTATTAATTATGTTGGGATCCGAAATTACCCACTTGGAAGTGATGGCACTGGATGCAATAAATTAATAAGCAATAAATGACTTGAATTTACTTTTATACTCGTGATTTTGTACTTAAGAGACAATATATAGTCTTATAAGAGACTGTCCTTGTCAGAAATAAATTTTAAGTTCACTTCTGCTCTTAATGAGGTATCATGCCAAATATAAAAAGTTTAAAATGTTTATTTCTCCAAATATTCATCTTAATTAGCTGAATGGTTACCTCCCACCCAAACACCCTACAAGGACTTCATCTGTCTTGACTGTCTTGGAAAATTAGAAAAGTTAAGAGATGAAACACATGGTTTGTTGTAGTAGCCGAGTCCCGATATGATTTTAAACCGTTATTTAAGTTGCTGTCTTGGTTGCACTTAAGCCACAGTTTGATATGGTATTATATGCCATGAGATTGGCTGACATACCTTTCTCTTGTTCTGTGCAGTTTGCTGTGTTGTATGAGGCCCGTGCAAATACAGGTATTGAGAGGATGAAAATTATAAATTCAGTTGCAAAATCTGTTCCTGCACCTCATAAAGTTGATCTAAGCAATCCTGACAAGACAATTGTAGTTGAAATTGTCAAGGTAAAAACGTCTTTGTTTTATGCCAAATTGGAATGCGGATATTTGCATGAAATGTTTTTCATTGTCACTTTGTATTTGTTTATTTTGTTTCTGATTGGGTGCAAAATGTAGGATCTTTTATAGTTGATGCAGTATCTGCTAAAAATAAAGATTTGCTAGCATTATGTTTATGAGAGACTTTTTAACTTATTTTTTACAAAATCTTCACACCGATGCCTTGATGGGAGACACCTGATTATTTTATTTATTTTTTTTTTAATTTTTGTTAGACTGTATGCATGATTGGTGTCGTTGAGAGGTACAAGGAATTGGCAAAATACAACCTGAGGCAGCTGACATCACCGAAATAGTAGCAATTGGTCTCATTGATTGAGCATGATTATCTCAGATCGCAGCATTGACCTCCTATTGTAACTAAGGATATTAGGGAATGTTGTGTTTTCTGAAAGAGAGTTTGCACTACTAAGGATCTGGATTTAGTAACAGAGCAATCTGAAAATTTTGCTTGATGTTGTAGAATTTTTCTAGTTACATAAATTTTGATCTTATTATAAAGAATGACATATCAATGTGAGGTCTGTCAAGGAATATCTTTAATTCTCTGTATTTTCAAGCAAATATTTGATGTGATGATGTCAAACATAGAATTGCTGAACTTTTATGTCAGATGATAGTTAGGATTTCTGACTCTTAGCTAGGCAATGAGTGGATTTTCCTTCATAAGGAAAGTAGAGGCAGTAGCTTCTCATCGTACTTTTCATGTTTAAGATGGTCCAATTTTAGGGTAAAATGCAAAACACCCTTATCATTTAACATAATTGTATGTGATGGAAACCAAGATAGTAATCACAGAGGACAACGAGGCAATTGAAAGCAATTGAATTGACTCTTGAAAGCAATTGGACTGATTTTTGAAGGCAATCGGACTGATTTTTGAAGGCAATTGGGTTGATATCTTTATGATCGTCAATCTTTAAGAATCAGTACTATTGCTTTCAATTGTCCCGTTATCCAATTAGTTCGTTGTCCTTGTATGGTTGTTATTTTAGTTTCCATCAGTATGAATATGGCAGTTTTCGGAATATTTATGCAAACATTCTTGACATTTTATAAGTCGTGCTCGTATACCCCTTGTCATTAGATTGGTCAGTTAACTCCACACGGTTAATGGTTGAACTTGTGAAAAAGATTAAAATGCGATTTATGAAAAATATTAAAATGCCACTTACTTCATCTAAAGAAAATCATCATCTTCAACTTTATATTTAACTCCCTTCTTTATTATCTAAACACCCATTTTTCATTTTCGTCACCAACTGCCCAACGTCAACTTCATCATCCAAGCACCTGACTTCATAACTACCAACAGCCGAACACCCAGCTTCATCATCCTCAACATCCAACTTCATCTTCAACACCCAAACACTCATTTTCTTCACCATAAGATCAACACACGCGCGCACACACACAAAAAGGGATAACAACAACAACAATTTTTTTCAACTTCATTCATGAACAAACACACAAATCGATTAGATCGCAAACTTAATTAAACAAAATCCAAATAAAATGAAGAAATTTAAATTAAAAAAAAAAAAAAGATGGAGTATAGGTTTTTTGCAAGCTCCAATGATGGAATCCATTTTTTGTACAAATATTTTTATGTATTTCTAATTTTTTAAAATTATAATAATCTTTTTCATATTTCAATGTTTTGTTTCATTTGGTTAAAAAGAACATATTGTTCTCAGCTTAAAAATTTCAAATGTGGTAGGATTGGTTAGATCTATTTTATTTTGTTCATTTATTATTTAATATCACCAAAAAACAAATTATCTTTTAGTTGTTACTTTGAAAGTTGGTCAACCATTAGTCCACTATCGACAAGGTTAATATCTCAAGTTATCATGGCTAATGGAACGTTACATGAATATGTCCAAAACTATCATTATTTATGTAATCATCCCAAGTATTAGCGTGTTTGTGAAATTTGTCCTTATATTTCATTTTTTAAAGGGTTGCATTCAATCAAGAATTAAATGAAATACAAAAACATTTTAAAAGTTTGAGTATATTCAATCTAGATTTAAATGAATTATATTGAAATTTAGATGTATTCAATTCAGATTTATATTAAAATCTAAATGTATTTAATTCAAATTTGTATAGAATCCAATAAAATTTATATATTTTCAAAAAATCACTTTAAAAGTTTGGATGTATTCATCCAGATTTGAATGAATTCTATTGAAATATAGGTGTAATTAATTTAGATTTATACAAAATTCATTAAAATCTAGGTATATTCAATTCAAATTTGAATAAAATTCAATAAAATCTAAATGTATTCAAAAAATTATTGACTTTACATATTACATTTAAATGATTGATTTAGATAGATTTTAAACTGAACAAAATCAATATTGAAGTCTAGAATTTGTGAATTCTTTATCTATCATTTGAAAAAAAAAAAAAAAAATCATCAAACTCCAATAAATTCTAGATTGAATATACCTCCCTTCTTATTCGGTATTTCAGTTTAAATTTTAGACCCAAAGTTACGGGGTGTGTTTGCATAAGAATGTCCCAAAACTATCATTATTTTATGTAATCATCCCAAATGTTAGGGTATTTGTGAATTTTGTCCTTTATTTCATTTTTTAACTTTTCATTTTATAGTATTTTTCATTTTAGATTATAGACCCAATATGAAATTGCTTCTTTTGTTGTATTCTGTTTGCGACTCTGTAATATTTAGTGCTCTTGTAACTTTTCATTTTATAGTATTTTTCATTTTAGATTACAGACCCAATATGAAATTGCTTCTTTTGTTGTATTCTGTTTGCGACTCTGTAATATTTAGTGCTCTTGTAACTTTTCATTTTATAGTATTTTTCATTTTAGATTACAGACCCAATATGAAATTGCTTCTTTTTGTTGTATTCTGTTTGCGACTCTGTAATATTTAGTGCTCTTGCTACTAGTTCTTGATAGAAAGGAAAAATATTTTAAATTAACTACTAGGAACAATGCCAAAAATATGAAGGAAAAGTATTTCAAGTAGAAAATGTTCTTGGAAGAGTAGAGTTCTGGTTGGTAAAAAATGCACGCTTTTTGGGTGTTAAAATGTAAGGAAAGAAAGCTAACTTCAAATGCTTAATGATGCCACAATTTCAGTGCTCTTGAGTGATCATAATTCCTCTTAGAAAACAACATCCTCCTAGAAAGCATAATAAAAAGAAGCACTGAATGTCTTTATTTTATATTTTAAAAGCATTTCTGTTCAATAACTTGTCAAAAAAATGCCCTTTGTTTTCAGTTTTTACCTCACAGATCAAGAATCAGGAAGTCAAGGACGGTTTGTTTCCTTGAATACAAAGGGGGCAGAATTTGTGTGTGAGAGAGAGCTATAGGAAATGAAGGAAAGAATAGTCCCACCATGCAATTCATATCATCAAATTTGTTGACAAATTGTCTAAACATTTCATTAATAAGGAAACAATCACAATCTGTATAGAAACAAAAGAAAGAAAAAAAGCAGACAAAGTTCCTCCTTTAGACCCTCTCCTTATACAAAGGAAGAAAAAGAGAGTCTAGTCTGTATGAAGAACACCTCAAAACTCATTGCAAGAATCTCTCAAATCATGCACTTTGAGGCTTGTACAACTTCTCAACCATCTTCCTATATTCTGTGATAATCCAAGGGATAAAATTGTTCAGACAATGCAAAATGACACACTAGAAGAAGTTAGTGTGTGTGCGTGCGTGTGCGTGCATGTGTGTATTATATATATTTATACCTTCTTGATTGCTCCAAAGCTGTGCTGCTTGGCTGTTTAGAGGGGAGCTGATATTTGGTTCTGAAAATAGTAAAACAAACAAACACTTATAGAATGAAATAATATGTAATGTAACAACCACCATCTCAATCAAAATTTGCACAAGATGAATCAAAGTTGTACCTCCAAGCAGACTCTGGATTGATATGAGTATGGTTCTGACATCATAAGCTGATGACCATTTATCCTGAAGAATGTCGAGGCAGATATTGCCATAGACATCTACATTGGGATGGAAGCAGGCCGTGTCGAACTTGACCTTAGGAGGCTTGAAAGGGTAGTCATTTGGAAAAGAAAGGGATAGCTTGTATTCAGTGCCTTCAAAGACAGTGTCTTTGCTTCCTTGAATTGTTCCTTTCCAGCAGAATATGTTGTCCTCCTCTGGGAATGCAGATATCCCAGAATCCCCACTCATCTGATTATCATATCAAATCAAAACACATCATCACCAGCAATCCCAAAGCTAAAAACAAAAAGCATGTTGTTCACTTTCTAATCATGCAAACAGAAGCCACATGAGAAAGAAAATCTAGCAACAAGCAACAACAATCCCACCACCCAGATCATCAAAATTTCCTAACTCAAAATACAAAAAGCATGTTATGTTGTTCACTTTCTAATCATCCAAACAGAACCCACATGAGAGAAAATCTAGCAACAACAATCCCACCCAGATCATCAAAATTTCCTAACTCAAAAAACAAAAAGGCTCCTCTTTTATTCTTAAATTCCTCACCATCCGAGCAGAAAACTAACAACAACAACAGACAAAGAAAAAAAAAAAAAAAGATTAGTTTTCTCACCATCAAAGCCATCAATTCAGATTGCAACCTGTTCAATCAATTAAAAAACCAAAAATCAGTGAAAAAGACCCAAGAAACCTTCACAAACACACAAATTCTTGAACAACCTATACAACCAATAAATTTTTTTTTTAAAAAAAAAAAAACGAACCTTTTAAGCACAGATTGAGAATCAGCAATCTTTGGGGCGTTAACGGACTGCTTGGAACCAGCAGTGGCGGCCACTGGGGTGTTTCCTTCGTACCCATTAACAGTGGCCATACTAATCTTGATTTCAACAAAGAGAGAGAGTCTGCGCGCGAGAGAATGGACTATCGAAAAATGGGACCCAGCTTCTCTTCAACAGAGACAGAGAGAGAGAGGGAGAGAGAGAATGGACTTCTAGGGTTTTGTTGTGTTATCTTCTTCTACAGAGGGAGTGAGAGAGAGAGCGTGTGTGGGTTGGGTCTTTAAAGAGTGAGTGGTGGGCTTAAACGACGTCGGTTTTGTGTTTTCAAATGAAATTGGTTTTTCGAACGTTACAAAGGCGGAGTCAGCGTAGACGCGGATTGTCCTTTTTCGGCTTCCAACGGCTAGTTTTGCCCTTTTTGGTGATGCAACGCGTTGCGCTCCTTTTCCTATTGCTAACATGCGCACCCATCTTTTTAGGTTTATTAGTGCGGAGTGTGAGTGTAACCTCTTCTTTGCAAATATTTTATTATTTTTTATTTTTCTTTAAAATGCAAACTTATATCTAAACTTCGGATTTCTACTAATAGGGTTAATCCCTATTTTTGTCGCTTAGTTGATCTTTAAATTTAGTGGTAAAAAATTGTCAACATTAATCATATAGTAATTTAGCTATTTTATTTATTAAAATAATTAAATAAAATAAAATAACACATTTTTAAAATTATTTTTAATAAATTAAAACACAAAAATTAAAGTAGAAAGATGTATGGTTAAATTATGTTGTTCATATTTTGAGACGAACGAATAAGATTATTTTTCTAAAAAAACTTGTTTTCAACCTTTTTTTTTTTATTTCTACCTTTTGAAGTTAACAATGGGTGAAGGTTGAATATACACACTTCAATTTTTTATTATTTTTTTTAAATTTAATTATGCATTTTTTTTAATATTTAGTTTTATAATTGAAGACCTCTATTGTTCGATTTTTGAGATGGATATAGAAAATCCTCTTTTTTTTCACATTTAAAATTCTCAAATCTTTATATTTTTTTAAATTATATTTTTTTTATTAAATCTCCATCATTCATCTCAATTATAGATGATGCAGTTATTTTTCTTTTGTTTTTTTTTTTTCATAACAAGAAGTTCCATAAATCCATGAAATATACATCACTACAATAAATATTAAAAGCATTTAAAATACAATCTCACGTTAAAGGTTTAGAAAGTTAACTCACAAAATTAAAAGCTTCCAAATCAAAACTTTTTTTTTTTTTTTTTTTGGTTATATCTAGTTTATTTCAAATTTGTGAAAATTCTTTAAGAAATTCAGAGTATTTTGATTGAAATTGATTTGTTGGTACAGAGAAAGAAAAATAAGAAAGAAAGAAAGAAAAGGAAGAAAGAGAAGGAAAAGGATGGGAAAAGAGGGGGAAAACAATCCTAAGGCCTTATTTGGTATAGGTTTTGGAAGAGGGCTTTTGGCGTTTAGGATGCGTTTATTAAGTGTAGTTTGGTAAGATAAGATGAGATTGAAAACCTAAATCCATCAAATTTCACGTTTATAAATTTTATTAGTCTTTATAATTAATTTTTTATTCATTATCTATATTTAACATATTGAAAAATTAATTTATTATATTTAAAATATTAATATTTTTAATACAAATTAAAATAATAATATCTTATTTATAATTAATTGTAAATCAATTTAAAATAGTTTAATTTTTTTTTATTTGAAAATCAATTTTATATAATATTTTATTAATTTAGTTCAATCTAATCCCAATTGCACCAAATAAATTATAGTTTAAATTTAATCTAATCATATCTCATCCAATCCTCTCCAATCATATCTCTTTCTATCTTATGCACCAAATAGGGCCTTGGAGATCAAATGACTCTTTTATAAGAGTTTGGGTAAAGTACAAGAAGAGCTTCTAAGTTTTAAAAGCTCTTTCAAAAGGTTTAGGTGAGATTATCATAGTATATAAATGTGTGATAATTAACAAAATATATGTCAATACTAAATGGAAAAAGAAAAAAGAAAAAAAGAAAAAAAAAAAAAATATATATATATATATATATATATTCTTATACAGGCTAAAGCTTGGGAGGGTGGTATGGAGGGAGTTCATAAAATGGGCCTACAACATCTTGTAAGGTCCCCCATTTTGTTTGGCAGCCCATCAACAAGCCCAATAAAAATGTTTTTTCTTCCTTTTTTTTTTTGACATTTCCTCCTTTTATTCAGTGTGAATGGTGATACTTGCACCCCTTAAAAGTAGTATGTACATTCCAAATTTTATTATTATTTTTTAAAATTGCAATATCACCCTTAAATTAATTATACCATTTTAATTAAAACAAATTATAATTTTTAGTAATTAGTTTAATTTTACACTTTTTACTAACTAAACTATTCTCTCAAATAAAAAAAAAAAACTAACTAAATTAAGTGTATTCAATCTAGAATTTATTGGAGTTTGATGAAAATTTTTTGTTAAATGTTAGATTTTGATGGAATTCATGGACTCTATAAATTTTGTATAAATTTAATTAGATTTTTTTTTTTTTTTAATGAAATTCAATGAAATCTTTGAAATAAGGTAAGATTTGTGATAGGTTTTTTTATTCACAAATTTTACTTTCAAATTTATCAAAATCTATTGAATTCCATCACTTATATAAAATCTACAAAATCAATTACTATTGTACCCAAAAATAGCATTTGAGTCAAAAGCTTGTTAAAGTTCAACAAACCTGTAGGCCTAAAGGGTCATATATGGAGTGACTATTCAAAACCCATCAACTACAAGACACATTACCAAATACCACGTCAATAAGATGCTTAACAGGTTCAATCATGCCAAGGCAATGAAATTATTCGAATTGACCCGCTTGTATAGAAAGTAGCTCAAGGTCGTGTTGGTGTAACCTCCTAGATCTTCCTTTTGGTATTAAAAGTTTATAAAAACTTTTTTGTTTTTCCCGAATGATCTTAAACAACTTTATGAAAATATCCTTATATTTCTATAAAATATCGACAATGGTAAACATGTAGTGTATTTTTACATAATATCATGAAAATTTCCATTCAAAAACATTTTTGTGAAATATCCAGTAATTTTTGTCAATGTAAAGGAAGAAATTGATGATATTACTTGATATATTTTATCTATCTTTTTAATTATTTATTTTCAATTAAATAAATTATGTACTCACATTGCATCTTGCTTTTGATTTTGTATACATACAAAATTCATACAATACTTATATGTCTCCTTTCTATATAGAATGAATTGCCCCAAAAATTATCAAATACACCACCAGGGACGTAGCTAGATGTTTCATTTTGGGTGGACTAATCCAAATTTTATTTTCAAGTTTAAAAGTCCTAATATTATATACTAAGCAAAATTTTTCTTTGTAATAATTAAATCTTGACGGTACAAGAGAAATTTCATGGATATAAAATAGAAAATGCATCCAACTAGGGGACATAATGAACCTTTATGCGAGGAAAACATAAAAGGTGCAAAAACAATATGCATAAAATGCAAATACAGTAAGATGTTATTGAAGTGGTACGCTACTCAAAGAGTAAAAAAATATCAATTATCATCTTAAATATAAATTCTCTTTCCTTATAGATGACCATATAATTTGCAACAAAGTTATCATCCATCTTATTGGAAAGTGATGGTTTAACAAGTTTCAAAACTGGGAATGCATGTTTTGCACTAACTATAAAATTAGCGAGAGTTGAGATTAAACCAATTAATTTATCAATCAAGAAAAAATAATTATGATTTTCTTGTTATATTTTAAAACTTTGGATGAACAAGAAAATGGCCTGCTTGCTATGCTCTTTTCGAATAATGAAAAAAAAAATGGAGTGGATGGTGTAAAAAAAAATTCATTTTTTACTTTTAGCTACTTAAATATTTTGTTGGGTTTTTAGATTATGTTTGTTTAGATTTGGGATTTGTATTTTCATTTATTGGGCTACGACTAATATTGGGTTGAGTGGGATACTTCCATCCCTCATAAATTGTGTTACACTCTTTTCATAAGTACACCTCATCAAAACTATAAAAAGTCTCTAGGTTGTAAATTAACCCCAATTAATACCAATATTGTTTTTCTTTTATTGTTTTTATACTGTATTTTTGTAAGAACAACTCATAATGCTCATTTTGTTATCTAATTAATTTTACTAAAATTTTTAGATTATTTCCCTAACAGACAAAGCAAGTAGTTTATGATTCTCATCTAATAATAATTAATTTAAAACTTATCATTTTATAATCAATTTTTTAAGATGATTTTAAATTATTCTTCACATTTTATAATTAATTTGTATTCTTTTAAAAAAATTTTATATTTGAAAAAAAGAAAGTTAATTTAAAGAAGTTAGAATTTGAAAAGGTATAAAAAGTTATATCTAGGTTTAATTTTTGATTGAGTATAATTTTTAGAGTTATATGATATCATTTAAACAAGTTTTTTGTTATTTGATCTAGGTGTAATTTTTTATCACGGTTTAATGGATGTATTGTATTATGAAGAAAAGAAGTTTGAATTGATTTGTAATATGTTTGGAATAAAACAAACTTTTTGATATATGTTCTTATTTTTTCCTTTCAAACATGTTTTCCCTTTTTATGTTTTTCTTTTTAACTAAATACAATAATTTCATTATGATTTTGATTTATTTTCAATATCCTGTAATTAATTTGTTTTTTAAAAATTGTTTGATATTTGAAATTAGTATTTAAAAGAGAAGTAAGGGTTTGAGAAAAAAATAAAAAGTGTTATCATATACATGAGGAAATGATTAATATTTGTGGGTATAATTATAAATTATTTACACCTTTTAGTAATTTTTTTTAAGGATAATATATATTTTTTTGAAGTAATTCTTCAAGGATAATATTAAATTTTTAGAAATAGACCTTGTTGGGGTGTACGTACAATTTTTTAGGGGTGTAAAAGCATCTTCAATACTTTTATGAATTGTGAAGAAAATTATATACCCATATAGGATGAACAGACATTGAAATAAAATAAACTTCTTCAATACAATTATCACTTATCAATGTCAAGTTGAGGTGATAAAAAAAAAAATATATATATATATATATATAGACGTCGTTAATATGACCATCTATTTGTAGAAAGTGTGTTAGATGACTATGTCAGTAAATCAATAATTAATTAATTCTAATTTTCAAATCAAATTAAAGTAAAGAAAAAAATTAGAAGCATTGATTGGAAAATATTGTAGCATTAAATGAAAATACATGGAGACCTTATTAAAAATACATGGAAACATTGAAAAATAACTTTTCAATTTAATTATCTATCGAAGGATACTTATACCATGTAGGAAGCAAACGTATTGACATTGATGACATGACAATTTTTTTCAAAATATAATTCATGATAGTATTGGAGATGCTCTAAATATCTTTATTCGATTGGGTTAGTTCCGTCCTACAAGTAAGTTTTGTTTATTAATTTTAGTTATGATTACTAAAACTAATATGTTTTCCAAAAATTTGGGTGGGCTGCACCCTATCAAAGCCCAAAGGAAGCCCACAGGCAGCTCGGCCACTGTACACCACCGCATCAGTACAATTGAGTGATACCTAATATATCGTGATTCGATCAAAGATTTGATCACTTACCAAAGTCTAGTGAGACTAGTATATTTGAAACCATTGCAGTTGCAATCAAGTCTTCAACTCCATAACTTGATCTCTACACCTTTCAAACATTTATAAAGAATGTGGTCAATGACACGACCTATAACTTAATATTCTAATATTCTTCCATGGTATTTCTTTTAAGTTCTATAATATAAGGGAATATATTATTTCGAAAAAATTATATGATAATAAAAAATCTTGTACACCAATGAAGATAGAGAGGGGCTCACAGAGACTATAATCCCCTTAACCAATAAAAATTATTGATGTGTCTCTCTCGATCATTTAATAATATATAAATTATCTAAATATCCATCTATTAACATCAGTAATTAAATAATGACAGCAGAGACAAGGTCGGACTCACAGGGGCCACAACCTTTTGATGATTGGATAACAAACACAAAGAGAGAGAGAGAGGGGCGCTCATAGGGCCATGACCCTCTCAACCAAATACCTACTTATTAACACCAATGATTAGATAACAGAGATAAAAAGATGGCGGCTCATAGGGCCACAGGGCCATGACCCTCTCAACTAGATGCCTACTTATTAACACTAATGACTAGTTAACAGAGACAGAAAGACGATGACTCACAAGGCCATAGGGCCATGATCCTCTCAACCAGATACCAACTTATTAACACCAATGATTAGATAACAGAGACAGAAAGACAACGACTTACATGGCCATGACCCCCTTAACTGATACAAATCATTAACTTTTCTCTCTCAATGATTTAATAGTATATTAATTATATCTAGTTTTACTAGTTTTTGGTATTAACACCAATGATTTGATAACAACGATGAAGAAAGAGGAGGCTCAAGGTTACAACCCCTCAATCTATAAAAATTGATAATGTGTCTTTCTCAATAATAATATAAAGAAAATGACCTTCAATCATCTTTTAACTTTAACATAATATATATATATATATATATATATTTTGTCTCAACAACTATTAGTTTAATTGTTTTTACTTACACTGAAGTTCCAAACACCCTTTATTTGTTTATTTATGTATAACTATATTTCACACTATATCAAATAATTATATTTTACATGGTGTAAATAATTAACAAATTATGAAATAGTGATAAGATAAAAGCTTGAAACATTAAAAAATTTTGGAAAACCTAAGATGGTGCTCATCAACTCGTATTATTTACGCAATGTGAAATACTAATATTTTATACGATGTGATATATTAATATTTTTTGTAGTGTGAAGTACCAATATTTTATGCGATGTGATATATTAATATTTTTCATAGTGTGAAATAAAAATATCTTATACAATGTGAAATATTAATAATTTTCATAGTGTGAAATGTTAATATTTTTTACAATGTAAAATATCAAAAACATAATAAAATAATGAAAATAAAAACAATATTATACAACTTTAAAAAAAAAAATGCAACAAAAAGTGAAATTTATAGATATCTTTGACAACAAATTTATAAAATAATTATGTTTCAAAGTATACAAAATAATTGTTTAACATTATGTGAAATAGTTGTATTTCATAATGTGTAATATAATTGTATTTCACACAATGTAAATAATTTACAAAAAAGTGAAATACATAGTGCTAAATAATAAAAAAAAAAAGTGCATGTAGTTAGGAGTTATTTGTTAATTATCGAAGTAGAGAATGAAAAATAATAATAAAAATGAGTACAAATGAAACTATTAGTTATTGAGTAAAAAAATATAGTTTAGAAAAGATAAAAGAGGAATATCTAGTTTTACTAGTTTTAGGAGACCTATTTTTCCTAGGTTTAAGTTCTTGTATGTTGTAGCATAGAGTCCACACTTTGTTGTTGATTAGTTAATCAATTTTATACATTTTTATATTTCTTTTTGAGTTTTTATTTGTGAAAGTGATAAATTATTAAACAGGCATTATCATTTTTGCACAAGGTTTTTACAATATATTCTTAGCATTATTTCTACAACTCTATTACACTTTTGTGATAAATAGTCTATTAAATCTTAGTTCTTCATAATAGATTATTTTATAGTATATAATGAAAGTTAGTCCCATTTTTTAGTTAAACTATCCGTTGCCCTGGGGTATATGTATTTTCCTCTTTCTTTATTTGTTCCTCACCTAACTGTACTTGCGAAATAGAGAACGAAGGTCAGGGGTAGTCAATGCTTCATTGGTGGACATCCTCTGATATTCAAGTCAGTTGATTTTCGTAGGGAAAGTTCCACTCGGCTGGAAGTCAAAAGTTTTTTGAAGAGTTTTTAGATAAAGAGAAATGTAGAATATCACTAAGTAAACTTAGAATAGGGTCTAATATTTATAAGAATATCTCCTAAGGGAGTCTTCTCACATATTAGCTCAACCTATGCCTTTTTTGAACTACTTACCTCTTTAATAAATAGTTACCTTCTTATATATGCTGTCTTCTATGTCTTGGGGGCTTGTTGGTTATTTTTATCCCCTGGTATGGTCAAATTTCCACCGACATCCTCTTAGCTTCCATCTCTTTTTCTTGTCCCCTTTTTCTTTTATGTCCTATCATTTTCCAACGCCCTTTGCCTTCTACTTACTAGTCGATTGCAAGGAATACGTGTTAACTTCTCATTGTCTTGCTTGACTTTAGGGACAGATGGTGCACCATGGGCCTGGGGCCTATCATGCCTGCACCGTGTCAGTGTTGTGCTAGGTGCTGAAGCTGTCATTTGGATGACATTAGGAGGATTTGCTAGTTGGAGGGGATCAGTTCCCTTTTGAAAGTCTCTCTCCTTTTTCAAACTCACTTCTCTCCACTTTGCTCGGGTAACTTAACTCTTTCTCGCTCTTAGTTTCTCACGGGGCAATTAGGTTTGAGCTTTTTCTTTCCTTGGATCCATTCCTCATGGGCTTTCTCTTGGAATTAAGTGAAGTTTGGACAAGCTTATTTCAATTGGGCCTAAAGGGGCCAATTAATTCGAGGTTGCCTTAATCAATTCCAATTGATTTTAGGGTATTAGATTTCCCCTGAACATTATGTTTCAAAGTATACAAAATAATTGTTTAACATTATGTAAAATAGTTGTATTTCATACTGTGTAATATAATTGTATTTGACAATGTAAATAATTTACAAAAAGATGACATACCTATAGTGCTAAATAATAAAAAAAGTGCATATAGTTGGGACTTATTTGTTAATTATCAAAATAGTGAATGAAAAATAATATTAAAATTAGTACAAATGAAACTATTAATTATTGAATAAAAAAATGTATTTTAAAAAAGATAAAAGAGGAATATCTATTTTCACTGGTTTTAGGAGACTTATTTTTCCTAGATTTAAATTCTTATATGCTGTAGCATAGAGTCCACACGTCATCGTTGATTATTTAGTCAAGTTTTTATGATTTTATATTTCCTTTTGAGTTTTTATTTGCGAAAGTGATAAATTATTAAACATATATTAACATTTTTGCATAAAGCTTTTAGGGTACATTCTTAGCATTGTTTCTACAACTCTATTAAACTTTTGTGATAAATAGTCTATTAAATCTTATTTCTTCATAATGGTTTATTTTAGTTATAATAAACTAAAATTTCTAATAAATTTATAACTTTTTTTTTTTCTTTTTATAAACTAATCAACTTATAACTTAACAAATACTTTACATTTTCTTTTATTGGTAAAAGAAATATTTTTATATTTATTAGTTTATTTGATTTATGAAGCTGGTGTATATTGATATATTAATTTCCCATGGCATTGTAGCAGATCTCTAAATTTGGTTTCAATAACTTTTTTTTTTTCCTTGAATGCTAGTACATTTAATTTGCATTAACTTAAAAATTAAAATTTCTTTTGCCCTCCCTTAATCAAAATTTTAGCTCCATCACTGCATCAAAGATGCATCGGGACATATTAAATTAAACATTTTATATAATTTAAAATTTTAGTCTCACAAAATTGAGATATTTTTATACCTACATTAAGGGGAGTAAACTCCTCATACATGCTAATACATACGTATGGTGGGACTTAAATCTTTATCATAGATGTAAAAACAAAATGCATTGGCCATATGTCCTGCTGGTAAATGCTTAATAGTTTCTTATTTCTAGAATGTGGGTATACATTTTACTTTAGCTAATGATTTGAAGGAACCTGATTAAATAGATTCTTCTAGTTACTGCTCCAAAAATAATTTAAATAATCCTTATAATATTGTATAATGTGTCTCAAGATAAATAAAAATATATAGATTTGTAAAATAATCACTGGACATTTTAACATTTTGATCAATAACACTCATTGATCCCCTATTTTCCTATACAATTCGGGACATTTTTATATAACAATCATTAATCAAAAGATAATCATTTAAAATATTCAATTCTACTAATTCTATTCCTTGACAAGAGTTCCCATTAATTTTGAATTCTCATTTTTTTTTTTAAAATTGTCGTAATAATTCAAAACGGAAAAAAAAAAAAATCTCAAATTGTCGGTAATAACTATTTAATTAGTATTTTTAATTGCTACAATTAAATCAAAATGGAACTCACAACCTTGTAAGTATAGGGGATTATGAATGGACCAACCTTATCTTGTCATAATGGAAAATCTTTGTGGTTATATAAGGTCGAGATTTGAGGCATTTTGTTCCTAGGAAGGTCGAATCCCAAGTTTCCATCAATTAAGTATTAAATTCCTAACCATCAAATATGATCAAGATTTGCACTCAACTCTCAGCACCTACATCCAATTTGATCAGGGGATTGAAGTCCCATCAAACATATTTTACAAGTTTGGTATGAATATTTCCTTTCCCTCTATTATTTTATTAGAGCGATTGTTTCAATTTTTATGATTGATATCCGCATATACATAAATATTTGGTTGGGTTTGGGGCACTTTTTAAAATTTTCGGATTGGGGTTGTACCCGATCCGATCCGTTGCGATTTCTATTTACAGATGACACCTTAGAAAAGATTAAAAGAAGTAAAATCAAGATTTGGATATTTGATTTTTCATGGGCATACAAATCTCAAACCATCAAAAAAATATGAACTAAAAAATTAGATATAAATTAAAAAAAAAAAAAGGTAATAAGGAAATTTATTGATTATTGAATGAAACAATAGAAACGGTAACAAAGCAGTACGAGGGAGGACCCGTGAAATGGTGAAAAAAGCAGGTGTGTAAAGTTGGTCAGGCTTCATTGAAGCAGCTCTCAACATCACATACAACAAACTATATATATATATATATATATGTATATATATATCTATCTCAATCATATGATTATGATCCCATCTTTATTTACTACAATCCATCCAGCATCATCATCATCATCATCCACCGTCTGATTTGATGAGTCGATGTCACCGGCGTTGTTGGCCTTGCTAGACCTTGAAACATCATCTCCAAACGGTCAGGTTTTTCTTCCTTGTCTCATTTTGTATTATTATTTTGAATCTCCAACAATGACCAATAACAACCCTGATAACATTTCCACTTCCAACACCACCACCCCAAGTTTCAGCTTCAATTCTCGAGCATCATCATCGGGTCTTTCTAGGCCCAGGTTTAATAAGGTCAGGAAGCAGTTGGATTCCCACAACGTCAAATCCAACGAATCCGGTGTTGTTTATAACAACCCTTTTATTGTTTCAGGTTCTAATAACAATAATAATAATGCGTTTGTGTTTGGAATGAACAAGAGTGATTCTAGGGAGAATTTAGCTGATCAAATGGGCAAGTTGAATATTGGGAATAATAATAAGGATAGGTTTGGTAATAGGACTTTTTTGAGTTTTGATGCTGCAATGGACCTAGAGCATAATATGGCCAAGTTGAACATTCACAAGGATGAGGCCGGTCAGAATGTGGGTGGTTTTGTTCCAAATGACAAAATCAGTGTTACTCATAGTGGTAGTGGGATGTTTAAGACGGATGGTACCAATGAGTTTGTTTTTGGGACCAGGAAAATGGGTGGTGATTCGTTCGTGGGAGATGAGCTTCCTAATCGCATGAAAAATTTGAAGTTTAAGAATGAGTATGAGGGTGATGAGGAGAAGGATAGGCTGTTTGTTTTTGGAAGCAAGGAAGGTGGTGTTGGTAGTTATCTGGTTGGAGAAAGAGAGAATATATTGTCGAATGAGATGGGGAGAAAGTTGAATATTGCAAGTGAAACTGGTGGTTTTGATGGGAAAACGGGTTTTTCGCCATCCCGAATGTTTGTGAAAGATAACCGAACAGAAAACTTCTTGGGTGACAACAAGTTTCAAGATTTGGGTAAATCGGTTCCTAGGGAATTTTCTTTTCAGGCAGTGAATGATGGAAGCGGTAACCAAGTTCATGTGGACCAGCATAAGCTTGCAGCAAGTGGGAGTGAAGGTGGTGCTTCTTCCTCGTTTTCGTTCTCGTCCATAGGTGTGCATTTTCAACCGCATAGAAAAACGTCTGAAGTAACTAGTATGGCTGGAACTGATAAAATGAATGAATTTAGCTTCTCAAGCACACAAGCTAGCACAGAAACACCCTCTGTAGTAGAGTTTAAAACACCACATCAGAGAACAAATCTATTCTCTGGCACCAGTCAGAATTTGGAATTTAATGCAAAGAGGGATCCTGTTAGAGAATCAAGAGGGAAAAATAGAAGGGGAAAGTTGAGGCAGCCTACCCCTGTACAGCTGGTGCCTCCACATGATTTTGTTGCTGCGGAAATTGGTTCCCAGGAGAAACCAGAGCCTACAGATTCTTATTCACCAATGGATGTTTCGCCATACATGGAAACATTGACTGATTCGCGGTGTTCAAGAGAGAATTCTGTGGCATCAGATGAATCTTTTAATCTTGACAACCATGATGCTTTGAATGATTCACAACCAACATTTTCAAATGATGCGGTAGATGAAGATCTGGTTGCTGCAACGCAACGTATGGATATAAATGAAGGGGATGTGGAGTGCAGGGAAACCAAAAAGGAACATTCTGATACGGTTGATAGTTATGAAGGTCCACCTGAAGAGTCTGTGTCTGGGGCTGAAACAGAAAGCTTTAAATCTGCAAATGAGGAGATAGACTTTAATGTCAATAGTTCCGTTAATTCAGATGAAGCTGAAGCCAGTTCGAGCTTAAACATTGAGAGGCAAGATAGTGGTGGCAGGATGCAGTTCAATTTTTCTTCATGTTCAGGAGATGTAGGTGGGTCCAACTTCACTTTTGCTGCCTCTCAAGGTCACGTATCATCAACAAAACAGCAGCACAGAAAGAAAAGTTGGGTCAAACTTGGTTGTCATTCCTTTAATTCCACCGCAGATATAAATGTTGCACATGCATCATGCTCTTTGCAGTTTCCTCCTCTTTCTGGAGCTTCACAGCTTTCTCCTCCCCAGCATGGTGAGAGAGGAGATCAATTTTCTCCTCGATTCAAAGTTGGACAAAATTCTATGGTGGATAGAGGACAGGGGAGCAAGGAAGTGCCTAATTTGACTTCTTCTGCAAGTATTGCAGCTCAAGAATCATGTGAAAAATGGCGATTGAGGTTGTTTGCAAGTTTAGTTAACTTACATTGTTTTTCTTTAGATGCAAACTGGAAATTTCTCTTAGTGCATACTGCAAATCCCACTTCAGTTTTAAGTTTTGATGACCATTATTTGTGCGTATCCATCTATCTGCTTCAAGTTCATTTTGCTTTTTGAAATGATATATCAGGGGGAACCAAGCCTATACGAAGGGGCACCTATCCGAAGCTGAGGATTGTTACACACAAGGGATAAACTGTGTTTCTAAAAGTGAGACATCTCGTAGTTGTCTCAGGGCATTGGTGCTCTGCTATAGCAACCGTGCAGCAGCTTATATGTCACTTGGAAGAATGAGAGATGCTCTACGGGATTGCATGAGGGCTGCTGCACTAGATCCACATTTTTTCAGAGTGCAAGTTAGAGCTGCAAAGTAAGTCTTTCTCTAGTATGTTTCTGTTCTTATTTAAACTGAGCTCTGAGAAAATATCTTGTTTTACTTTGTCTTGATGTACTAATTTATTAATAAAAAAGTTCTTCTGCTTGTAAAAAAGTATTTAAATTCAGTCTTTTAGAGAAATTTAATGTTACATTGCTCTTTTATCATGCTATTCATTTGTTTTGCCTCTATTGAGTTGCTATGGGATTCGGTGCAGCTGCTTCCGTATTTATTATTTTTAAATGAGATATTTAAATGGTTTTGAAGTTTAAAGTTTTATTGATCTTATGCAGCTCATCTGCCTTGTAACTATTTTATCTTATCTTTTTATTAATTATTTGCAATTTTGTGCAGTAACATTGTTGCACTGCCGCAATAAAAATACGTTTTATTTTTATTTTTTCAAATGTTATATCTTTTCATTTGTTTTTTCACTTTTCTCTTCTTGAAGTTGTTATCTTGCCCTTGGGGAAGTTGAAGATGCATCCAGATGTTTTAGGAAGTGCTTACAATCAGGAAGTGATATCTCTGTGGATCGAAAAGTTGCAGTAGAAGCCTCTGATGGCCTTCAAAAGGCACAGGTACTAAGTAATTTCTAATTAGTAATGTTTCTTTTGTTATTTTCCATTGGGTCTGTTTAGTGATGGTGTGAATTATACACAACATCGATTAAATATAACAGTTTATTCACTAAGTACATAAAATGCACAAAAAATTAAAATGTACACTCAGTTCATTTTTGGTTATCTTCTTTGAAAAAAGAAAAGAGTTATGATAAAGTTTTAGATATTCATCAAATTCCATTTTTCCCCTCCCTTTGAAGATTCTTCCAATTGCAGAGTTAAAAGCCAGCTGCAGGATAGGTGTTGCAATCAGTTTGAACGGCTTCCCTCATCCTGCTTTGTGAAATTGATTCGTCCCTGGGGGGTTATATACAGGTTTAAAAAAAAGGAGAACTTGATGACTATATATTAGAAACAAAGGCTGAAGGTGTATCAGAGAACTGAAAATAAAAAAGGATTATATTGAACCGGATGGATTTATGGGGGTCTCAGGTGTAAGACTAATTCTTCCGGCTGCTTATCCCAGTTACTGGCTTGTATAGTTTTTAAAGTGTTCCAACCCTTAAGTTAAAAGTTCTCAGCAATAGAAAACCGCCAGGAGTGGCTATACAAGTTATGGGTGTTTTGTCTGGATTTGTAAAAGTATTACTGAAGATGGATTTAAGTAGAAACACAATGGCTATTCTTCTATCTTTGCCAGCTATATTATGATTTTAAAAACATGTGCAATGGAATTTATGCACCTTGGTACTATAATTTGAAACATTTGGGTATGGCTGAAAAAGCAACTGTAGTCTTCTTTGAGATTTATGTATAGACACTGTTTTTTTTGTGAGTATTTGATGTTGTCCTCTTTTATCATATTGGTTGAACTTATAGTGGGAAGAATCTTTGGATGTCCTGACTCCTGATTAGAATCAGTGGTTGCAAGAAGCATCAGATCGATTAGTAAGCTGATATTAAGATTGGGAGAGCCCAAGTTAGACCCTTTTAGCAGTCTCAGAGATGAATTATTGGCTGGGCAAACTCAGCTTCTTGTTTATATCTTTATTAATTATTATGTTGGTTAACTGTGTTGGAGTTGGTTATGTTGTGAATAATAGGTTTGTGGACTCATTTATTTGGGAAACATGATTGAGGTTGACGCTGAACCCTTTTTGAATTGTTCTATTTTTCTGTATTTTTTTTCTGAGGTTCTCATTCTTCATACTGTTAATATGTGGTTGATTGATTGGAGAGTTATCCTAAATCAGTTTGATTTGGACAGTGGTTGCTTGGGGGATGCAATTGCATGCATGGAAGTGCCAAAGGCTCTTCTTTGAATGTTTGCTAAATGGAGTTGGAAAATGAACTGGAGAGTTGGAGATAGCAACTGTGTAGGCAATTGATCATCCTTTCCACCTTCTCTGAGGTTATTGGCCAGTTTGTGCTGATCTGTTATTGCTTTTGGTTCTCACCGTAGCTCACTGTCACAAACATGTCTAGGCTTGGTGATTGGTCACCAAGGTATTATCACATTAGGTGTTTTCCTAGTGTTTCAGAAATCAAATTATAAAGTAGAAAGGATCTCATGAATTACCTTAAAATAGTTACGAAACTATTTATGAGTTGCTGTCCTTTGTCTGGTCTAGTTAGGTAGCATTTGGTCTTGAATGGTTCTGGAGTCAGTTTAAGCAGCTTGGTGAACTCTACTAGATGATCTTGTGAGCATTCTTTGGTATTGTGGAGTTTTTTGCCATTTTTTGGGTTATTTGGGAAGAGAGGAGCAAAATGATTTTTGAAGATGTTGAAGAGGAGGAAAATTTTTTATGGGAGAAAGCTTACTATTTAGCTTCTCTCTGGGCTTCTACTAGCGAAGATTTTAAAGATTCTTCTTTGTTTTTCATTTTGTTTGATTGGAAGTCTGTTGTTTGTTGAGTAATTTTTTGTTTAGTTTCTTGTTCTTGTTTTTGTTTAGTGTTTTGATGGACCGTTGGTTCACGTTTGTATCTGATTTCTTTATTATGAAATAAAGTCTTTTTGTTTCCTATAAAAAAAAACACATTGGATGAAATTGGTTTTTAATATTCTTTCCCTTCAAATAACTTGCTTCTTCTTTATTACTTTTGTTAATTAGTGGAATTTATTTTCTTTCCCTTTAAAAAACTTGCTTCTTTTATTTATTACTTTTGGTAAAATCAGCTGTCTTAAGAGTTTCTCTGCTATGATATGGTTATCCTATTACTGGCTGACAGCCCAGCCTATGCTTACTTCAATATTCTGTCCAAATCAATGTAGTTCCTAGCTGTTTGGTTGATGCAGTTTTCTTCGATGTTGTAACATTGTCTCTGATTGACAACATGATATTATCCGACCTCTACTTTGCCTTAATCGCATGTTTGTGGTAAAATTTTTAAAGGTTTGTAGATTAGTTTTCCAATATTTTTCTCAGCATAAAGGAAATATATGATTTGAACAAGACATTACTTATGCTTTGCCTTGATGATGTTTGTATTAAAATTTTCCAAGGTTGGTTGATTTAGTTTTCTGGTATTTTTCTCAAAATTGATGAATTATATGATTTGACCATGACATCAGTCTTACCAGCATTTTTTCCTGTTTTGCAGAAAGTGGCTGAATGCATGCAACGCTCTGTTGAGTTCTTGCAAAATAAAGCACCCAACGACGTGGAGACTGCTTTGCAAGTAATTGATGAGGCTTTGTTGATAAGTTCGTTCTCAGAAAAATTACTTGAAATGAAAGCAGAGGCTCTTTTCATGGTCTGTTTTTACTTTTATATGATATTTCAGTTTTGCTTTGTGTATAAGATGAATTACTTTTAGTCCAAAATCATTATTTATTGATAATTTATAATTGCGTAAAGATAGAGTTAAAATTGTGTTAACTAATCTGTCATCTACCAGTTACGGATGTATGAAGAGGTAATCCAGCTGTGTGACCAGACCATGGATTCTGCTGCAAAGAATTCCCCTCCAATAGATGCAGATGGCCAATTAACAAATCTAGATGCTTTTGAACCCTCAAAGGACTTTACCTTTAGGATTTGGCGTTCCTGTTTCCTTTTCAAATCCCACTTCAATCTAGGAAAGCTAGAGGAGGCTATTGCTTCACTTGAGAAGCAAGATAAACTGGGGTAATTCCTAGTTCTCTATCCACCGAGAATTCTTTTAGCATATGTTTCCCTTTGTAATCCTACTATTTTTTCGGTCTTTTTTCAGGAATGTAGAAAAGTCTTTGGAATCATTAATACCCTTAGCTACAACTGTGCGTGAGCTCTTACACCATAAGGTATGCTCGTTCAGTGGTTTAACTCCATCTCTGTTTGTTTTCTTTGAATGGAATATTATATATTAGTGAGGCACCTATGAATTTGTTGCTACGTAGCAGTGGCATAGTTATAGGCATACAAGCTGCATCTGATGTGCCCATTTATGATTGGACAATTTTAACAGATGTGTCTTGCAACATAAAAGGAAATGTCTTAATATTTTATGATCTATTGTCAGACATTTCAAGGTATATATCGATTTTTGGATGCTCCTTTGAAGTATGAAATAATGTTAGTAATCTCTGCATGATTCTACTGGTGGCTTTATTGCAAAAAACTCTGTATTTCTCCAGTGGCATTTTGTTAAGTTTGTTAGTCTGATGATTTCCTTTACAGCCCTGATCTTTTTCATGTGTCTTCTTCTTTTTTCTTTTCGTTTCTTTTCTTTTCTTTTTTGAAAGTCTTGATTTCTTTTATTTTTCATACTATCACTGAAAGTATTAACTGTTTAGGTATATATTCCTTTTCCTTTTTAATTACTATTAGTTTTTTATTTTTTTGTATTTTTGATTGTTAATCCATTTGTTCTGGTTTTATTATAGGTGGCCGGGAATGAAGCTTTCCAAGCTGGAAGGCATGCAGAAGCTGTTGAACATTATACTGCTGCTTTGTCAATGACTGTGGAGTCACGTCCCTTTGCAGCCATTTGTTTCTGTAATCGTGCTGCTGCATACAAAGCATTGGGCCATATTACAGATGCTATTGCAGATTGCAGCCTAGCTATAGCACTTGATGGAAATTATCTGAAGGTTTGCTTTGAACTGAACCTTTCCATACTTTAGATATAATAAGGTATAGAGATACCATTTTTTTTTTCCATTTTTTCGGGTGGGACTGGGATTGAGGAAAAGAGGGCATGGTGGGTGGATGGGTGGGGGGTGTGGTGGTGGTGTTTGGTCTTCGAATGCATAATTAATACGCAACTCTGCATGGCATTTTTCATCTAGTTTTGAATAACACTACCCCAGTTAAAGGACGATTATGGTTAGATACAGTTGTTGGGAGCCTACTCAAACTATCTATTCATGATGAGATATGCATACTAACTTGATTGACTGAAAGGTTTACCCAACTACTTCTTTTAGACAGGCTGTTCTTTCTGCCTGGCAGACTTATATCACTATTTAAAACGTTTAAGCCAAACTGCTTCTTCCAGGCAAGCTATTCAGTTTATGAGTTTGTGATGGAAACATGCCTTGTAGTTTCTTGTTAAAATTAAACTCTAAAATGCGAGAGTATTAGGGATCTGTCACAGGCTGAAGCACATGCCTAATAGCCTTTATACCTTTTCTGCATGCCGCACTGGTTTTTCTGTTTGGTTCTCTCTGAGATGCAATTTGACGCCTTGCAGGCCTGATTCATGTCTTTTGTTATTGCTTTTAGCTTCTTTTTATTAAAACTTTTAATGCTTAGTGGTGCATATATTAATAGTGTTCAGAACTTTAGTTTATGATTATAGTCGTGTTCTTTGCTAATGTGTATCTGGAAATCATTCAGCAAATGCCTGAATAATTTCAAGTGCTATCTGTTTTCGAACAGGATTCTGGATTCAAGATAGTTTCTTATACTCAAATTGAACACTGAATAAGTATGGCAATCTTAAGTTTCAGTTGACGGCTCTGACATGTTTCTTGCTTTGGGCACACTGGTTGTAACTGTATTTTGTATTCAAAACTATCTTATCTATAGATGTTGGTCTTATCAAATAATATATACTCAGATACAAGTATAATCATTAGCATCTTCCCAGTGATTTCATGTGAAAACTCATGAATTTCTTTAGAATAACTTTCCCTATAGAAATTCCTAGTTGTTCTTTTTATTTTATATTTTATATTTTATTTTCTTAACTTATCTGTTCTGAACAAAATTATGATTGCTTTCTATTCAACAACCTTTTAAGTGATACATATGTTCTTTTCATGCCCTACAGGCGATTTCTAGACGAGCCGCTTTATATGAGATGATTAGGGATTACGGGCAATCAGCTACTGATCTTTGGAGACTTATAACCCTTCTCACTAAGCAAGTAGAGCTGGCCAGTCAATATGGGAAATCTGATAGGTCTTCTAATTGGGCAAGTGATTTGAGACAAGCTCGTATGCGGCTTTTAGCAATAGAAGAAGAAGCCAGGAAAGACATCCCCATGGATATGTATCTCATTTTGTAAGTCTCTCTCATTTTTAACTCTGAAAATCAGTTCATGAATTTATGATGTGTTTTTATTGCTGACTTGGTCTGTAACATCTAATGCATGAAGGTTTATACGAACATGTTCTTTGAAAGCTTAGTAAGCCACATTTTATCTATGAAACTACTTTGACGCACCTGGTCTACCATATATCCTGTTTTGATTAAGTTATTCTCTGTTTGATGTTGCTGCAATTGACTTATACACTTTGTCAATCATTTTAGCAGTATGATATATAGAATAGACAGCTGTATTACTTTATGCATTCTGTGTGTTGTGTACCATTTTAATATCCATTTTGGAGTGTGGTATATAGAAAGGCATGTCTGTCAGTCTTATGTCATGTCTGGTCATAGCTGAATGTTATCAATAAAACATTTTTTTAACTGGTGTGGCTATTTTGAGCATGTTGAATTCTTATATTTGGTAAATTTTAGATTGGAGATTACCTTCTTATTTGTCTTTTATTCTTAATTGAAAGGAACAAATCGCAGCTCTCAAAGGTGGAATTAATTTTAAATTAGTTTTTCATGCTTCAATTGTGCTACATGAATACGTGCTTATATTCATACATCAATATGTGAGAATGCATAAATTAGAAAAAACTACACCAAAATTTACGTTCGAATGCATCAGTGCAAACTTTAGATAGTATGACTTTCTTTGGAACTTGGTACATGCCCAAGCTATCATAGCATTCATTTAAATCCTTTTTACATTTTTACTTAATGATTCTTATCATCACTAAACAGAATCTCTGCCCTTTCTCTCCTTCCTACTACCCTCTCTTTCTCTCCTTGTCATCCTTCTGTCATCCACTTCATTCTTCTTTTCCTCTCTCTCTGTCCTCACCTAAATTAAGAATAATATTATAAAAGTCCATAAATTCCGCTTCAAACCTGCTTCAGGCCCTTTTGTTGTGACTTGCACTACAGGTTGCATCTAGCGGTGCAAGTCGCGTTCTTCTCAAGTGAATGGTGTCGCTGGTTGCATCTAGTGACACGAGTCGAGATTCTTTCGACTTGGAGGAGGCTGGATGGACTCTTTCTTTCACCCTCTCGGATCTTCTCCTAATGTTCTTATCATTCCCTCATTTTTCAAGAATGCTCTTGTGCTCAAGGGTAAAATTTAGAAATATCTCCACCATGACATTATAATCTTCTCAAGAAGCTTCCTCCTTAGGCACCCCTTTCCATTGAACCAACAGTTGCCAAACCTTGATTTTCCCACAACCTTTCCTCCAGCTTCTATAACGAAGAGCTTCCCTTGGCTGCAACAATATCCTACTCTGAGCCTTCTAGAGCTCTCTTCTCTGAAAGTGGGCATACCAGTGCGGAGGTACATTCACCGGGTTTGAATCATCCTTCAAAGCATTCTGATTATCAAAACGTCAAGGTGGTGGTAAACAAATAGGCACCTCAAGAGCTTATGCTCTGCCATTACCCATGTACTAGTTCCGGCAGCTGTTGGAACTTTTCTTGCAGCCCCTTTTTGTTCTTCTTTTCATCACCCCCCAATGTGTTTATCCCTAGCATTCATTACCGCAAAACATTGTGCTTATTGCATAATTTTTCCATCACCTAGTAGTTGCACTGCTTGATCTCTTTGGTTGACAAAGCTGTCTAAGTTCTCTTTTTACCTCCCAACTTGAATTCCATTGTCATGTTTTTGAAATCTGTGAGTACTCTTCCAATACTCTTCAGCCGTGCGTTACCAAGCACCACATCCAATCCTACCAATGGTAGAACATGCAAGTTAGCTACAATCCTCACCCTTTGCACATTCATCTTCACATCCCAAACCACCTCTTCACAACGGAGATTGCCCACCCTAACATCGATCAACTCTATAGCAACTCCTCTTAACCCCACCTTTTCGATAACGTTGGTGTTGATGAAGTTATGTGAAGATCTGGAATCCATAAGCAAAGTCACCTCAGAGTTACTTATCTAAGCCATGAGCCTCATGGTAGATGGTTTTGGAGCTCCCGACATGGCATTAAGTGATAACTCTGCCTCTCTTCACCCTTTCCAAGATTGATCATCCTAAGTCCTTCTTCATCACTAGACTTCTCCTTATTGTTGACGTCTCCATCTTCATTATTGCTTGGCTCTACAATAATAAACACTTGACTAGACTTGCATTGATGATCCTTGCCCAGTATTCACCGATGATCCTTACCGCATTTTTCACCACATTTGAAACATAATCCTCTTTTTATCCTCTCTTGCACCTCTTCCTGCGAAAGTTTCTCAACTTCTTTCATTTTCTCTTTGGAACTCCCCTTTGTAACTTCCTTTCCTTTCCAAGAAGTTTCGTTTTGTGAGTTTTTTGAAAATTTGCTCCCCTCTTTCTCCTACAACGACCTCCTTTTGTTGTAGTAACTTTCGTCCAAAATCTCTGCCATTGTCATAACTTTCAATAACCTCTGTGGTTGTTTCAACTTGAGCTTTTTAGCTAACCATGGCTGTAACCTCTCGATGAATGTTCCAATCGACATCTCCTTTGACCAACCTCTGACCATGGTCGATAGACGACGAAATTCTTCAATGTAACTCTGTACCTTACCTTTATGTTTGAATTTAGCTAATTGCCGATGGCGGTTAACAACGGTTGATGACCCCTACTGATTCAGAAATTTCCGTTTGAATGCCGTCCACCCCATTTGTCTTATATCATCTTCAAACTGCGCCTTAGTCCACTGCCACCAAACAATTTGCCTTATCATTTAGATAAATACAAGTCGTTGCAACTCAATCCTCCCTTGCGACCTCATAAATAGGGAAATAATGCTCCATTTTGTCAAACCATTCATGTGGATCTCCTCTATCAAAATGAGAAAAATCTACCTTTGGCTTCCTCGGTCCTCAATGATGGTACTGATTCCCTTGTCTCTCATCCTCGTAGATTGCAGCATTCCCCCAACGGTTCCTTCGCCGCTCATAATTAGGCACTTGGCCATGAGGCCTCCTGCCTTGCCTATGATAATCTTCCTTAGACTCCTCATCCTCATCGAACCCCCTTTCTTCATAGCAGCCCCTCCTAGGACTTTCGTCTCTAGACCGTTCTCTCTCATTGAGCCACCGCTCGACTTTTATCGAACCGCACTCAACCTGACTTCCTCTTCTATATCTCCCACGGTTTCCATTCAGGCTGATTTCCTCTAACTTGTCTGCCGTTGTCTCTGCCTCATGCCTAGAGAAATCGGATCGTAGTCTTCCTCCATGAGTTCGACCATTGTCATCCCCTCTCCTGTTCTCGGCCAATCTCCTCTCTATCCGTTCTAAACCTTCATTGGTGGTTTTCCATATTTCTTTATTTTTATGACGTACCTGTGGTGCTTTTCCCAGCTATCATTCATCTTACTGGTTTTATTATTTTAACTGTTTGCTTGTATTTTCAATTGAACTGCTTGGGAATCAAGTACACATGCCCACAATGAGCCATGTTAGCATATGATATTTGCCATTATTTTCCTGCTGCTCTGGTTTTTCATTTCTTATTATGCTTATTAGTTTTGGCTGCTTTTTATTCCTATAGTATTTGTAATGCAATTGTTTAAGAATGAAATTGCCTTCATCTGCTCTTTCTGATAGGTTGTACATGGTGTTTCTATTAGATAGTTATAAAACAAATGCATTCAATATGTTAATTTGTAAATGTATGTGTAGTGTTGTGTTGGTCTCTTATATGTGGCAAGACACGCAACAGTTGCTGACTTGCTGTTGAATTCCGTAAGTAGTCTTAGATAAGGTGTTCTAAGATTGGGTTTTAATGTCAATTACATTTTAAATGATGATGACAGGGGAATTGAACCATCTGTTTCGGTAGCAGACATTAAAAAGGCTTATCGAAAAGCTGCACTTCGACATCATCCTGACAAGGTTTACTATTAATATACTTGATTTGGTTGCTCACTGTCAATAATGAAATATTACAAAATCTAACAAATTCATTACTGATGTAGGCTGGTCAATGCTTGGTTAGAAGTGATAATGGAGATGATGGACTTTGGAGGGAGATAGGAGCAGAAGTCTACATGGATGCTGACAGACTGTTTAAAATGATTGGGGAGGCATATGCGGTACTTTCAGATCCCATCAAGGTCCCAAATACATTTTTCACTCTCTTCACTTATTATGCATTTATTTTCCTATGTGAAAAAATTTCAGGGGTTGTGTACATTCTTTTACCATTTTCTTGATTTGTTTTTTTAGTATTTTTTCCTGGAGTCTTTTGTAGAAACTGTTGAGTTTTGTTGGCATTAAATTTTAAACCTGTTCTTGCATACTCTTGCAGCTTTAACTTGTCTTTCAGGGATGTGCTACTTATTGTTGTGCTTTAAAGGGTACTCTAACTGAGATGCAATCATTAGGATCTCAAGTTCTTCCTGTCAACCTTAGATATAACTACTCAAAAGGGAGGTGAATTTGGGTGTATGAGTGAATGATTTTTACAAATTCATAGCATATGCAATTTTGTTCAACAACAATATGCAAAAAAAATAAATGGGAATTGGGATAGAGAAAGTTGTATGTAGTCAAATTTTACACGGTATGACAAATGGTACCTACAGTCTTGCCTCCAAGCTATGCTAAGCGTGAGTTTTACTGTTATGATGGTCTTATACCTCTAAGGCCAAAAACTTACAACCAACTCGCTGTGGTATTTACTAACCTTACACTCAAGGTGATACCTCACACCTTGGCATAAGAGTTTATGGGGAAATAGCTCTCCAAATTTCACAACTATTGGGTGCATACAAGGAAATAGCTTGTTTTAGAGTTAATGATCAGTTTAGAGGTCTACAGAATGGAGAAATGAATTAGCAAGCTGAAATTTAAACTCTTGAGAACAATTCTAAAGTTGAAGAATAAATGTTGAAAACTTTTAAGCTGAGCCTGGAAGCATTTTCGTCATGTCTAAGGCTTTTAGTTTGGTCTTTATCTGCTCCATGTACTTTTGGCTATTTAGTTGATCATCGTTGGGTATAAGTTGCCCTAATGGGCTTGGCCTAAATTGAATGCATTTTGTTCTCTGTTTAAATGACCTGAGGTTCCTGAATCAAATCTCAAGGTCTTAAGGCCAGTTATGGTCAAACTAGAGGGCCTTTGTGTATAATTGATCTTGTTAGAGAGCTTTTATACAATAGTTTTCAAGTTTATGGGTTTAGAGTTTAATTAATATAGTATTTGTGTTGAATTAGCTTAGCTTCCTCACGACAAAAATTTTGGAGTGTCTCTTCTCTTGTTTATCTTTTCAGGACTTCATTCTAACTCAATTGTCAAAAGTAACTTTCTGCAGCAGTGATCACATTAGTTGTTTTTATTATTATAAGATAGGGTCTTGGAATTTTGGTCTAAGAATTTTGAAAGAGTTCACAATTTTACTTTATTACTTGATGTTGACATGTTTTTGCCCTTCCCTCAATGATAATTATTGAAATTAGCTTCTTTGGAAGTCAGCGTGAACTGGAAGCATAAATAAAAACAAGCATCTAAATAAAGGCCTTATGTATAAATTGCCTAATTATGACTAGTTTGCTCTTTGGTGGATACTCTTCTTGCTTCTCACTATTAATTTTAATGGTTTCTGTACAGGAAAATAGTACCAACTCTGATGCTTTCTTTCTTTGGTTATCACTTTTTGGCAATGACTAAGTTCATTAGCACTTGCTTAAACTCATCACTGTCATCCACGTAAAACTTTTAAACTTGCAAGGCTGTATGCAGATCTCAAATCTGGTTGCCTGAGCTATTCCAATATTTTGTGTGATTTTATTTATTTTTAATGGTTGCAAGCGCTCTTCCTCTTTGTTTATAATTCTATCATGGAAACTGTTCAATTGTGAATCTTTTTATTTTTTGTGCTAATTCATTTCTTTACTGCAAAACAAGTAGTCATATAACCCGACACCTTTCATTCTTCAGCGGTCACGGTATGATCTTGAGGAAGAAACAAGGAATGCCCAAAAGAAACGCAATGGAAACAACACATCCAGAACACAAACTGATGCTCAAAACTATCCATTTGAAAGAAGCAGCAGTAGGCGACAATGGCGGGATGGTTGGAGATCTTATGATGCCTCATCCACCAAAAGGTCAGAAGATTCTCGATCAAACAAATATTCGTGACAACTATGTGCATTATGCATGATAAGAATCTGATATTAACTGGTCAAGTTATGACAGAGTCTAGTCAAGATGATGGTATTTTTTGAACTAGCAGCAGAACACATATAGTTCCAACTAAAAGATGCCTCAGGTGTGAAATGATTTCAGCTACTCTCCAACAGCTGGTGGCATGTGTGCCAGTGGAGGTACCAATTTGGTAAAAGCCCGACCGAAATTTGTGGTTATCTCACCTAAAGAGAATTTTGCTAACCCAAAAAGTTTTGTTCACACGAATTTATTATATGGTTGGGAAGGATTTGTATAAAGTACATACTGACAGTTTTGCATGAAAAACAAAAAGGGAAGGAAAAAAAAAAAAAAAGAGAAAGACAGACAGAGACAGAAGCTGTAACATGAGATATGAGATAGAGGGTGATGTGTACATCTTTGAGCTATGTAAATGTAACCATAATCTGTCAGTTATGATCAACACACGGCAATACAACCGAAAACAATAACAACTAAACCAGCATGTTAGATTGACAAAGAATACTGGAAGAAGAAGAGTGGGCAGAGGATTCATAGTAAATACTGGGTGCATTACTTGGTTTGCTTTTATTTTTAAATTTTTGGAAATGATTTGAGTTCATGTCTTGTTCATATATCAACTGTAGTTCCTTCCAATGATCTGTTACACGAGTGAAAATTGCTTGTTTGTACAGTTTGTGTTGTTCAGGTGGTGGAATTTTGGAAGAAAAGCCTTAAATTGTAATACATTGTGTTGCTTCGTTCTAATTTTGAGACAAGAATGTGAGCCACTTCATGTTATGACTCAAGCATTGTTGCACCTATGACAACAATTCAGCATCAATGTGCTGTTAGCCCGTTACTGCACTAGTAACCGTTGTTGTCATGGCACACCAAACTTGAATTTAACATAAAGACAGGAACTAAAAAAAAAAAAATAGAGGTACAGTTTAATTTAGTCAGCGATTGTAAGTGTTTATGTTCAACACTTTTCACTTGAGGATGTACTCCAATCCAGACAATACTTAGATAAATGAATATTAGATAAATTACTAATCTTTTTAAATAATGAGATCTTCTGGTACTAATTTGGGTTATAAGAACCTTTTTTTTTTTTAATTTAATTTTTAGTTTTTAATTTTTCTTTTTAAAATCTTTTGGGGTTCAATAAATATATAAATTAATAAATAAATATTGTTTAATTCTGAAGTGTGTTGCTTCGTTCTGTTGAAAGCATTTGATTGATTTAGAAATGATATTCTACGCGATTGTTTTGGTGAGAAGAGCTTGCAAAGGAAAATGACGCGAAGGCATTTTGTTTAATGTATGTTTCATAATACCAATTTTGCCCTTCAAACTATAAATATCAAAACAAGTTTGCCACTCTTCTCCTTTCATGGGTTTTGTTCTTCCCTGTTCTTCTCCCTTCTTGCCCAACCCTATTCTTCTCCTTTCTTACTCGATCTCGCTGGAGACATCATGGGTTTCGCCTGAATCGATCTCCTTCTAGCTCTGTATCTTTGCTCGACACCGTGAATCCCAAGTAGTAAGCTCCTCTTCATTGTCCTCTTTGTCTTATTTTTTTTCAGTTTGTTAGGGTTTTTTATTTGATTATTTTCTCTGCATCAGATCTTGGTTGGGTTTGTTTGACATATGAATTTTGGGTGTTTAGGGTTGTAGTTTAGGTTGGTTGTTTAGATGTTTGGGGCAGTGTTGGTTATGAAATATGCATCAGTTTCTTCTCCCTTAATCTTTTCATCGACATTAAAAGAAATGGAAAGGTTGTGTGGTTTCATCTTAGTTGAGAAGAATTGGTTTTGGGTATTTAAAGATTATTTTCCAAACCAGAGTAAATATGACTCTGTTTTATTGCTTTATTGGCAAAATGTTCAACCAAATGTGTACTACTTACTATTCTTGTTAAGAAGAATTGTGGGACCTGGTGTGTTGTCTCATTTGGAAAACATGTAGACTAGTGACATTGGGTTGTTTGCCTGTGAGATGTGTTAATGATCTTCATTTCATGATTTGATTTTGGTTGATAGAGATGTTTTAAGACTTTGTTAGATCTCGGAGTGAGTGCGTAGTTTGGGAAGCTGTAGGAACTCATGTCAAAAGACTATAAAAATGGGGTTTGTTGAGTTGGGATGATTTTCCTATATTGGTTTCAATGAGAACTAAGAAAGTATCATTTTGTTGCTGACAAATTTTAGGTTTGGTGAAATGTTATTAAATTTGTTTCACTTGTCTGTTGATGTCAATCCATTGTTTTGATTTTTTGATGTAGTAACTTAGATGGTTGCCTTATGCTTTCTCATATATTTTGTTGTTTCTACAGTGATGTGTCACAGAGTCACAATTTTAGTGTGTTATCAAAAGGTTGGTATTGCCTTATAGCTCCATCCTAAGGGCTAAGTATACCGGTCTGACTTACAATTGACTGTTTGTTTGATGATCCAGTCACAGATGGAAAGAGGTAATATGGTTCCTGTCTGTATTCTCAGAGTTGATGAATACCTTCAATTTTTGTATGCTTTGTCATCATTATTTACATTGACTCATTGCAGCCTCCTGAAGATATGGAACTCGAATAAGTTATCAGGGATCATAGGTGCCTTCAATTGTCAAAGAGGAGGAGTGTGGGCACCTATGCCAGGTGCTATATATGAGCAACCCTAAGAAGCACCTCCTCCTGTCTCTGGTTTTGTCATTCCTCTGGACATTGATTCTCATGAGACTCTGCAGTGTGTGCTTTCAATTCAGTTATTCTTTACTAGTTTTCTCAGTCTTGTTTTATCATTTCCTGGATTTTTTTTTTTTTTTTTTTTTTTTTTTATCATGACCGTTAACAATGTTTCAAACTGCAGGGTCTCCACACGAGTCCTTCCATCATATCGATTTTTGCATCTATTATGTACTAATATCAAGTCTGTAAATGCAACAGGTTTACTATCAGAATATTCAGTTTGCTCCAATTGGATTGGTTGACATTTGCAACTCAGGAGGAGCACTTGAAGCTATGAGCTGCAGCAATGATCCCTCTGGATGCACCATGAAAGTTAAAGTAAGTGGATGGGGTCTTTTTGGAGCCTATTCCAACAAAAAAGCAAGGTCTTGTGCTGTAGAAACAAAAGAGGAGGAATTAGTATACAATGCCAAAGATAGATTTCTGACATTCAATTTCCAGGGTGTGAGCAGATCAAGAGACATTGAAATAGCTTACGGGGATTTCTAGGGTGTATTCTCTAGAATTGCTGCTTTTTTCTGTTGTTTGAAAGTATCGGAAATTGCTGTTGAAGTTACTTGATGTGTTCCTCAAAGTTTCTATAAAATAAAGGATGCTACATGTGCGAAAAATGTTGCAGTCTGTCTGCGCTTAATACTTTTTTTTTTTCCCTGAAATAAAATGCTTAATAATTTTTGTTAATCACTTGATGTATTTTACTGTGGTCATCTCAATTTTAACGTGCATTAACTTATAAGTCATATATAAGTCAACGAAGTAAATTGTTTTAAAAAAATATATATATATAATATAATATAATATAGTGATAATTTGAAATATTTCAACCAATCACAATTAAAAGTTCTTTTAGAATGACTTAAAAGTTATATCATAATTAGAAGAGATTTTAGCAATATTCCAATTAAACGGTCTTAAAAGCTCTTTTAAATCTATTTTTTTTTTTTTTTCAAAAAAAAGAAATCTAAAATTTTTTTAGAAATGTACAATCCAAACAATATCTAAAAAGTTTAGGCTTTGTTTATTTTTTTTTGTTGGCAAAAGTTAAAAGTAAAAACTATTTCAAATGGGTATGTTTTGAAATAGCTAATAAACAATAATAAGAGAGCATCTTATATTGATATTCTCAAATATATTAATCCCTCTTTTTATTGCAATATAAACGTTTTAGATTATAGTACCCAATCGTAAGGAACCTTATTACTTAGGATCCGTGAATATTAGTACTTTAATTACGATAATTTCTTCAATTATTGTAATATGTATATTTCTAAAGTTTAGAATTATAATTGTTAGAATATTGACCTTACTATTATATATATATAATAGTAAGGTCAATATTCTAACAATTATGAATCGACATTAACCAAATGCATCATCATATATGCTAGAAGGGGTATATGTTTAGGATGGAGAAAATTAAAGGTTTCTTATGCTCGTGCATGGTCGCCATTCCTTTGAGGGTGTTATGTTTCTAAAGGTAAACGTTTTGATATAATATGATTAATCAAAAGGGTGCATATTAAAGGAATTAGATTTAATGTAAGAAAATTATATTAATACAAAAATTATAGAATAATAATAAAAATTATATTAATACAAAAATTATAGAATAATAATAATAATAATAATAATAATAATAATAATAATAATAATAATAGTAATAATAGCATTATCATTCACATATGATTTAAAACAATTAGTTAATAGTTGTAAATTATCTGAACAAATATAAGCATGATTACCAAAGCCTTACAAGAGATATCATTATATATGTGTTAATATACAATATTATTTGAATAACCTAGGGTTCCAAGCTCTTTAATAATTAATGTGCATAGTTTAATCTAACATCACTACTCTCTCGTTTAAAGATGATATTAAAACATTGAACCAAAATGTTGTTGGCTTGTCGTGGCATTCAATCATTGAAATAATCCTCTAATGATAAGTTTTTCTAATTGGAGATTAGTCTAATGTAAGTGAATGGTCAGTTTGGTTTTTCCACCTCTAATAACGATCTGCCAAATCTTAACAAGTCAGCCACACAAGCATTGAAGAGGTCTGCCCACTTCTTCAAAGCCTTACAGGCCAGCGATGGCCATTGGCCTGCTGAAAATGCTGGCCCAATGTATTTTCTTCCTCCTTTTGTGAGTACACTTCCATCTTCAATGACTCATAATATCATCATCATATATAGTTTCGTGTATTTAAAATAATATTATATAATGAATAAATATTAACTATTTACAGCATTTTAAACTATGCTAGTAATTCAGTTAACTATCTTCCATCCATTTCTCTGAAAATTGCAGGTCATGTGCTTGTATATTACAGGACATCTTAATACTGTGTTCACTGCTCAACATCAGAAAGAAATCCTTCGTTACTTGTATAATCATCAGGTATTAATTTACATTTGAATCTTTCAAAAACCATGCAGATTTATCATTTTATTAAATTTTACATTTTTAATCCTTATTTTTACCAATTTAATTTATTATTTTCTTTATTTTTATTCATAAAATATTTGTAATAATAATAACAACAACAAAATATTCTCTCTAATATAAGTTAATATACATATGACTTTTTTCAAATAATATTAGTATTCACATTTTAAATATAATTTATGTATATAATTTGACTTAAAAATCTAATTCATGAACATTGAAATTTTATTTTTAAAAAAGATCCTAAAATTTTAAACTTTAATTTGTTACATCATATTTCTTTAATACAAAATCATGGTTTAATTGTATTTACCTCTCATTTTTTATTTGTTTGTATAATTTAACTATTTTTTAAAAATCAATTATGTGATAAGAATTTTTTTTTTTTTTTGTTTACTTGGGAGATAATTTTATCATATTTGATTAAAATTCATTTCCAACAAGAATTTAATTTTTGATTTATATATGGAATTTACATAATTTAATTCCAACAAGTTTTAGTAAACACTATAATTACATATCAAGAACAAAGTTCACTTTTCCTTGTATGGTTTTATAGTTATAATCACAAATAAAGAATTAAGTTCACTTTTTCTCACATGAATTACTAATTAATAAATATGATTTTTTTTCTTTGTTATACTTATAAATAGAGATTTTTGAAGTGAAAGAATATATACATACATACATACATACATATGTATATAGAATGATTTTATAATTAGGACATCCTAACATTAAAAAATAAGAATCAATCAATTAAATTCATCTATTGTATTTTCTTTTCTAAAACAAATTCTTTCTCCTATTTAATTTAAATGGAATGAATAAATTTGATTAGTTGATCTTTACTTTTTAAAGTCCGGACGTCCTGATTATAAAAACTCTATATATATATGTATATCTTCTTAATTAACTATATTATTTATTTATTTCTTTTTGTTATGTCCTTATTATGTTGGAGACGGCTAGAAAGTAACCAAAAAGAAATTTAATATTGTACATTAACTTTATTTTATTAACATTATCAGTAATTCATTAACCTGTCCCTTGTCATATGATTTTTTGGATTTCGCCACTACTATAAATCTCTTAAATTTATCAAAATTCTCGTAAAAAATTTGTCAGAAAATCTCAACATCAGGTCGTTTTTATTCTAAAAAACTCCTTTACAAGTTAGAATTTTTTACTATCACTACTTCAGGTTGTCATTTTTTTATTACAAAATAAAATCTAGTATGTTTCTTAATCTTTAATAGCACAATAATAATAATAATAATTTGTTGTGCAGAATGAAGATGGTGGGTGGGGCATACATGTAGAAAGTCACAGGAGCATGTTTGGAACAGTTTTCAGCTACATATGCATGCGTTTACTTGGACTACGACCAGATGATGGGGAAAACAATGCTTGTGCAATAGCTCGAAAATGGACTCTTGACCATGGTGGTGTAACTTATGTTCCCTCTTGGGGAAAAAATTGGCTTTCGGTAATGATCATCATTTGCTTTATGCGCTTTCCACAAAACAGTGCTCCCACTTATGTTTGAAGCACTTCCCAAAAATATTATTAGTGTAAAAAAATGTTTACTTGTGCAAAAGAGAATTTGTATCAGTCAAAAAAATCGTCTTTGCATGTCCATTTATTATTTTTCGTGCTTTTGTTACAGATACTTGGAGTGTTTGAATGGTCTGGAGTCAACCCAATGCCTCCAGAATTTTGGATCCTTCCTTCTTATCTTCCAATGCATCCAGGTAAATCATTCATAATGTTCAAAAATCTACAAAAGCATTGAATTGAAACAGAAATGTTGCTGCACAAGATAGTGCGTTCCTCTGGTATTCGTTGGGACCTTAGCCCAGTCTTTTGTCATTTATCTCCATAAGTTTTGCCTTTTTTGTCCCGTAGGATAGGTGGCGTTTTCGAGGTTTGAACCCGAGATTTTAAATGTCTTTTAGGTGTAAACCTCTTATCACCAAGGCAAACTTGGCAGGAGATTTGTACCAAAAAGGCACTTTCGGGTTCAAACCTTAGGACGTTACCTACCCTATAGAACAAAAAGACCAAAACTCTACGAGGACAAATGAGCGAATAATTAAACCGAGGTTCTAACAGGATTAATTTAATAGTCATGTAATGTTAAAAGTATATTGATCAAGCTAAAATGGAAATTTCAAATTTGAATTATAATATAATTATAGATAAATAATAAAATTCCGTTAAACACCTCTGTATTTTTCAAGTAATATTTAATCTAAAATGTTTCAAGAGTCCAAGTGAAGTTGCTTAACAATACAACTCGGAGGAATATATATACTACCAAACATAACCAACTTTAAGGCCTTCATCCGCCACCATATTAGTGATGCACTTTGCACCTTCATTATGATTAAATTGATTACATCTTATATTTTTAATAGATTATAATCAACAAGATCCTTAATTATAATTATTTTAATTAACCCAAATATTTATATTTCATTTCTTAATATGCAGCGAAAATGTGGTGCTATTGCCGTCTTGTTTACATGCCCTTAGCATATTTATATGGGAAAAGGTTTGTTGGTCCAATCACACCACTCATTCAACAGCTGAGAGAAGAACTCCACACTCAGCCGTACAATGAAATCAATTGGAGAAAAGTGCGTCATCTTTGTGCAAAGGTGATTCAACCTTCATTTGGTATAATTTATTTACAAAATTGTGTTTGACATTTGTTACATAATGAAAATACATTTTGTATCAACTTTTTAGAGTAAATGAAGTACTAGTTTTAGTGATTGTCGAATATTGTTTTCCAAAAACAAAAATTGCCTTTTCAATTGAATCAACTTTAATAATATTTTGGAAAACAAACTTTCGTTGTTTACAAATCCTATTTTTGAATACATCGTCCTTTTAAATTATAAAAACAGATATGAAAAGTAAATTATATGCATTTGTTATTATTTTTTTTAACAACGACAATTGTACATTCGTTACTTTTATGTTCTTAAAATGCCACTAATCAAGCAATATTATCATTTCAGGAAGATCTATACTATCCACATCCTTTCATACAAGATCTACTTTGGGATAGTCTTTACATGGCAACTGAGCCCCTCCTCACTCGTTGGCCTTTCAACAAGTTGATTAGAGAGAAGACTCTTCAAGCAACGATGAAACACATTCACTATGAAGATGAAAGTAGTCGATACATTACTATCGGATGTGTAGAGAAGGTACGACTAGAACATTTTAATTGTACCCTAATCTTTGAAAACTAATTGTAGATCATGAACCAAATGTAACTATAAATATTTGCGATAATAAAAGCTGCAAGTGAGGAATAAAATATATTCTTACTAGTTGAAATTGAGCAGCCACTATGCATGCTTGCTTGTTGGGTAGAAGATCCTAATTGTAAGCCCTCTATTGTAATTTTTCGGATTTCCCAAGAATAGTTCCTAAATAATTATTGGAGACCCGAAATGGTCCATGGAAATGCCTAAGGGTATAGGGAATCCTTAGAGATCGATTTCGACTCGATTGGATATTAAACGGGAAGTTAAAATGATAAATGAAGTTGAATAATTTTTTAAGGTAGAAATGGATTAAAGTGAAAATAACTTTTAATAATTGTGGTTGTTGTAAGTTTAAGCTAGAATCTAAGGGAAGAGAATGAAATTGTCTTAAGGCGTAAGTGGAATTATTGAGATTGTTGTGGAGGAAAATAGAAGCCAAGAAGTATGTTTGACTTTTCAAAGTGAAAAGCAATCAAATAAAAGTAGCTTCTCTCGCGAGAAGAAAGAAAGAAAGAAAGAAAGAAGAAAGAAAAGAGAGAAGAAAGAAAGAAAGAAGAAGAAGAAGAAGAAGAAGGAGAGGACCACCGCCGGCCGACCAAGCCACCACCGTGCACCGTCGCCGTCCAGCCGTGAACTGAAGCCAAGTTGCAGCAAAACCGTGACCGACCGAAGCTGAAGACCAAGCTGAAACCGCGACGAGACAGCTCCGATCTACGCGGAGGAGACGCCGACGAGCTGCTCCAGCTCAACCTGCACCAAGATCAGCTCAAACCCGACCTGAATGGAGCTGAAACGGAGCTGATCCAGCGCCCAGAACAGCTCTCCACGCGTGCAGATCGGCGGCAGCAATGACGGCGAACCGCGGCAGAACCAAGGGGGAAAGAGAGAGAGGAAGAGAGGGGAAGAAAAGAGGAAGGAAACCAGCCCAAAACCAGCTCAGATCCATCCCAAAACCAATCCAAAACCATCCCAAAAGCGAAGTAACGCAATAGAAAAAGGGGTGAGTTATTTAAGTTTGAAAATGATGATTTTTGTTGGTGTATAAGTTGATTTGAGATGGGTTTTGTTGTGATTTGTTGGTTGGTTAGTTTTGATTGAATAGAAGTTGAAAAATAAGTATTTGAAGTTGATAAGGAGTTTAGAATACCAAGAAAATATCAAAGAGTTATAGAGAATCCAAAACGTGTAATAAACTAGTTTAAAGGGCAATTTCGTAAATTGACCCTTATGGCGTCCGTTGAGGGTTTGGACGATCCTAATGAGTTTAATTAGGAGTATTGAAGCTATTAAAAGCGAAAGATTAGAGTTAGAAATCGAAAATGGAAAGTTGCGTGTAAAAAAGGATTATATAGGGACGATTGTGTAATTTGGAGTTTCCAGAAGTGACGTGAACGTCAATTTACGTTTCCATATGTTATGTAGGTGACGAGGACGCTCGAGGATCGAGACGAGAGGATTAGGGGCTCCACACGCGCTATTTTCAGTCATCAGTTTTGTGAGTGAGTTTTATTTAAAGATTTTAAAAGTATTTCAAATTATCAATTTGATTTGATAAGTAATTGCTTGAGTTTATTTTAACGCATTGATATATGCATGAGCATGAAATGAGAATGTGATTTTATATGCATAAATATACATAAAGTTGTTGCAATGAGATTTCAGAAACTAAGTTTTCAAGTTTGAATTGAGAAAATCAGTTTTAGTGCTTAATGCACTCAGAAAATGAGTTTTAGTGCTTATGGCACTTAGAAATCAGATTTTAGTGCTTTACGCACTCAGAAAAGAGAATTGTGCTTTTGCACCAGAAAGTTAAAGTAGAAAAGAGAAAAGTGTTTTCAAAACAAGAAAGTATCCCCTCAGGGATTTTCAGAGATTACAGAGCAGTTTAGACCCGATCGGTCTATCCCACTTTAGTTGGCACAGTCCTGGGGAGGGATAAGTCACTAACCAGGGGGATAAGTGTCAGAGTCTATCAGTCGAGTCGCCATTATTGATGTGGGGTAGTGTTTCGTGTGCTATGGTTAGCGCTGAGAAATTCCGCACATGGCCACGAGATGTCTCAGGTTAGGCGAGCTATGGTTAGCGCTGAGAAATTCCGCACATAGCCGCGAGATGTCTCAGAGTTGACGAGCTATGGTTAGCGCTGAGAAATTCCGCACATAGCCGTTAGATTCTAAAGACCCCAGATTTAGGGATACTATGGTAATTTTGAAAAATATCGAGAAACAGCTTTTAAAAGAAAAGCTTATTTGAGATAAAAGATATTTTACAATTGCTATTAAAGTTATTTATGATTTACAGCTGCAAGTTTTGTATTTGAATACGTGCATGTGCTCATATATGAATTCTCTTATTTAAGTTGATATTTCAGAGATTTAAGTTTGAAATGCTTTAGAAACAAAGAGTAGTTTTCAAACGTTTTTAGAGGAGGACGTTTTAAAAAGCAGATTTTCAAAGAAACGAAATATTATCACTCACTGAGCTTCTAGCTCATTATTTTTCTGTTTTATATAAAAACCTCCTCAGGTACTCTCAGCAGGTAGCCGATCAGTAGCATTACCTCCAGCGGGCGAGCCAGTGTGACACGACATCATTGATTAGCTCATTTTGTTTCAGCAGTTATATTTTCATGTAAATATCTTTTGAAATGTATAAGTAATTTGAAAGTTGCAATTATTCATTTATAACAGTTTTTAAATTGCTTTTGATTTAAATGAGATTTATTAAATATTGTTTGAATTTATTTAAGTTGATTTAGAAATCAAATGCATGATTGAGGCCTACGGGCAACCAGAAGTTGGGTTGGTGATAAATTTTAGTCGAAGTGTTGTTTTTCTGTAAACAGGTTTTTCGGGAACGTTAAAAATATAGCTGTTGTGCTGCCGAAATTTTGTTAGAAAAATGAGTTGCGAAAATGAATTTAAATTCAAAAATAAAAATTTTTCCTACGCGTTTTTAGTTTTTAAAGAAAACCCAACCCAACAATGTTTCAGAAAGTATGAAAGAGTTTAGGGTTCGCTCCACGGGTTTCGCTTAGCTCGACGAGTCGGGTCTGGGAGGGATCCGTTGGGGTGCCCGGCGTGACCGACCGGATCAGAGTTAGAGGTATCCGGGTTGGGTCGCGTTACTAATGGTGATGCCTTTAAGAAGCATCTTGCTAGAATTTCAGATTACATTTGGCTTGCAGAAGATGGAATGAAAGTTCAGGTTAGTGAGTATTGAGTTCTGGAGAACAAAAGTTGGAAACGGATATTGAATTTTTATTGTTTTTATGATCTTATTGATGTTTTTTTGTCCATCCTTGTATATTCTGCAGACTTTTGGTAGTCAGTTATGGGATACTACTCTTGGCCTTCAAGCTTTGCTCGCTAGCAACCTTACAGATGAACTCGGGCCTACACTCGCGAAAGGACACGATTTACTGAAGAAATCTCAGGTTTTCATATTGAAATCCTAAAAGCATTAAATCCTACAAACATTTCTTCATGTTCATTTCTCTGGCTATCACTAATCATCCCATTTGAAATGTTTTGAAGATCAAGGATAATCCTTCAGGAGATTTTGAGAGCATGTTTTGACACCTTTCGAAAGGAGCTTGGATTTTCTCTGACCAAGATCATGGATGGCAAGTCTCAGACTGCACTGCGGAAAGTTTGAAGGTAAGTGCTTCTTGAGTTTCTTCAAGCTTGTTTTATGACTAAATTTGTCCATAATATCATACTTTTGTTCTACTTTATTCACAAAAGTTCTTGCAATTTTTTTAGTGCTGCCTCCAATTGTCCATGCTGCCACCAGAAATTGTTGGTGAGAAAATGGAACCTGAGAGATTATATGAGGCCGTCAATTTCATACTCTCTCTTCAGGTAAGGACTTGCTTGTATCCCACTTGTTCTTCAACAAGTTTATACAGAACTTCTGGACAGAACCCTTCTATAATTTTCATATTTGTTGAATATCAACTTGCCTAAAATCTATTGAAATTTGTCAAAGACCTCCCCTGCACTCATCTAACTCCATTTGAAATACTCTGGTTCCCATGGATTCTCTCCCTGCAACCAATACCTCCACTTGAAATATCCTAGCTAGTCAATGTTGCTTTGGACATACTATCCTCCATGGATCTGCTCCCTTCAACCATATCACTCCATTTGAAGTTCCTCCTTCCAGTCCCTGATGGATTTTTCTCTGCAATCATTTAGCTCTATATGAATTGGTCCAGAGCAGCATAGATATTGTCCGGTTTAGATACACAATGTTTAACAGTTTGGTGCAACACAAAAAGTGTCTACACAATAAGCGCTCGTAGGGTATTTAAACTAGATGAGCGCCCCTTCTCACTAATACTATGAGATTTAGTGGCCAAAATTAATTTGATCTGTTTGCCATGCCATTTGCATTATAATCAAGTCCTGTCCTTATTGAGTGTGGTCTGGTTTTGATGATTCAAATATTGCAGAGTGACAATGGTGGTTTAGCAGTTTGGGAACGAGCAGGTGCCTCGTTAATTTTGGAGGTACATAGCTACTTCAACAACATTGATTTGAGCTTTCAGAAGTTTGATTGATGCTAATCTGTCTCTATCAAATCTTTTCTGCTAATTCTTCTTCTTCATCTTTTTACTTTGTCCAGTGGCTCAATCCTGTGGAGTTTCTTGAGGACCTTGTTGTTGAGCATACATATGTTGAGTGCACTGCATCAGCAATCCAGGCATTTGTTTTGTTCATAAAACTATACCCACACCACAGAAAGAAAGAGATTGAAAATTTCATCACGAAAGCTGTTAAATACCTTGAAGATGAACAAACCGCAGATGGTTCATGGTATACTATATAATTATATTTCATTTCGGAACATTTTATGTTGTTTTTGTGCCTAAAATATTAGATAAACTAACTGGTTTGACAAGTTTGTCTACAGGTATGGGAATTGGGGAATTTGCTTCATATATGGCACGGCTTTTGCTCTTGGAGGGTTGGCTGCAGCCGGCAAGACCTACAATAATTGTCTTGCTATTCGTAGAGTGGTTGATTTTCTGCTAAATTCACAAAGTGATGATGGTGGTTGGGGAGAGAGCTTCCTTTCATGTCCAAACAAGGTAATTTCATTTACATATATAAAAAGGAATTCAATAAGAAGCAAATAATCTCTAATCCATGAGCACATTACCATATCAAAATCTCAACATATTAGATCATTAATGAAGATTGCTCTGCCTTGTGATAAAACAGATATATACACCTCTTGAAGGAAAAAGATCAAATTTGGTACAAACTGCATTGGCTGTGATTGGTTTAATTCATGCAGGGCAGGTTGGTTTATGATCTTTCATCACATCTTATACTTGAATTCATATGTTTATGATTTCGTATTGCACTTCTTGGTTGCATTGCGACCGCCCCCGCATATGTGCAGACTAGTCTGCACATGAAAAAAATTATCCTTCAGTGTTGAGAACGCAAATTATTAGTGTTTGACAGGCTGAGAGAGACCCAACACCTATTCATCGTGGCGCAAAGTTGTTGATCAACTCTCAGTTGGAAAACGGTGACTTCCCTCAACAGGTAAAGTTTTTTCATAATTTTGATTTCATGAATTTAACAGACATAAAAGTGAAAAAAAAAAATGTATTACAGAATCTCTTGATTTTGAATAATACTACGCTTTCCAAAAATTTATCCAAAAGTTTATCTAAGTGAAGTGACAAGCTGATTTGTAGCTACTACATTATTTTTAAAATAATGTATTGATGATGTGATAATTGTACATAAACTTATCACATCACTTAGAAAATGAATTTGGACAAATCTTTGGGTAGTATAGCATGACTCCTTGATTTTTAGTTTAAATCATCTATATAATTATTACCAAATTTTGTTTACAGTAATTTAATTACTACTGGCAGGAAATCATGGGAGTTTTCATGAGGAACTGCATGTTACATTATGCAGAATATAGAAATATATTCCCATTGTGGGCTTTAGCAGAGTATCGCACGAAGGTTCCATTGCCTAGATATGAAAGTTTTTAATTAATTGAAGCAGAGAAAGTATAAATAAATCAAGTGTAAAAGTTTTGTGAAAGACATAGATGATCACTTATATGTGCATGGGGATTAATATGTCTGCTATGTACTTTGTAATATTGAAAAAGGAAATTATGAATAATAAAATTATGGTGGAAGTATTTTCAATTATCTTTGTCCAAGGTTATGAACATTTTCGAATCAACTATAAGACCCTTTTTCTTAATTTTTATAACAAATCTTCCAAAAGAGGACTTTGAGAGTTATATTATTTAGGAAAAATTACACAAACGCTCTGAAGTTAGATGAAATTGCATCAATATGATAAGTTTGGCCATAATTACAACTTCTTCTCTTGAATTTTCAAAAGTGAGACACAAACACCGCTAGCCATTAACTAGCAGTTAATAAGCCACCCTTAAACCCACATCATCAAGGATAAAATGATCTTTACACACAAATTTAAATATATTATAATAATAAAATAAAAAATATATTATTTTAAAATTAAAAATATTAAAAATATGAAAGAAAAGTCTCCACGTTAGAGACTATTGTCTCTTAGGATTGAGAACTAGTGAGGAGGAGACCCATATGGAGACCAAACGGTCTCCATCGGAGACTTGGTTTTCTTGGGAGCAGTAGGGAAGGCACAAGCAGAGCAGCGACTCTTCCAAAGATGAAAGCTACGACGACTGCATCTCGCAAAAAAAGTGTGAGTCTTGTCCCCTCTCTTACTGAAACTCCCTATTCTTTTTCCTCATCATCATTATTGCCACCAACTTCTCTTACCAAGTCTCTGATGAGACCAATCATCAATAAGGTGGAAGCCCAGATGATCTCTTCCTAGTCGGTGGAGAACCGAAGGTCTCCACCATCGAAGACCAGTGGTCTTCGCCGATGGAGATTTTTTTTTTAATTTTTTTAATTTTAATTTTAAAAAATATTTATTCTTAATAAAATTGAAAATAATTGGAATTAAAGGGTATTTTGGTCATTTTATACTTTGACCATTGCAAAATTTGAAAGATTCTTTCTTAGCTTTAAGGCCATGCAAAAAGGGTTTGTTAAAGGATGTTAGCCATTGATAGGTATTGATGGATACCACTTGATGAGTCCATTTGAGGGGGTTATGCTTAATGTTGTAGCTTTGGATGGTAATAGTGGAATTTTCCACTTGCTTTCGGTGTTTGTGAGTTGAAAACGTTAGACAATTGGACTTGATTTTTAAGGTTGTAGATGGAATCATTAGATTAGGATGTCTTATGAGTGATCGATAAAAAGGTTGTGTGGCAGCATTAGCTAGGGTGTGGCCACTTGCAGAAAGTTGATACTATTTCAGACATATGGTGGCTAATTTTAAGACTTCTTTCAAGAGTTTTTCACTGATTGGGAAATTACGGGCAACATCTAAAGCTAGTGTGGCAGCATATCGGGACTCGTTAGAGTCAATTAAAAATGACACTTATGAAGAATTCCTTTGGCTAGTTAATGAAGAACTTGTAGAGAAATGGGCTAGACAAGTATTCGAAGAACGTATCAAGTCAGACCACATTACCACCAACATGTCCGAAAGCTTTAATAGTTGGCTAAAGAAAGAGAAGGAAAAATCAATTCTTAGTCTCTTTGAGCATTTGAGAAATAGAATGATGGTGAGATATTATGAAAAATGGGGCGAGATCGAGAAGATGATAGATTCTATCACGTTATTGTGTGGGAGAGAAGAGTGGTATGAAATTATTGAAGGTAGGCAGAAGAAGATTTTAGTGAATATTGACAAGAAAGTTTGTGATTGTGAGGAATGGTAATTGAGTGGACTACCATGTAAGCATGTTATTGCGGTTTTGATTTATCAAAATGAGAAAGTAAAAGATTATGTAGATTGGTACTACTCAAAAGAAGCAATGGAACTAACTTACAATGGTAGCATTAACTTTATTCTAGATGAGTCTAGATGGCCTGAGTTTGCAACTGAGCCCATTAAACCTCCATAGAAACGAGCTAAATTTGGGAGACCTAAGAAGGTAAAGAAAAGGGTCGCAGATGAATCCCTTGGACCATTAAAGACCTTTTTAGGTAACTGCAGTAAATATAAAATCCTTAGCCATAACAAACAAACTTGTCCAACTCTGGTAATACTAATTTCATTTGCATTTAGCTTTTGTATGTTTACATAAGCTAAAGCTTAACATTAGTTTTGATTTTTTAATATCAATCAATAAGTTTCCCATTAAAAAAAAAAAAAAAAACAAACAATCATCACCGATTACCCATAATAAAAGAAACATATATGATTAATTACTTCGACAGATATACACAGTATGCAATCCAGATTCTTTAGTGTATTATATATATATATATATATATATTCTTCAATTGCTTCAAAAGACACCAAAAACATGAAAGTCACCAGCATCAATTATATACATATATATATATATATATATATATTTATCATGCTTCCATGACAATAACAATAAATCAAACCAATTAATTTCTTAATGATTCAATACGAATAGGCTTTGATACCACTTGCTGGAATAACTTTAATAGATATAAACCTATACTAAAATCTGAAAACTCATATTAAATCATTAAGAATTGTTATAGAAAAACATACCTGAATCCATATTAATAAACTTGAGAAGAATTGAGTCTTCCACAGCCAAATCACCTTAGTATGCTCTGTAGTTTTCTTTTTGAATGGGGAAAGAAAAAGGGAGCAAAAATTATGTATGTTGATTTGACTTGGGAACCATAACCTTTTATAGTATTTTTTATATACTAATCTAATTAGGTTCCCATTAACCCTAATTTTATTAGTATTAGGTTTCTACACACTTAAGCCCATACCCAATGGATATTTGTAGAGCTCAATTAATAAATCACTTATTTGTCCCTATTAAAATTGATAGCCTATAATATAATTGTTATTTAATATGTAAGCCCACAATAAGAAATATTAAAAATACCCAACAATCTCTCACTTGGGCTACATATATTTCTTGAAACAATTATATTATCTATAGTCTTGAGTGCGCACTGAAAAGCTATCTGTTCTGAAATATCCCCTTAGTTACAATTTGGTCCATCTATTATATTAGTATGAAATCAAAGCGACCTTTGTTACATATATTCGTAACTAGGTCATCAATGGTCACCATACCAATATATTTAATGACATAGATCAAGTATAGATGTGTAGCATAGAAATTACATGCAATGTGATCTTAAACATGCCTATTTCCAACTGGTCCTACTTTAATCTTTAGTGAGATCAAACACAAATAATATTCAGAGTTTATAAATAAATCATATACTTTATTCTGTAGAAAATAAATATATCCATAACAAAGAACATAAAATACCAACTCCCACTAAACATGCACATCATCAACTAAAACAACACCCATATGAGCAGTGTGCTCATGAAAGACCTTGGGTGGTAATCCCTTAGTAAGCGGATCCACAATCATGGAGTTTGTCCCACTATATTCTATAGCCACCTGATTACTCTGAACTCTTTCTTTAACAACGAGAAACTTGATGTCTATGTGCTTCGACTTCGTAGAGCTTCTGTTGTTATTGGAATATAGCACAGCCGAATTATTGTCACAATATATCTTTAATGGTCTTTCTATACTATTCACACTTGCAGCCCTGTGACAAAATTTCGCAGCCATATTTCATGATTGGATGCCTCAAAACAGGCTATGAACTCAGCTACCATAGTGGAAGAAGCTATGAGTGTCTGCTTAGCACTCTTCCAAGAAATAGCTCCTCCAGCTAGCAGGTAAATATAGCCTAACGTGGATCTTTTACTGTCTTGGCATCCAGCAAAATCAGAATCAGAATATCCAATGATCTCTAAATGATCTGATCTCCGATAAGTGAGCATGTGATCTTTTATTCTCTGTAAATAACGCATAACCCGTTTGACTGCTTTCCAATGATCCATCCTTGGGTTGCTCAAATATCTGCCCAATATTCCCACTATGAACGCAATATCCGGATGTGTGCATACTTAAGCATACATTAGACTTCCTACAGCTAACGCATAAAGAATCTTTTGCATTTCTTTATGTTCCAACTCATTCTTAGGGCATTGATTGAGACTAAACTTGTCTCCTTTAGCTACAGGGGTATCGCTTGGTGCACAACTTTTTATACCGAATCTATCAATAACTCTTTTGATATAGCTCTTTTGTGATAACCAAAGGATACCTCGAGTTCGATCTCGATGTATCTGTATGCCTAATACAAAAGAGGCGTCCCCAAGATCTTTCATCTCAAAATTCTTTGTCAAAAATCTCTTGGTTTCGTGTAATAAGCCTATATCGCTGCTAGCAAGCAGTATGTCATCTATATATAACACCAGAAATATGTATTTACTCCCACTGAACTTATGATATACACAATCTTCAACCTTATTTACCTCAAACCCATAGGAGATAATAACTTGATGAAATTTGTGATACCATTGATGGAAAGCCTGTTTGAGACCGTAGATGGATTTCTTTAGTTTGCAAACCATTTTTTTTTGGGTCATCGGATACAAAGTTTTTGGTTGCATCATATATATTGTTTCATCAATGTCACCATTGAGAAACGTTGTCTTTACATCCATCTGATGTAGCTTCAAATCAAAATGAGCCACAAGTGTCATTATGATCCTAAAAGAGTCTTTCGTTGAAATAGGAGAAAAAGTCTCTTTATAATCAATGCATTCCTTTTGAGTGAAACCCTTAGCAACTAGACGAGCTTTATATCTCTCAACATTGCCTTTTGAATCTCGTTTGGTCTTAAATATCCATTTGCAACCAATGGGTTTCGCACCTTCAGGCAATTCAACGAGATCCCAAATTTCATTGTTTTTCATGGATTTCATCTCATCATTCATGACATTAATCCACTTTTGAGAATTAGAACTTTATTTGGCTTGATGGAAGTTGATTGGATCATTTTCCACCACTCCTATATCAACCTCATGTTCTTGGAGAAAAACGATATAATCATCTGGAATCGCACTTCTCCTTTCTCTAGTGGATCATCTCAATGACATATTCTCTTGAGGTTATTGAGTTTGCACTATAGGTATAATTTCTTCATTTTGCACAGGGAGCACTTTTACATTGTCTTGATATTCTGGATTTGCATTTTGAACAATGTTAGAAATAAAAACCTGATCATTATCAAAAGCAATAGTAGGAAGAGAAATAAATTTCTCTTCAAAGACAATGTCTTTAACCTTATCTCCCCCCACAAACTCAACTTCCTCAAGAAATCTTGCATTTTTTATCTAAAAAAATGTTCTAGTAGTGGGATCGTAGAACTTAAAACTCCTTGACTGTTCAGAGTATCCAACAAAGTAGCAACTTACAGTTCTTGAGTCCAGTTTCTTTTCATTAGGCCTGTAAGGCCTTGCCTCAGCTAGACAACCCCAAATGTGTACATGCTTAATACTAGGCTTCTTGCCTGTCCATAATTCATAAGGGGTTTTAGCTACCGCTTTGCTTGGAACCCTATTGAGGATATACATTGCAGTCTTTAGTGCTTCTCCCCATAGAGATTCTGGTAAAGAAGAATGATTTATCATACTTCTTACTATGTCCTTAAGCGTTCTATTTCGTCTCTTAGCAACACCATTCATGCTAGGTTTACTTAGCATTGTGTATTGTGGGATGATGCCGTATTCCTCTAGGAATTTCGCAAAAGGTCCTGGACGTTGTTCACCGGATCCATCATATCTACCATAGTATTCATCACCACGGTCAGATTTGATAGCTTTAATTTTCTTGCCAAGTTGATTTTCAACTTTAGCTTTGAAAGCCTGAAATACATTCAGGGATTGAGACTTCTCATGTATCAAATATAGGTACTCATTTCTTGAATAATCATCTATGAACGTAATAAAATACTGTTGACCGTTCCAAGAGGCTGTAGGAAATGGTCCACAAATATCAGTATGTATTAGTTCTAAGACATCAGAACACCTGTTGACACCTAATCTCCTAATGTTTGTCTGTTTCCCTTTTATACACTCAATACAGATTTGAAAATCTGTTAAATCAAAAGAATCAAGAATTCCATCAGACACAAGTCTTTGAATTCTCTGTTTAGAGATATGACCTAAATGCTTGTGCCATAGTGTGGTGGAATCCCTGTCAGTTAATTTTCGTTTTGTACCTCATGAATTTGTATGCAAGGTTCATTAATTGAGGCAATTGTATTCAACAAATATAGGTTATCATGCAAATACAAAAAACCAGTACCAATAAGATTTGAATCTTGAAAAAGACTAAATTTATTATTTCCAAATGAACAAGAATAACCAAATTTGTCCAAAATAGAAATTGAAACCAAATTCCGTCTAAATGACGGCACTACATAAGTCTCTTCCAAATTCAAAAATTGACCAGTTTTTAATAATAACCTAAAAGTTCCTATAGCCTCTACTGCAACTGTTTTGCCATCGCCCACATAGATGAATCTTTCAGCATCAGTTGGCTTTCGGCTCCATAGGCAACCCTACATAGACACACTTCTATGAGTAGTAGCACCAGAATCTATCCACCAAGTGTGTTTAGGTACAGAAGCTAAATTAACTTCAGAACAAACCAAATTGAGAAGAATACCTTTCTTGACATGCTAATTGGTGTACTTGGGACATTCTTTCTTCATATGTTTAGCTTTTTTGCAAAAGTAACAGGTAAACTCCTCATCCTGTTTCTTTTGCACCTTATGCTGTGATGCCCCAACTGCAGCTTCTTTTTCTGTTTTCTTTTTCTTGTCCTTAGAAATAGTTGCTAAGTGAGCACTTTCAGGACCTTCTCGCTTAATCTTTCCTCTTCTTGCACACAGTGAGATATGAGCTCATTAAGAGTCCATTTGTCCTTTTGAGTTTATAACTCACTTTAAACTGATTATATTGTGCAGGAAGAGAAATCAAAACTAAGTGCACCACCAAATCCTCAGACAGCTGTAACTTTAGTGCCTTTAGTTTCGAAGCGATATGAGACATCTCCATGATGTACTCCCTTATGTTTCATTTTCCTTTATACTTCATTGAAACAAGGTTAGCCAAAAGGGTACTTGTTTCAACCTTTTCGTTTTTCGCAAAACGTTGTTTTATTTCTTCAAGGAACTGCTTAGCATTTTTCTTTTCGGATATAGAGCCCCTAAAAGTTTCTAGAATGGAACGTTTCATGATCATAAGACACATGCGATTAGAACGGTCCCACTTCTCCATGCTTGCTTTTTCATCGGCAGAACTATTCTTATTAAGAGTTGCAGGCCGTTCTTCCCGAAGTGCAAAGTCAAGATCCATGCAATCGAGAACAATCATAACATTCTCTTTCCAATTCTTGAAGTTCGTGCCATTAAGCATAGGAATGGAATTGATATTAGCAGATACTGTTGAAGCAGTAGTAGTAACTGAATCAAGAACAAAATTAAATACAAGCTCATAATCAATAATCATATCATAATACAAGAATAATTAATTAATTAATACATGACATGATTAAATAATTTCTATAATGGTGGGCCCTAAAACAAGATACCTAGCACAACATTGACGTTTAGTCTTTGGACAGAAATATCAACTGTAAGTGGTACTCTCTGTGCAGTAATCAAATATTGACAATTAATCCGGTCAAGCAATAAACCTTTCTTTGGACCAAATTATTGTTCACATGGAAAACCTAATAATCGTCACATATTTATTACCACAAGTATACCTATTATTTGGCCAAATAACAATCTTCCTTTGGGCCGGTCATTATTTGCATAAATAATAGACATACATATCTTAATATTCCAAAATAAACAAATTTACATTATAGAGGTTACTTTGGCAACATATAATTTCAATTCAATTTATTTTGAAATATCAAATTTATTTTTATTTATTTATTTTGTGAACTAAAGAAACTATATTATATTGGCAAAACAATACAGAAGCATTATGCATAATATATAATTTCATAGAATTTTATTTCTGAACTAAAACAAAATAGCCATTAATTTTATAAAGCACAATCAAAACGCAAGCAAATTGAATGACCACCAAAGTAACTAAAATCTCAGGCAAAAAGCAATTCCAAAGCAATTCAATATATATTTATTCATGCCACTGTCATCCATTTTCAAAAGCAAACATAAAAAACAAAAGCAATTCAATATATATATTCATGCCACTGTCATCGTTTTTCAAAAGCAAACACAAAAAACAAAAGCAATTCAATATATATCTGAATTGCCTTGACTGTTAGTGAAAAAGAAAGACAAAACCGTGGTCAACTTGTCTTTGTGAATTGTCTTTATCCGAATTGTTCTCACGTAAATATCAATCAATAAGTTTCCCATTAAAAAACAAAAAAAAAAAAAAAAACAAACAATCATCACCGATTACCCATAATAAAAGAAACATATACGATTAATTACTTCGATAGATATATGCAGTATGCAATCCAGATTCTTTTGTGTATTATATATATATATATATATATATATTCTTCAATTGCTTCAAAAGACACCAAAAACATGAAAGTCACCGGCATCAATTATATATATATATATATATATATATTTATCATGCTTCCATGACAATAACAATAAATCAAACCAATTAATTTCTCAATGATTCAATACGAATAGGCTCTGATACCAATTGCTGGAATAACTTTAATAGATATAAACCTATACTAAAATCTGAAAACTCATATTAAATCATTAAAAATTGTTATAAAAAAACATACCTGAATCCATATTGATAAACTTGAGAAGGATTGAGTATTCTACAGCCAAATCACCTTAGTATGCTCTGTAGTTTTCTTCTTGAATGGGTAAAGAAAAAGGGAGCAAAAATTATGTATGTTGATTTGACTTGGGGACCATAACCCTTTATAGTATTATTTATATACTAACCTATTTAGGTTCCCATTAACCCTAATTTTATTAGTATTAGGTTTCTACACACTTAAGCTCATACCCAATGGATATTTGTAGAGCCTAATTAATAGATCACTTATTTGGCCCTATTAGAATTGATAGCCTATAATATAATTGTTATTTAATATGTAAGCTCACAATAAGAAATATTAAAAATACCCAACACTTTTTAGGTAACTGCAGTAAATATAAAATCCTTAGCCATAGCAAACAAACTTGTCCAACTCTGGTAATATTAATTTCATTTGCATTTAGTTGTTTGTATGTTTACATAAGCTAAAGCTTAACATTAGTTTTGATTTTTTAATATAGGGTTTAGTTGGTAGAGGAAAGAAAGCTAGTGCAAATGGAAAAAGGAAAGAAAGGTGTTGCATAGGGAAAAGGGAACACTACCTTACAAAAATCATCTTCTGCACGATAAGTTTATAATCTCAAAATTTTAGGTTTCTATTATATATCTTTGTTCTTACTGTTTTCTACCATTTTAGGATCAATGCAAATTCTAGTGTTATAACCCAACATGAGTCCATTATACCAAGGTAACTTATTTATTCACATGTTACTTTGGATAGGCAAGATGTATGATATAAATTACTAACATAATTTATTGTAGCATACAAAATCATTGCAGCACATCCAATGAACCACCTACTGCCCTGGTGCTTAATGGACCACCACCTGTTTATGATATTTGCTCGCAGATAGGTTTTACTTCCCAATCTTGAGGATTGTAGTTACTTTCTATTTAAACTATTGAATATTATAATATGGCTGTTGTACAATGACTTATGGTTGGTGCATGGTTTCTGTTAGATTTGGAACCACACTAAACTTTTGCATAAATTTTTTTTATGTCCAAATCTACTATGCATGGTTGGTGCATGGTTTTTATAGCTTTTGCAAACATATTTGCTGTTACGCATGCAATTAAAGGTGTTGACAGTATGGTGGTATATTTTTGGGATAGTATGCATGCAATATTATATATATATATATATTTTGTGAAATTAAGGCTTTTGACAGTTTGCAAACATATATGTTGTCATGCATGCAGTATTATATTTTTATTTGATGTTTGTTTGGTGGTATGGAAATCGCCTTTTTTTTTTTTTTTTTTTTTGTAAATGATGATAGTTTGGTGTTAGCAACTATTGGATATTTGAACCACATGTTGAGGATATGGTGGCCAATTTTAATATCATATTTATGTTCACATTTGTGGGATTAAAAATATCAATGATTGTTGTATGTTTATTTTGCAAACTATGCTCCATGTTTGGACCACATGTTATTGTCACCTTTTTTACTATTTTATTCTCATTTGCATAGGCAGGTGGTCCACACATTATTGATTTCGGTGTTTTTTCATTCAATGTCAAAACATCATGCATCCAACATTACAGGTCATTTCTTATTTATGAATATCATCCATATGTTATACCAATTATGCCATAAATATGTGTATTTCAAGTATTTAATATTACAGACCAAAGAAAATTAACAGATTCAGTAAAAATATTAAACAAATGGAGCAAAAGCAAAAACTGTAAAAATATTAAACAGATGGAGCAAAAATTCGTTTAAAAAAAAAAGAAAAGAAAAAGATGGAGCAAAAATTATAAGTTGGAGCAGAAACTAATATAAAAATAAAAATAAATAAAGGCAAAAATGAAAAGTTAGAACCTGAAGCAAAAACAAAAAAAAAAATGAATCACATTTTCATTAAAAGATTTAAGAAAAATTTTTACTGTAAGGGTAAAATTGTAACTTTACGATAAATAAACGTACATCAGGACTCTCAGACCAAGCTATGCACATATAAAAATCGTCTAAGGGTAAAACTATAATTTTATGGAAATTACATTAAAGCTTACCAAAGGTATTTTGGTAATTTTATATTATTATAATATTTAACTTTAATTGGGGGTATAATGGTCTTTTTATCTATTTTAACTAAGTCTAAGGTTAAATTAGTCTTTTAATATTTTCTGTTAGGTTTGATCGTTAGTTGACCGATGGAATGGATTAATTTGACATTTTTTTAAAAAGCTAAGGTTCATTTTGTTTTTTTTGGAAACATAGTTAAAAATTTAATCATTTCCCAAAACTTAGGGACTAAAATGATTTTTTCCCTAGAAGTAAGACACATATACCATTTGCCGTTCACTAGCAGTTAATAATACACCTTTAAACCTACATCATCAACGGTAAAATGATCTTTACACACAAATTTTTAATATATTATAATAATAAAATAAAAAAATATTTTTTTAAATTAAAAATATTAAAAATATGAAAGAAAAAGTCTCCACATTGGAGATCATTGTCTCCTATGGTTAAGAACCGGTGAGGAGGAGACCCATATGAAGACCAAACGGTCTCCATCAAAGACCCGGCTTTCTTGCGAGCAATAGGGAAGGCACAAGCAGAGCAATGACTTTTCCAAAGATGAAAGCTACGGCAACTGTATCTCACAAAAAAAGTTTCTCATGTTCCCTCTCTTATTGAAACTCCCTATTCCTTTTCCCTATCATCATCATTGCCATCAACTTCTTTTACCAAGTCTCCAATGAGACCAATCATCGGTAAGGTGGAAGCCCAGATGATCTCCTCCTTGTCGGTGGAGAACCGAAGGTCTCCACCATCGAAAACTAGTGGTCTTTGTTGATGGAGATTTTTTTTTTAAAATTTTAAAATTTTAATTTAAAAAAATAGTTATTCTTAATAAAATTGAAAACAAATGGAATTAAAGGGTATTTTGGTCATTTTATACCTTTGACCATTTTAATGTTCAGTTTAACCATGGTTGACTAATGACAAAGAGTATTTGTGTTTCACTTTTGAAAGTTCAAAGGAAGTTGCTGCAATTATGATCAAACTTATCATAGTGATACAATTTCATCTAACTTCATGGGTGTTTCTGTAATTTATCATATTATTTAATAAAAAGAGGAAAAGGATATAAAGAATAGTCCATAGGCTAACAAAGAAAAATTAATTCATAAAATAATAACGAGACACTCTCCATGACCATGAGTTAAGGAGCTCTTTGAATTGTTGGAAGAGAATTGTCCCACAATTAACTGGAGAAAAGGAAAACCTAATCTTGCCAGAAGGTCTCCTGTAATGTTGCCTTTCCTATAAATATGACAATATGAATATGCATGGCACAAGACAGGACTGTGCAATTGAGCCAGCGAACCTAAAGTTGCAAAGCGGCTATAAGAAATCCTTGTTGTTTTTTACATTGAGAAATCATAAGTGAGTCACACCCTATCCAAGGATAATACCAACCCTTGGAATGTGCAGACTCAATAGCTAAAATAATAGCATAAATTCAAAAAAGACAGAAGAATGGTGATCAAGGAAAATAGCAAAACCTCCAATAAAATCACCATTATGATTTTGATAAACACCATCGTTAGCAACGAGACAAGGATTATGCTTACATAAACCATTGTAGGGAAAAATAGATTGTCATATAAAATAAAACAAAATATTACAACCGAAGAAATACAACATATTTTCCTTTTTTTCTTATACAAATAGGCAAACAAAACTAAAACAATATCATTGTACAATATACAAATAAACCACAAGAAGCACCACCATAATCACAATAAATGATAGAAATTCTAGACACTAGATGTACGTGAAAAGCCTTTTGATGTGAAATGAAAAATCATACGATGTTAATCCAACAAAACTTCTACCAATAAAAGTAATGGGCTACTCAAGTTGTTCTCCAAACAAAATAGAGGTTGGCAACATCGACAAACTCCTTGCCAAAACATGTGGATACAGTACAAATAACATCAAATTTACTTAACAAGTATAAGTCTCAACAAATAGAAGTAAAATAAGAGAGGAACCAACAATCAAAACAAATAGGAACATGGTCCTAACTGGAGAAAGCAAAAATATCTGATCCAATCCAAACCCGAAAAAACTCGGCTTGTTTAGGAGGGTTTAGAGCAGGAAAAAATGACTTTGGGATGGGTCTAAGGCAAAAGAGGTGACCCGGTCAGCTTACTAGATTAGGAAAGGGGCAACCTTTCTTGCCCTGACCTCGACCTAATAAGCCACTGTATCAATAATGCATAAAGACCTTAACCCGCCACAAGCCAATGCCTCTCTTCTTCTCAACACTTCCCCTCTCTCATTCACTCTCCTCCTTTTTTTTTTTTGTTGTCGTACCCACCCATTGACCCACACCACACCACACCAATAATCACATTATCGCTGCCACACCTACCTCATAACCTTTCACTACTGTCAAGGTTGTCTCGTGACCGACGGTGACTGCATCTCTTCTTTCTCGTCTCTCCTCTTTATTGACCATCCAAGACCCAGTGCTCTGAGTTATGTCTCTTCAACTTCTTCAGTGTTCTGTGGCTGCTATCTCATCTATAGAAAGAGATTATGGAAAGCTCTCCCTTCGCTTCTCTTGTATGTTTTTCATTAAGGTCCTTGTATTTTACTATTAGATACTTGTCTTATGTTCTCATGTTCTCATGTTTTATTTTCATTTTCATTATTCTTATTATTATTATTATTGTTTCTAAGCAAATTGTAATGAAGATAGCCTAAAGTTGAAAAAAAAAAAGTATTTTAAGTTTTGGTGTTGCTGGTTTTGTGGTCATGTATTTCATTAATTGTGTTTGTTTGTGAAGTATTGTAGTTGCATCTAATGTTTGTGGTAGCAATTTAGGTTTTCTTGCAGTGTTGTTTTTAGTTTGATTTAAGTGTGTTTGTAGTGATTTTATGATTGTGATTTTAGTGTGTTTTTAAATAATATTAGAAATGTTTTTTTATTTAGGCTTCAAACTACCATTTCTCCACCTAATTCTGAAGATGATAAGATACTACTATCAAGTGATTTGAATATATATTATATTGAGAGTTAAATACATAAAACCCCTTTGAGGTTAAATAAAGTATAGGCGCCTAAACAATTAGGTCTGTATCACCATGGTACCTAGATAGCAGTCAACAGGTGTTAAAATGGATGGTTGATCGAGATTTTTCATGCAATGACGAAAATATCCTCAACCTTTTAAATTTTAATTAATTTGAACTTTAATTATAATAAATTATTAAAAATAAAAACAAAAAAGAGGGTTTTCTTAAAATTTTCTAGAGAGGCAATCATGAATAATATTTATAATTTTTTTCAAAAAATTAGTTTTTAAAATTTTCTCAAAAATTAAAAAGAAAAATGAATACAGAAAAAATTGTTGAAACCTAGATCTTCAACTTGAAGGTTTGGGTGGTTTCAAATCCAAAACTTCTAAAAAGAACCCAAAAACATAAAAATGATCAAACAATCTAAAAAAATTCTTAAAAAAAGGGAAAATATTGTTTGAAGATCTGGGTTTGAAACCTAGATCTTCAAGTTGAAGATCTAGACTTCCCAAAAAAAACCAAAAAAAAAAAAAAAAAAAAGAGAACTATCAAAGAATCTAAAAAAATCCGGGAAAAACAAAATGGTTTGAAGAAACTTAGATCTTCAAGGTTTCAAACCCAGAACTTAAAAAAGAAAAAAAAATTAAAAAAAAAATCATTGAAGATAGTGTATTGTTCCTTATTCATCATCTTCTTCAGTATCAACAGACAACACAAAAACCATACCAAAAAAACCACATGATAAACCATGTACTATTTCTCTTCATTCTTCATCTTCTTCTTCATTCTCATCAACAAACCACAAAAAATCCATCACAAAAATATGCGTGCAAAAACCACACAAAAAATCAAGTCCTTAGCCATAGGTCTCCATCTTTGTCCAACAGTAATGGTAGGTCTTCATCTCTACAAGATCGAAGTGGAGACCTAGTGCTGGTGAGAGCAAAGAGAAAAAGGGAGATGGAAGTTTTTTTATTTTTTTATTTTTATTGGTTGAAGATAGAGGAAGAGGGAGGAAAGGTTAAAGATGAGGGAGAGGACCAGTAGGATGGCTGATGATTTTTTCAATTTGCTTTTTGTTTAGGTTTAAAGCTATCAAGATGGGTGGTTGATGAAGATTTTTTTTTTCTTTAGTTCTTTATTTTTTTTAACCATCCATCTTAAAATTTTTATTTACGTATTTTTTTATTTTTTTCAAATTTAATCTCGTTTATATAAGTTTCCTTGTAAATTAACCAAACTACCCTTCAATCTATTAACGTTTACTAATGTTGACCATTGACTGAGGTTATTGTGTTACAAAAAACAAAACATTAAAGCGTCTATATTTGACTTAACCTCGAAGGGGTTTTGTGTATTTAACTCTTATATTAATAATTATATAGATGTGATGTCATATTGTAATTAATTTGAACTGTTAGAAGTTTAAATGTGTTTTTCTTTTTTTTTTTTTTTTTGTATATTTATTTTAGTTAAAAACTAAATCAGATGAACGAGTTCTATTGATTTCTAGAGGCTTATAGTGATGCGGACTATGCGAATTCTCTTGATTATATGTGTTCAACCACTTGGCTTTATGTTTTTCTTGGAGGTATCTTGTCACTTGGGCTTCAAGGAAGCAAACTGTGGTCACTCGCTCTAGTGCAGAGGCGAAGCATCGTGCCTTAGCACAAACCACAGCTAAACTTTTATGGTTAAAGTCCCTTCTCTTTGAGTTTGGCATATCATCCACTGCCAGTCCAGTCATTTGGTGTGATAACATAGGTGCTCAATCTCTTACTCAGAATCCCATTTTTCATGCTCTTGTCAAGCACATTGATATTGACACTCACTTTATTAGAGAGAAGGTTGAATCTAATGAAGTCACTATCCAATATGTTCCTACTTTACATCAAATAGCTGATATCTTCACAAAAGGACTTCCTATAGATCCTTTTATGATTGTCGCGCAAATAACTTTTCAAATGTGATCCATGCCTCCAAGGGGCTCAAGCAACACATGATTTGACCAATCACTGACTCACTAACTTTGGAAAATAAGCAACCAAAAGGGAGTTGATCTAAGCGCTGCCACGAGATGTAATCTTCATTGACTTGACCATCTACAAGTGTTGTGTCGCTACTCTAAACATCAATGAACTTCTTTAGAGGTGATTGATTGATGGGGATGAGATGTTCAAGACCAAAAGCTCGAATTGCAGATAGAACTTGCGCCTTCCAAAATGCATAATTGGATCCACTAAGTTTGATTAGGAAATTAAAGTTGAGTGACTTAACAATCATGGATACAATCATCGAAAATGAATATGTTGATCTTGATGGATTGAAAAAACAAAAATCAATCATTTGCTTTTCATAAAATTAAGTATTTTGCGGAACATTGAGTTTCAAAAAACTTTTTAGAAAACTCAAGAACCCAAGATTCATAAAACAATGAAATAAAAATAATATAAAGAAATAAAAATCATATTTTTACCTTCTGTATTGATTTCTGTGGATTGCTCACCACCTTGCCTTCCTTGATATATCTCGAAATCAAGAAACAAGTGAGTGGGCACAATTATATAGAATTGTGCTCACTTACTTTTTGATTTCTTTATAAAAAAAAATCAAATTAAATCAATGATTATAAGAGGTGAGTGTTTGATTTTTCGTTATACAAAGAACAAAGACACAAATTCTTGTTCTTTGTATTTGTTGAAAAAAAAACTTTTTCTTTTCTCTTATTTTTCTCAAAAACATAAACAACAACCAAAAACCTAGATGTAGAAAATAAACTTTTTCTTTTTATAGGCAAACAATTAGGGTTTTAATTAATCAATATTAATATTGACCCTAATCTTATTATAATTAAACTTTTGCCCCATATAATATAATTAATTCAAAATTAATTCATATTATATTTTGAAATAGAACTTGTAACTTTTAATAAATTAATTCATAATTAATTTATACCAAAGTCATTAAGAATTGGATTCAAGACCTCTTATAAAATTAATTAAATAATTATTAATTCATAATTAATAATTATTTAATTTGAATAATCAATATTATTCAAATACCAAGTAAACACAAATTTTTGTTACTTATGTAACATCTGTAATTGGACGGTCCAATTACAATATTCTATATATATGTTTCTTATAGTAAAATGAGCTATCAAGGGGACCCGATGGACCTACAGTTTTGAGCTCCAATAATATTGGAATTATTTATTAAACTCTTTAATTAGATAATTCACTATTATTAATCTTAAAGTTACTCCACTAAAAACTTAAAATTGCACTCTCAAAATTGTAGATGTTTTTATACAATCTGAAATTTTTCAGTGTCCATTGATTTAATCACTACATATGATTTGACCCTCCACAAACAGTTCATAATTAGAGCAAGGTCAGATGTCCGTTTTACCTCTTTAATTATTTCTTGATCCTTAAGTACCATTGATTTTCTAATGAACAATATATTCATAATAACTTATAAATTTATCTTTATGTTTACATATAAACAGAAAGTTGAGCGCTCTTATTGTTCAAGACTTGAATCAACCCTTAAGGGAACTACTTTTCTACTTCTCGCAAGAATGAGTGGATTCCACTATTGTATAGAATGTTCCCAGCTACTTACTAAATCATATCCCCAAAGTATGAAGTTATTGATCGGGTATCTACAGCGATCTCACCCATGTAAATCAAAGGAAATAACTTAACAAGCAGGAGTTCATAATACACTCAGAATTAAAATCAATTCATATATGATCATCTGGTTGATAAATATAAATCTCTAAGATTAACGGATATTATTTAGAAACTTATATTTATCGTGGCTCAGTTCTATATAATCTTTATTATATAAGGTGCCTCCATTTCCATGTCACCACATGAACAGTCTTGGATAAGACTATCGTATCAAATACAAAAGGGACCGCAGCTGTAGATTTACCACAAATGAAGTACTCAGTTTCGTTTGTTTTCTACGGACTCTTTAAATTACTTATCTCAAACTAAATCCACCTGTATATAACACTTATATACTTAGTTTGAAATTACATCAATAATCAAGGATGTTTCTTATGATATATACGATTTTTGCAAAATATATAAATTGAATGAAATGAATATTTTATTAAAATTTATAAAACCGTTTACAATATTACAAGCTCTTAGGGCAGAAACCCCAACAGATCTTACATTACTACCAGTCACTGGAATGGCGGTTGAAATGGAGCTAGGATTTGCCATTGACACCTGTCAATAAAGCTCTGATAGCATGAGAAGATTCAAGCAGCTCTAATCTAATCAAATATACAAGGAGAAATAGAGAGAATAGAGAGAGAGAATTTCAAGTAAGCTTTCGCTTTCTTCATTTCTATTTCTTAGAATACAAGTTACGCAACTAAAACTCTTTTATACAAGCATTTTAGGAATGCCACCTGTCTAGATTCTAACTGAATTAGTTTGGATACCTAAGACTATTATGAGCTATTACATTAGAATGTTGATACTTGTCCATTAACTTATTACAATCACTAAAATATCGACACTTGTCCATCATCATGGTTTCAAAAATCACTACTCACTAATCAACAGATGAGGCAGTGGTTAATGATTTATCGGTTACTCAGCGAGTACTGTTTTGGAGAAAAATTATTGTTTTTAAAATCTAAGGGGCATAAACTAATATTTTTTAAAACATTGAGATCAAAATTCAAATATTTGTGTAATTTTATCAAACCTCAAAAAAGGTTTGTGTAATTTGCCCTAACACACACACACACACACATATATATATACATAGATATATATGTTTTAAACACTCAAACCCTTACCAGCGCCGGCCTTCCATCTCTCTCTCTCTGTCTCTCTATCTCTCTCTCTTTCTAAAACTGTTGTTTCCTTCTTCTTTTTCTTCTCCTCTTTCATCATCTTTTCATCTTTTTCACCAAACCGCCGCACTTTCTCCACCGCCGTTAGAGCCCTTCCTTCGCACCATCGGACCGGGTACCTTATTCTTCTTCTCCTTTCCTCTTTCTTCCATTCTTCTTTTTCTTCTTCTGTTTTCCTTCTATCTAGGTACGACACTCGCCAAATCTATTGCAACCAATATTATGCCGATCAGCGATTAGTCAACTGATTTTGGCTGATTGATCTACCCATCGAAATTTGGTAGTCGATCTCACCCTTATTGGACCGGTAGTGGGCCAATCAACACTTTATAGTAAAAAAATCGTCGGTTTTCGACAAGTTTTGAAACATGGTCCATCATTAACTTGGGATGCGCATCAGCTATTTGTTGAAGATGTTGACTCACAAGTATTTCATGATGAATAAAAGGAGGCTGATGCATTGAACTAGAGTTGCCAGTCGTTGTAAGAGTATGCTGCAATTGGGTTGAATCAAGCTACAACAAATTCGAACCAAACTGCGACTCTGGATGTTGGCGAGAATTAAGCTGCTCATCATGAGCATGGTCCTTGTCAAGATGTCCTTCATTCACATGACACTATGTGATAGAATCTAAATACAATATAATAATGTTACTTTTTTTAATTTGGTGTCTAAAAGATGTAGTCTCTGATTACTTGAATTTATCACATCATTAGACATCTAGATTTTAAAAAATTAAAAGATTATTGGTTAGTATTCCTATTTTAGGATATCATATGATTTAGGTGTTCATTTAGTATTATTGAATAAAATATGTACTACATGTACTACGTTTCCATTACTGAAGAGTTAAGGTTCTTTTCAATGACAACGTGTCACTAAAAATATTTATAGTTTTGAAGTTGTTTATGAAGTCAAAACAATAGTTAGGCAAATCCATTAATGTTGTGGAAGTACGTAAAATTAATGAAACAACTAAAAAGCGAGAAGAATACATGCACTTTTACCTAAAATAGGATTTCTTCATAAATATGGTACTGTTTAGTCATAATTTTTACACATTGATAAAAGTTTGCAGTGACAATACCAATCTCTCTGTTTTTGTTCTTGCCCTCTGTCGGCCAACGCATTCTCAGCTGTAAGTTCTTAAAAAAAAAAAAAAAAATTATTTGTTCTATAATTCTATCCCATATGCATATGTTAAACATACATATAAAGTTCAGTTGTTCCTTTACATATATATATGATTTTGACCACTAGATGAATCCAATGGTCAAAATTTTGTAATTAATCAGCAATTTAAATTAATTTTTACCTTTTAGTATATATTTTATTAAAATATTGACCACCAACATGTGCAATTATTTAATTAAATTATGAAACGGCTCTCATAAATCATAAATTGTGCCTTCAGTTGAATTAAAAAATTAATATATATTAATTTGTTCTAGAATTTCTTATTTCACCTAACTCATGCATAAAAGCAAATTAATAGTTTCATGCCAGAGGAGTTGATCTAACTCTATTTTGCATCATGAATAACTTTCAAAGTGTGTTATTGTAAAATGACTAGCATGATGTCATGAATTATATTTTGTTTGCTCTTGCATTTCAAAATAAGTATATCTCTTTTTCTTCCGTTGTGCCAACAGAACTTTTGGAAAATAAATTAATTAAATATATCATATCTTCTAATCAAAAATTAGATGTCATGAAATTTTTCCTGTTTTGAAGTTCTATTTTCAATTCAAAATACTTTCTGGATGCGAGTTCATCAACAGAATTTGTTGAGTGCAGTATCTTTCTTCAACTCAAAAAAAAGTGCTTTTTAATTAAAAAAGAAAAAGAAAAAGAAAAAGAAAAAGTTTCTGTTAAATTACTCTCTAAAAATCTTTATTGCAAGCTCTTTAGAAAAAAATAGTTGTATATTGATATATTTATTTAGTTATTTTTTAATTTATAACTAGTCATTACGAAATAGTTTTGAAAACGTTTTTAATCATGTAAAAAGCTTTTAGTCATTCAAGAAGATGACACTACACGCTAGTAAATCTTTTTCTTTCGCCTCAATGTAATGAATAGCTAATTTAGCAGAATGTTACTAATGTCGTAATACTCGGGTTAAAATATACTAAACTTATTTCCATACAAATTTGATAGGGCAAACTTCAATTTAGTTCTTGTGTTTTCGCAGATTTATGAACATTTTAATTGTGAGTTCAAATATGAATCTCTCATTCCTAAAGTAACATAAAATCAATTTGATCTTTTCAATTCGATTTTTTGTGGTTAATTGTAATAGAAAATTAGGAAGATCTACTTTGCTCCTGTCATTAGTTAACGTCAAAGTCATCATTTTGCCCTAACTTATTAGCTAATAGGAATTCAATATAAGTCACCCAAAATTTAAAATAATAAAATTATATAATTTAAGACCAATAATAAATTATCACGTTACCATCTTATAAATGAGAAAATCTTCCGTGAGACACTTAGTTGGCGTAATATATTGATGTTAATGTGACCTTTTACTAATAACATGACACATGACATTTCTTTTTCATTTAAAATTAATATTGGTGTGACATTCCAATAATAACGTGATACATGTCATAGCTTTTTAAATTAAAATTTCATCATAAATGAGGAAAAATACCAACATTAGCATATTACACCAACTAAACGTTCCATGGAAAAGTTTTTGTCTTATAAATTAAACATATATGTATAAGAAAACAAATTAAAGTCTAAAAATATTTTTAAAATAAAAAATTAAAATGTATATATATATATATATATCTCCATCTAGTGGAGATCTAGATCTTGATGAAGATCTCATCAACTATGGAGATCAAGTCTAAAGCTGCACCAAATGAAGCTCAAAGGATCTTCATGGCCGATGATCTCTATCACCAGCAAAGGATCAAATCATCACGACCATCTAGTTTCCAAATTGTTATTAATCGATCTAGTTTCACAAGATTGTGGAATGATTTGGTTTGGGACCATATCATTGACCATTCGATTCCAACCAGATCGATTGCTAGCAGTCAATTTGGTTAAAACCAGATGCAAGCCTTTTTTATAATATTTTTTATATCTTAAATAATTATTTGTACTCTCTACATCCATCTGTTATATGGAAGGTGATGTCCAACATTTTTTATTATTATATTTTTCTTAACTTTATTTTAATTAAAATTAAAATTCTATTTGAATAATGACCAATGTTTGACTAACTGTAAGGACCAATGAGTTTGTGAAATGTTAAGGATGGCTGGTTCATACTTGAATTCACGGTTAAAAAGTTCATATATTCATAAATATATAGAGATTAAAATGAAGTTTGCTTAATTTAATATTCAATTATACTAATTTAGCATGCAACTATAATTCTTATGAATCTATTGTAAAAACTATATAATTCTCTAGGCAAATTTAATGAAATTTACTAGACTTTTGCAACCTCATTAATTTGAGAAATTATGAATTTGTGCATCTGATAAATGTTACTATCATCTTTAGCCTAACCCCTACCCAAAATTAAATGTATGGTTAGTAAGAAAGGGCTATTGGACGGACATAAATATGATTAGTGCAAAAGTTGATAGGATAATAGATATAACAGAGGAGGGAGACACTTTTGCAACCTCATTGATTTAAGAAATTATGAATTTGTGCATCTTATAAGTGTTACTACCATTTTTAGCCAAACCCCTAGCTATCTAAAATTAAATGTTTGGTTAGTATGAAAGGCCTATTGGAAGGACATAAATATTATTAATACAAAAGTTGAAAGGTTAATAGCTATAAGAGAGGGGAGAGAGACTTTTACAACCTCATTGATTTAAGAAATTATGAATTTGTGTATCTTATAAATGTTACTACCATCTTTAACTAAACCCCAATTTAAAATTATAATGTTGTGTTTACTTCAATTGTAAGAATCGAAATGGAAATTAAATTGATCTGGAATTGGAATGGCTTGAAATCAGAATGATGTATCAAAATCAAAATAAGTTGTTTATTTCAACTGTAGAAATCGAAATCGAAATCGGAATCAACAATATACTCATTCAGCTATTTATTTTACTTTGGAATCGGAATGAATTAATTACAAGTTACAAAAATACTATTGATTAAAATTGTATATGAATTAATTACAATATACAAAATTATGTTTAGATGTAGTGTCATCTTTTTGTCATCTAACTCCTCATAATAGGCTATAAAAAAAAAAAATCTTAACAATATTATTGTAAGCATATTGTCTATATATATATATATATATTTGAAATAACATATTATATATTTGTTTTGTTTATCAAGTCGTGATTTTTTTTTAAATAAAATATTACCTAAAAACATACTTACAATAATATTGTTAAGAAACGTTTTTAAACATACTTACAATACTTAATGAATCATCTAAAGTTCTTTGAATCCTTTTTAGAGTACATAGCATCATGTGATTAGGGATTTCAATGATGATATGATGAAGGTGTAACATGTACCAAAAAAACCATAAAAATTCTTTAGAAAAATTGAACATAGGGTGAAAATGGTAACTGTTAATGGTAATGGTAAACACTTTCGAAAATTGATAATCTAGATATACTCCTAAAGTGCCTAGAAGTGTTTGTCCATGATTTTATATGCACAAAGTTTGGTAGTGGAACATCAAGGACCGATCCTATGATATGGGAACTATGATTGAACTAGTTCTTGAAATTCTGGTAGTATATCAAGTTCTAGATTTTGTGAAAAGGAAAAAGTCATATCTGTAAACATTTAACAAGGTATGAGTAAAACTGTAAACAGTGTTGGCTTTAATCTAGATAGATAGTTTGCTAAAACATTGTTTTCTCCTTTAATGTGCTTGATTGTAAAAGAGAATCTTGAAAACCATTCTATCCATCGGAGTAATTGTTGATGTGAAAGCTTATGCTTGTTAAATTTGAGCACCTGAGAGAATGAACTCATATCTATTTTATCATAAAATGATAACCAATGAGATGAGATTCAAACTTCTCAATGGCATATTTGACCATTAATATTTCCTTGAAGGTAAAGTGATAATGCAACTGAGAAGGTTTGAATTGACCACTATTGTAGGCATAGAGGTGTTTTGCATTGTGTAACTGAGAAGGTTAGACATAGAGGAATTTGTCAATAGAGGCTGATAGTTTATGACTAACCTCAATTTTTCTCTAACCTTTTCAGATTGCTTATTGACATCGAATACTTCACAAGCCCATAGAGAGTTTAAAGGTTCAATAAGACCTTATGTCTAAATCTGATGACATTCTTACTAAGCAAGTGACATGTGTTCAAGATTCATGCCTGAATGGCTTGCCTTGGTAAGGTTCACATCTTTATTTAGCTTAAATGGTAAACTAATGAAGAATTATGGATTGAACCATAGAGGACGTGAACATTTGTTTAGAAAATCTGTATGATTTTCTGCAAAAGAGTCTCGAATGATTTGTTGTTGTAGCTTGGTTAAATCAAGTAAAAAAGCTGAAACAACCTTTGTTGAAAAGTCTATGGTTGGAAGATTTGAATCTTGACAATCTGACTAATAAAGTGTGCAGTGAGAATTTCATTGTTAGTTGTTTGAAAATGTTCTCAATGTAGTTTCCAACAGTATTTTGGAAGTATGTTTGGATTTATGATAGTCTTAATTGCTCTAGTGTCAAAGAATGTAATGATTTTTGTAGGTTTTGCATACTTGGATAGGAAAATACAAATGAGGGCTAATGGAATTTTGGACACAAATATAATAGATTTTTGGTTTGAAGAGTCTTGTTGAATGTGATAACAATAGTCATATGAATAGATGCTATTATCAGCATTTGAGAATTCAGAGTTAATGTTGAAGTCTTGTTTTACCTCTATTTGTAGAAAAGTTTCTGGTGATGATTCATCGTCTATTGAAAAAAGACTTTCTACTTCATCACCAGAGAATATAAGACCAGTGAGCTGAAAAAGTTATTGTATCGGTTTTTGGGCTTACTTTTATCTCGTAGGATATTGTTTTGCAAAATATCCTTTTTTGCCACAGAGGTAGTATCTATCTGTTAACCACTTTTTAAATTTGCCATAGCTTCTCCAGATTCAGTTCCAGTTTGATTGTTTGCTTTTGATTCTGAACTAGCAGGGAGTGCAAAATGAACTAAAGAGGACTCCAAGGATGATGTTGAATGGACCGAAATGATTTGTTGTGAAGCTGGCTCTATTGATAAAGCTGGTTATGTTATCAGTGGAATTTGTGTTATGGTTGTCTCAATCAGATAATCAGAAATCTGATTTGATGCCATTAATTGTGTTGGTGGGTACTCAGGAATTTTAACAGCCGAGGTTTTTGGTTGCTTTCCTTTCCTTTTAGGTGCTCTTGCTGCTTCCTTTATAGTTTTAGCTTGTTGTCTTTGTTCTTTCATTTGCTTCTTAATTCCTTCATAGAAGTTGATAGTTGAGCCCAATAACATTTATGAGTCTGATTGGATGTCAGAGGTGTCAAAGGGTTGACTATATGTTGGAAGAGACGAAAAAGGAAAGTGCCAAGTTGAATTGTAGAATGGATTTGAAGATGATTGCATAGATAGGAAAGCTTGGAAGGCTTATGCAATTTGTTTATGTTGTTATTGCTGAACTGATGCCAACTATAGTTCAATATCTTTTATTTTAGCTTCTTTATTGTTGAAAACGGTAAAGAAACCTTGTTGTGTGTTGATTAGGTATATAAGTTCATGATGAAGTTGAGTAACTTTCTTTTGTACTTGATCCATGAGTTTATCAATGTGTTGGGCATAAGAGTTCATCTGATGAGTGATCAGATTAACTTTATAATCGAGCTTATTGAGCACATGATTTTGTTGGTAGGCGTTCTTTGTCTACCAATTAAGAACTGTTTCAACTTATGAAACAAACTTTACTGATCCATCTGGTAAAATAGTTGAGGACGTTATCTTTGACATTTATACAGCAGTTTTAACAAGAGTGGGAAAAGTTCCTTTTGTACTCTGCTTGGAAGTGGGCTTTAGAGGACTTTGATGTTGATGCCGATGTTGTTGGTTGAGTTGGATGCATTATCATGATAGCTAAAATTGGAGTGGATGTTTCTGCGATTATTGGTTTTGGTTTATAAGAAGTGTTTTTGACAATCCATTTCTAAGATTTCTTATAACCAGATAATGGTGTTCGAGCATATGGGCTCTAAGGAGGTGGTGATGGTGATGGAGATTTGGGCAGTTGATCACACAAATTCTATGAAGGGTTTTATTATTGGTTCATGCTTTTCTAGGTCAGAATATCTGACCACATAATGAAATTTTCTTAAGGGTTTGCCAAGTAATCCAATCGTAGGTCACTTTTTAAGTATAGTTAATGCAGAGGATCTTTGGATTTATTTTGCTTTTATTCCCAAAGTTCTTTGTTTGAGCTCTTTTACAACTTCTGCAATCACAGTCTAAGTCAAAAGGACTATAACTTGTTTGAGGATGCTTGAAGTATAGGGCTAGTTCTCCATCATGGAGAAAATATTTTACTGGGTGCTCGTTTAGGGTCATCATGCTGACCAAAGTGATTGTAAACTATTTCTAAAACTCCGAAGGTGGTGCACTTGGTCTAGCATGTGGTTTTGAGAAGATGATAGAAGTGGTTCCATCTTGGTTCAGTCTCAAGGTTGATTCTTGAGAAATGATAGGTTCCTTTTGCTTAAAAGCAGTTTCATAGCTTGTCATCCGTTGTTCTGATAATAATTCTATAAGCTTTTTTCTATTGATCTGCTTTGAAATGAAAGTACAGTGAGAAGTCTATTTTAAGTTCATTGTTAAGATTAGTGTGTTTGTAAGTGATGGCAAAGAGAGATCAATTGCATGATTTTGAATTCTCCATATCATTTGATAATGAAGAGTTGCTACAATAGATCTTGCCTTCTGGAAAGCACCTGTAATCTAGACTTTGACTTTAAGGTAGATGAATAGAATTCATTTGATAGTGCAATGTTGAAGTTGGGATAAAGTGTCAAGGACACTTTTCTCGCGTTGAGAGTTGTTTAGAGAGTAGCTACGTAAGCATGCTAGTACTGTGTGTACCTTATGTCAAGCTAAGCTAGTTTAGCTGGTACTGGTAAACCTTTACGCCCATGATATATCAGTGCTAGTCGGATAGCACCAAAGTGGATATGTGTATGACCTTCTTTCCTCCATTAGTCTATGGAGGTTTGAGGAATCTCCAGTATGACATATTGTTCCGATTGGTTTACAGGAAGTTGACATTTGTCAAACTTATTGGACTGGATGTATTCCTTGAGAGGTTTTCTATCAGGTTTGACTATAGTTTTTATGGATTTTATAAGAGATTGGGATGGTTTGGTAAAAGCAAAATATGGGTTAATAAGAGGAGAGATGGTGTCATGAATTTTTTGGTCTTCTGGAATATAAGAGACTTTATATAAACTATTTATACTAGAGAATGAATAGCAAGGGGAATTAGAAGAAGATCTAGAAAATACAGGATAAACAGGAACAACAATATTTGGAGAACTAAAAAAAGATGTCATATTTATCAACTGAATTCTTCTTAAACAGCTTGGGACAACTCCAGATACTTGGTCATAAGTTTTAGATACAAACACAATAATATTTTAGTGATGATACTATGCATTGTTACACCAGAAGTTACAACCACTATCTCAAAGAGAGAGTGTTATTGAGATTACTAGTTTCCAGTTGATATACCTATCACTTGAAAATCTTTCTTTTTCGATGTGGAAGATCAGCCTAAGCTACAACCATAGAGCATACTCAGAAGGTTTTATGTAACTTACTATGACTAGGAACAAGGCCATGATACTAGAGACTGACAGTGGAAACTAGCTCTGAATCAGTTTCTATATTTGTCATTCAACCCATTACCTTTAAGTTTTTTTTCCTAGTTAGCAAAGGAAGTAAAATAATATTAATTAATTAATATATTTTATCATATGATGAGATGGTAAACTTCCATGCATATGATTATTTGCCCACGAGAGGGAATATAATAGTATCCACATTGCACAAAAAGAGGTCAGTTGAGTGGCAAATAGCCGCATCCCTTCCCATGACTTTCATGGTTCGAAACTGCACACCCCATCTTTGTTAATAAAATGGTGGCATTTTTTTTTTTTTTTTTTTCATGTAAATGGGTTGTCTCTCACGAGTAGCTTTTAGTAGTATGGGAGTCGTTTATCTAGGTCGTGTCATCAGTGTTCTATCAATGTGGTCCAGATTATCTTATGAGCTAATCCTAATAACTAAAAGGGGAAACTTCATTTTAGTCCCTAAGGTTTTGCGAAATATCAAAATTTTAAACATCTATTGAAAACAGCTCTTTTAATCTCTAACTTTTCCAAAACTCTTCAAAATAGTCCAAACCGTTAGTCAACTAATAGTCAACAGTGACAAATAATTTGGACAAAAAGGGCAATATGGTCTTTTCGTATGAAATATTAAGAACGTGACACATGGACGGTTATGATTTTAAAATATTTAAAAAAATTAATAAATAAAAAATTTTTAATAAATAACTTAATTTTTTTTAAAAAAATAATAATTCATTTTCTTCACTAACAAAATCACCATTCATCATCAACCTTCATCATCAACACAAATTCATCACCATTCATCATCAACCTTCATCATCAACACAAATTCAGTCCTGAATCATCATTATCAACACAAACAAAAACTCATCTTCATCACCAAAACAACCAAAGAAAACAACAGCCATCTGATTTATCGCGACACCAAAAATTCAAACAATTTGGTTCGTCGATCTGGTTCGAACCAGATCGTCGATCTGGTTGGCACCATCTGATCGACGATTTGGTTCGCACCAGATCATCACCAGATCGGTGCCAACCAGATCAATGATCTGGTTCGCACGAGACCGACGGTCTGGTGCGCACCAGATCGTCGGCTAGTGCGAACCGCACCAGATCTGGTGAACCAGGTGACGATTTGGTGCGGTTCGCACCAGACCGATGATCTGGTGCGACTGGTTCGCACCAGATCGTCGATCTGGTTCGACGCACCAGATCGGTGCGAACCATCGATCTAGTGCGCACCAGATCGTCGGTTCACACCGATCTGGTGTGAACCAGTTCGACGCACTAGATCGTCGACCTGGTCGACGATCTGGTGCGAACCAGGTCGACCAGATCGATCTGGTCCGAACGAACCAGATCGTCGATCTGGTGCGAACCAGGTCGACTAGATCGATGCGCGTGCAAGATCTGGAAGGGCGACGTTCTGGTTCGTCGCACCAGATGCGCGCATCGATCTGGTTCGAACCAGATCGTCACCAGACCCTGTCATTGTTTTTTTTTTTTTTTTTTTTTTTTTTTTTTTTTTTGCAATCTCAGGGAAGAGAGAATGAAAAGAAAATATCATTTTTCTGTCCTTTGTTTTTTTTTTTTTTTTTTTTAAATTCTTATTTAATTAAACAAATAATCATATTTAAAAAATAATAATTATATATACACTTGTCGACTTTTTATTGGGCAAAAAATATATAATATTTTGATTTTATTGGAGGTAAAATGATTATTTTAAGTGATGAGGGTAATTAAGTCTTTTCAATTTTTCTGTTTGGTTTGACCATTAGTTGACTGACGGTTTGGACTATTTTGATGAGTTTTAGAAAAGTTAGAGATTAAAAGAGCTGTTTTCAATAGATGTTTAAAATTTTGATATTTCGTGAAACCTTAGGGACTAAAATGAAGTTTCCCCCTATATTATTTGTTATGTTTCACCTTCAATTAAATTAATTTAATGCTTTTTAAAAACTTTAGAAAAGATTTGATATATTTTAAAATATAATTAAAAATTTGATATTTTTTTTAAATATAGGGTCGAAATAAAATGTACCTTTAGTACTTGGTAGTTGGTTGTTGGTTCCTTGCGTAGGAATGAGACCATACCGTCCGTGTAAGCATTGTTAAGTAATTTTCCAACAATCGAAGTTCAGTTGTTGTCACCAACTCCTTTCTTGACTATCGACCACACATTTCAAAAAAATAAAAATAAAAAAATAAAATTCCAATTCTAACCACTTTATTTTTTTTACTTCAATTCTTAACCATAGCTTACAATAATACCTACTAGTAACTTCAAGGATTTAGTAGAAAAACTTATTTTGAAAAATATAACATCATTTTTAATTTAAAATCTCTTTAAGATGAGATTTCAAAAACAAATTAATTTGTCCACGTGTTTTCTTCTGGTCCAAAAATTGATTTTTCGAAAAGTAATTACAAATTATATTATAACAAAACACTTCTCCAAAATAAGTGGTTGTGGTGTGGTGATAAATCACAAACCCACCCATACTACTTGTAAAGGTCATGGTATCTATTAGTATAAATCCCACTTATATGGATGTTTTCCCACCACATGTGGGTTGTTCCCATGGTATCTACTCGTATAAGTCCCGCTTATATGGATATTTTCTCACAATATGTGGGTTGTTCTCTCAAATATGTGGTTGCTCTTTTTAGGAGTTGATTTTCGGATCGTACATCAAAATCAAATCATAATTAGTCTTGACAGAATCCCAAATAAATCTCAGTAATCACAAGAAAAAAAATAATAATAAAAGATCCTATAATTGAACATTCTTTTGTCACAAATATATAATAATAATAATAATAATAATAATAATTTTGCAGTTGCAACCGTTTTTAAATAGAAGTTTCAAAACAATTAATTACTATCATTTATCAATGGACCTACCCGTAATGAAGTGATCTGATCTTGAAAAATAATTTGCAAGATATTTATATTAGAGAATATGTGTGTGTATATATATATATATATATTTATATATCACCATTGTACACGTGTGTTTTCTTCAGTTGTGGCCAAACATTACCAGATGTACTTAAAATGCTTTTAATTATTTAAAGTGATATGTTTTTTTTCCTTTTTTTGTTAAAAAAAAAAGAAAAAAAACCAATTTAAAGTGCTTTCAAGGAAATAAAAAAACATGACTGTAATGTAATATCTATCTTTTCAGCGATATAGAAGGAGAATGACGTTCGCTTGTTTTGGTGTGATACGTCGTGCAGAATTCTTTGTTGATATATAATATATATTGAACAGAACATGAAGGAAGAAAATTATATGGAGGCTGAAGATTGCAGGTAACTGAGCTAGCTAGGTTGACGAAGCTGTTGTTTTGGAGATCTCAGGTTAGTGGAAATCCATAAACATTTTCTTTCTCTTCTCAATCAAGTCCAAGCAGTAACTTAGTTTTGTTACATTTTTATTAAAATTTCAAGGTCAAGTTTCGTTCAAGTGTCCAGTTGATATGATTGTGCGGAAAATATCCTAGCCACTCTTATTTAAATAATCTTCTCTATAGCAAAACTATTTGCCTCAGATTTTGTTTTCTGTTTTGCCAATTTTCAATTGAAAACAAAAATCTTAATTTTATATTTTTAGGATTCGAAAATGTATATAGTAACAATTATTAAAAACAATATTCTAAAGATTGTTGGGGTTTCTGCCCTAAGAGCTTGTAATATTGTAAACGGTTTTATAAATTTTAATAAAATATTCATTTAATTCAATTTATATATTTTGCAAAAATCGTATATATCATGAGAAACATCCTTGATTACTGATGTAATTTTAAACTAAGTATATAAGTGTTATATACAGGTGGATTTAGTTTGAGATAAGTAATTTAAAGAGTCCGTAGAAAACAAACGAAGCTGGGTACTTCATTTGTGGTAAATCTACAGTTGCGGTCCCTTTCGTATTTGATACGATAGTCTTATCCAAGACTGTTCATGTGGTGACATGGAAATGGAGGCACCTTATATAATAAAGATTATATCGGACTGGACCACGATAAATATAAGTCTCTAAATAATATCCGTTAATCTTAGAGATTTATATTTATCAACCAGATGATCATATATGAATTGATCTTAATTCTGAGTGTATTATGAACTTCTGCTTGTTAAGTTATTTCCTTTGATTTACATGGGTGAGATCGGTGTAGATACCCGATCAATAACTTCGTACTTTGGGGATATGATTCAGTAAGTAGCTGGGAACATTCTATACAATAATGGAATCCACTCCTTCTTGCGAGAAGTAGAAAAGTAGTTCCCTTAAGGGTTGATTCAGGTTTTGAACAATAAGAGCGCTTAACTTTCTGTTTATATGTAAACAGAAAGATAAATTCATAAGTTGTTATGAATATATTGTTCATTAGAGAATCAATGGTACTTAAGGATCAAGAAATAATTAGAGAGGTAAAACGGACATTTGACCTTGCTCTAATTATGAACTATTTGTGGAGGGTCAAATCATATGTAGTGATTAAATCAATGGACACTGAAAAATTTCAGATTGTATATAAAAGCATCTACAATTTTGAGAGTGCAATATTAAGTTTTTAGTGGAGTAACTTTAAGATTAATAATAGTGAATTATTTAATTAAAGAGTTTAATTAATAATTCCAATATTATTGGAGCTCAAAACTGTAGGTCCATCGGGTCCCCTTGATAGCTCATTTTACTATAAGAAACATGTATATAGAATATTGTAATTGGACCGTCCAATTACAGGTGTTACATAAGTAACAAAAATTTGTGTTCACTTGGTATTTGAATAATATTGATTATTCAAATTATTTAATTATTAATTATGAATTAATAATTATTTAATTAATTTTATAAGAGGTCTTGAATCCAATTCTTAGTGACTTTGGTATAAATTAATTATGAATTAATTTATTAAAAGTTACAAGTTCTATTTCAAAATATAATATGAATTAATTTTGAATTAATTATATTATATGAGGCAAAAGTTTAATTATAATAACATTAGGGTCAATATTAATATTGATTAATTAAAACCCTAATTGTTTGCCTATAAAAAGAAAATGTTTCTTTTCTACATTTAGGTTTTTGGTTGTTGTTTATGTTTTTGAGAAAAAACAAGAGAAAAGAAAAAGTTTTTTTTAAACAAATACAAAGAACAAGAATTTGTGTCTTTGTTCTTTGTATAACCAAAAATCAAATACTCACCTCTTATAATCATTGATTTAATTTGATTTTTTTTAGAAAGAAATCAAAAAGTAAGTGAGCACAATTCTATATAATTGTGACCACTCGCTTGTTTCTTGGTTTCGAGATATATCAGGGAAGACAAGGTGGTGAGCAATCCACAGAGATCAATACAGTAGGTAAAAATCTGATTTTTATTTATTTATATTATTTTATTTCATTGTTTTACAAATCTTAGGTTCTTGAGTTTTCTAAAAACGTTTTTGAAACTCAATGTTCCGCAAAATCCATAATTTTATGAAAAACAAATTGTTGATTTTTGTTTTTCCAATCCATCAAAGATGTGTCTATCAGCAATACTGAAAGATGGAAAGTATTGAGAATTAAAATGATTTAATACAAAATCCAAATTTTGCTTTATTATTTTTATAATCTACCAAAAAAAAAAAATTGACTTTATTTGGTATAGAATCATACACTCTATTTATTTATTTTCTTTTTTTTTGAGAATATGCACTTTGTTTTTAATTTTATGACATCCCAATCTAAGAGTTAATTATATTAAATCTAAATAAATTCCAGATGTCAATTTACTTAACAAAAAATTAATATGATCAAAATCTAATCTAGATTGCATCAGAATGAAATTAAGAAATGTTACATAACTTGTGTTTTAGTGAAAAAAATTTAAAAAAATACTGGGTGTAATATGATACGATAACGAATCCATCCATATTTATCCCATCAAATAAAGATAATAATAATAATAAAATATAGTTGGTGGTAAGAGAGTGGACATCAATTTTGGTAAAAATATTAAGAATATAAATTTATGAAAATATCATCCATATTTAAATATAAAATATTTAGAGACATTTTCTATATTAATTACCGAAAATATCAAAAATATATTAGAAATATATTCTAGTCGGTGAAATAGCATATCTCCCTCATGTGACAAAAATAGCATAGTGGAGTGAGGTGCAGATTTTATATTTGATAAAAATTCTTAATTTTTCTTCTCCAACTAAAAACAATAAAAAGAAATTAATAAATTAAAATATTAAATAAGAGTAATGCTATCCCAGTTTTTGTGTCACATCCTGATTTCAACTTACGAGTGAATGGGAACTCTTCATTTACTATTTATATCACTTAAAAAATTTTTTGCAACATTTATCGTCATAATGTATTAGTTACGAGTGAATGGTTACATAATGTATTAGGATAAAATATACAGATAAAAGCACGATTTAAGAAACATGTAGAAAGGATGAGAAAAGGCTGTTGAACTTAATATACGTGGCAATAATTCGTGAGAATGAAAATGATGTTTGACCTAATTTTTTATTCCCCAACATTTATGGTCAGATGTGTCTAATATAATGCAATTAAAACGTTGATGTGATTGACAATTAACGTACCCTGATCTTTTATGAAAAATATTGACTTGTGTTCCTGGAACACATATTGATTTGTGGACTGTCAACTGCCCTTCTTTTATCACATTTAATAGAAGGCAAGACTCAAACCTTGGTGTGACCGTGTGATTTACACCAAAGATTTTTTGTACTCATAAGAAATATGAATTTATTGCATATATAAAATTTTGATTTTGAACTAATGGCCCATTTATCTTATTTCAATGACTATAATGCTGAAATCATTCCAATGATTTGTTTATTTAGTCAAAATCATCTTCATTGATGTTTTTTTGAGCAAAGGGGTTCAGGCTAGGCTGATCAGCAATTTGTATTAAAATAAAATGAAAATTTAAGTTCGATTTAGATAAATCATCTCTGTTTCCCAAAAAAGAAACAGAAAAAAAAGAAAGTGGATGCAATCATCTCAAATATATTATTATGTAGGAAAAATATTTTAATAAATTACATCATAATGAGTTGACTTTTTATACAGAAATTTTAACAGTATTAAGACATAATAAACTCTTTAATGAACAACTTTTTTTTTTTTAAAAAAAAAAAAAAAACTCTTTAGTGAACAGAGAATTGGTTTAAAAGTTTTAATTCAATGATTTTTTGAATGTATTATTTATTCATAAATACAAATTTTTGCAAGACCTTTTGGAAATAGAAAAAAAGTGTAAAAATCTTATGTCTAATATTATATTCTGGTATAAAGTACTCAATATTTCACATACGAATTGCTACACTTACACGATAAGGCGATAACTCAAAAAAAGAAGAAAAGAAGAAGATATATATTGGATATTATGTCCTGGCGACACCTTCTCTCCTTTTTCTTTTTTTTTTTTCTTTTTTTTCTTTTTTCTTTTTTCTCTTCACAAGTATATTTTATTATTCTTATTATATATAATTACTATTTCATCCAAATTTATTAAATTTCCATCAAATTCCTATTATGGTTTTTATGTATAGGGGATATTATACACGATAGAGAACATGTAATAGACGTCCAACATTAATCGCTTAACGAAAGTATATACGCTAGAAAAAAGAAGTCTTCATGCAAAGAAGAAAAATATTACTGGTTTGAGTAAGGTTACCTAATATAAGAATCTTCAATAATACTTCAATAATCATATTTATAACCAACTAAAAAGTTGTCATTGGAAAATTACTGTATAATAGTTGATGGTTTTTATATATATATATAATTTATATTCTAATAATTCAAATATGAGCAATTGTCAGATTAAGTTAGAACTTTCTATCATCAACTCAAATTGAAAGGTAATAATAGCATGATATTGAAACACTAAAAATTAATAGAAATGAAATAGTCTTATTAAATATATACCATTAATTGAATATATAACTTTTTTTAGGCTTTTTTTTTTTCCTATCTGGTGAATATAGATAGTACGAAAAAAATATTAAAAAATATAAAAATTTTTAGTTAAGACGTTCATGTCATAAAGTATTTTGTTTGATTTGAAGGTCCAATATATTTACAAAAACATTTAAGATGTGGAGGCTGAAGATTGCAGAGGGTGGAAACAACCCATATATTTATAGTACAAACAATTATGTGGGAAGACAAATATGGGAATTTGATCCTGAAGCAGGCAGCCCTGAAGAGTTAGCTGAGGTTGAAGAGGTTCGACTAAGTTTCTACAAAATCGTCACAAGGTCAGGCCCAATAGTGACCTTCTTTGGAGATTGCAGGTTGGTACTCCGTATAAATCCATAAACATTTCTCTCTCGTACCATACAAGAGTAATTAATTACTTTAAATTTAAGGGCCAGTTGCGGGCCTTGTCAGCCCCTGTGTATTTGGTACGTGCTTTGTTCATTACTTTTCTAAAATTTACAAAATTAGGAACCAAAAATAAGGTCAAATGAGACCCAAGTGAGTTAGCGTAGTGGTAGTCAGCCCCATTTGTCCTTGCTCCTCCATAAAAGTCATAAGTTCGAGTTCAACAAACATCCCACCCTTTCACAAAAGATGTGGATAGCTTTCTCTCAATATTTGAGAGTAATCATCTGAGTTATGCTACCAAAGTCTGATCTAGGTTAGTTTTGGTAGTTATTTAATCATGAAAAAATATCAGAAAATTTTTAAAAAAAAAACAAAAAAGAAACAAAAATAAGGTCAAACAAAGTGAAAGCTTAGGCTAGGTAGTAAAAATATTCTTAGTTGAATCTAAGATTCCAAACTTAAATTCTCTCTTTTCAAAAAAAAAAAATGGTAATATATATATATATATATATCTCTCTTAAAAGAACAAAATTAAGGTAAAAAAATATAAAACAAGGGAAAAAAAATGTTTTCCTTATTTTTAAATTAAAAAATGCCCAGTCATCTTTCTGTTCTTCTGATGATCTCCTTTAAAAAAATGAAAAACAAGCAAAAACAAAACAAAATCATGTTTTCCTTAATTTTCAAAAAAAAAAAAAAACACAAATCTTCTTCGGTTTCGTTTTCCTTGTTTTCTTTCCGATTTGCTACTCCAATAAATACAAGATGCCGCCCGTGAAAATGTATTTTTAATTTTTAAATTTTTGTAATTTATTAATGTATTCGAATTATATAATAAAAATATAAAATTTATTTATTTTTTAATTCTGCATCTTAATATTTTATATTTTTTGATATAAAAATGTCAATTATAAAAAGTTGGGTTATGCAAATATACATGATTAGGAAATATACATATTAGCAATTCATATTTATTATTAATCAAATAATTCAAATATATAAAAGGTTTTAAAGGTAAAAATGAATCATTATCTAATGTGATTTGTTGGTAAAAAACATTCATTCAATCCACCAATATTCTAAGTTCGAATAATTTTCACTATAAATAGTATCCAATATATGTATATATATATATATAGATATATATAACCATCATTTATGGTTACAAATCATGTATACTAGTCAACCATTAAATGTTATAGAAAAATTAGATACTTACTATTTGATATATTTGGGCCAGGATTTTTAGAAACTTTAGCCATGATTATTTTTGAATTATGGGCTTAAGTGTTGAATGCTTGACTTGATTATTATTTGTGTGAGTATTGACCTATTTACAGTTATATTTTTAGTTATTTTTACCAAGTGTGTTTTTATCATTTTTCATCTTTAGTCAAAACATTGTTTTTATTCTCTTTCTCTTTTTACCCCAACAACAGATGAAAAAAATAATACTAACATGTCCTAAAATTCTACTTTATTGTGTCCAACGGAAATTGGATTATGATTTTTTATTTATTAACCTTGATCATATAAAGAGCTTTATCAACGGAAAGAGGAAACGTAAGTACATCTAGCTGAAATAAACAATTGAACTTTATCCATTAATAGTAGGGATGGTAATGGGTCATTAGAGCTGGATAGATTCACTCCAAATTTAAAACTCGTTTTGAATGGGGTATTTCATACCAGACCTATGCCCTGAAATGGTTTTCAATTTTTGTCCTAGAATCCTAATCCATTTAGGGACGGGTGGCCTTATACCTAATACCTGCCCTGTTTTGATCTAATTTATTAAAAATTATATTTTAATGTATATTTAAATACAAATTTTTATTTTCACATAAATGTAAATGCGCATTTAAATTAAATATTTTTAAATTTAAATATATGCTTAAGTTCAAATATATGCACAAAAAATTAACATCTATTTAAATTAATATATGAACTTAAATTCAATTGAAAATCATCTAACACTAATAAATATTAAATTTAAGCTAAAAATATGAATCATAAAATAATTTAAAGAACATAAAATCGTTAAGTAAAAGAATATAAAATTCATTAAGTTTTTTTATATATAAAAGTTAACATATTAAAACAATTATTCAAAATTTCATTCAAGCATCTTAATTATTTAAAGAATAATTTATTTAAGACACAAACTTATAAAAATAAAATTAAATAAACAAACTAGTAATGCTCAATACTTGAAAAATAAACTATAATGATAACGATAATATTAATAAAAATGTAATAAAGTAACAGGATTAGGACGAGTAAAAAATATTTAACCTAAATTTGATCCAATAATAAACTGAATAAAAAAATTGACTAAAATTCAACCCGAAACTTAGGGTGCGTTTGAATACGTTTTTAAAATGATGTTTTTAAAAATTATTTTTAAAATAAAAAACATATTTTGAAAATGACGTTTTCAAAAATGATAATGTGTTTGTTAGCATTTTTTAAAATATATTTTGAAAATGAAAAATGATAAAAGTTGTTTGGTACCATGTTAAAAATAAGTAAAAATTGAAAATGTGTTTAGACAAAAACTATTTTTTAAAAATAATGATGTAACTGATAGAGATGAGTGTTTTTACTTTTTTAAGTTTTACTGTATAAATGAAAATAGTTTTTAAAAATGATAGAAAATGAAAAAAAAAAAAAAGTCATTTTTTACTTTTACCTTAACATTTTTTAAAACATATTTTTCATTTCCAAAAATATGTTGTTGAAAATGATTGTTAAACATATTTTCAAATATTTTTCGTTTTTAAAATGAAAAATGCTTTAAAAAATAGTGTCAAACACCACCTTAGTTTCAGTACTCCAAACTTGCCCTAAACGGATTGGGGTCCTTTTGATTTGGGTCAAGTCGGGATTTTTGCCATCCCATTTCAATAGTCAAGTTTTTATTTTTATTTTTGGTTTTTTAAAAAGCAAAGAACATCAGTTAATTCTAAATGTCATTTTATCAATTGCTGTGAAGGAATACAAATTCATTTGTTTCTTTCAAGTTATATTCTGATTTTTATTATTATTATTATTATTTTTCACATTTTCAAGACCACATTAATTTTCTTAAATTTTCTACCGTTCTTTTTACTCCCTTTTATTATAAAAATTGCATTTTTCTTCATCCTTATGCAGTTTCTTAGAGAGAAAAATTTCAAACAATCGATTCCTCAAGTAAAAGTAAAGGATGGAGAAACAATTACACATGAAACAACCGAGACAGCGTTGAAGAGGGCAGCCCTCTTCTTTTCAGCTTTACAGGCCAGTGATGGCCATTGGCCTGCTGAAAACACTGGTTGTTTATATTTCCTGCCTCCCTTTGTGAGTACTCTTTAATCTTATATTGTTAAACTCTTAATATAAAGTTGATTTGTTACCTATATATATATATGTAATCTTTCTACTATAAAGATAAATTAATTTAATAATATCAATTTCAATATATTGTGATGTATTAATTATATACAAATAATTAATGTCAAATATTAATTATATTAATTATAATATTGGAATTGATATTATTAAAATCTATACGTTCTTATAGTAAAAAAGCTATATACATATATAATTAATTTGGAATTTTGCACATTAATTCACTCGGAATCCTAAATTTGTTGCACTACAAAATCTTTTAACGCATAGAGAGGTTGTAGCGCTCCAAAACCAGGATCTTGGATGTAAATGATGCATGATCTTGTACTTGAATGATTATATATATATACACACATATATATATAATTAATTTGGAATTTTGCACGTTATATCATTCGGAATCCTAAGTTTGTTGCGCTACCAAATCATTCATGGCATATAGAGGCTGTAGCACTCCAAAACCAAGATCACGATGCAGGATCTTGTACTTGAGTGATTACACTATCAAATTATTTACTCTCCTTAACGCTTACTTACAGCATATGTGAATAATAAACTATATTCCGTTCTTTTTATCTGAAAATTACAGGTAATGTGCTTGTACATTACTGGGCATCTGAATATTGTATTTACTGAGGAGCATCGCAAAGAAACCCTTCGTTACTTGTATAATCTGCAGGTATTAGCTTCCAAATTTTTTGGAAAGCCTCCATTGATGTTATTGGATTCGTCGACAGCCTTCTAAAAATTCGTCAGAAACCGTTCTTATGTAAGGATATTAATTATTTGGAAATATTTTGTGGAGCAGAATGAAGATGGTGGATGGGGGATACATTTAGAGAGTCACAGCAGCATGTTTGGAACAGTTTATAGCTATGTTTGCATGCGTTTACTGGGACTGGGACCAGATGATGGTGAAAACAATGCTTGTGCAAGAGCTCGAAAGTGGATTCTTGATCATGGAGGAGTAACGTATATTCCTTCTTGGGGGAAGATTTGGCTTGCGGTATGTAAACTGTTTTATGTGTTTGTAAAACGTACTTTATCATAAATTTCTTTATTGTTTTTCGTTTTTGAAAGAATCATAAATTTCTTTCTACAAAAGCAACTGACAGTGCATTTACATGTTAGTGCTTTTGTTATATACTGTCAAATGTTTGTGATATTTCCCCCATGTAGTTTAAAAATCTTCTTATGAAAAAAAAAAAAAAAACCCCTCCTTTTGCATGATATCTAATTCCTTCTAGGAGCGTTACGCCAAAAACCCCTTCGAGCTGATCGGGTAGTTAGACCATTGCAAGTTCTGTGAGAAGCTTGGCCTCTGATGTGACTGTGCAGCGTTACAATTTTGAACTAGGGTACACACTCCAACATAGAGAGCCCTTTAGTGGCTGCAAAAACAGAGAGCCTTTTATTGTATACTTTATTTGTATAAGTTACTGGAAGACGACTACTATTAGTATACGTAAGAGACTTTTATCAAGAGCTGACTACCTCTCCTAGATTCCCAGAACTTCTCCTGGATTAATGGGAATAATTTAAGTGTGTGCTAACAGAAAGTAAGTCACATGGCAGTCATATGTTAGCCACCTTCCTTAACTGTCCCGGTTGATTTGTGTTTCCAAAAGTGAACTACAATCGTCACTTGATGAATTTAACGTGATTGCTCCCGACTAGTGGTTGACATTGTGAAAGCCTTGTATACATGATAGAGGACGAGAATACACAACCTGAGTCCACATGATGAGTCTTGACTGTACATTCCTTAAATGCATTTTAATTTTCCAATTGAAGCACCGAAATGCGCATATCACTTCTTAATCGAGGTGGTCGAACACCTCTCTACTTACTAAAGTATTAGGTGTTAGGAAGTAAAGATTAATCACAAACACAAATCAAGTACAACATAGGAAGAATATAAAGAAGACACATTATTTTTACATGGCTCGGAAAATTCCGATGTCCACGGAGTGCATCGACAGTACTCTTTCCACTATTAAAATTATGTTTACAAATGGAAGCTTTGTTTCTCTTTCTCTCTCTCTCACTTGTGATCTCACATATAACCACTCTCTCTACACTCCAACAAACTCTCACATACAAAGGTATTTATAATTATCAATGTTTCAAAAAGCACTAGACGTCAAGCGGTCGACAGTCTAGCACCTAGTGCCTAGGCTTTAGGTAAGTGGTTTGATTGGCAGTCAATGGACCGGTGGTCAAACAAAAAAAAGATTCCCTAGCAAAATCACACCCACAAAACTACAGAGGAGAGAGAGAGAGAGAGTCACACCCATAAAACAAAACAAAAAGAGACACAAAAAATAGAGAGAGAGATTGAAAACACCGATGATAGTCAACGAGATTGAAAAATCAACGACAAGTGGTGACTGGTGCGATGCTGGTGATTGGTGCCATGAAAGAAGTTTGCTGCTTCGAATGAAGTTGGGTGGTGACTGGTGTAGTGGTGGCGATGAGGGTTTGTGAAGTTTGGCGAAGTCGATGACCATAAGAAGTTTGCTGCTTTGGGTGAAATCAGAGGGATGAAGAAGTCTGGTTAGGGTTTCATCTTGCCTCAAATTTTTGCTTAAGTAGTCAACCCAAAACGACATCATTTTGGGGAGGTGGCCTTATTTTTTAAAAAAAAAATTAGACAAATTTTTTCTCAAAGAAGAAATAAACCGTTGATTTTAGTAAAATTGGCACAGTAGCCGACCACCTAGCGATTTTCTTGCAATTTTTAATACATTGATAATTATAGGGATACAAATAACAATCACTTGGGAAATCTACTTGCACAAGACTTCTAGTTTGGCCAAAAACTTTTTCTTTAACAAGGTTGGAGTTGTGCAAGCTGTGGTGCAACCTCAAGTCATTGTACTAGGTAGCCACACACTGGGTGGCTCGAAAAAATTTCTATTCTTAGTGCGCTGCAAGGAGCTCCACCCTTGATGCATCTACGTAGCTCGACAATACTGATTTCAGGCTTTACACTCCAATATTAGAAGTTAAAGTTCTACTAAACACATTTTAAAATTTGTGTGGATAGTTATCTTCTCTTTATAGGAATAAATATCTAGAGTGTGCAACTAGTACTTATCTTGGCAAGTCTCATTCTCAGACTTGTTTGGTGTTATACTGGAATGTTTTTCTTAAAAATACTTTAATTGCTTTTATGTAGAGTTAAATGTTTTTTCTTAACAAATGCTTGGGTGGGAACTTTATCAAAGTAATGTGAGCTATCAATACAACATAATATGTAGGAAGGGGTCATGACTAGTTCAAACACCATATATTATTATTATTATCTAAGTGTTGACATGTTTTTTGATTATAGATCCCAAAACAAACCTGTGTACTAAATGATTAATTATTTACAATATTTACTACCTTTTGTTGCATGTATTACAGATACTCGGACTGTTTGAATGGTCTGGAGTCAATCCAATGCCTCCTGAGTTTTGGTTGATTCCTTCTTATCTTCCAATGCATCCAGGTTTGCACAAAGATCGTTAGAATTTTAGAACATTACAAACTTTCTTTTAGATAAGCAGAGAATATACAGAAATTTAATTTACTTTAAATTCCTTTGTGATGCCATAATATCTCTTCAGTCGTTGGCTTATAAGTACTCTATTGCTGCATTCACCGAGTGTGTTCAAAAATGGCACTTACACTTTAAATCCTAATTATCTTTTCTAATTGATTTCTACCAACCAATCTTATAGGCTAGCACACTTGGGGCTTAAATGCCCAACAAATATTTAAACCTTACCATATTTAGAGTCTTCAATTAATTAAAATTATACATTTATCTCACTTTTACTTACAACCAAGAACCTCAATCCATTACTTATATAAGTGGTCAAATATCTCTCACCTACGTTGTGGAAGTAATATCAAATCAAGCATATAGTGTTTGATTTTAGTAGAGTTGAACAACAACATTTAAATTCATTTGGTATTATGTATCAATTAAGAAGAAAAAAAGTCCTCCATCATCAATTTATTCATATATATTAATATCTCTCGTTTACGATTACTTCATGGGCAATCTTATTTTTGTTTTTTAAAATGCAGCAAAAATGTTTTGCTATTGTCGGTTGGTATACATGCCCGCCTCATATTTATATGGGAAAAGGTTTGTTGGTCCAATCACACCACTAATCCAACAACTGAGGGAAGAACTCCACACTCAATCTTACAACGAAATCAAATGGAGGACTGTTCGTCATCTATGTGCAAAGGTGATTTAACCCTGCTTTATTATTGTTTTACGAAATAATTTTTTCATAATGAATAAACTAAATGAGTACGAAGTCAAATTTCAAAATTTAAAGATTTAATATGTCTTGAAAAGGGTTCACAAAAAATAATAATTATGTCTTGAAACACCTCAACCCAGAGTAGATATAGAATGTGTTTTCTTTAAATAAGTTTTTGTAATTATAAAATAAAAAATAATTTTTTTTTGGATAATAAGCGAGACAAAACACCTAAAATTAGGGCTTACACAGTCCAAGGAAGCTCACACCTATAGCATCCCCAAACAGCACATGATAAATATCATTAGGAGGAGACTGAAGTACATGAAAGCCAATAGGTAGAGTCATGGCGAAATTTGCCAAAGCGTCTGCACATCGATTCCCTTCACGATAAACATGTCTAATATGTATTTCCCAGTCACAATCAACCATACGGCGAATATCACGCACCATACTAAGATTAGCATTTATACAATCAACTCTGTCGGTGATGAAATTAACCACACATAGACTATCAATCTCCAAAATAAGTTTTCAAGTGGCATTGTATACTCTTTTATGTTCTTGAAACATTGTTAGCTAAGACAAATTGTTGTTTCAGGAGGATCTGTACTATCCACATCCATTCATACATGATGTAATTTGGGATAGCCTTTATTTATTTTGTGAGCCTCTCTTGAGTCGTTGGCCTTTGAACAAATGGATTAGAGAGAAGGCTCTTCAAACAACAATGAAGTTCATTCATTATGAAGATGAAAACAGTCAATACATTACTATTGGATGCGTGGAAAAGGTATAACTTGATATTTAATCTATAACTTTTCTCTTAATATTTTAAAATAGTTGAAAAAAATATGGGAATATAACTAGTTATTTTGTCCATACTTTGTAGGGATTTTTTAGTTATGACATTAAAATTAGTATGAGTTTCAAAAATGACATTGAATTATTACAATGAGTTTTTAATTTTTAATTTTAATTTCATTTTCTTTTTTGACATCATCAATTATCATGAATTATACCCTTTGTTTGTGTTCGTTGCGTTGGGAAAATTAGCTTTCAAAACCTCTCTTAGATACCTGCATTATGTAGGAATATAAAAAATAACAGAGAAATAAATTAGAAAATAATAATTGCTGCTAAAACATAAGAATTTATGTGGAAACTCCAAAACAAGAGAAAAAACCTCAGAAGAAATCATTCTATGAAAAATTATTATAATCACACAGATTATTCTCTCAAATCTCATAACTCCAATGCACTCACACTATTCAAAGCATATATTAACTCACATCCTTCTAAACTTTACAATAAGAGGAACAAGAAAAGAATCTTAACATTAGTCAAATACAATGTTTAAAGTGTTTTGATTGGGACAATTACAAATAAAGGCTTTAGACTCCTTATATAGGCTTGAGAATCCCTTCACCTTTGCTTCTTTTTTGTTGTGGGATTGGGATCCCCTTTTATTTTGCCAATTTCTTAACAATCTCTTTATCTTGGCTAAATAAAAGAAACATTTGCTGCAATTGTGGTGCAATCATTGTCTATACCAATAGTCATAATTCTTAATCTAAAGAAAAATTTTACTCCACCATAATAGAGTATATTCATTTAGAATTAATAAATTTCAAGAATTTTACTTCGGCACATGTCGAAAAACCTACTAAAAATTTATGTTGTAACTTTCATATTTGACTTTACTGAAAGTTCATCAGCCATTGACATATATTCGACCACACACTTTGCATCAATCCCAAATTAATGCCATATCCTCTTCTATGACAAAGCATACATATCATAAGGATGTACTTCTCACTTCTCAAATGAAATCACCGTCTCTCATGAGGAGAGAGACACTGCTAGCTTCCGACTCTGAGCCTTTTGTCAAACAAGATCCACCTTGACAATTTTTCTTGATGTGCCAAGATTATCCACACCTCCAACAAATTGTATTATTCCTGGAGTTCTTCTTCTTCCAATTGCTCCCATTTCTAGTTACCAATACTATGTCTTTTGATGAAGTGTAATCTCTACCTTTCAGTCTTCTCTCCTTAAAAAGTAGTTTACTGACAACTTCTACAAAATTCAGAATCTCCTTCCCTTACATCAAAATAGGTTTCATATGCTTATAAGTAGATAAAAGAAACAATATGAACCTTAATGATTTATCTTTATCTTCATTCTAAACTTCAATAGCCTCCAGTTCAAAAATGTTACCATTGAGAACACTAAAATGATTCGAGATTTTGGTACCTTTATCCATACACAGAGTATGAAATTGTACTTTAGGTACGGTCGATTTGAGATGCAGTTTGCTTGATACAACCCTTTAAGCTTGTCCAAGAGTTCCTTGGCTTCTGATATTTCATACACATTTTCAAGAACATTCTTGGTCAAACAAAGACAAATCAAACTTGTAGCTTCAAATCCAAATCTTCCAAATCTTTATTGCTTATACTAAACTTACTAGAATCTCTGTCTTTGTTGAAATATTTGTTAAAATTAGGGTTTAGTTTCTCCTTCAATGCTTTATGTAACTCGGATTATATTAGCGCATCTCTGACTTACACTTGCCACAAGCCAAAATTGATATTTATGATGCGACTCGACCTGGATACCTCTAGCTCTGATCTGGTAGGTCACGTCGGGCACCCCAATGGATCCCTCTCAGACCCGACTCGTCGGGTTAAGCGAAACCCATGGAGCGAACCCTAAGCTCTCTAATACTTTCTAAAATATTGTTGGGTTGGTTTTCTTTAAAAACTAAAAACGCGTAGTTTTTTTTTTTTTTTTTTCTAAACTCATTTTTCTAATGAAATTTCGACAGCATAACAACTGCCTTTTTTAACATTCCCGAAAAAACCTGTTTACAAATAAATACACTTCGACTATTTTTCAACACCAACCCAACTTCTGATTGCCCGTAGGCCTCAAACATGCATTTGATTTCTCAAATCAACTTAATAAAATTCAAACTCAATTTAAAACCCACATTTAATCAAAAACAATTTAAAAACAATTATGAACGAATATTTACAATTACGAATTATTTATACACTTCAAAAAGAGATTTATATGAAATCTAACTGATGAAAAATATGAACTGCTCAATGATGTCGTGTCGCGCTGGCCTGCCCGCTGGAGGTGACGTCACTGCTCGGCTACCTACTGAGAGTACCTGAGGAGGTTTTTATATAAAACAGAAAATAATGAGCTAGAAGCTCAGTGAGTGATAATATTTCTTTTCTTTGAAAATCTGATTTTCTAAACTTCCTCCTCGAAAAACATTTGAAAACTATTTCTTATTTCTAAGCATTTCAAACTTAAATCTCTTAAACATCAACTTAAACAAGAGAATTTATATATAAACATAGGCTTGCTTTTAAATTCAAAACTTGTAACTGTAAATCATAAATAACTTGAATAATAATTATAAAATTTCTTTTCTTTCAAATCTATTTTTATTTTTAAAACTGTTTTCTGATATCTTTCAAAATTACCATAGTATCCCTAAATCTGGGGTCTTACGGCTATGTACGGAATTTCTTAGCGCTAACCATAGCTCGTCTGCTCTAAGATATCTCGCGGCTATGTGCGGAATTTCTCAGCGCTAACCATAGCACACGAAACACTGCCCCACATCAGTAATGGCGACTCAACTGATAGACTCGGACACTTATCCCCCTAGGTTAGTGACTTATCCCTCCCCAGGACTGTGCCAACTAATATAGGATAGATCGACCGGGTCTAATCTGATCTGGAAATCTCTGAAAATCTCTGAGGATATACTTATGGCTTTGAAAACATTTTTTTTTCTTTTCTCAATTCAAACTGAAAAACTAAATCTTTTTCTGAAATCTCATTTCAACAACTATTTAAATGTATATAAAATCTCATTCTCATCTCAAGTAAAACTCATGCTCATTTCAATGCATTTAAAATAATTTCATGCAGTTACTTATCAAATGAACTTAATAATTTAAAATATTTTAAAAATCATTTAAACTAAAATTTACTCAAAAACTGATGACTGAAAATGGCGCGTGCGGAGCCCCTAATCCTCTCGCCTTAATCCTCGAGCACCTTCGTCACCTACACAACATATGGAAACGTAAATTTTCATTCGTGTCAACTTCTGGAAACTCGAAATTGCCAAATTACACAATCGCCCCTCAAACTAGTTTATTGCGCGATTCGTTTTATCTTTAACTTTTCACTATTTTCTTGATTTCTTAAGCTTCCAATGAGCATTATTTCACTTCTTTATCAACTTATTCTTTACTCAAAACCAACCAATAACAATCGTAACAAAATCTGCTTCGAAATCAACTTAATCATTAACAAAATCTTCAACGAAAATACTTTCGAAAACTTGAACACTTACCTCTTTTTCTTTCTCACGAAATCCTCTTCTTCCTTTTCCCGTTGAGCTCAATTTAGGGTTGTTTTTGGATGCGTAAATGGACTGGTTTGGGCTGGATCTCCTCTCTCTTTCTTCTCATTCTTTTTCGCGCAGTTCTGTTCTGGTTTTTGCTTGCAGTTTCTAGTGCCGTTTCTGCAGTGTCACAGCTGCGTTGTAGGCTGGTTTTGGTGCAGAAATAACTGGGTTTCAGCTGAATCTTCTTCTCCTTCTTCTCCCCAGCTTGATCTACCTCGATCCATCGCTTCTGCGTGCTGGTTTGACTTCATTTCTACTTGTTTTTGGGCGATCTTGGTGGCTGGATAGACTGGGTTCGGCGTCGGCTTCAAGTGGTCATGATGGCAGCTCGCCGTAGCCGATTCTGCTCCGGTCTGGTCTGGCTTGCGCCCGACGTCGAGCTGGTCTGGTTCGACTTCGATCTGTCTTGGTCAACTTCGGTTTGTGCGCAGGTCGTGCGCGGTTCGTGGCGAGCTCTTCGGTCGGTCAGCTGAGTTGATGATCAGCGTCGTCGTCTGGTTCGCGTGCAACGATGGGTCTGGTTCGCTCGATCGGCGACTTCTGCGGCTGGACTTGGTTGCTTCGCGGCTGGTCTATGGCAACTCGAGCTGGTTCTGCATGTGGGTTGGACATGCGACGGTGGTTGGTTCGGCGTCGGTGGCAAGATCTTCTTCCTCTCTTTTTCTTCTTCTTTTTCTCTTCTTCTTCTCTTCTTCTTTCTTTTTTTCTTCTTTTTCTGGTTCGGTTTTGCTTTGACTGTTGTTGGTTTGATTTTGTGATTCAACTAACTTTTTGACTTCTATTTTCCTCTCCAAACAATTCTAAAAATGACGGTTGCATCTCTTAAAAATTTCAGTCTCCCTTGACTTTTAGCTTAATCCTAGTTTGACCACAATTATTAAAACTTATCTTCAATTTAGTCCCTCATCACCTTAAATAATCACTTGATTTCATTCACCACTTTATCCTTCCGTTTAATCTCCGATCAAGTTTAAATCAATCTCTAAAGGTTTCCTATATCCTTAGGCGCTTCCATGGACCATTTAAGGTCTCTAATAATTATTTAGGGATTATTTCCGGAGAGATCTGTAAAATTACGTTTGAGGGCTTACACTTTATATCAAATTTCTCTATATCAAATCTCTTAGAGCTTGAAAACTTTGATATAATAACTGTATACTGGAGTAATGCATATAGTCCCTGAATAGTATATCAAGTAAGTTCACTGGAAAAAGAGGTTGGTCATAATAGACACACTCAAATACCAAATATTTGCCAACTAAAACCTTTTCTAAACATGCACTTCCACACCACCACGTTTATTTCTAACAACCAAGAACAATTTTTTATTGATGCATAAGATCAGGCAATACTGCAACTGTAGAGCATAATAAGAATTTTCTAAAGAATCTTATATCCTAGCAATTAGGCTCTGATATCATTTGTTAGGAAAATTGGCTCTCAAAACCTCCCTTAAAAACCTATATTATGTAGGAATATCAGAAATAATAAAGAAATAAATGAGAAAATAATAACAATTACCAAAACACAAAAATTTACGTGAAAAACTCCAAAATAGAAAAGAAAACCATAGTCTAATCCCAATCCACTATGTTAAAAATTGTCACAATCATAAAGATTATTCTCATAAGTCTCACGACCCCCATACATTTATACTCTTCAGAGCATATATTAATTAACATTTTTCTACACTCTAAAATATGAGGAACAAAAACTAAATTTTAACTAGAGTAAAATACTATTCTTAAAGTATTTTTACTTGGACAATTGAAAATAAATGCCTTAAACTTCTTATATAGGCTTAAGAATCCCTTCAAACCATTTTTTTTTTTTTCAACCCGATGTGGGACTAGGATCCCCTTTTATTTTGCCTAGTTTAGTTCATGAACTATGCACTTTGTTCATGAAAAAAGGACCTTAATAGAAAGATCATAGTTTGCATCTACTATTTTTGAACTATAATCCCTTTGTTTGTAAATGATTGTTCGCCATAATTATGATGCCAAAAAAAAAAAAAAAAAATTCATCTCAATAGTTTGGTACTATTTTCTGGTCAACCTAATTTACCGTTATTTGTAAGAACATTCTCTACTTCGTATATATTTATACTCGTGAACTTGAGATTCAAATGTTAACACTTGCATCAAACAGCCATTGTGTATGCTTGCTTGCTGGGTTGAAGATCCAAATGGAGATGCCTTTAAAAAGCGTCTAGCTAGAATCTCAGATTACTTTTGGCTTGCAGAAGATGGATTGAAAGCTCAGGTAATTTAGTATTGCTTTTGAAGCCCTTACTTTTCATGCAAATCTGAAAGAATATGCATTCAAACCAGTTTCAAAATTTAAACTTGATTTCATATCCTTATTTGAGTTGGGGAAAATAAGATTTAAATAACATATAAAACTCTTTTCATTCTTTTAAAGAACTACTGGCGCATTTTCATTCTCATATGAAGTTTTTGAAATCTGTTATCATGTTTGTATAACTTTCAATTTTAAAAAAGTACATATTATGTAATGCTACCAAAGTAAGAACTGAATTATGATTATTAAGATAATTAGTACTATTGTTATATTAGAAGATTTAGAGCTTAATTAATATATGTATATATACCCGTAATTTCTTATGCAGACTTTTGGCAGTCAATCGTGGGACACTGGCTTTGGCCTTCAAGCTTTGCTTGCTAGCAACATGATTGATGAAATTGGACCTACACTCGCCAAAGGTCATGATTTCTTGAAGAAATCTCAGGTTTTCACCTCCTAATTTTAGAGGAATTGATTAGAATGGTCATATTACTTAAAAATAATTGAATGTGCTAAAGTGTGCCGCAAAGGTGGTGCAATAGGTTATAGGTGCTATCAGTGAGATGGTACTGAATTACATGACTGTGCATAGTAGTTGGTAGTTGAATACCAAGTAACTGTTGATAACCTTAGGTTGAAGGCTTAAATCAGAATTTTGCTTTTTTCCATTTTTCTCCTACATCACTATTTCATCTCATAATTGGAGTTTTTTTTTGGAAGATCATTGATAATCCTTCAGGAGATTTTAAGAGCATGTTTCGACACATATCAAAAGGCTCTTGGTCTTTCTCAGATAGAGATCATGGATGGCAACTTTCAGATGGGACTGCAGAATGTTTGAATGTAACTATTTAACTATTTACTTCTGGCAAGCCTCAAAGAAAAATATTATTAGAAAAACGAAAAATGGGTGCATCTAGCCAAGTCGTGATCATTGTAATTTTCTTGTATTTGATAGGCCTGCCTACAGTTCTCCATGTTGCCAGATGACATTGTTGGTGAGAAAATGGAACCTGAGAGATTATTTGATGCTGTCAATTTGATCCTCTATCTTCAGGTAAGAATCAACTTTCATTAAAATTGTGTTTCAACAAGCTTGTATAAAATTTCTGGAATTTTCAAACTAATTAAGTTCTCATTGACCTTGCTCAAGTGTTTTTGTTTCGTCAAAGATTTCCTTAAAAGTTGTCAAAACGTTCCCTGCAAGAATCTAGATCCACTTGTACTTTAATCAGAACTAAGAGAAGACCATGATTTTTCTTCTTTAAAAAGATAAATAAAATTAGAATCACCTTTTATGATTGTTTAGTGAGATCTTTCTTACAAATATTGCAGGGTAAAAATGGCGGTCTATCAGTTTGGGAACCACCGGGTGCCTCACCACTTTTGGAGGTAGCTACATCATTAACAAAACTGAGCTTTTGAGATTATTTGGTTCATTATCTAGATCAATTTCTGAAAACAATTATGCAAAAGGTTGTTTAGTTGAATTGAAATAAAATACAATCTCGAGAATTAGTGCAAAACCTTAAAACATGGAAAAGAACTACATGTTCAGTTTTTCACAGCGATAGTATCCAAACTATTTTTCCGTTACGCTAGAATGTATATCTTAGTTTCTGAAAACTATATTTCAATCATGAATCACAAACCCCGCAATTCATGTTCACCTATATTAGAATCTTCTAATAATACCATGTTAATTTTTTTCCAATTTAGTGGCTGAATCCTATAGAGTTTCTCGAAGGCCTTGTTGTCGAGTATACCTATGTTGAACGCACTGGATCTGCAATTCAGGCCTTTGTTTTGTTCAGTAAATTATACCCACATCATCGGAAAAATGAGATTCAAAATTTCATCACGAAAGGTGTCAAGTACATTGAAAATGAGCAAACTGCAAATGGTTCATGGTACACATATGTTTTCTATTGTACGATATATTAATTTATTACGAAGGAAATTTCAAAATTTGTGTATTCTTCTTATTATAGTAGAGAAGTGAACTATTTTGACAAATTCATCAATAGGTATGGAAGTTGGGGAATTTGCTTTTTATATGGTATAACGTTTGCTCTTGGAGGGTTGGCTGCAGCCGGGAAGACTTACAACAATTGTCAGGCAATTCGTAGAGGAGTTGATTTTCTACTAAATTCACAATGTGATGATGGTGGTTGGGGAGAGAGCTTCCTTTCATGCCAAAATAAGGTAATTTCATTTGCATACAGAAATTTCTATTGAGTTTTTGTCACCAAGCGACTGAGATAGATAATTTGTTGAACATTTTGTGTGTGAAAGCATTCAGCTCAACAATCTCATATAAAAATCAAACAACGCCTCAACCTATTTAACACAGTAAAACAATAATATGTAAAGCAGATGATTTAACTATTTTCAAAACTCATACTATTCCATAAGCAATCAGTTGTACTATTCAATATTATTCAATAAATTCATGCTATTTAATATTTTTCTTGTTAAACTTATTAACAAAGATGCGTATTTAAGAACACATAATGAGTTTTTACCTAAGGCTATATAACCAATTATACAACAAGAATAGCATAAAAAAGGAAAAACTTTGTTTTATTCCCTAAAGTTTTCAAAAATATCAAGTTTTTAAAGCTCTTTTAGAAATAGCTCTTTTCATCTCTAACTTTTTCAAAACTTTTCAAAAAAAATCCAAATCATTAATTAATTAACAGTTAACGGCAACTTAGATAATTTAAATTGTAATTTAATGACCTAAATTCAGAGGTATTTTAGAAAATTTAATTTATAATTAAATTCATTATTTTATGAGAAAAATCCAATAATTTACACATCATTAACAACCATTAAGGACAAAAATATTTTTCTAATCATTCTGTTAATAATAACTGTTAGTAGACTAATGGTTTGAATTTTTTTTGAAGAGTTTTGAAAAAGTTAGGATTAAAACAATTTTTTTCAAAAGAGTTTTAAAATTTTGATATTTTTCGAAATCTCGGGATTAAAATGACAGTTCCTCCATAAATTATACTATAAAAATGAGCCATACATGTAATGAATATACGGTAAGATAGTGAAGTGCATTGTGATGTTGCAAACTGTAAAATATAATTTATTATAGAATCTGAATCGTTAATTTCAACTTGTTTTTAAATATAGACAATCATGCAATGTTTAATAAAATTTTGGCATTTGTCTTGTTGCAAAGTAATGTATTTATTTATATGATATTAGTTGTCAAAAAATTTTAAGAAAGCAAAAGAGTTATATAATTTGAAGTTTGACAAATAATGCAATTAGTTGTTGCTTAATTATGTTCTAAATTTAATTATGCAGTTGGTCTAACTTATTAATTTCAATCTTTTAATACAGAATCTAACTTTGAATTACAAATTTTTCTCTCTCTCATTTTTTTTCCCCAAAATGTAGTTTAATATGCACCACTAAAAAGGAAGACAAAAAAAAAAAAAAAATCAAGTAAAATTATTATTATCCTTAATGAGAATTTGGTCTTCTTGGTGGATCATACAGATATACACACCTCTTGAAGGAAAGAGATCAAATGTGGTACAAACGGCATTTGCCATGATTGGTTTAATTCATTCTGGGCAGGTCAGCCTATGACTTTTAATTGCGTTCTTATAGGATTTGGCTAGTATATAGGACTAGTAACTGTATAGGTTAGTTACAATAAAGACATTACTTATCATTTTTAATATTTTTAACTTTCATTTTATTAAAATTCCTCATTTTTGTGAATATTGGATACGAAGCACTTTTGTGTTGTTACCAAATTATATGTAGTAGTACAATCCAAATTTATAAATGCTAGCTTCTCTCCATAATTTGGATGAAAATTAACAATTCTAATTACTTTATGATAGGCTGAGAGAGACCCAACACCACTTCATCTTGGTGCAAAGTTGTTGATCAACTCTCAGTCGGAAAATGGAGACTTCCCCCAACAGGTTATTATTACTTTCTTAGTTGGAAGTATAATTATCAGGACAAAAATTTTAATTCCTCTACAAATCTGAACTTAAATTAAGTCTCTGGAATTGTATCAAATTTAGATTATTCTAGTTGTTTCTTAAAAAAATAAAAAACGTCACTCTATTTTTGTCAAAACTTTCCAAATATAGAAAAGATCTCTAAGTAATTTTTATTGGATAATATTACCTTATGCTCTTAAAGCACAAATCAATATTCATAAACAATCAATGAATGAAGTTTTAAAAAGAAAAGAAAAAGGAAAAAAATAAATTTATTCATTCATTGATTGACTGTATCTTTCTTAGTTTTTTAACTGTTGACATGTGCTCTCAAAAGGCACAAGGTCATACCACCCTTATTTTTTTAATCAATTTTTACAAAATTTGAATATTCAAGATAAATGTTTAATCAATTTTGAAATCAACGAACCTACATATATTTTAGGGTTAGATTAAACTTGCTACATCCGAAGTGCGCACAAAGATTGATGTGTAAATATTTCATTTATATGTAAAGACCTTCCCAATCATTAGTGACTCTCTCTCATCCTCCATTCATCAAGGAGGATACTACAAACATCATTGAAAATATTTCCAAACTAGGGAAAATATGAGAAGTACCAACTTGGTTCGATGGCATGGCATGGAGATGATGAAGGATACGATCAAAATTTTATAACTGATTTATGTTCTAATAATATGACCATTTTGTAATTATTACTTGTTACTATTTTTATAATATATATGCGTGTATATATATATATATATTTTATAGTTTTGATATGAAGCATCTAAACAACTCAATTGAATTGTTTTCAATGTTAAAAGGAAAACTAAATTATTTTCTCTCATTTTCTATAATTTTTTTAGTGCTTTATTTTATGTTCTTGCTTTTAGGGTTTAATTTATAACATATAAGCATTTTCCTATTTTCAATTTAAATACTTTTGAACATGTTTTTAATATATTAAACCATACTTTTCATTAATTGTTTTCCATTTTTCAAGTATCATATACTATTATATGTAGCAAATGATCAAGATATGGTTAAATTTTAGTATCAGTCATTAATAAATGAGTAATGCTAGACTACTTAAAATTTTTACACAAATAATATGATATGTAGGATGTCAACATCATATAAATCATGAGATGATATAATGATTAATATAGTGTTGTTGACTTGTCATTTGGATCTTAATAAATGCAATGGAGTTCTTATCCCTTATATTTCTTGCGTTTAGTTAAAAAATTATGTGGAAAGTTAGTGATATTGACCATAAATGTATAATTATTACATTTTACAAGTACTAATAACTGATTAATTAATTATTTGTGGCAGGAAATCATGGGAGTTTTCATGAGGAACTCTATGTTGCACTATGCAGATTATAGGAATATTTTTCCATTGATGGCTTTAGCAGAGTATTGCAACAAAGTTAAGTGAAAAATATTGAAGTGTTTAAGGTATTAAAAGTGATATGTACTTTGTAATAAATAAATTTTTATATTAGGTGGCTCTATTGCCATCCAAAAAAATTCACTTCAAACCTATTTTTAAATAAAATTTATCATTATCAAAATGTTAGTGAGTAATTTACTTTTAGGACATAGTATTGTAAGTTTTTTTTTTTTTTTTTTAAAAAAAAACACTTTATTTTATTTATTTTATACCATGAATTTTATTTAAAAAGTAATTTAAATTATCAAAATATTACCTAGTGATAAATTATCACATCAGATGAAGGTCATAGTAACATAATTTAAGACCAACGATAAATCATAAAAAAAATAAGGACATAGTTATGTAATTTGAGACCAATAATAAATTATCACATTGCTATCTTATAAATTAAAACACACACACACACACACACACACACACACATATATATATATATGAGAAAACAAATTAAAATCTACAAATATTTTAAAAAATTAAAAATAAAAAGTATACCTCCATCTAGTGGAGATCTAGATGTTGTTGGAGATCTCATCAACACTGGAGATCTAATTTAGAGCGCCATTAGATGAAACTCTAAGGATCTCCATGGCTAGTGATCTCTATCACCGAGAAAGACCAAATCGTTATGACCATCTAGTTTCCAAATCGTCAATAATCGATCTAGTTTCACAAGACTGTGTTGAATGATTTGGTTTGGGACCATATCATTGACAATTTGATTCCAATCAGATCGATTGCTAGTGGTCAATTTGGTTAAAACCATATCAAGCATTTTTATAAATGTTTTTGTCTTAAATAATTATTTGTACTCTCTACCATCCGTCTCTTATATGGAAGGTAGTGTCCAACTTTTTTATTTTGATTTTTTTCTTAACCTTATTTTAATTAAAATTAAAATTCTATTTGAATGATAACCAATGTTTGTCTAACGGTAAGAACCAATGAGTTTAAGAAACGTTAGGGACGATTGGTTCATACTTGAATTCACAGTTAAAAAGTTCATATATTCATAAAATGTAGGGACTAAAATGAAGTTTGCTTAATTTAATATTCAATTGTACTAATTTAGCGTGCAACTATAATTCTTATGAATCTATTGTAAAATTATATAATTCTCTAGGCAAATTTAATGAAATTTACTAGACTTTTGCAACCTCATTAATTTAAGAAATTATGAATTTGTGCATCTTATAAATGTTACTTCCATCTCTAGAAAACCCATATCTAAAACTACATATATGGTTAGCAAGAAAGGGCTATCGGAAGGACAGAAATATGGTTACTACAAAAGTTGAAAGGGTAATCGATATAAGAGACGGGGAGAATGTATTTTTTTTTTTTATAATTATGATTTTATTGCATAACAAATTTATATGTGGTAAGATTGCATCGAAGATACATTGACGGTACCTACCCCGAATCTCTTTGTGGAATCCGATGGAAGTCCCATAGCACCCCGACGAAACTCAATCGAACCCTCACTTTGGTTCAAAAGGGCACCGTGGGGGTATCGCTCTCACTTTAAATTTCCTTTTTAGTGGATATAGATGTAAACTTTTTCTTTTTAGTATACATTTACAAAACATAATTATTAAAAATTTTGGTAGCATAATGACTATTTTTTTTAAAATTTCACTCTACAAAAATTTTTAGAAAATCTGTAAACTTTTGCAGTAATAAAACTCTTAACTTCTGGACCTCAAGCCCTCTTTTCTTTTTTCCACAATCAATCACAATCATGTTTTCAGTTTAAAAATACAACTTCAAAATATTTAATTTACACAAAAGCATAATATACACAATATTTTTTTTTTAAAAAACGTTTGAGCTTGAAATTGAGATTAAGCTCAATCGCCTACGTACTCCGACTCGGTGGAGATCAAAGCTCTCATAGTTCATTGTTTTATTTTACAAAAATAGAAACTACAAAAGTATATATATATCATCCAAAAATAGTATTTACAAAATACATACCAAATCATAAGTAGATATCCATGCACATGACATTTCAGAAGCAACCAAGTGCAGTAACATCATGTCCTCAGCCTACCTACATGTCTGACCGAGCCCCTTCTGTTTGATGGCTCGAACCTGTACTTGAGGAGGATTTTTCAAAAACATAAAAAGAGTGATGAGTATTTAAACTCGGTGAGTGGGTAAACTTTTAAACCATAATATTTACTTTATAATTATATATATCCTCCAAAAATAGATTCGAAAATTAATAATTTCTTACTAACCGTTATAAAACAATAAAACTGGCATAAAACATATAAATATTATTGCTTGAAATCCAGTAATAAATTTCATAAAGCATAAACTTTCTTGTTTCCTAAACTTCACGTCTAATGATGTGTCTTTCCTTTTAAAGCTTGCCTTATAAGGTAACTTAGAGAAACTCGTTCTTATGTGACGGTATGCATACACGTCACTAGAACTAGGGAAAGCTACTATATGTAGTCACAAATGTGGGAACTCTAGGATCGCGATTTCCACCCTAACCCCCACCCCCCTCCCCCCCCCCCCCCCCCCCCCCCCCCCCCCCCCCCCCCCCCCCCCCCCGCCCCCCCAACATCAGACAGATCTACACTACCATATACGTGTAGAGGGCAACACACTGACTCAACCCTCTAAGTTAGTGACTCTCCCTACCTCTTGCCATATACGCATAGGGTACTTCGGCCAGATATACTAGGGATTAGGGTAAATCAAAGGCATTTAAAATCCTCTCAATATACTTAAAAATCTTACATACACTAAGCATGAAACTATATTGATTTAACAAGAAAATATTCTTTTATCTAGTATATGGTTTACAACCAAAATACTATCCTTATAAGGCAAAAGTCTAAAACTTTACAAATACCCTTAGTACGTCTCTTTTATGCTTTTATTTCACTCAAACATACTAAATTGCTTTACTACTAAAATATATACATTTATAACGTAAATTTAAAAAACAAAACTTACATGCATCATTAGAAAATGCTAACATGCTAAAAGTTTAATCAATTCAACATTTTAAATTGAATATTTAAATAACATTTGCAATCATCAATTATCAATTAATAAAACTCATAAAGGCTTTAAAAATAACCACAATCACTACTTGCTATCCAAACTAGTAACCCATTCCTTCAAGCTCTTCTTTAGCTCTTCACTCCTCCTACACTTTAATTCGAGCAAAATTTTCATTTAGAACTCATACATGTATCAAGTTATTAAAACTCAATTTTTAATATAAACCATAACCATCCACCTTAGCTGAATGTAATGGATATATATACATATGACTTTCTTTTTCATTATTCTTGATTCCAATCATCTTAAACACATATAAATAAGCATGAGAGCCTATCAAAATCATCAAACATAAATTGAACCAAGGACTGCACACATGGCTAAAAATTTTACTTGGTGGGATATCATCATTTTTCTTTTGTTTTCTTGGCATATAATTGTCTCAAATCATGCAAGATATTTCCCTAACACTTAACCATAACTCAAATCCAAGTTTAAGCATGGGATTAGTGTGCTCACCTTGATACAAACCACTTGAATAATTCTTTTGGTTGAACTCCTTAAATCTCAAGTCCAATTATGGTACAAATAGTCGTACAAGTATGCCAGGAGTTCAATTAACAACTTAAACTAGAAAACCACACAAAAGCTCATGAAAACCCATAAAACCTAACTTGAAAACTTATTTGTTTCTTCACTTATTCTTGCTCAAATTCATCCCCGCACACTCTTGAACACTTTCGATGAAGACGAGGAAGAAATGATGTAGGATCACACCTAGATCACTTGGAATAACTCATGGCAAGCTTAATTTCTTCTTCTTCTTCTCGGTCTGCCGAACTGCACAAACAAGGCTGAGAATTGGTTTCATTTCTATTGTGGAATCATATTTATACCTCCTTTAATAGTGCTAAAAGACCTAAATGCCCCTTGACCATCATTTAATACAAAAATCAACTTTTACATGTGTCACACATTGATTTGCTCTCCTTAATGACTCACCAATCCACTCATCATCAATATAATCAAACTTAACCCTTAAGAAAATATATGATTGGTCTTTAATATGGGTCATACTTCCACTAATTAATATTTTCATGCCAAAAAGTCCATTTTGCCCTTTAATGCATTAAATTCACATTCTTGCCTAAATAAATTCCAAAAATATTCTATGGTCATCAAATCTTCAAATTGACTATGTAACACTCTATTTAGATATAAAATCTCTCACTTTCACTTTTGGAAAAATTTAAATGGGTGCAAAATCATTATTACTCATTATTTTTGAAAAACGGCATTTTTATTCAATAAACTTTGGATCACTTACAACCTATTCAAATGACCTCATTTTCGACCCATTTCAGTTTCTTTTAATTCTAATATTTATTTCAGAACTTTTGATTTGTAAAGTCTACTTTCCAAAAATCACTATTCATACGGATACTATTTATCCAAAAATACTATTTGGGTTTTACATCACCCCTCCTTATAAAAATTTCATCCTCAAAATTTAAATAGACTTGCTTGTCTCAAAAAGGTGCAGATGATGACTATGCATTTGCTCCTTGTGCTCTCACGTGGCCTCTTCCATTGTTTGATTCATCCATGGCACTTTCATCAAAAGGATAACTTTATTGCATAGAACTTACTCGAGGATCTGAACTGGTGCCTCCTCATACGTCAGGTTCTCTTTGAGTTCCATTAGCTGTTTTGTCAAAACATGGGAAGGGTCAGCTAAATAGTTACAGAGCATTGAGACATGGAATACGTTGTGTATTTTAGAGAGTTCTACTGACAACTCAAGTCGATATGCCACGTTGCCTACTCTGCCAACCACCTTATAGTGACCAATGCATTGTGGACATAACTTACCACGTCGTCCAAAATAGATTATCCCTTTCCATGGTGATATCCGTAAAAATACTTTGTCCCTAACTTGGAACTTCAAATCCTAACTGCCCCCAAACTCTATCACGCAGGACCTAAGCATATCCTCTAAAATTTGAATAGTATGCTCAGACTGTCCATTTATCTGCGAATGAAATGTTGTGCTGAAATGTAATCGAGTGTCTAAAGCTCTCTATAGACTTGGCCAAAACCGAGATGTAAATCTCGAATCTCTATCTGATACAATCGTTACTGGAGCCCAAAGTAGCCGTATAATTTCATCTACATACAGCTTGGCTAATCTGTCAAGTGAATACATATTTTAGATGGGTAGGAAATGGGCAAACTTCGTAGGTCGATCCACTATCACCCATATGCTATCATTTCCATTCTAGCTCCATGAAAATTCTACCACAAAATCCATCATAATACGCGTCTATTTCTATTCTGGAATAGGGAGTGACTGAATAAGTCCAGTTGATTTTTGGTGCTCGGCCTTAACCTACTGACATATCAAGTACTTCGACATATACTCAGCTATCTCCCTCTTTATATCTTTCCACCAATAATGCTCTTTTAAGATATGGTGCATCTTCATGTTCCCTGGATGTATAGCATACGCCGAAGAGTAGGCTTCATCTAAAATCTCTTTCTTAAGTTTTGCCATGTTTGCTACACACAATCTCTAACTTATCATCAGGGTACCATCGTCTCTTAATGAAAAGTCCTCTCGTTGACCCGACTCCACCTTCTATCTTATCTTAACCAATTCAGAATCCTAAACCTTTGACTCTCGGACATAATCCACGAGTACCGGTCAAACCTAAAATGTAGCTAGTAGTGCACCTGTATTCGTCATTTCCAAATTGACTCCCAAAGACCTCATTTCCACCAACAACGGAATGTACCCTGCTCTTAAGGGTGCCACTGAGCTTGTAGGTCTTCTGCTCAATGCATCAACTACTTCATTCACTTTTCCTAGTTGGTACTATATAGTACAATCATAGTCCCTCATCAATTCTAACCATCCCCTCTACCTCATGTTTAATTCTTTCTGGGTAAATAAATATTGGAGGCTCTTATGATCAGTGAATATCTGACATGGAACTCCATACAAATAATGTCTCTAAATTCTCAATGCAAACACTATTATCAAAGCATAACCTAAACCTTGTCTCGAGAAATCACTGTACACTATGAAGCCCTCATTTCCTGAAGGGAGTGTGAGTACGGGACCTGCAGTCAATCTTGCCTTCCATTCATCAAAACTCCATTGGCAAGCATCAAACCACTCAAACTTAGTTTCTTTTTTCATGAGTTTCGTCAATAGGATGACAATCTTGGAAAATCTCTCAACAAACTTTTTATAATACCCTGCTAACCCTAGGAAGTGCCTAACTTCTATTACAGTGGTCGATTGTTTCCAATTTACAATCGCCTCTATCTTTTGAAGATTAACAACACTAATATAATATGTTGAAACATGTCCTAAAAACGTAACTTTATCTAACTAGAATTGACATTTGCTAAACTTGGCATAAAGTCGCTACTCCCTCAACGTTTGTAAAACTGCTCTCAGGTGCTCATCATGCTCGTCCTTATTGCCTGAGTTCACCAAAATGTCGTCTATAAACACTATAACAAACTTGTCTAAGAAATCATGGAATACTCGGTTTATTAAATCCATGAATACTGATGGTGCATTGGTTAGTCCAAAAGGCATAACCAAGAACTCATAGTGTACATAGCGCATCCTAAAAGCGGTCTTAGGAACATCGTCACCTCTAATTCTCAACTGATAATATCCTGACCTCATATCTATCTTGAAAAACACTTTTGCTTTTTGGAGTTGATCAAACAAATCATCGATCCTTGGGAATGGGTATTGATTTCGTACAGTTACCTTCCTCAATAATCAATACATAACTTCATATTCCCGTCTTTTTTCCTAAGAAACAACACTGGTGCTCCCCAGGGAGATACACTCGACCTGACGAAACCCTTGTCCACCAATTCTTCTAATTGAACCTTCAGTTCTTTTAACTCAGTAGGTGTCATTCGGTAAGGCATTGTGGAAATAGGCGCTATTCTCGAAATCAAATTAATTTCAAATTCAATCTCTCTGTCTATGGGTAAACCAAGAAGATCCTCTAAGAACACGTCTGAAAACTTCTTAACCACAGGAATATCCTTTATCTGCGCCTCTCTCTCTGTCTTATCTATCACATAAGTCAAATAACCTGCATACTGTTTCTCAGCATTTTTCTAGCTGTCATGACTGACATGATACAAGAAGAAAGCATTCTGTGCTCCCCGCAGAACACTACATCTGACTACCCCTATGTACTGAGCCTAACTTCCTTTCGAAAATAATCCATAATGGCATGATGCATAGCTAGCCAATCCATTCCTAGTATGATATCAAAATCATGTATGTCCAACAAAATCAAACTAATTGGAAAGGCTCTTCTCCCAATCACTATATCACTATCTCTGTAAACGTTCTCCATTACTAACACACCTCTAGTAGGAGTGTTTACTATCATTCTACATTCCAAAGGCTCTAACTCCACATTAGCCTTGAAAGACTCGACCCAGAATTCCCCTTTTATTTAGAATCCGAGTGGAGCCCTTCTAGCACCCTAACAGGAATCCTCGCAGTCTTTATAATAGTGACTCTAAAGGATTGTCATAGAGCAAAGCCAAAGGAACTTTAAATGTTTTCATTTCATAATCATTTATAAAATTGTAGGTGATTAGAGTTTTTTTTTTTTCTTTTTTAAATTTTGACAGCACAACAACTGTTTTCAAACATTTTCAAAACTTTTCAATCACCTATAAAACTATTTTAAAACACTTTTAATTTCATACATATCTCCACTTTCATATCAGGACCTCAGGTCCAACTCAATGATAAGAAAATCAACCATAAAATCATTCAATACCACGGAAGTCTATCAAATTTTGAAAATAAATATTTATTCATACAATCTCAAATATGTAAATAAACTTCCATTAATTTACATATATCAAATATTAACATGAAGGTATACAAATTTATTTCATAGAAAATTTGGTCTTCAATGAGGCCTGCCTAAACTAGTGTTGGAGACCGCTCACCCTGCACATTAATCCCCGTACCTGAGGAGGTTTTTTATAAAACATATAAAAATAAATGAGCTAAAAGAGCTCAGTGAGTGTATATTAATTTCATTTCATACATAAAATGTCTCCCTAAAAATCATTTTGAAATCTAGGGTTTCTTGAAACTTTAATAAAACATAAGTTTCATATAACGCAATATAAAAGCATATATCACTGAAAACCATTAACATAAATATGCGTAAATCATTTCCTTCATAATATTATATTATAAATTCAATAGAATTTAAAGTGTATCGTATTACCATCAAAGGTTCCCTTTTTATGTAACTGGCTGGTTAGTCTCCACTCTTAGGTCTCGACCTTGACCCTTATGGATTCGAATGTAACCGCCTCGGCTGCCCCTTATCTTGGGCCTTTCTCTAGGCCTCAGCCCTCAAGGATTCGGGTAGCGGGTACCGTCCCCTCTCACATGTATAAACCATTACGCCGCGATAAAAACCTACCTTCCATAGGGTATTATTCATGGTAGTACCCTAGATACGCACAGAGGGCGACACGACAGACTCAACTCATCCCCCCAGGGTTAGTAACAAGACTACCCATCGGACTTGCCATACGCATACTAAGATACCTCGGCGAATTCATTCATATCATTCATTGCATAACGTGAAGGGTAATCATTGGTTTTAAATACTTTTAATTCATAACTTGAACTGGAAACAAAACATGCCAAAAAAATAACACAGCACCTACAGAACAATTAAGAAAACCCGACAGACCAGGTGCCTCACCGTCGACGGTGGCCACACTATAAATAACCCTAGTGTTCATGTTTTTGGATTGTTTTTTAGATATGGAGTTCGTCTAAAAAAAAAAAAAAAAAACTTGCCACAAAATGGTTTTTGACAATCCAGATATGGTGTTCATGTTTCTTGTCCTATCATTAATTTATAAGTAAATGAACACCAAAACATCACTTTTAAGTAAATGAACACCAGATTTGGTGTTCTTGTCAAGTGAACGCCAGAAACATGAACCCTTTTTTTTTTTTATAAGTGATGTTTCGAGTGATGAGACAAGATAAAAGTGATGACACAATTCAGATTTGGTGTTCTTGTCAAGAAACATGGAGAGCTGATCTTCTGGTGTTTTGGTATTTGGATTAGAAAAAATAAAAATGGATGTTTATTTTAAATGTAAGCATTAGACAAGCACGCATTGGAGAACACCTTTTTAACTTGACTGTCTATCATTTATGCCATATAGGAAATAAATTCTCTTGACATTAATGACATGGAAATTCTTTTTGAAAGACAATCCATTTTTGCATTGGAGATGCTCTAACTCTGATTTATTGTGAAAAAATTATATGCTACATAAGATGAATGGATATTGAGTTCAAATAAACATCTTTAATGTGATTATCACTTATCAATGTTAAGCTAAGTTGGCCAAAAAATATATATATATATATATTTATATATATCTATATATATATTGTCAACATGACTATTTATTTTTAGAGTGTATGTTAGATAGTTATGTTAGCAAGTCAATAATTATTTAATTCTATTTTTCAAATCTAATTGAAAGCCAAAAGAAATATGTAAGCATTAAATGGAAAATATGAAAGTATTAAATAAATTTATATGAAAACATTAAATGGAATACATGGAAACATTGGAGAACAAAATTTTTAATTTGATTGCCTATCAAATGATGTTGAAAGCAAATTCCTTGACATTGTTGACACGACATTTTTTTTTTCAAAATACAATCTATGAGAGCATTGGAGATGCTCTAAGTATGAGAAACATGCCATCAAACCAACCTTATATTGTTGATATTTGATACTATGTGATAAAGATGATGATGATAGTAATAACAATAATAAATAGTTTATAATTTGTGTTGGGCTACGCATTAAATATATATACAAGGAGTTTATTTGTTGGCTTATGAGATTAGATAAATATGGTAACATAATACATGAAAAAACTTGAATGATAACAAATCAAACATAATAAAATTAAGAATGAAAACTTATAATATGGCTGGTTAATAACTTAATTTAAGATTCTTTCACATATCAAAGATATTTCATGGGATAATATATATTTCACATATATCAATCAAGTCATGTTATCTAAATTTTTTGTTTAAATCATTCTTTAATTATCTTAATGATTGTTGTGAATGATTGTCGTTTTTTTTCCGTGAGACAGTGATTGTTGGTTGTTAGAAAAATTAGAAAAATGTGTAAGTTGCAGTGCATGTATATAGTGTCAATGGGAGCATATCAACTATATCGTAGGATGACCTATTTTAAATGTCTTGAGGATAAACGTTAATTACTTGGGCTGGAAATTTTATAGAGATTTTTATGATACTGATCATAATGAATTTGTTAAGAGTGACTGTTCAAGGCATGTGCCTAAAATTAGAAAATAAACCAACAAATATGAGTGGAAGGCAGTCCTTAGATCTCTCCCACAAACTTCAAAGTCAAAATTTAAAAATCCTCTTAGGCTGGCACACAAGGCAAATCTTATCTTGGTTTACTCTTTTGGTTATCAAAACAAGCGCTGCTCACCACTTTCTATTCTTAGCATTTCATGCCCACCTTAGCATCTGTCTCTCTCGCTCTCAATCCTCTCTTTTTTCCTCCTAAAACAAAAATAACAGGCAAAAACGAAAAGCTCATGCAACCAAAATCGATCATCATCCTCCTCAAAACATTTTTTTACCACTAGTGTTCATTTCTTGTTTCATGAATGCCAATGGGCGTGCACGCGCATCCGCCCCATTGTCTTCACTGTTTCTTGTGGCCCTGGCATCATTTGTTGGAATAGCATTTGTTGTTGTATCACCAGCAGCTGAAGCCCTCTTAAACTTCAAAAACTCAATGAATAAGACAACCGACCTTAAAGGTTGGAATCCTTCCATGCCAATTTGTGTTGATGATGATTCAAATTGGAGCGGTGTTCTTTGTTTGAATGGAATCATATGGGGTTTGAAATTCGAAAATTTTGGGCTGGAAGGATCATCAAATTTTGATTCTCTCGGTAAGTTGCCTAATTTGTGTACAATAAGCCTCATGAACAATAATCTTGGAGGTACATTACAGAGCATCAAGAAATTACATTTCATGAAATCTTTGTATTTGACAAATAATCATTTTTCAAGGCCATTCCGGATGATGCATTTTCGGGTATGAATACTTCGAAGAAAATTTATTTAGAGAACAATGAGTTTTCAGGAAAAATTCCTTCATCTCTTTCAACTTTGTCTGATCTTAGTGACTTGAGGCTTCAAGGCAACCAATTCCAAGGAGGTATACCTAACTTTACAGAATCACAGAAAACTATAAAGATTATAAATCTATCCAACAATGAATAGGAGGGTCCAATCCCTGAAGGCCTACAACACTTAGATCTATCCTTATCTGTAGGTAATTTTTTTTTTTTTTCATTTTTTTGATAATCATTTGTATATTCTAAGATGTCAAGGGTTAAGTCTCTATCTTGTCCTAAAACAAAATATGTGAGTAATTTTCATTTTTTTTTTTTTTTTGGTACTTTTAATTTGGTTTATCATTAAAGAAAAATAGAATTTGAAAATCAGGATAAGAGGTTGAGTTTCTATGAAATATCTCTGGTAGACGACGAAAAATAAGAAAAAACTTCCCTTGAAATTGTAACTTTCCATGTTTGGTCTAGGACCATTTAAAAAAACAAATAATTTATAAAGTTACATATAAAATAGATTCGGATAATATTTCTGTTAGCTAATTGAAATTCTTAGTAATGTAGGCAACAAAAACCTATGTGGACCGCCATTAGGCGAATGCAAGGCTCTGGATACTGGCAACGATGATAAAGGCAACAAGGGTGGCGATAGCAGCAATGCCACTCCCACCAGCAGTGCTGAGAAGCAGGTTTCAATACTAAAACTTGCATAATAGTGCTAGTTGTAGGGGTACTACTAGGAATCATTGCTGCTGTTGTCACAATTTTCTACTGGAAGAAATGCAATTGACAAATTGGGCGAGCCTTATTGGCTTTGAAAGATACAAACATTATGCCTACTTCATATGAGGCTGAAAAGAAGGCACCAGTGGTACAGCCAGAAGGGACTAGAAAGAGGAGTGATCATGGAAAGTTGTTATTTTTAAGGGACGGCATAGAGAAGTTTGATCTTCAAGATATGCTTACACCTGCAGCAGAAGTACTGGGAAGTGGGACTTTCGGTGCTTCCTACAAGACTGTGATATCAAGTGGTCGAGCCTTGGTTGTAAAGAGATATAAGCAAACGAATAATGTGGGAAGAGAGTTCTTTGCTGAGCATATGAGAATGCTTGGGAGGTTACAACATCCAAATTTGTTGTCTCTTGTTGCCTTCTACTACAGGAAAGAGGAGAACTCTCAGTTACTGAGTTTGTGGAGAATAGCAGCTTGGCTAGTCTTATCCATGGTAATTAAATTCTTCTTTTCATTATTTTCTTCAGTAATTTGGAAAACAATCTATGTTGATTACATTTTAGGTGCTTACACTTATAATGTTTGTTATTTGTTTTGCAGGCAACCGTACTCAAGGGTTTGATTGGCAAATCAGGTTGAAAATTATTAAAGGAGTAGCCAAGGGTTTGGCATATCTCCACAAAGAGCTTCCTAGCATATAGCGCTTTCTCATGGTACTATCATCTTTAGCCAAACCCCTATCTAAAATTAAATGTACGGTTAGTAAGCAAGGCCTATTGGAAGGACATAAATATAATTAGTACAAACGTTCAAAGGGTAATAGATATAATAGAGGGGGGAGAAACTTTTGCAACCTCATTAATTTAAGAAATTATGAATTTTTGCACCTTATAGATGTTACTACCATCTTTAGCCAAACTCCTATCTAAAATTAAATGTATGGTTAGTAAAAAAGGCCTATTGTGAGGATATAAATATAATTAGTACAAAAATTGAAAGGGTAATATATATAAGAGAGGGGGTGAGAGACTTTTGCAACTTCATTAATTTAAGAAATTATGAATTTGTACATCTTATAAATGTTACTACCGTCTTTAGCTGAATCCCTATCTAAATTAAATGTATGGTTAATAAGAAAGGCCTATTTGGAAGGACATAGATATGGTTAGTACAAAAGTTGAAAGGGAAATAGATACAAGAGAGGGGGGATAATGTACCTTTTATTATGATTTTATTGCATAACAAATTTATAAGTGGTAAGATTGCATCAATGATGCATGGTGTAACCCGTTACATTTAAGTTTTTTTCCAAGTTAGTAGAGGAAGTAAAGTAATATTAATTAATTAAAATATTTCATCATATGATAAGATGGTAAACTTCCGTGCACATGAGTATTTGCCCACAAGAGGGAATATAATAGTATCTAAATTGTGCAAACCGAGCGGGGGGGGAGGGAGGAGCGGGGTGGGGTGTCGTCAGTTAAGTGATAAACAACTGCACCTACTCTTATGACTTTCATGGTTCAAAACTGCACAGCTCATCTTTATTAATAAAATAATAGGGTTTTTTTTTTCCATGTATATGGATTGTCTCTCACCCAGATATAAGTGGTTCTCAATCGTATGACAACTATTTATCAAGGTCATGCCATCAGTGTCCTATCAACGTGGTTTCGATTATCTCCTGAACTAGTCTTAATTACTAAAAATAAAATAAAATAAAATAGTATCTAAATTAAAATTCCAAAAATATTAATGAAGGAAAAGAGAGGTAGATTACTATGCACTACAGTAAAAGACACTTTGCTTGTTTTTATTGGTTACACGTAAACACGCACTAACTTCCATACTTCTTTGTTATTTATTATTATTATTATTATTATTATTATTATTATTATTAGTTGAAGTATATTTTTTATTATTTCTTGGTCTCCTAATTATAACGTCGTTTCATAATTTGAATTGTTGAATTGAGTTTTGACTCATTCGATCTTAATTTATTTACTTTTTTAAAAGATAGACCTTTAATATGCATTTGTTCTGCTTTATTTCTTTTAATCACTTATGCTTATGATATTTTGCCATCAAATTAAGTGGCACTATATTCTAGAATATGTTTTCATTTTGATAAGGGAGAATTTCATTTTCATCCCTAGATTATCATTTTTTTTAAATAAATTCAGTTTTGATTCCTATGGTCCTATATATTTCAAAAATGGGATCATTTTAGTACTTACTAGTTAGTGAAATGTTGGTCAACTTTAATGGGAGTAGGGGTGTTTTTGTCATTTTAATAGAATTTTTAAGATTTTAGATAAAATAAAATAAATAAACATAATAAAACTATAATTAAAAAATAAAAGATTTTAATAGAATTTTTAAGATTTTAGATAAAATAAAATAAATAAACATAATAGAACTATAATTAAAAAAATAAAAGATCTTCACCGTTTATTTAAAATATGGATAATGTAGATAAAATTAATTAAAATAATATTTAAAATAAATAAAGAAAATTATAGATTAATAAAAACCAATTCTATCGTCCATTTATTAGATGGATGGTGGATATCACATTACAAAATCAAAATATAAAATAATAATAATAATAAATGATAAATAAAAAGGTTGGAGATCCATGTCCATCTATGCCCGATGGAGATCTAGAGACCCATCACTAATGATGCAGGTCCTTGAACCTACATTCACGAACCTCCATCGTCAACGATGGACGATATGTCTCTTAGAGATGATCTAGTTTCAGACATCATCTATACAAGAGCAATGAGACTACGCATTGAAGAGATAGAAACTGAAGAAAGACGAGAGAGAAAGAGAGAGAGAAAGGCATTAGAGCCCCGAGGATGGTGCGAATGGCTCCAGACGACAACGACGAAGGTGCTTTGGCCATAGCGAGGTCGAACGATATTCGACCCGTTTATAGCTTCGTGACTCGGGTTCGATCTAGATCTGACTTGTCGTAACCTGATGACTATGCCATTGGCTCCGTACAGTGACAATAAAGGTGTTCCTGTCACCATGGCTGCAACGACAGTAACTTACAGCCACAACGATGTTGACGAAGGCGTACTCGACATGATTGTAGCTTATTGACTCGAGTTTGACCCAGATATTACTTGTTTTGACCAACATGACCACCTGTTTGACTTATTTGATTTGTGGTTTGATCTTCACCATCCACCGTACAGGTAGATGACGGAAATCAATTTTTATTAATTTATAATTTACTTTTCATAAATTTTTAATTAGAATTTTTAATTTTTAATAAGGTTAAAATTGTAATTTTATAAAGTTTATAACTAGTCCTGAATAAAACAACTTTTTTCATTTATATTAATGTTGGTCGTCAAATTTTCAGTCAAAAGGACTAAATTGATTCCTTTTTAAAATGTATAAGATCACTTGAGTCAAATTTATATTTGAGTTTAAAAAGTTGAAAATTTTCAATAATTTAGGGATCAAATGAAATTCTCCCATTTGATAAACTAAAGAGTCCTACCTCATTTTCACCCAATACCAAATGGATCTAGCGATAAAGTGTTGATTTGGATCAAAAGTGATCATACAAAAATGATATTTTAAAGTAGAACTTATATTGGACTCTGATACCCCTTTTAGTTTAAAAGAATCTAAGTTTTGGTTTAGAAAGGTGAAGAAAGTATATATATTAATAAGATTTTAAGGGGGTGCAGAGAGTTGACTATTGAATAATTGAATTGGTTTAGAAAGACAAAGCGAGATTAAGAGGAATTATATTTATTACTTGGTAGTTGGTTCAAAGAGTTGGATATTGAATAACTGAATTAGTTTAGAACGACAGAGCGACATCTAGAGGAATTATATTTATTATTTGGAAAATTTCATTTTTAATACCTAAATTTAGAAAAAGTATTAATTTTTTAACTATTTATTTAGTACAGATCAAAATTTCCCTAAAGCTTTGTAAATAGATCATTTCAGTCCTTTGACCATGAAATTAATTGTCAATCATAACATAAAATACAAAAATTCTATTTTACCCCTCTATCATAATTAACTCTAAAATTAATCATGGAGCAATCTCTATTTGCTGCATCTCAAAAGAAGCGATCATCTGAGATAGAGATTAATAAAGATGAAACAAAGATGAGGAGATGTGAAAGGACAGATATGCGATAGTGATAGTGTTGTTAGAGGCTCGCTTGACTAGGTTTGGCAAGCTAGGTCTTATGGGAGAAGATAAAAGCAAAGAAATGAAGGAAAATGAAGAGTCAATAATGAGGAAGGTTTAAGGTTCAAAGCTCTGGGTTTGATAGAACCTAGATCGTATTGGTTCTGACGAATTAGCCCACATTTATGAAAATCCGGGTTCATTCATTCGACCCAAATCTTTGAAAATCTGAGTTTGATTGGACCTAAATATTGATATTGAAACAAAATCTAAGTTCGATCAAGTCCAGATTTGTTAGATTTGATGTTGTTGATCAAACCTATTTTGATGCTATTGAAACAAATTTGGGTTCAATTGAACCCAGATATTGATTATGCAACAAATATGGGTTCGATCGAACCCAGATTTGATGATGTTCAAACCCAGATCTTTAAGGATTTGGGTTAGGGGTGGACATTTTCAGGTTCGGGTTTGGTTGGGTTGAAAATCTCCCAACCCAATCAATTCTTCAACCCAACCTAATAATAATCAGATTGCATTGGGTTGAGTTGATCAGGTTGGTAGGTAAATTTGATAAATCAAAATGAAGAAGAGGTTTCACTAGCATTCTTGAACTTGTCATGCAAATTCACCCAGTCTCTTATTCCGAATACAAGTGTGCTTGCATTTGGTCTCTTTAGAAACCCTAACACATTCAACATATTTCTCCTGCAACACACAAGATCAAATATCTGTTATATCTTTTCTGCCACCCCTAAACAAGAGATATTGTAGATGGGTAATGGCTATCCTGCTTGACATAAAGTTACTTCTTACAAAAAATAAGATAGATAAGAGTTCTATCATCATCAATCTAAATAAGAAATGTGTTGAAGTCAGACATTAAGCAGTAAACAACTATAATGCTTATATATAAAGACCTCCAAACAAATTTTTCTCATCCTCATAATTTCAGTATACATATGTGATTTTGTTATCTTAACTCTTTTAAGTATGCAATCCAATATCTTTTAAATATATGCAATGCTATTCGGAAAAACAATTGCCATTTAAGAGAAGATGGATCTATTTTACAATCGAAACAAAATGAAAAACGAAATAAGGAAAGAAGTTCGACCAAAGCACTATGTGTATCTAGCTACCAAAAACTGAATGATATGCTAGGTCTCACAACTAATGTCATGCAACTGATATCTGAAGATTTATCAATCCCTTTAATAAGCAAAACATTACATTATAACTTTGATTGGCATTAGATCTACTAATTCTCCAGTATATGTTATCAGTGACTCCAATTATGAATGCTTACATAAAATAGAATGATAGCTCGCACCAAAAAGAAAAGATTATGCTTGATTAGTTTTGAAAGAACCAAAATCAACCAATTATTTTAGTTGAGATTTAAATTAATATCACCATGAAGATGAATTCTTAAAGTAGATATATATTATATGCAATTTACCATTTAATAAACAGGACAAAATCGTTTTCAACTCAAAAACAAAATAGATACACACACCAACTGAGCAAAAAAAATCAAAATACAAGCATGATGCACCAAAAACATGGAAGGTTGAAGAACAATCATGATACATGAATACACAAAAACAAAAAATCACAAACCAAAAAACAAAACAAAAGTACAAACATGGAATGTAAGGTTGGAGAACAGATACTTGAAAGGCTAGAGAGGACCATCGGCAAGTGAAGGATTGGTGTGGAGAAAGGAAATTGGGTGACCGGCGTGTAGGGTGGACCGTCGGTGAAGGGGAGGAGTCGAGGAAGGTGGACTGTCCATTGAACAGTGGGCTGTAGGTGGAGCTTGGCGGTAGAGGAAATGAAGTAAAAGAGAGGGAGACCGACAGAGGAGGAAATGGTGAAAATATGGCAGAAATGGAGAATGGGGCAGCTAGGGTTTGAGTTATTTTGTTTATATAGTCTCATGTCGGGTCGGTTTCCTCGGGTTATCCTGATAACCCGATCCAACCCGAGAACAACTCGAGTTATACAAAAACAACCCGAATCTGATTGTTTTTATATTATAACTCGACCCAACCCGATAAAAGATGGTTAAGTTGGGTCGGGTTGCTCAAGTTAGGTTAGAAATGCCCACCCCTAATATGGGTTTGTTCATTTTGCATTACAAACTCCATCGGGTGGAGATCCAGATTGGATCCACATTGTTGATGGAGATCTATCAATGATGATCTCCACTGGATGGAGTTCTTGATTTTATTATTTTAATTTAAAAATTATTTTTAATAAAGTAAAAAAAAAATTAATTACATATATTAATATTTGAATTTTAAAATGGTAATGTATTAGTTGACAATTGATGGAAAATTGTTTAATTTTTTTATTCTAAAATTTTTGACACATGTTAGATTTTCATTGGTTGATAAGTTAGGATAAATAGTAATTTTGGAGTCAATTATGATAAAGGGGTAAAATAGACTTTTGTCATGTTTATATATGATTTTAATTTTCCTTGGTTAATGTTAAAATTTTTCAATTTTTAATTATTCTTAAAAAGTGTCTAATTAATTATTTGTATGACTATGAGATATCTTGTCTTTTCAAAGTTTTATTTTAACTTAAATTATCTTACTTATTCTTCAAAATTATCTAGTTTATATGTGTGTTAAGTTCCTGAATTGCAATATAAAATTATATAATTACTTCTATCTACTATGTTATTTGTTAAGTTTTATCATCAGTTGATTGATAGGAGGGATTAATTTGATGCTTTTTTTAAAATTTAGAAAAGATTTGATGTATGTTTAAAATATAGTTAAAATTTTAATACTTTTTCAAAATATAGGGATGAAAATAAATTTACCTTTATCACGTGGTAGGTGGTTGTCGGTTCCTTGCGTAGGAATGAGACCGTAAGTGCCATTCTGTCATTTTCCAACAACAAAAGTTCAGTTACTATCACCGACTCCTTTCTTGACTATGGACCACACATTTCAAAAAAAAAAAAAATTTAAAATTAAAAATGAAATTCCAATTCTAGCCACATTTTTTTTTACTTCAATTCTTAACCATATCTTACAATAATATCTACTTATAACTTCAAGGATTTAGTAGAAAAATGTATTTTGAAAAATATAACATCATTTTTAATTTAAAATCTCTTTAAGATGAGATTTCAAAAGCAAAATAATTTGCCCACGTATTAATTTATCCATGTATGTTCTTCCAGTCCAAAAACTGATTTTTTGGAAAGTAATTATAAATTATAGTATAACAAAACACTCCTCTAGAATAAGTGGTTATGACGTGGTGGTAAATTACAAACTCATCCATACTATCTGTAAAGGTCATGGCATTTACTCTTATAAGTCCCATTTATGTGGATAATTTCCCATCGTATGTGAGTTGCTCCTCAAACATGTGGTTGCTCTTTTCTAGGATTTGATTCTTGGATCGTGAATCAAAATTGAATCAACAATTAGTCTTGATAGAATCCTAAATAGGTCTCAATAAAAAAAAAAAAAAAAAAAAAAAAAAAAAAAAAAAATTGGCCAAGACTAAACAGGTCTTAGTAAAAAAAAAAAAAAATCCTCCGATCACACATTCTTTTAGTCACAAATATATAATAATAATAACAATAATAATAATGATAATTTTGCAGATACAACCATTTTTAAATAGAAGTTTCAAAACAATTAATTACATTCACTTATCAATGGATCCTAACCATAATGAAGTGATCTGATCTTGAAAAATAATTTACATGATATTTATATTAGAGAATATGTATATATATATATATATGTCATCATTTTACACGTGTGTTTTCTTCAATTGTGGCCAAACATCACCAGATGTACCAAAATGCTTTTAATTATTTAAATTTTAAAGTGCTATGTTTTTCCCTTTTTTGGTTAAAAAGACAAAAAAAAAAATTTAAAGTGCTTTCAAGGAAATAAAAAACATGACTGTAACGTAATGTCTATCTTTTCAGCGAAACGGGAATGACGTTTGCTTGTTTTGGTGTGATACGTCAAGAAGAATTCTTTGTTGATATATAACATAGATTGAACAGAACATAAAGGAAGAAAATTATATGGAGGCTGAAGATTGCGGGTAACAGAGCTAGCTAGGTTGACGAAGCTGTTGTTTTGGAGATCTCAGGTTAGTGGATATCCAGAAACATTTTCTTTCTCTTCTCAATCAAGTCCAAGCAGTAGTTTTGTTACATTTTTATAAAAATTTGAAGGTCAAGTTTCATTCAGTTGTCATTCAATTGTCCATTAATGCAAGTGTCCAGTTGATATGATTGTGCAGAAAATATCCTTGCTAATCTTATTAAAATAATCTTCTATATAGCAAAACTATTTACCTCAGATTTTTTTTTCTGTTTTACCAATTTTCAATTGAAAACAAAAATCTTAATTTTATATTTTTAGGATTCGAAATTGTCTATAGTAACAATTATCAAAGACAATATTCTGAAGATGTGTCCATTAGCAATACTGAAAGATGGAAAATATTGAGAATTAAAATGATTTAATACAAAATCCAAATTTTCCTTTATTATTTTTATAATCTACCAAAAAAATTGATTTTATTTGGTATAGAATCATACGCTTTATTTATTTTTTTTGAAATACACTTTATTTAGTTTTATAACATCCAAATCTAAGAGTTTAATTATATAAAAGCTAAATAAATTCCAGATGTCAATTTACTTAACAAAAAATTATTATGATCAAAATCTAATCTAGATTGCATCAAAATGAAATTAAGAAAATGTTACATAACTTGTGTTTTAGGGAATAAAATTTGAAAAATACGGGTGTAATATGATACCGATACCGAATCTATCCATATTTATCCCATCAAATAAAGATAAAAATAAAAAATAAGAAATAACATATAGTTGGTGGTAAGAAAGTGGACATCAATTTCGGTGAAAATATTAAGAATATAAATTTATGAAAATATCATCCATATTTAAAATATAAAAATATTTAGAGACATTTTTTTATATTAATTACCCAAAATATCGAAAATATATTAGAAATATATTCTAGTCAGTGGAATAGCATATCTCCCTCATGTAACAAAAGTAACATAGTGGAGTGAGGTGCGGATTTTATATTTGATAAAAATTTTAATTATTCTTGTCTAAGTAAAAACGAAAAAAAAATTTAATAAATTAAAATATTAAATAAGAGTGATATTAAACATCTAAGCTTTTGTATCACATCTTGATTTCATCTTATAATATAATAACCGAGTGAATGAGATTTTTTTAATATTTTTTATAATCAGGACGTTCTAATATTTATAATCAGGATATTCTAAATTTAAAATGTAAAGATAAATTAATCAAATTTATTCATTTCGTTCAAATATTTTGATTATAAAAATATTAAAACCTTTTAATTTACTATTTAAAAATTTTATTCATTTACCTATGGTTACATCATGTATTAAGATAAAATACAAAGATAAAAGCACGATTCAAGAAAAATGTAGAAAGGATGAGAAAAGACTATTGACTTAATATACGTGGCAACAATTAGTGAGACTGAAAATGATGTTTGAGCTACTTTTTTATTTTGATGTGATTGACAACTAACCAAACCTGATCTTTTATGAAAAATACTGACTTGTGATCCTGGAACACATATTAATGTGTGGACTGCCGACTGCCGTTCTTTTATCACATTTAATAGAAAGTAACCCCCAACTGAATCAAACCTTTATGTGACCGTGTGATTCACAAGATTGTTTGTACTCAGAAGAAATATGAATTGATTGCATGTATGTAATTTTGATTTTGAACTAATGGCCCATTTATCTTGTTTCAATGGCTATAATGCTGAAATCATTACAATGATTTGTTTATTTAGTCAAAATCAACTTCATTGGTTTTTTTTTTTTTTTTTTTGAGCAAAAGGGTTCAGGTTAGGCTGGTCAAGCAATTTGTATTAAAATAAAATGAAAATTTAAGTTCTACTTAGATAAATCATCCCTGCTTCCCAACAGAGAAACAGAAAAAAAGAAAGTGGATATAATCATCTCAAATATATTATTATGTAGGAAAAATATTTTAATGAGTTGAACTTTTATACAAAAATTTTAACAGTATTAAGACGTAACAAACTACAAACTCTGTAGTGAACAACTTTTCAAAAAAAAAAAAAAAAAAAAAACTCTTTAGTGAACAAAGAATTGGTTTAAAAGTTTTAATTTAATGATTTTTTAATGTATTATTTATTCATAAATTTAAATTTTTACAAGACCTTTTGGAAATAGGAAAAAAGTGTAAAATTCTTATGTCTAATATTATATTATGGTATAAAGTACTCAATATATCACATTCGAATTGCTTCACTTACACTGTAACTCAACAAAAGAAGAAGATATATATTGGATATTGTGTCTTGGTGACACCTTCTCTTCTTTTTCTTTCTTTCTTTTTGGTTCACAAGTATATTTTATTATTCTTATTATATATAATTACTATTTCATCTAAATTTATTAAATTTTCATCAAATTCCTATTATTGTTTTCATGTATAGGAGATATTATACACAACAGAGAACATGTAACATACATCCAACATTAATCGCTTAACGAAAGTATATATGCTAAAACTAGTGGAATTAATGTCTTTACATAAATGACAAAAGCACTCTCCATATAAAGAAGAAAAATATTACTGGTTTTAGTAAAGTTATCTAATATAAAAATTGTCAATAATACTTTAATAATTATACTTATAATCAATTTGAAAGTTATTATTGAAAAATTACTATATGATATTTGATAGTTTTCTCTTTTATATATTTTATATTCTAATAATTCAAATATGAGACAATGTTAGATTAAGTTAGAACTTTCTATCATCAACTTAAATTGAAAGGTAACAATAGCAGGATACTGAAACTAAAAATTAATATAAAAGATATAGTCTTATTAAATATATACCATTAATTGAATATATAACTAATTTTTGGTTTTTTTTTTTTATTTTCTATCTGTACGAAAAAATTATTAAAATATATGAAAACTTTGAGTTAAGACGCTGACATCATAAAGTATTTTGTTCCATTTCAAGGTGCTATATATTTACAAAAAAAAATTAGGATGTGGAGGCTGAAAATTGCTGAGGGTGGAAGCAACCAATATATTTATAGTACAAACAATTATGTGGGAAGACAAATATGGGAATTTGATCCTGAAGCAGGCAGCCCTGAAGAGTTAGCTGAGGTTGAAGAGGCTCGACTAAGTTTCTACAAAAATCGTCACAAGATCAGGCCCAATAGTGACCTTCTTTGGAGATTGCAGGTTGGTACTTTGTAGAAATCCATAGACATTTCTCACTCATACCATACAAGAAAAATTAATTACTTTAAATTTAAGGCCCAGTTGGGGGCCATTTTTTGTTTGTATTGTTTGAAAAGACAGCTTGTGAGCCCATGTGTACTTGGTACGTGCTTTGCTCATTATTTCTGTAAAATTTACAAAATTAGGGACCAAAAGTAAGGCCAAACGCGAACCTAAGTGAGTTTGGCATAGTTGTAGTCACTTTCATTTGTTTTTGCTCCTCTTTAGAAGTCATAAGTTTGAGTTCAATAAAGGTCACACTCTTTCACCAAAAGGTGTAGATAGTTATCTCTCAATATTTGAGAATAATCATTCGAATTGTACTATTAAAATCTTATATAGGTTGGTCTTGATAATTATTTGATTATGAAAAAGTGTCAAAATAATAATAATAATAATAATGAAATAAAAATAAGATCAAACGAAGTGAAAGCTTAGGCTAGGTAGTAAAAATATTCTTAGGTGAATCTAAGATTCCAAAGTTAAATTCTCTCTTTTCGAAAAAAGAAAAGTAATATATATATATATATCTCTCTCTCTCTTAAAAGAACAAAAACTAAGGTAAAAAAATATAAAACAAGGGAAAAAAAATGTTTTCCTTGTTTTTTAAATTAAAAAATGCCCAGTCATATTTTCCTTCTTCTGATGACCTTTAAAAAAATGAAAAACAAGCCAAAACAAAACAAAATCATGTTTTCCTTAGTTAAAAAAAAAAAAAAAAAACCCAAATCTTCTTCGGCTTCGTTTTTCTTGTTTTCTATCCGATTTGCTACTCCAATAAATTCAAGATGCCTCCTGTGAAAATGTATTTTTAATTTTTTTTTTTGTAATTTATTAATATATTCGAAGTATATAACAAAAATATAAAATTTATTTATTTTTAATTCTGCATCTTAATATTTTATATTATTTGATATAATAATGTCAATTATAAAAAGTTGGGTTATGCAAATATACATGATTAGAAAATATACATATTAGCAATTCATATTTCTTATTAATCAAATAATTCAAATAAATAAAGGTTTTAAAAGTAAAAATAAATCATTATCTAACGTGGTTTGTTGGTAAAAAACAATAATTCAATCCACTAATATTCTAAATTCGAATAATTTTCACTATAAATAGTATCCAAATAAAAATAAAAATTTTATAACCATCATTTATGGTTACAAATCATGCATACTAGTAAACCCTTAAATGTTATAGAAAAATTAGATACTTACTATTAGATATATTTGGGCCATGATTTTTAGAAACTTTAGCCATGATTATTTTTAAATTATGGGTTTAAGTGTGTTGAATGCTTGACTTGATTATTATTTGTGTGACTATTGACCTATTTGCAGTTATATTTTTAGTAATTTTTACCAAATACGTTTTTAACATTTTTTATCTTTAGTCAAAACATTGTTTGTATTCTCTTTCTTTTTTTACCCCAAAAACAGATGAAAAAAATAATACTAACATATCCTATAATTCTACTTCATTGTGTCTAAAAGAAATTGGATTATGATTTTTTATTTATTAACCTTGATAATACAAAGACATTTATCAACGGAAAGAGGAAATGTAAGTACACCTAGCTGAAATAAACAATTGAGCTTTATCCATCAACAGTCGGGATGGTAATGGGTCATCAAAGCTGGATTGATTTGCTCCAAACTCAAAACCTGTTTTGAATGGAGTGCTCCATACCCGACCCATGCCCTGAAATGGTTTTCAATTTTCATCCTAAAATCTAAATCCATTTGGGGATGGGTGGCCTTATACCCGTCCTGTTTTGATTCGATTTATTAAAAATCATATTTTTAATGTATATTTAAATACAAATTTCAATTTTCACAAAAATGTAAATACACATTAATATTAAGTATTTTTAAATTTAAATATATTTTTAAGTTCAAATATATGATAAAAATTTAACCTCTATTTAAATTAATATATAAATGTAAATTCATTTGAACATCATCTAACACTAATAAATATTAAATTTAAGCATAAAATACAAATAATAAAATAACTTAAAGAACATAAAAGTCGTTAAGTGAAAGAATATAAAAGTCATTAAGTTTTAATATGTAAGTGTTAATATATTAAAACAATTATTCAAAATTTCATTCAAGTATCTTAATTATTTGAAAGAATAATTCATTTAAGACATAAACTTATAAAAATAAAATTAAATGGTTTGGTAATGCTCAATACTTGAAAAATAAAATATAATGATAACAATAATATTAATAAAAATATAATAAAGTAACAGAGTTCGAACGAGTCAAAAGTATTTAACCTAAAGCCAATCCAATAACAAACTGAATAAAAAAATTGACCAAAACTCGACCCAGAACTTAGTTTCAATACTCCAAACTTGCCCTAAACGGATCGGGGTACTTCTAATTTGGGGCGGATCGGGGAATTTTGCCATCCTTATTCAATAGTCAAGTTGTTAAAAAAAAAAAAAAACCAACACACACACACAGAGAATGATAGTTAATTCTGAGTGTCATTATATCAAATGTTGTGAAGGAATACAAGTTCATTTGTTTCCTTCAAGTTATATTCTGATTTTTTGTTATTATTATTATTATTATATATTTTTACATTTTCAAGACCACTTTAATTTTCTTAAATTTTCTACCGTTCTTTTTACTCCCTTTTATTATAAAAATTGCATTTTTCTTCATCATTATGCAGTTTCTTAGAGAGAAAAATTTCAAACAATCGATTCGTCAAGTAAAAGTAAAGGATGGAGACGCAATTACACATGAAACAGCCAAAACAGCGTTGAAGAGGGCAGCCCTATTCTTTTCAGCCTTACAGGCCAGTGATGGCCATTGGCCTGCTGAAAACACTGGTTGTTTATATTTCCTGCCTCCCTTTGTGAGTACTTTTTCGTCTTATATTGTTAAACTCTTCATAGAAAGTTGATTTGTTTCATATACATATACATATACATATATATATATATATAATCTTTCTACTATAAGGAAGAACTAATTTAATAATATCAATTCCTACATATTGTGATGCATTTTGATTATGTATAAATAATTAGTGCCAAATATTAATTATATGTCTCAGAATATTGGAACTGATATTATTAAAATCCATATAACTAATTTAATAATATTAATTCCAATATATTGTGATGCAATGATTATATACAAATAATTAATATTAAATATTAATTATATGTCTCATAATATTTGAATTGATATCGTTAAAATCAATACGTTTTTATAGTAGAAATTATATATATATATAATTAATTTGGAATTTTGCACATTAGTGCATTCGGAATCCTAAGTTTGTTGCACTACAAAATTGTTTATGCAGAGAGAGGCTGTAGCGCTCCAAAACCAGGATCCTAGATATAAATGATGCTTGATCTTGTACTTGAATGATTATATGTATATATATGGGGTCCCCTTAGATATATTTGAGTATGCATACACTTGATAAAAATATATATATATATATATGTGTGATTGCATTCTAAAATGTATGATTATAATTTATTATATGTGATTATAACTAAACATATTTGATTATAATAAGTAAATGTGATCACAATCAATAAATCAGTAAATGTGATCACATATATTAATTGTAAGCTCACATATTTAATTTTAATAACATATAACAAATTACAATCACATATTTTAGAATGCAATCATATATTTTTTTTGTTAAGTGTATGTATATTTAAATGTATGCTAAAATGTGCCTGTACATAATATATAATTAATTTGAAAATTTGCACGTTATTTCATTCGGAATCATAAGTTTGTTGCGCTACCAAATTGTTTATTACATGGAGAGGCTGTAGCTCTCCAAAACTAGGATCCCGGATGTAAACGATGCAGGATCTTGTACTTGAGTGATTATACTATCAAATTATTTACTCACCCTAAAGCTTACTTACTGCATATGTGAATAATAAACTATCTTCCATTCTTTTTATCTGAGAATTACAGGTAATGTGCGTGTACATTACTGGGCATCTGAATACTGTATTTACTGAGGAGCATCGCAAAGAAACCCTTCGCTACTTGTATAATCTGCAGGTATTAGCTTCGAAATTTTTTGGAAAGCCTCCATAGATGTTATTAGATTTGTCGACAGCCTTCGAAAAATTCATCAGAAACCATTCTTAAACCATCTCCAACGTGACACCATAATGATGTAAAACACCATTTTAGTGTTAAAATCGCCTCCAACGTGAACACCATTTACAAACTTCAAGAAAAATTTTGGTGCATTAGCTGCAGTAAGACACTAAATTTGGTGTCAAACTGTAGCTAACACCAAATGGCCACGTGCTCTTCTATTTTTTTTTTCAAAATTCCAACAATGCCCCCCTTATAATAACAACAACAATATATGTTTCATTTGTATCTTTTATCACATTTTATACATTTTTATAATTTAATTAATAATTATAAATAAAAATTAAATTATTATAAAAAGTATATACCGTTGAAAATATTTCATTGAGATATTTAAAATGAGTATAATATTGAATGTGTTTTAATATATTTTTAAATTATTATAATAAAGAATTATGTATAGAATATTTCTTGAACATACCCTTTACACCAATTTGGTATAAAACACATTGGAATAAAACAAAGTTTGGTGTAAGAAAATTTGGTGTTGACACCACAAAATGGTGTAAAATTCGGTGTCATACATTTGAGATGGTCTTAGGTCAAGGATATATTAATTATTTGGAAATATTTTGTGGAGCAGAATGAAGATGGTGGATGGGGGATACATTTAGAGAGTCACAGCAGCATGTTTGGAACAGTTTATAGCTATGTTTGTATGCGTTTACTGGGATTGGGACCAGATGATGGTGAAAACAATGCTTGTGCAAGAGCTCGAAAGTGGATTCTTGATCATGGTGGCGTAACGTATATTCCTTCTTGGGGAAAGATTTGGCTTGCGGTACGTAAACTGTTGTATGTGTTTCAGTGCTTTTCGTAAAACTTGCTTTATCATAAATTTCTTTTTTTTTTTTTTTTCGAAAGAATCATAAATTTCTTTCTACAGAAGCATCTAACAGTGAATTTACATGTTAGTGCTTTTGTTATATATTGTCAAAAATGTTTGTGATAATCATATTATCAAAAATCTTCTTACGCAAAAAAAAAAAAAAAAAAAAAAAAAAAAAAACCCTCCTTTCGCATGATATCTAATTCCTTCTAGGGGCGTTACCCCCAAAACCCCTTCGAGATGATCGGGTCTCTCGACCATTGCAAGCTCTGTCAGAAGCTCGGCCTCTGGTGTGACTGTGCAGCGTTACAATTTTGAACTAGGCTCCACACTCCAACATAGAGAACCTTTTACTGGCTGCAAAAACAGATAGCTTTTTATGTTATATTTTCTTCGTATAAGTTACTGGAAGACGACAACTATTAGTATACGTAAGAGACTTTTATCATCAGCTGACTACCTCTCCTAGATTCCCAGAACTTCTCCTGGATTAATGGGAATAATTTAATGTGTGCTGACAGAAAGTAAGTCACATGGCAGTCATATGTCAGCCACCTCCCTTAACTGTCTCGGTTGACTTGCGTTTCCAAAAGTGAACTACAATCGCCACTTGATGAATTTAACGTGATTGCTTCCAATTAGTGGTTGACATTGTGAAAGCCTTGTATAAATGATGAGTCTTGACTGTACATTCATTAAATGCATTTTAATTTTTAAATTGAAGCACCGTTGAAATGCGCACATCACTTCTTAATCAAGGTTGTTGGACACCTCCTCACTTACTAAACTTACTAAAGTATTAGGTGTTAGGAAGTAAAGAGTAATCATAGACACAAATCAAGTACAACATAGGAAGAATATAAAGAAGACGCATTATTTTTACATGGTTTGAAAAATTCCTCTGTTCATGAAGTGCATCCACACTTTTTTCATTATTAAAATAATGTTTACAAATCGAAGCTTTGTTTCTCTCTTTCTCACTTGCGACTCTGACATATAACCACTCTTTCTGCACTCTAAAAAACTCTCACATACAAAGGTATTTATAATTATCAATGTTTCAAAAAGCGCTAGATGTCAAGCTGTTGGCAGTCTAGCATTTAATGCCTAGGCCACCTAGTCGATGCCTAGGCTTCAGCTAAGTGGTTTGATTGGCTGTCAATGTACCGATGGTCAAACGAAAAAAAAATTCCCTAGCAAAATCACACCCATAAAACTACAAAGAGTGAGAGAGAGAGAGAGAGAGAATCACACCCACAAAACAAAACAAAAAGAGACACAAACAACAGAGAAAGAGAGATTGAAAACACAGATGACTATCAACGAGATCGAAAAATCAGCGACAGGTGGTGACTGGTGCCGTGAAAGAAGTTTGCCGCTTTGAACGAAGTTGAGTGGTGACTGGTGTAGTGGTGGTGATAAGAGTTTGTGAAGTTTGGCAAAGTCGACAGCCATGAAAGAGGTTTGCCACTTTGGGGTGAAATTGGGGGGAGGGGGTGGTGTGGTGGGATGATGAAGAAGTATGGTTTCATCTTGCCTCAAATTTCTATTTAAGAAGTCAACCACAAACTGCATCGTTTTAGGAAGGTAGCCTTATTTAAAAAAAAAAAAAAATTGGATGAAGTTTTTCTTAAAGAAAAAATAAACAGTTGATTTTAGTAAAATCGGCGTAGCGACTAGCTGCCTAGTGACTTTTTGGCGATTTTTAATACACTGATAATTATAAGGATACAAATAAAAATCACTTGAGAAATCTACTTGCACAAGACTTCTAGTTTGGCCAAAACTTTTTCCTTTAACAAATTTGGAGTCATGCAAGTTGTAGTGCGACCTCAAGTCGTGGTACTAGGTCGCCACACACTGGGTGGCTAGAAATGTTTCTATTCTTGGTGCACTGCAAGGAGCTCGACCCTTGATGCATCTGTGTAGCGCTACAATATTGATTTCGAGCTTTACACTTTAACATTAGGAGTTCAATTTTTACTAAATACATTTTAAAATTTGTGTGGATAGTTGTCTTCTATTTATAGGAATAAATATCTAAATTGAGCAATTAGTACTTATCTTGGCAAGTCTCTGACTTGTTTGGTGTTGTACCGAAATGTTTCCCTTAAAAATACTTCAATTGCTTTTATGTCGAGTTAAATGTTTTTTCTTAACAAATGCTTAGGTGGGAACTTTGTCAGAGTAGTGTGAGCTATCAATACAACATAGTTATGGGAAGGAGTCATGACTAGTTCAAATACTATATATTATTATGAGAGAATTACTGAAAAGCCTATGAACATATGTATTATTACAAATGGAAACCACTTTTGCTTTTTGTAACAACCTCCTCCCTTGAATTAAGGTTTGATTGTGTGAGATAACTGGAGGCTAACAAAAATAGAACAAAAAAATGAAATTGCCCCTGACTAACTAATATATGCCGAAAATGGCATATTTACCCCTACTTTTCTAGGAAAAAAAAATTAAAAAACTTGAAAAATCTCATCCATTCATCAAAAAAATGAACGGTTGAAATCTATTTAATTTTAAATATAAAAAATATTTTTTCCAAATTGATCTAAACTGTCCATCTAGAGAATGGATGGTCATAATCAATTTAAAAAAAAAAATTAAATTAATTTTTGAAATTTTGAAATAATTAAAATTTAAATATAAAAAATAATTTTTTCCAAATTGATCTAAGCCATCCATTGGTCAAAATCAATTTGAAAAAATTAGAATTTTTTTTTTTTAAAAAAAAAAAGTTGAACAATTGAAAAAAATTAAAAAAATAATTTTAACTATAAAAATATTTTTAAATATAAAAAAAAATATATATATTTTTTTTAAAAAAAAGTTTAACAATTGAAAAAAATTAAAAAAATAATTTTAACTATAAAAATATTTTTAAATATAAAAAAAAATATATTTTTTCAAATGTATATAAGTCGTCAATCTTAAAGATAGACAATCATAATCAATTTGGAAAAGATAATTGAAATTCAAAAAAAAAAAAAAATCAAAAAAAATGTGAGATATGGAGATTAAATTTGAAACACCAAAACTTATAAAAAAATATTTTCAATTTAAAAATTTTAATAGAGAAAAGAAAAATTTTTAAAGTAAAGACGGCAGTGGAGATCTAGATTGGATCTCCACTACAGTCTTCACTCTTCATTGTTCATCGCTCATCAGTATAGTCATCACTCAAACATCAACAATTATATGGTTTTGCTCAAACATCAAAATCGATTTGGTTTTCCTTGAAACCAAATCAAAATCGCCCACATCAACAAAAGATGTTTAAGCCAAAGTCAAAATCTCCCAATTCAAAATCGTCCAAAGCAATAATCCCACTGAAACCAAATCGATGTCTGGTTTCCAAACCAAAATTGCCTTTCTTAACATCACCAGTTCTCAACATCACCCAAACCAAAATTGCCCATATTCATTTGATGTGGCTAATGGTGGAAAAAGAAGGGACAAGTGGAAGATGAAAAATATAGAAGTGAGAAGTGGAAGAAGAAGAGCAACCGAAAGAAGAAGAAGAAAAAGAGGATGGCTTGAAGAGACTAATGGAGATGAAGATGAACAAACCTAAGTTAACCTGGGTTGCTTGAATATGACAGAGAGAGAGGTGTCGAATTGAAAGAGAAATAAAAAGAGAATTGAGAGAGAGGCTTGGATGGATGGATGGCAATTCAAACTAGATTGGATGGATGTCTTGGACAATGATGTTGAACTGGTTTCTGGTCTCCAATAAAGATCAATGTTTGTTTTCATATGAAGAATAACAAGAGCTACCATGGCCATTTTCAGATGAAGATGAACAAAAGCCGTTATGGCCATTTTTAGATGGAGAAGAATAAGACCAATGGAGATCCGCAACTATGGCCATTTTAAGATGAAGAAGAAGAACAAGAGCTGCCAAGATGAAAAAGAAGAACCAATAGCCACCAAGATGAAGTATAACAAGAAGAAGAACAAGATGAAGAAGAACAAGAATAATAAGAAGACCTTTTGTGATGTTTGGGATCTAGGTTTTTGATTTTTGTGATAAAGAAGACCATTTTTTCTTTTTCTTTTTCTTTTTCTTAATTTTAATTCTCTTGATCTCTACCATCCATTTTAGAGATGGGTGGTGGAGATCCATTGTTTTTGTTTTTAAGAAAATATCGAAAAATATTTTTTTATATTTAAAACTATATTCTTATTTTTTAAATCATATAATTTTTAATTTATTTTATAATTTTTAAAATTTTAAAATATTTTAAATGGATCTCCACTATCTAGATGGATGGTGGAGATTCAAACAATCTATTAATTTATATAATTTTAAAAATAATAAAAAAATAAAAGAAAATGACTATTTTACCATTTTTGCAGTTATTTTAAACGGTCAATCACCGTCAAACCATTAGTGTAAGGGAGGACGTTATTATAAAAAGCAAAAGTTATGTCCGTTTGTAATGAGGCATATTTCCAAAGACTTTTTTGTAATTCTCTCATATTATTATTATTTAGGTGGTGACATGTTTTTTATTATAGAGGCCAAAAGCAGACTTGTTTACTAAATGATTAATTATTTATAATATTTACTACGTTTTGTTGCTTGTATTACAGATACTTGGACTGTTTGAATGGTCTGGAGTCAATCCAATGCCCCCTGAGTTTTGGTTGCTTCCTCCTTATCTTCCAATGCATCCAGGTTTGCACAAAGATCTTCAGAATTTTAGAACATTGCAAACTTTCTTTTAGATAAGTAGAGAATATAGAGAAATTTAATTTACTTTAAATTCCTTTGTGATGCCATAATATTTCTTCATTCTTTGGCTTATAAGTACTCCATTGCTTCATTCATTGAGTGTGTTCGAAAATGGGACTTCCACTTCAAATCCTAATTATTTTTTCTAATTGATTTCTACCAACCAATCTTATAGGCTAGCACACTTGGGCTTAAATGCCTAACAAATGTTTAAACCTTACCATATCTAGAGTCTTCAATTAATTAAAATTATACATTTATCTAACTTTTATTTACAACCAAGAACCTCAATCCATTGCTTATATAAGTGGTCAAATATCTATCACATATATTGTGGAAGTAATATCAAATTAACAGACAGTGTTTGATTTTAGTAGGGTTGAATAGCAACTTTTAAATTCATTTGGTGTTATGTTTCAATTAAAAAGAAAAAAGGTCCTCCATCATCAATTTATTCATATATATATATATATATATTAATAATCTCTCGTTTACAATTACTTTATGGGCATTTTGTTTTTTAAAATGCAGCAAAAATGTTTTGTTATTGTCGGTCGATATACATGCCCGCCTCATATTTATATGGGAAAAGGTTTGTTGGTCCAATCACACCACTAATCCAACAATTGAGGGAAGAACTCCACACTCAATCTTACAAAGAAATCAACTGGAGGACTGTTCGTCATCTATGTGCAAAGGTGATTTAACCCTGCTTTATTATGGTTTTACAAAATAATTTTATTTCGTAATGAATAAGCTAAATGAATACAAAGTCAAACTTCAAAACTTCAAGATTCAATAATGTCTTGAAAAGGGCTGACAAAAAATAATGATTATGTTTTGAAACAACTCAACCCAGAATAGATATATAATGCGTTTTCTTTAAATAAGTTTTTGGAATTATGAAATAGAAAATAAGTTTTCAAATGGCACTGTATACTCTTTTATGTTCTTGAATCATTGTTAGCCAAGGTAGATTGTTGTTTCAGGAGGATCTATACTATCCACATCCATTCATACAGGATGTAATTTGGGACAGTCTTTATTTATTTTGTGAGCCTCTCCTGAGTCGTTGGCCTCTGAACAAATTGATTAGAGAGAAGGCTCTTCAAACAACAATGAAGTTAATTCATTATGAAGACGAAAACAGTCGATACATTACTTCTGGGTGCGTGGAAAAGGTATAATTTGATATTTAATCTAGAACTTTTCTATTAATATTTTAAAATATTGAAAAAAATATGGGAATATAGCTAGTTGTTTTGTCCATACTTTGTAGGGATTTTTTAATTATGACATTAAAATTAGTATGAGTTTAAAAACTAACACTGAATTATTACAATGAGTTTTCTTTTCTTTCTTTTCGTTTCTTTTTTGACACCATCAACTATCGCGAATTATACCCCTTGTTTGTGTTTGTTATGTTGGGGAAATTAGCTTTCAAAACCTCCCTTAGATACCTGCCTTACGTAGATTTATTAAAAATAACTGAGAAATAAATTAGAAAATAATAACAATTGCTAAAACATAAGAATTTATGTGAAAAACTCCAAAATAGGAGAAGAAAACTCGGAAAGAAATTCATTATGTGAAAAATTATTATAATCACATAGACTATTCTCTCAAATTCCACAACTTCAATGCACCCACACTATTCAAAGTATATATGTACTCACACCTTTTTATACTTTAAAATAAGAGAAACAAGAAAAAAATTTTAGCTAGAGTAAAATATAATGATTAAAATGTTTTGACTAGGACAATTACAAACAAAGTCCTTGAACTCCTTATATAGGCTTGAGAATCCCTTCACCTTTGCTTCTTTTTCGATGTGGGACTAGGATCCCCTTTTGTTTGATCAATTTCTTAACAATCTCTCCACCTTGGCTAAATAAAAGAAATATTTGTTGCAAGTATGGTGCAATCACTATCTATACCGACAATCATAATTTTCAACCCAAAGAACAATCAAATTCCATCATAACAGAGTACATTTATTTAAAATTAACAAATTTCAAGAAATTTACTTCAGCACATGTCAAAAAACCTGCTGAAAATTTATGTTACAACTTTCACGTTTGACTTTACTGGAAGTTTATCAACCATCGACATATATTCCACCACACATTTTGCATAAATGCCAGATTAATACCCGTGTGCAATTATGGATTTGCTTACAACGACATATCATCTTCTATGATAAAGTGAACATATCATGAGGATGTACTTCTCACTTCTCAAAGGAAATCATCGTCTACCATAAGAAGAGAGATATTACTAGCTTTCGCCTCCGAGTCTTTTGTCGATCTTGATCCAACTTGACAATTTTTATTAACGTGCTCAGATTGTTCACACCTCCAACAAATTGTATTATTCATAGAGTTCTTCTTATTCTAATTGCTTTCATTTCTAGTTACCAATACTATGTCTTCGATGAAGTGCAACCTCCACTCTTCAATATTCTCTCCTTAGAAATGACTTTATCGGTAATTTCTACAAAATTCAGAGTCTTCTTCCCATATATCAAAATAGATTTCATATGCTTATAGGTTGATAGAAATGACAATATGAACTTTAATGTTTTATCTTCATCTTTATTCTAAACTCCAATAACCTCCAATTCAGAAATGATACAATTGGGAACACTAAGATGATTTGAGATTTTAGTACCTTCATCCATATGTAGAGTATTAAATTGTTCGTTCAGGTATGATTGATTTGAGATTTATTTTGCTTGATACAACCCTTTCAGTTTCTCCAAGAGTTTCTTTGTTTTTGATATTTCATACACATTTTCAAGAATATTCTTGGCCAAACATAGACGAAACGAACTTGTAGCTCTCAAATCTAGATCTTCCTAATCTTCATTGCTCATACGAGACTCATCATAATCTTTATCTTTGTTGAAATCTTTGTTAAAAATAAGGCTTAGTTTCTCATTCAACACCTTGTGTAACCGGGATTGTATTAGCATGTCTTTGACTTACAATTGCCATAAGCCAAAATTGATCTGTACATCAAATTTCTCCATATCAAACCTCATAAAACTTTAAAACTTTGATATAATAACCATATACTGGAATAGTAAATATAGTCCGTGAATAGTATACCAGATAAGTTTATAGGAAAGAGAAGTCGGTCACAATAGACACACTCAAATACTAAATATTTTCTAACCAAAATCTTTTCTATACATGTACTTCCACATCACTACAGTTATTTTCAACAACCAAGAACAATTATTTTTTAATATGAAAGATCAGACAATGTTGCAACTACGAAGCATAGTAAGAATTTTCTAAAGAATTTGATACTTTAGTAACCAAGCTTTGATATCACTTATTGGGAAAATTGGCTCCTAAAAACTTTTTTGAAAACCTACATTATGTAAGAATATTAGAAATAACAAAGAAATAAATTAGAAAATAATAACAATCACCAAAACACAAAAATTTACGTGGAAAATTACAAAACAGGAGAAAAAACCATAACCCAGTCCCCAAAAAAAAAATTCACTACGTGAAAAATTGTCACAATCATATAGACTATTCTCTCAAGTTTAACGACTCCAATACGCCTATACTCTTCAAGACATATATTAATTAATACCCTTCTACACTCTAAAATATGAGGAACAATAAAGGAATTTAACCTAGAGTCAAATGCTAGTCTTAAAACATTTTTGACCAGGACAATTGAAAAGAAAGGCCTTGGATTCCTTAGATAGGCTTGAGAATCCCTTCACCCTTTGTTTTTGTTTTTTGTTTTTTTTTTTTTTTTCGATGTGGGACTAGGATCCCCTTTTATTTTACCAAGTTCAGTTCCTGAACTATACACTTTGTTCATGAACAAAGGACCTCAAAAGATTATAGTTTGCATCCATTATTTCTGAACTATAATCCCTTTGTTTGTAAATGATTGTTCGTGGTAATTATGATGCCAAAAAAAAAAAAAAAAACTCATCTCAATAGTTGGTGCTATTTTTTGGTCACCCTAAATTAGTGTTATTTGTAAGAAGATTCCCTACTTCATACATATTTATACTCGTGAACTTGAGAGTCAAATGTTAACACTTGAATTAAACAGCCATTGCGTATGCTTGCTTGTTGGGTTGAAGATCCAAATGGAGATGCCTTTAAAAAGCATCTAGCTAGAATCTCAGATTACTTTTGGCTTGCAGAAGATGGATTGAAAGCTCAGGTAATTTAGTATTGCTTTTGAAACCACCCTTACTTTTCATACAAATCTGAAAGAATATGCGTTCAAACTAGTTTCAAAATTTAAACTTGATTTTATATTAGGGAAAATAAGATTTAAATAACATATAAAACTTTTTCCATTTTTCTTTTAAAGAACTGCTAGCTCATTTTCATTCTCATATGAAGTTTTTGAAATCTATTATCATGTTTGTATAACTTTCAATTTTCATAAAGTACATATTATGTAATGCTACCAAAGTAAGAACTGATTTATGATTATTAAAATAATTATTACTATTGTTATATTAGAAGATTTAGAGCTTAATTAATATATGTATATATACCCGTAATTTCTTATGCAGACTTTTGGCAGTCAATCGTGGGACGCTGGCTTTGGCCTTCAAGCTTTGCTTGCTAGCAACATGATTGATGAAATCGGACCTACGCTTGCCAAAGGTCATGATTTTTTGAAGACATCTCAGGTTTTCATCTCCTAATTTTAGAGGAATTGATTAGAATGGTCTTATTACTTAAAATAATTGAATGTGCTAAAGTGCACCGTAAAGATGGTGCAATAGGTTATAGGTGCTATCAGTGAGATGGTACTGAATGACATGACTGTACATAGTAGTCACTTGGTAGTTGAATACCAGGTGACTGCTGATAACCTTAGGTTAAAGGCTTAAATCAGAATTTTGCTTCTTTTCCATTTTTCTCCTACATCACTATTTCATCTCATAATTGGAGTTCTTCTTGGAAGATCATTGATAATCCTTCAGGAGATTTTAAGAGCATGTTTCGACACATATCAAAAGGTTCGTGGTCTTTCTCGGATAGAGATCATGGATGGCCAGTTTCAGATGGCACTGCAGAATGTTTGAAGGTAACTGATTAACTATTTTACTTCTTGCAAGCCTCAAAGAAAAATATTATTAGATAAAAGAAAAATCGGTGCATCTAGCCAAGTCGTGATCATTGTATTTTCTTGTATTTGATAGGCCTGTCTACAGTTCTCCATGTTGCCAGCTGAAATTGTTGGTGAGAAAATGGAACCTGAGAGATTATTTGATGCCGTCAATTTGATCCTCTATCTTCAGGTAAGAATCAACTTTCATTAAAATAGTGTTTCAACAAGCGTGAATACAATTTCTTGAATTTTCAAACTAATTAAGTTCCCATTGAACTTGCTCAAGTGTTTTTGTTTCGTCAAAGATTTCCTTAAAATTTGTTAAAACGTTCCCTGCAAGAATCTAGCTCCACTAGTACTTTAATCAGAACTAAGAGAAGACCACGGTTTTTTTTTTCTTTTTTTAAAATAATAAGTAGAATCACCTTTTATGATTGTTTAGTAGGATCTATCTTACAAATATTGCAGGGTAAAAATGGCGGTCTATCAGTTTGGGAACCAGCGGGGTCCTCACCACTTTTGGAGGTAGCTACATCATTAACAAAACTGAGCTTTTGAGGTTATTTGGTTCGTTATCTAGATCAATGTCTGAAAACAATTATGCAAAAGGTTGTTTACTTGAATTGATCAAAATACAATCTCAAGAATTAGTTCAAAACCTTAAAACACGGAAAAGAACGAGATTTTCAGTTTTTCACAGGGACAGTATCGAAACTATTTTTCCATTACGCTAAATGTATATCTTAGTTTTTGAAAACTACAATTCATGTTCACTTATATTAAAATCTTCTAATAATACCATGTTAATTTTTTCCAATTTAGTGGCTGAATCCTATAGAGTTTCTCGAAGGCCTTGTTGTCGAGTATACCTATGTTGAATGCACTGCATCTGCAATTCAGGCCTTTGTTTTGTTCAGTAAATTATACCCACATCATCGGAAAAATGAGATTCAAAATTTCATCACGAAAGGTGTAAAGTACATTGAAAATGAGCAAACTGCAAATGGTTCATGGTGCGCATATGTTTCTCTATTGTATGATTAATTTATTACAAAGGAAATTTCAAAATTTGTCTATTCTTTTTAATTATTATAGTAGAGAAGTGAACTAATTTGACAAATATATCAACAGGTATGGAAGTTGGGGAATTTGCTTTTTATATGGTACAATGTTTGCTCTTGGAGGGTTGGCTGCAGCCGGGAAGACTTACAATAATTGTCAGGCAATTCGTAGAGGAGTTGATTTTCTACTAAATTCACAATGTGGTGATGGTGGTTGGGGAGAGAGCTTCCTTTCATGCCCAAATAAGGTAATTTCATTTGCATACAGAAATTTTGATTGAGTTTTTGTCATCATGCAACTGAGAAAGATAATTGCGAACATTTTGTGTGTGAAAGCTTGCAGCTCAACAATCTCATTTAAAAAGCAAACGAAGCCTCAACCAATGACACAGTAAAATGATAATATGAAAAGCAAATGATTTAACTATTTTCAAAACTCATATTATTCAATAAGCAATCAGTCGTACTATTCAATATTATTCAATAAACTCATGCTACTTAATATTTTTCTTCTTAAACTTATTAACAAAGACGTATATTTAAGAGAACATAATGAGTTTTTACCTAAAGCTATATAACCAATTATACAACAAGAATAGCATAAAAAGAAGAAACTTCGTTTTAGTCGCTGAGGTTTACAAAAAAAAAAATCAAGTTTTTAAAACTCTTTTAAAAATATATTTTTTCATCTCTAACTCTTCCAAAACTTTTCAAAACCTCCAAATTGTCTCTATCAACTGATAGTCAACGGTGACTTTAGGCAATTTAAATTGTAATTTAGCAACTTAAATTCAAAGGTATTTTATGAAATTTAACTTATAAATTCATTATTTTATGAGATAAATCCGGTAATTTACGCATCACTAACAACTATCAAAAGCAAAAATATTTTTCTACACATTCTGTTAATGCTGACTGTTAGTTGGTTTGGACATTTTTGAAGAATTTAGAAAAAATTAAGGATTAAAAGAACTGTTTTGAAAAGAGCTTAAAAACTTAATATTTTTCAAAACCTCAAGGATTAAAATGACGTTTTTCCCACAAAAAATACTATAAAAATGAGCCTTACATGTAATGAATATACAATAAGATAGTGAAGTGCATTGTAATGCTTCAAACAGTAAAAAATCATTTATTATGGAACCTGAATCGTTAATTTCAACTTGTTTTTCAATATAGACAATCATGCAATTTGTAAGAAAATTTTGGCATATGTCTTGCTGCAAAGTAATATACTTATTTATATGACATTAGTTGCCAAAAAATGTTAAGAAGCCAAAAGAGTTATATAATCTGAATTTGACAAATAATGCAATTAGTTGTTGCTTAATTAGGTTCTAAATTTAATTATGCAGTTGGTCTAACTTATTAATTTCAATCTTTTAATACAGAATCTACTTTGAATTAAAAATGTTTCTCTCTCTCGTTTTTTATCCCCAAAATGTAGTCTAATATGCGCTATTAAAAAGGAAGACCGAAAAAAAATCAAGTAGAATTATTATTATCCTTAATGAGAATTTGCTCTTCTTGGTGGATCATACAGATATACACACCTCTTGAAGGAAAGAGATCAAATTTGGTACAAACGGCATTTGCCATGATTGGTTTAATTAATTCTGGGCAGGTCAGCCTATGACTTTTAATCGCGTTCTTATAGGATTTGGCTAGTATATAGGACTAGTAACTGTATAGGTTAGTTACAATAAAGACATTACTTATCATTTTTAATATTTTTAACTTTCATTTTATTAAAATTCCTCATTTTTGTGAATATTGGATACGAAGCACTTTTGTGTTGTTACTAAATTATATGTAGTAGTACAATCCAAATTTATAAATGCTAGCTTCTCTCCATAATTTGGATGAAAATTAACAATTCTAATTACTTTATGATAGGCTGAGAGAGACCCAACACCACTTCATCTTGGTGCAAAGTTGTTGATCAACTCTCAGTCGGAAAATGGAGACTTCCCCCAACAGGTTATTATTACTTTCTTAGTTGGAAGTATAATTATCAGGACAAAAATTTTAATTCCTCTACAAATCTGAACTTAAATTAAGTCTCTGGAATTGTATCAAATTTAGATTATTCTAGTTGTTTCTTAAAAAAATAAAAAACGTCACTCTATTTTTGTCAAAACTTTCCAAATATAGAAAAGATCTCTAAGTAATTTTTATTGGATAATATTACCTTATGCTCTTAAAGCACAAATCAATATTCATAAACAATCAATGAATGAAGTTTTAAAAAGAAAAGAAAAAGGAAAAAAATAAATTTATTCATTCATTGATTGACTGTATCTTTCTTAGCTTTTTAACTGTTGACATGTGCTCTCAAAAGGCACAAGGTCATACCACCCTTATTTTTTTAATCAGTTTTTACAAAATTTGAATATTCAAGATAAATGTTTAATCAATTTTGAAATCAACGAACCTACATATATTTTAGGGTTAGATTAAACTTGCTACATCCGAAGTGCGCACAAAGATTGATGTGTAAATATTTCATTTATATGTAAAGACCTTCCCAATCATTAGTGACTCTCTCTCATCCTCCATTCATCAAGGAGGATACTACAAACATCATCGAAAATATTTCCAAACTAGGGAAAATATGAGAAGTACCAACTTGGTTCGATGGCATGGCATGGAGATGATGAAGGATACGATCAAAATTTTATAACTGATTTATGTTCTAATAATATGAACATTTTGTAATTATTACCTGTTATTATTTTTATAATATATATGCGTGTATATATATATATATTTTATAGTTTTGATCTGAAGCATCTAAACAACTCAATTGAATTGTTTTCAATGTTAAAAGGAAAACTAAATTATTTTCTCTCATTTTCTATAATTTTTTTAGTGCTTTATTTTATGTTCTTGCTTTTAGGGTTTAATTTATAACATATAAGCATTTTCCTATTTTCAATTTAAATACTTTTGAACATGTTTTTAATATATTAAACCATACTTTTCATTAATTGTTTTCCATTTTTCAAGAATCATATACTATTATATGTAGCAAGTGATCAAGATATGGTTAAATTTTAGTATCAACCATAATAAATGAGTAATGCTAGACTGCTTAAAATTTTGACACAAATAATGTGATATGTAGCATGTTAATATCATATAAATCATGAGATGATATAATGATTAATATAGTGTTGTTGACTTGTCATTTAGATCTTAATATATGCAATGGAGTTCTTATTGCTTATGTTTCTTGCATTTAGTTAAAAAATTATACGGAAAGTTAGTGATATTGACCATAAATGTATAATTATTACATTTTACAAGTACTAATAACTGATTAATTAATTATTTGTGGCAGGAAATCATGGGAGTTTTCATGAGGAACTCTATGTTGCACTATGCAGATTATAGGAATATTTTTCCATTGATGGCTTTAGCAGAGTATTGCAACAAAGTTAAGTGAAAAATATTGAAGTGTTTAAGGTATTAAAAGTGATATGTACTTTGTAATAAATAAATTTTTATATTAGGTGGCTCTATTGCCATCCAAAAAAATTCACTTCAAACCTATTTTTAAATAAAATTTATCATTATCAAAATGTTAGTGAGTAATTTACTTTTAGGACATAGTATTGTAAGTTTTTTTTTTTTTTTTAAAACACTTTATTTTATTTATTTTATACCATGAATTTTATTTAAAAAGTAATTTAAATTATCAAAATATTACCTAGAGATAAATTATCACATCAGATGAAGGTCATAGTAACATAATTTAAGACCAACGATAAATCATAAAAAAAATAAGGACATAGTTATGTAATTTGAGACCAATAATAAATTACCACATCGCTATCTTATAAATTAAAACACACACACACACACACACATATATATATATATATATATATGAGAAAACAAATTAAAATCTACAAATATTTTAAAAAATTAAAAATAAAAAGTATACCTCCATCTAGTGGAGATCTAGATGTTGATAGAGATCTCATCAACATTGGAAATCTAATTTAGAGCGCCATTAGATGAAGCTCTAAGGATCTCCATGGCTAGTGATCTCTATCATCGAAAAAAGACCAAATCGTCATGACCATCTCGTTTCCAAATCGTCAGTAATTGATCTAGTTTCACAAGACTATTGAATGATTTGGTTTGGGACCAAATCATTCGGGACCATATCATTGACAATTTGATTCCAATCAGATCGATTGCTAGTGGTCAATTTGGTTAAAACCATATCAATCGTTTTTTAAAAATTTTTTTGTCTTAAATAATTATTTGTACTCTCTACCATCCATCTCTTATGTGGAAGGTAGTGTCCAACTTTTTTATTTTGATTTTTTTCTTAACCTTATTTTAATTAAAATTAAAATTCTATTTGAATGATAACCAATGTTTGTCTAACGGTAAGAACAATGAGTTTAAGAAACGTTAGGGATGATTGGTTCATACTTGAATTCACAGTTAAAAAGTTCATATATTCATAAAATGTAGGGACTAAAATGAAGTTTGCTTAATTTAATATTCAGTTGTACTAATTTAGCGTGCAACTATAATTCTTATGAATCTATTGTAAAATTATATAATTCTCTAGGCAAATTTAATGAAATTTACTAGACTTTTGCAACCTCATTGATTTAAGAAATTATGAATTTGTGCATCTTATAAATGTTACTTCCATCTCTAGAAAACCCTTTTCTAAAACTAGATATATGGTTAGCAAGAAAGGGCTATTGGAAGGACAGAAATATGGTTAGTTTTAATAAAGACATTACTTATCATTTTTAATATTTTTAACTTTTATTTTATTAAAATTCCTCATTTTTGTGAATATTGGATACGAAGCACTTTTGTGTTGTTACTAAATTATATGTAGTAGTACAATCCAAATTTATAAATGCTAGCTTCTCTCCACAATTTGGATGAAAATTAAAAATTTTAATTACTTTATGATAGGCCGAGAGAGACCCAACTCCACTTCATCTTGGTGCAAAGTTGTTGATCAACTCTCAGTTGGAAAATGGAGACTTCCCCCAACAGGTAATTATTACTTTCTTAATTGGAAGTATAATTATCAGGATAAAAATTTTAATTCCTCAAAAAATCTAATTTTAATTGAAGCCTCTGGAATTGTATCAAATTTAGATTATTCTAGCTTTTTCTAAAAATAAAATAAAAAATAAAAAAGATCACTCTATATATGTTTGACAAAACTTTCCAAACATAGAAAAGATCTCTAAGTCATTTTTATCGGATAATATTACCTTATGCTCTTAAAAGCACAAATCAATATTCATAAACAATCTTTGGCAAGTATAATAATTAAATGTGACGATATTGCTAAAACAAATAAACAAAACATTTATTCAAAATTGCTTTATATGAATATCATAGGTTTTAGCATAAAATTAAACATGATGTATAATACATGAATAATGAATCAAAAAGACCTTAAAAAGAATTACTATACAACGATAATTTAACATGCCACAAATAAATGCCACCTTAGGGTAGGTCAAAAATTTGTATGTTAGATTGAGAAAATCTCAGTCGAATAATATAAAAGAATAACTCTTATTCTTATATTATCTAACTACCGTTTATTTCGGTCAAGGAATAAACTAACTAATTAATTTATTCCTTTATGAGTGTAACCCATCATTTCAGATCTTTTAGACTTAACTTGAGAATTGCCAGCCTTAAGGTAGGTCAATCCCAAAATACATCCAGAAATCCTATCCGTTAGGAAGTCAACCTTGGTATTAATCCAAATGGACAACACCCTTAGGGGGACGAAAACAAAGCTGTCTCGAGGCACCATTCAAATCTCACGGTGTTGAACTAATTATGGAGAGCATGGGATATATTATCATATATCCCTCTTCCACTCACTATTTTAGGATTAGAATTTTCTATTTAATATTCCTAGTCATCATCTTAGATTATTAATGGCTAACAAATATAATCTAAGTTACTAAGAATTTGTATGTTACTAGAATCATCATCCTATTAACATCTAATAAATTACCAGATTTTTAACTCTTAAAAATATAATTTATTATAAAAGATCTAATCTATATAATCTAAACTCTTTAATTATGAAGATTAGATTTAATGTGAGATTACCCAATTTTAACTCTTAAAATCTAATCCACATTATAAATACCAATTGAAATATATTTATTTTAATCACATTAAAATTAATTATATATTTCTAATTTGTGAACCTAGGATTTTCAACTAAAATCCTAACAAATTATGAAATTGGTATTTAATGTATTATTATCTCTGTTTTAACTAACAAACTATTTAATGGGAAAAATAAATAATAATACATGTATGTATGTCATGGTTTAATGCACGAGTAGACACTTTCTATGCTATATGATATATTTTATGCATGATCATGTTATCGACAATTATTCAATCATCACATGATAAACAATTTAAATAAATAACATGTAATTGACCGGGTTCTTTGGCTTTAATGACTTAAAACTAATTTTTAAAGATTACAAAAATTAACCAAGGCATTCCTTGGCCTTCACGTATCGTTTTCAAGGACTTTATGATCTTCGTGGTCTTGATGAGCTCTTTAAGACTTATAATTAAATCTAATTTAATTATCAATAACCTCCATCAAATGGATTAGGTTAGAAGCTCATTTCTTGATTTTAAAGCCATAAACAATTATCCAAAACAAGTGGATAATTTTCTATAATTTTTACGATTGAAAATGGAAACCTGAAACTCGAGAAAATTTGAAAACGGATCGCGTTTGGGACTATTTGGAAACAGTCCAGCTGCTGCCACATGGCAGCGGCTTTGAGCTGCCAAGTGGCTGCAGCTGTGTGCAATTTGGTGCACACAAGCTGCTGCCAGGTGTGCACGTTGCATGCACACAATGTGTGCATGCAAGAGACCAAACAGACCTGGTCTGTGAGAAGAGAAAAAAAACAGACTTGGTCGGTGCACAATGCACCGTTTGTCTCTAAGCGTAGCCAAACGCAATCCACACCAAGGTGGTTCAGAAAAAATAGCTCGAACAGCCATGTACTGCCGATCTGAACCGCATGCACTACTGGTTCAAAAAACAGTCCACTTGTTGCCCAGAAGACCAGTTCAAAACCAGTTCTCTAGCAAGCTGTCATCTAGCCCAGTTCGCATGCTGCCCTTATTGCTGTCCAGCTGCACCAGTTCGTGCACCAGCGTATCAGCCATGCGCGTTACTGTCCAGCCGAACCAGCTCGTGCATCAGCGCATTAGCCATGCGCGTTACTGTCCAGTCGAACCAGCGCATCAGCTCAGCCGCACACCCAACTGGTTCAAAAACTAGTCCGCACAGCCGCTCAGCCGCACAGGTCGTGAAACGCAGCGGATCAGCACACCAAACACCAGCCATGTGCACTGGTGAACTGGACTGCGCTGCAAGCTGTCGCACAACCCTTCACGCTGCTGTTCGGCTCAGCCAAACGTTGCTGTCTACCGCTGTGCGCTGCTGTCCAATCGCAATCAAGCCCACATGAAGTTGGTTCGAAAAACAGCCACCAAAACTGCACATCAAACTGATTCAAAACCAGTCCAGTTTTTGTGCTACGTTCGCATCCAATGCGCAAGATTGTTTGTTGCAATTTTGTACCAATAATGGGTCAAGAATTTTTGCACCGATTGGACAACAATTTTCTCAAACTGATTCCAAATTCAATCGCAATTTTTCCGCTCAAATACTGCAGCAAATCTTCAAAAAATTGAAACCCTAAAACTATGAATTACAACAGAAAAATAAATGCCACAAACGGCTTACAAATTAATAAAATTAAATTAGCCAAAGAATCATACAATTAACGATCAATCCATGCAAATCCAATTCATCAAACATGAATATATATCATACAATAATTTGTGTCTACTCTATCACATACAAAGAATCAAAATCAAAAGAAAATTCAATCATTATTAAATCAATTATTAAACTAGTGAAACGGGGCTCTGATACCAATTGAAGGGAAAAATCGATTATAATACAAATGCAGAAACGTAAATTCCAAAATTTTCAAACAAAAAAATATGTCCGATCGATGCTAGTAATAACAATTCAATAATTATAATAATAAGATCGAATCTTACCTTACATGAAAATTGAATTGATCCCTTTTGATTCGTAGATTCTACACCACCTGATCTTCCTTATTATGACTCTTCACAAAAGAAACTATGTGTGGGCACAATCATTTGAATAACCTTTTGAAGTAGATGGTTATATAGTGATTTAATCAATGGAAATTTTTTGTTCCAATAACCAAAAAGTTTCTCTATCACCATCATTACCAATCATAAAACATCTTTTTTATAATGGTAAATTAGGGCTTTTCTATTTAAAAAGGAATTCAAATTCCTATTTAATTTGGAAGACTTAATTCAAATCTAATATGGAATCAAATTCCTTATTGGGTTAGAATTCTGTTCTTTTAATTTAATATGGAATCTAATTCCTATTAAATTAAAACCTTTTTAATATAATTTAATATGGAATCTAATTCCAATTAAAATTTTCATTAATTAATTAAATGATTTTTCATTAAATTAAATGATTCTAAATCATAATTAATTTAATGACATCATTTAGAATTAAACCCATGATCTCTACAAATAATTAAATAATTATAAATATTTAAATAATCAAATTATTTAAATAATTTGTGAACGTGTACATAAATTTATATGTACACTTATAATTGGACAATCCAATTATATTCTTCAATTTATTTATTTATGTGATTGTGAGCTAGTAAGGGGACCAAATGGATCTACAATTTGAGCTCCAATAATATCGAAATTATTAATTAAACTCTTTAATTAATAATTCGCTATTATTAACCTTAGAATTACTCCACTAAAAACTTAAGGCTGCACTCTCAAAATTGTAAATATTTTACACAATCTGAATTTTCAGTGCCCATCGATTTAATCATTTTATATGGTTCGATCCTCCACGAGTAGTTCATAATTAGAGTTAGGTTATTAAAATCCGTTATACCTCTCTAACTATATCTTGTTCCATTAAGTACCATTGATTCTCTAATGAACAATATATCCATAACAACTTATGAATTAATCTTTCTGTTTACTCGTAAATAGAAAGTTGAGCGCTCTTACTGTCCAAGACCCGAATCAACACTTAAGGGAACTATTCATCTACTTCTTGCAAGAAGAAGTGAATTTCACTATTGTGTAGAATGTTTCCAATCACTTATTAAATCACATCTCCAAAGTACAAAGCTTATTGCCCATAAATCTATAACAGTCTCACCTATGTAAATCAAAAGATATGACCCAACAAATAGAAGTCCATAAAACACTCAAGATTAAGATCAATCCATATATGATCATCTAGTCGATAAATAAGAATTTCTTTGTTTAATGGATATTAATAAGAAATTCATTTTTATCGTGGTCCAGTCTTATATAATTTCTATTATATAAGTGCCTCCATTTTCATGTCGTCACATGAACAATTCTGGATAAGATCATCGTATCAAATACGAAATGGACCGCAGCTGTAGATTTACCATAAATAAAGTACCCAGTTTTGTTTGCTTTCTATGGACTCTTTAGATTACTAATCTCAAATTAAATTCTCTTGTATATAACACTTACATACTTAATTTGAGACTACATAAGTAATCATGGATGTTACATGATATTCGTATAAAGCAAATATTTCATAAATGCACATTAATTTGAATAAAATAAATTTTATTTATTTAAACGTTTACAAATTACAAGCTCTTAAGGCACAAACCCTAACATGTTTGGCCAAAGAGAGGAGGAGATGATTAAAGTGGTTTCATGCCAATTTCACCTTCCAAATAAAATAATCAAGCAACCTTAAGCTAGAAGAACAAGCTTGGAACGAGATCAAAGTAAAAAATAGGTGAGTTCCTTCACTTTTAAATGTGTTTGTGGTGGTTGTTCATGATATTTGTGTGGTGTTTTGGTGGGGTTTTTATGTGTGATCTAAGTGGAGTTTTATGAGACAGAATCTAAGTATAAATTATATGGAAATAATTAGGTCTGATGTGTTAGGGTTTTGTTTGAATAAACACTAAGTTGGTTAAATTGGTTTCAAGTGAATTTTTATGCTCACCAAGTGTTTGATGAAATGCTTGAAAGAAATAAAATGCAAAAATTGAATGAAATGAATTGTTTAAGTGATAGGCCATGTGAGAGCATATTGAGGGAAGTATGAAATCAATGTTAATTGATGATATTAAGCATAATTCCATGTTGAGAAATTGATGGAGAAACCTAAGACAAGTTAATAAAATTATTAGAAATTCATTAAGACAGCTTATCTCTAATTGACTCAAGTAAAGTGTGCGATCCAGGATTCGCCTATATTGGGCCTCGGCTCAGGTTTGCCCCGCGAGCCCACTCACTAGGTACTGTCCCCAAGCCCCTGGGGTTTTGCTTCACCTCCCACACTCTTGGAACCCATGACCTGAGCCCCTGAAGTCAAGTGGATTCTTAGAGCAAGATGTTTACCAATTGAGCTAGTTTCAAGTTAAGAGGGTTCACTTCTCGAACGCCTTCTTCCCCATCAAGATGGGCTTAGAGGGATTCGTTGGGGTGTCTGGGCATACTCTCCGGATAAGAGCCTAGTGGCGGTTCGGATCAGGGCATCTCAGGTGGTATTAGAGCCACGATTTTCAAAAAGAGTTTAGGAAGCTTTAAAGTTGTTTTGAGTCAAATTTTTTTTTCAAGATTGCATGAGTCTCAAATTTTCAATTCATGCATTATATGATTTCTTAAATGATTTCCATGCATTAAAAAGTCTCATGTTTATGCATTTTTGAACCTTACAAAAGCATGCAACGCCGAGGTCACTCGAGGATGAGAAGGGCAACCGTAGAGGCACCCACACAAGGGGAGGAGCATGTTGATGAGTCTGTCAACATGCCTAGTAGCTCCTCACACCTAGAACCACCACCCCAGTCTGTTAGACCCGAGCGTCCATAGGTAGATACTGAATACTTTGCACAGGCATTTATAGCGGCAGCGGTAATTAATCAGCCGTGAAAGGGCCGTGTGACCATAGAGCGTGCCTACAAGCTTGGCACTAAGCCCTACAACGGCACGGGTGAACCAGAACAAGCATTGTCATGGCTTGAAACCAATGAAGAGATATTCAGAGTCATGGGATGCCTAGAGGAACAGAGAGTGGAATTCTTAGCCTTCCTACTCAGAGACAGTGCTAAGAAGTGGTGGAAGGCACATGAGAGATCACATCCAGAGGGAGTTACTTGGGTAGATTTTCAAAAAGAATTCAAGAATAAGTTCTTCCTTAAAGCATATAAGGATGCGAAGAATAAAGAGTTCTTCAGGTTTGAACAGGGGAGCTTGATTGTAGCAGAGTATGAGAGGAAGTTTACAAAGTACCTCAAGTTGGTTCCTTTCATTGCCACAGATGAAGAGCAGAAGATAAACAGATTTATGTCAGGTTTCAACTCAAGGATCAGGGCTTATGTTACCTCTGCTACACATATCAGATATGGGGATTTGGTATAAGCAGCCACTAGGGTTGAGAAGACAATGGCAACCTTCCTCAAGCCAAAGAAATTTGGGCAAAAACACAGATAGACAGGTAATCCGCAAGACAGCTCTAGTAAGGTAACCAAGAGTGGAGGTCAATCTTCCTTCATAGAGAGCCGCCAACAATCACAAGGTGCCTGAAGTAGACAGAGCTCAATGGGTAGACAAGGGGTTCCAAGAGTAAACAATCAGTGAAGTCTAGACCTTCATGCCCTAAGTGTGGTAGACCACATCTAGGAGAGTGTATACAGGGCAAGACCGGGTGTTATAGATGTGGTTAGGAGGGTCACTTTATATGGGATTATCCCATGGCAACCATGCCTCAGCAAACAGAGACCAGGACAAGGGCGTAGAGGTAGCCTAGTACGAGCAAAGGACTCGACAGGAGAGATTCTCAGGTTGGAGGAGCTACGGGTGCAGAGAGGCCCAATGGAGGCCCTAGTGGCAATACAGCACCTAAAGGATAGCCTGGTAGACCTCGTACACAGACCAAAGTATATGCCACCACTCAGTAGCAGGTAGATGCCACGCCAGACGTAGTGACAGGTATTGTTACTCTATTTGACACAACGACACATGCATTGATTGACCTAGGGGCCATACATTCCTTTGTGTTAGGAGACTTTGTGGATAGGGTTAGGATATATGTGAGCCTTTTAGAGTGTAATATGTTGGTCTCACTTTCTGTAGGAGTTTCCCTCATTGTAGATAGAGTATACATGGGAAGTGAAGTGATTATTGGGGGTCAGGTATTTGAATTTGGTGATACTAACCATCCATGATTTTGATATGATCCTAGGTATGGATTGGCTAGCAAAATATAGAGCTACCTTCGATTGCTATAGGAAAGAGGTTCGGTTTAGCACACCTGAGGGATTTGAGGTTACCTTTTTGGGAGATAGGAAGATGCTCCCTACCAGTTTGATCAGTGCAGTAAAAGCAGAAACGATTTAAAGGAAGGCGTGTCAAGGGTACTTGACATATGCAGTGGAACCTGGTGACAGTCAGTCGAAGCTAGAAGAGATTCCAATGATAAGAGAGTTCCTAGATGTCTTCCCAGAGGACCTTCCAGGGCTACCACCAGACAAGGAGATAGAGTTTGAAATTGAGCTAGCACCAGGTACAGAACCTATCTCCATTACGCCACACAGAATGACACCAATAGAGTTAAAAGAATTAGGGATATTATCAATTTGCCCCCTCAAAATAAAAATAATGTCAAACCACCACTGGTTTTGAAAATATTAGTCAAAAAGATCCAACCGTCAATTGAAATAGTAAAACGGTTAAAAAAATGACGGATCTGTTAAAATCGAGGGTATAAAGGTAATTAAACTTGTCCATAGAGAATGAAATATAGCTTGAATATAATATGTAATATTTTAATTAAAAAAAAGAAAAAAAAAAACCAAAAACCACTCTCACCACTCACACCTCTCTCTCTCTCTCTCCAACTCAGTCTCTTTCTCCGGTCACACACCTCTCTCACCTCTCTCTCTCTCTCTCTCTCTCTCTCTCTCTCTCCAACTCAGTCTCTTTCTCCGGTCACCACTCACACATCTCTCTCTCTCCAACTTAGCCAAAAAGATCAGACGCCGTTCGTCGAGAAGGTGGAGAGGACAGGGAAGAACGGCGGAGGTGGATCTGCGGGCACCGGTGGAGGTGGATCTGCGGGGAGGTGCGGGCAACGGTGGAGGTGGATCTGCGGGGAGGTGCGGGCAATGGTGGAGGAGGATCTGCGGGCAAGACAGTGAAGAACGGTGGAGGTGGATCTGCGGGGAGGTGGATCTGCGGGCGGAGGATCTGCGGGTGGAGGATCTGCGGGCGGAGGATCTGCGGGCAAGATAGTGAAGAACGGTGGAGGATCTGCGGGCAAGACAGTGAAGAACGGTGGAGGTGGATCTGCGGGGAGGTGGATCTGCGGGGGGAGGATCTGCGGGCGGAGGATCTGCGGGTGGAGGATCTGCGGGCGGAGCGGGTGGATCTGCGGGCATCTGAAATCTGGGTACAGGTTTGATGTACTATGAAATCTGGGTTTTGATGTAATTGGATAAAATATGATGATGAAGAAGATTATGGGTTTTGGTTGTTGTGAGTTGTTGTCTCTTGATCTGGGTTTTGATTGTTGTAAAGCTAGTAATTGGGTTTATTGGATCTGTATGTATGTTATTGGTTGCTTTCTTTGAATCTGGATATGAATGTTATTTTGGTTTGAAGATCTGAGATTTTTCTGTTTTTTTTTTTTCGAAATTTTTTACCCAGATCTTCAAATGTTCATTGAAGATCTAGGTTCCTTCAATTTTTTTTTTTTTTTTAATTTTTATGGAAGAGTTTTAAATTTTTAAAATTTTTGTTCTGATTTAATGAAACCCAGATCTTCGAGCTGAAGATCTGGGTTTCTTTCATTTTTTTTCAAATTTTTATTGAGATTTGGATTAATTTTTAATATTTTTTATTTAATTAATAAGGGTATTTTGGTCTTTTACTATTTTTATCACAAAACCACTAAATATATCGATGGAAACCGCTTTTCCCAGACGGTAGGGGGTTTTCTGGCTAATATTTTCAAACTAAGGGGTAAATTGAGGTTATTTTCATTTGGAGGGGGTTTTTTAGGATATTCCCAAAGAATTAAAGGTCCAGATGAAAGAATTGCTAAGTAAAGGATTCATTAGGTCGAGTACTTCACCTTGGGGAGCACCTGTCTTATTTGTGAAGAAAAAAAAAATGGAAGCCTCAGGTTGTGTGTTGATTACAGACAATTGAACAAGGTAACCATTAGGAATCAATATCTGCTACCACGTATTGATGACTTATTTGATTAGTTACAGCGTGTCGGGGTATTATCTAAGATTGATTTTAGGTCAGGTTACCATCAGCTAAAGATATGCAGGGAAAATGTGCCTAAGTCAGCCTTTAGGACGCGATATGGGCATTATAAGTTTTTGGTGATGCCATTCGGATTAACTAATGCCCCAACTGCTTTCATGGACTTAATGAACAGAGTCTTCAGGCCCTATTTGGACAAATTTGTCATTGTGTTTATTGATGACATCCTACTGTATTCAGGCATTTGCGAGCAGCACGTAGAACACTTGAGAGTTGTGCTACAGACATTGAAGGAGCATCAGTTGTACGCCAAATTTAGTAAGTGCCAGTTTTGGCTTGACAAAGTTGTCTTCTTGGGTCATGTGGTATCCGTAAAAGGCATATCAGTCGATCCCTAGAAGGTAGAAGCAATAGTCAGTTGGAAGCCACCCACGAATGTGATCGAGGTTAGAAGTTTCCTAGGCCTAGCAGGCTATTATAGGAAGTTTGTGGAGGGGTTTTCCAAGATAGCAGCTCCCTTAACAAAGTTGACAAGAAAAGAGGAGAAGTTTGAATGGTCAGTTGTGTGCCATAAGAGTTTTGAAGAGTTGAAACAGAGATTGACTTCAACGCCTGTACTTACACTACCATCAGGGAAAGAGGGCTTCACAGTGTATTGTGATGCTTCCAGACAGGGCTTAGGATGTATGTTAATGTAAGAGGATAGGGTAGTAGCTTATGCTTCAAAGCAGTTGAAAAAGCATGAAGTGAATTACCCAACACGCAATTTGGAGTTAGCAATTGTTGTGTTTGCTTTTAGGATTTGGAGGCACTACCTTTATGGAGTTCCCTTCAGAATCTTTATTGACCACAAGAGTTTGCAATAACTATTCACCCAAAAAGAGTTGAATATGAGGCAAAGGGGGTGGATAGAGTTGATTAAGGACTATGACTGCACTATAGAATACCATCCCGGCAAGACGAATGTGGTGGCAGATGCCTTGAGTCGCAGGGCCACAAGTTTCCTAGCCCAGCTAAAGGCAGAATATCTCCCTCAGTTGATTGAGTTAAGATCCATAGGTGTCAAGTTAGAGGTGACGAATTCAGATACATTACTAGCTGCATTCCATGTCCGTCCAGTGTTAATTGACAAGATCAGAGAACTTCAGACCCAGGATCCTCAGTTGAGCAAGTATAAGGAGAAGATAGAGGCTGGGCAGCAAAGCAGCTTCAGGTTGAGGGATGATCAGACACTGGTTTTGGGTAATAGGTTATGTGTGCCAGATTTGGGAGATTTAAGGAATGAAATCATGACAGAGGCACACTCATCAGCTTATGCCATGCACCCAAGGAGTACAAAGATGTATCAAACTCTGAAGGACCATTATTGGTGGAAAGGGATGAAGAGAGATATAGCAGAATTCGTATCCAAGTGTTTAACCTGCCAACAGATCAAAGCAGAGCATCAGAAGCCAGCAGGTTTATTGCAGCCACTACCTATCCCTGAGTAGAAATGGGAAATGATCACTATGGATTTCATGGTAGGGTTGCCAAGGACTCAGAATGGACACGATGCTATTTGGGTGATAGTTGATAGGTTGACAAAGTCCGCTCATTTCTTAGCCATCAAGAATACTTATTCCCTGGAGAAGTTGGCTCAAGTGTACATTGATGAGATTATCAGATTGCATGGTGCACCAGTGTCTATCATCTCAGACAAAGACCCCAAGTTTACTTCCAGGTTTTGCCCTAAATTACAGGAAGCTTTAGGTACAAGATTGAGTTTCAGTACAACATTTCATCCACAAATAGATGGACAATCAGAGAGGACTATCCAGACTCTCGAAGACATGTTGAAAGCATGTGTTATGGAGTTTAAAACGAGCTGGGATACACACCTATCGCTCATAGAGTTTGCCTACAATAATAGCCATCAGTCAAGTATAGGAATGACACCATATGAGGCGTTGTATGGCAAGAAGTGCAGGACCCCAATGTGTTGGGATGAGGTAGGTGAGAGGAGATTAATTGGCCCAGAGATTGTACAGGTGACTAATGAGAAGATTAGAGTCATTAGAGAAAAATTGAAAGTAGCAAGAGATAGGTAGAAAAGCTACGTGGACAATCGAAGAAGAGACTTAGAGTTTCAAGTGAGTGACCAAGTCTTCCTTCGCATATCACCTTGGAAATGAGTCTTAAGGTTTGGTAAGTGTGAAAAGCTAAGTTCAAGGTACATTGGGCCGTACGAAGTTATTGGAAGAGTTGGCAAGGTAGCTTACAGATTGAAGTTACCACCATAATTAGCCAACATCCATGATGTCTTCCATGTTTCCATGCTTCGCAAATATATAGCGGATCCTTCACACATCCTAAAAAAGCAGCCGATGCAACTAAGAGAAAATCTCACCTACGAAGAGTAGCCAGTACAGATTCTGGATCGTAAAGAGCAAGTATTGCGCCACAAGACCATTCTATTGGTTAAAGTGTTGTGGAGGAATCATGCAACAGAGAAAGCTACATGGGAGCATGAGAACCAAATCAGACATCAGTATCCACACCTTTTCTAAACAGGTAGGTGATTTAAATTTCGAGGATGAAATTTTTTATAAAGAGGGTGAAATTGTTAGCTCTTAATTTTATTTATAGTATCCGTAGTATTAGTACTCAGAGATGTTTTAAAAAGGTCTATTCTTAGCCCCTCAAAACTTTCCTAAATGGTGAAGATTGATGTAATTATAGGTTGGAGAGTTAGGGCATGAAAAGTGGGTTAGATTATCCAAAATTTCAATTTTTTTTCAGCATTTTCGCTCACTCGGCCACTCGGTAGGGAGGAAGCACACAAGGGAGCGCTCTTGAGGTAATAGGTGGCACTCCCTTGGGCGCCTAGAGGCTGTTGAGCACGCAGGTAGGCGCATTGGAGGAGTTCAGGCACGCTGGCACGCGCGCTGGGTGGCACGGAGGCGAGCAGGTCGGCTCCAGCACTGACCTTTGGTCACTAAAATGGTCATAACTTTCTCTACGAGCCTCTGATTCATGAACCATCAGTTGTTATGGAAACTAGACATCCTTAACTTCAATTTGATAGGTCTTAGCTCATGTAACTCAAGCAAATGACTCTACATGAGCTGTCACAGGGCAACCCATCGTTTATGCTTGACAATCCTCAATTCAAAAGTCAAAATGGAATAAGAAATAGTTAGGGACCAAGAAGCAATTATTTAAGGGACAAGATGGTCATTATAGGATTGTCATAAGTATAAATACAACACTTGATCAATTTTTGAAGAGAACTCACGCCATTCACAAAGAAACAAGAGAAAAGAAAAGAGAAAAGTGAGAGAGAAAGGAGAACCATTCGGCCAAGGCAAGGGAAGAGTGATTAAGTTGGTTTCAAGCTAGTTTTCATATCCAAATCAATCAATCAAGCTTTCCTAAGATAAGAAATCAAACTTGAAGCAAGAACCAAAGCCAATCAAGGTTAGTTTGTTCATTTTTGAGTTTATTGTTGTGATGTTTGTGTTGGTTATTTTGGTGATGATTAAGTTGGTTTTGATGGGAGGTTTTTATCTATGTTAATATAGGATTTTTTTGAGACTTAAAAGTATGTGTAGGTGGCATGAAACCTACTAAAATTGATGAGCTAGGGTTGGCTAAAGAGGGAGATTGAGTTGGTTTTAGATAGGAAATTATTAGAATGAATTGTAGGCAAGGTGTTTGATAATATGTCTAAAAGAACCATCATGCAAAACTTGAAGGAAATTAATCTAGTATGTGTTGGGACATGTAAGACCATATGGAGAAGTCTAGGAATCCAATGAAAATGAGGTGTTCTTAAGCATGATTTCACTTTAGAATTATGATGAAAAAACCTAAGATAAGTTAATGGAAAAGTTAGAAAGTCATTTAGGCAACTTGTCTTTTATGTCTTCAAATTGAAGGGCATTGAAAGTCTATAAGCAATGCTATTTCTCTTCAACTTTATTTCATTATGTTTGACCTTAAGTGAGTGTATAAGAGTTAGAGGAGCCTTAAGAAACAAGAATGGAAGTTAGATAACTAATGTGGTGAAAAAGCCCCTTAAAAAGTGATCGTAAAGTGGTGCTTTTGGCCCAAAACATCTATCAAACGATATTGGAATTCGACGAAATTTTATGTGTGACCACATTGGGAGATAAGAAGAGTGTGGAAAAAGAATTGGAGCAAAAGCATGCACGGTTTGGGCTGTACATTGCATTCGGTTTTGAGAGGTCTAAAACGACCATTTTGAGTTCTAAGCTTCAAATTATGATGGGAAGCATGTGGGGACACTCCTTGGTGTATATAAGAAGGATTCATGCAAAGAAATTGAGAATTTGGAATATAGATCAAAGAGAAATTGAAAGGAAAAGCTACTAGTGTAGAAAGAATTTTATAGAGTTAGTATAGTTAGGTGCATCTTAGTGCATTTTTGAATTGTCTAATTGAGCACATCCTAAGTGTGTTTATCATGTCTAGGTGAGGAGCATCTGACTGGATCACGAGAGGGCTTGTGAAGCTCATCCGAGTTAAGCCCAAGCTTAATGTGAGTGTACTTTCCAATAGTTTCTAAGTGATTTTATGCTCTTGCATTTATAAGATATATTTTATGATTTTACATGTATAAGTTCTTGTATTTAAATGCATATATTGTATTTGTAAACTAAACGAGTTCAAGGACTCAAGTTTAAAGCTTTCAAGTTAAAGCTTTTGTGCTTGTGCACCAAGTATAAAGATTTGTAAGCCACAGCATTAGAGAAAAATAAGTTTTCAAAGGCCATAAGTACCCACCAGTTTATCAAGTTCAGACCCGTACGGTATATCCCACTCTTAGTAAGGCAAGGGTTAGGGGGAATGAGCCACTAACTGTGTGGTTAGAGTTATGAGTGAGTGTGTCGCCCCTACTTTATGGGATATGGTCTCCCACTACGGATAGCGATGTAGAATTTCGCATGTAGTTGCTGAGAAGTCTTAGAGAGTTGGTTGCGGTGGATGTTAGATACATCGCCTTGTGACCTACCACACCTGCGGCCTTAGCTAAATCGTCGTGTGGTCAAGAAATTAGGGTTACGAATGCTGCTTTTATAAAGTTTAGTTATCTTTAAGCATGTTCAAATTTATACTTTACACGTTTATTATAAGTTGTTTATATTAATGTTATACAATTGAATGAGATTTATGCTTTAAATATCTGTTAAGAAATAGAAACTTTTATTAAATTTTTTTAAGGAGGAAGTTTTCAAAAAGAAAATATAAGTTTATAAACTGTTGCACTCACTGAGCTTTGTAGCTCACTCTTCAAATTGCTTTTAAAACCTCCACAGGTACTTATGTGGGTGAAGACCAGTGAAGACTCCCTCCTTCGTATTCAAGTGGGCGCAAGTGTTGACATTTGTTTTTTTTAAAGAATGCAATATGCATATTTTGTATCTTTTGTATAATGCATATGTTTGTACATTTTGCATAAAAAGAGTTCTATGTTTTTGAGTTATGTAAAAGTGCACATTTTCGTGCTTGAAAAATCAAGTTTGTTGGATAAAAGTGCATGTTTATATCTTGTCATTGAAGATTTCAAATTTTTGTGTTTATGTTGATAAACTTGATTTAGAGAAGTTGGGTTGGATTGTGATTATAGTTCGAAGTGTCCAAATTGCTTTTTAGGTTTTCGGTTTATCCAAATTGCAGCCATTATACTGCCGATTTTGAGCCTTAAAAATGACCAAATAAATAGTGACAAACCAACCCAAACCATTTCAACTTTAAGGTTTAAAAGATTGAGCTTCCGCTCAAGTTAAGTTTCAAGTTAAGATGGTTCGCTCCTCAAATGCATTCTTCCCCATCAAGATGGGCTTATAGGGATTCGTCGGGATGCCCAGGCATACCCTCTGGATATGAGCCTAGTGGCGGTCCGAATCGGGACGTCTCATGAAAGGCATTGGTGAGAATCATGAAATATCACCCTATGTATGTGTTTTCATGCATTAAATGAATATGTTTAAGTATGTATGACATCGAGGAAAGAAGAAATGAGATTTATAATGAAAATGGTGAAACTGACACTTAAAAAGTGATGAAAAAAAAAAGGTTTTTCCTAGGTTTGGACACCCAAAAGTTGAAATTTTTTAGAACTTCTTTACGGGGGATCTAAATGCGAGTCAAGAGGATGTGTGGAACAAGAAAGAAATGAAAAACAGCCCTAGGTAGGGCTATGTGTTATATTCGGCCAAAGGAGGTCTTAAAAGACCATTTTTCATTTCAAGCTTCGAATGATGATTTCGTGTGTATGAGGGTGCTCCTAGGTGAAAATAAGTAGGATTCATGGAAAGAAAATGGAATTAGAAAGCTTGAGTTAAGTGAAAACCGTGTAGAGATAATTTTTAGTGAATATGCCCTTTATGATTTAATTGAGTTAGAAGTTGTACAATAAGTTATATGAAGTTTAATTTAGCCTATTCTAAGCTAAAATATGATGTGTAGGTGAAGGACGAGTAAGAGGAACAGGCGAAAGGATATTCGAAGTCCTTATTTTAAACTTGAGGTTAAGGTGAGTGCTACGTTTCATTTTAAAACATTTGCAATTAAATTTGAAAGCATAAGAAAATTTTTATGGTGAGTGCTCAAGTAATTTCGCATATAAGTTTATGTTCGTTTTAAGAGTTTAAATATTTTATGATGTCATTTAAACATTTTATTATGTATTTACCATATTAGTGTTTTAAATGAGCATTTAGATTTATATGACATTTCGTATGGAAAGTTATTATTTTATATGACATTTTAAGTATAAGTTTGTTTGGAAATGAAATTTAGTTTTAAGTTTTAAACCATTTTTTATAAATGGAGCCACGTTTTACGTTATACAAAGAAAAGAAATTTTGATTTTCCTATAAGTGATTTTAAGTGGTTGTTAATTTATAAGTTTTGCAATTCGTATGATTTATATAAGACTTATGCAAATATGAACATTTTATGGATTCTTTATGTATATTTTGCATTGATATATATGATCTATATGAAGTTTTATTAAACCCTTTTATATGTTTATTAAAATCTAAGTTTCATATGAAGTTTCATGTATATACATGAGGTTTTAAGTATGATTAAGTATAAAATGATATTTTGTGCTTTTGCACTAAATAAGAAAATAAAATGAATTTTCAGAGATCATAAGTATACCCACCTTTATAAGTAAGTTTTAGACCCAACCGGTATATCCCACATTAGTATGACAAGTCCAGGGGGGATTTAAGTCTGTTGTGTTGCCTCTACTTTTGTAAGATATTATCTTGTAATTATGGTTAGGGATGTAACATTTCGCACATAATCACGGGATGTCTTTATCAGTAAGTAAGTGTCTGTTAGGTCATTAAATATCATTATTTTATACCTATTTTACCTATTATTTATGTTGTGTTTTTAAGTAAAATTGGTGCTTTTAATTTGTTTCGTGTTTTTATGTGTAATCTTAGGTTTGGAGAAGAATAGAATGGAATTGGTGGTTTTTCATAATTAATTACGGCACAAAGAAATTGGAAATCTGGACCGAAGAAGTACGAAAATCAAGAATCAAAATAGGAATTAAATCATAAATATTCAGAGTTTTTTGGGTTTAAATGAAAAATGGAAGAAGCGGAGGACCTGACTGCAATTTGCCAGTCTACAACATGTAAAACGCGCAGAAAGGATGTCGTTTTGGCGCGCTTACTCAGGTGTGGATCTGGTGTGGTTGAGTGCACAAAAGCGCGCTTGAAGAGGATGCTGATTAGTCTAGCGCGTGGATCTGGGTCGGGTCGCAAGGATCCGCGCGTTTTTGAAGTGGCGCCGTTTCGGATGCGGGTTGCGTTGATCCGGTTTGGGTCAGGCCGGTCAGATCCGCGTGATTTTGATGCTTCTCTCTTTTGTCGCCGTTCCGGGTAGGGTTTTGATCCGCGCACACATCCGTGGGTCGCAAAGCAGATCCGCGTGTTTTTTTTAGTTTCTTAACCACCAAGAAACCTAATTTTGGCCGACCTAAGCACTCTATAAATATATGTTTTTCACCATTCAGTCAGGGAGACAGCAGAGGAAGAGAGATCAGAGGCTTAGGACGGCAGCAGCTATTCTTGGGTTTATTCTTCTCTATTTATTTTTATTTTTATGTTTTCTTTTAGAATCATGTGTAGCTAATTTATTTGTTAGTTAGGGCTAATTTGAAGCCCTAAACATGAATTCAATTTATTATTATTTTTAATGAAGTATTTTATTTTTGCATGATAAAATTAATTGTCTCCGTTTAAATTGTATCCTATTTATTTTGTTTCTTTGATTGGCCATCTTAAGAGCATATTTTTAGGATTGTGTTGTAGGAATATAAACTGCACATCATACTGAAATATTCTTAATTTGCAACAATCAATTGATTACGAACCAATTGAGAGACATTAATTCATAAATACTTGGGATAGACATCATGTTCTAGGATTTGTGTGACATTCATATTCTTTTAATGCTTAATGGATTCCTGTTATTTAACCTGAGTAGACATCATGCTAGGTTATAATTAGGAATACACGTATCTACGTAGACATTATGCGATTTGCATATTATCTAAGGAAGAATCAATACGATCTGAGTTAATCATACCTTGTCGTGAATGTCTTTATCATGCATTAACATTATTGTGCTTCATTTATTTATTAATTTATAGATTGAATGATTGTTTAGTGGTGGATAAGATGTCCTAGCTAAGTTTTTCTTTTATTGATTTTCTTCATTAAATTTTGTTTTCTTATTGCAATTAGATTTCAACCCAATTTTGAAAATCTCTTTCATTTAATTTAATTGTTTAAATAAATTTGAAATTTAAAGAAAGATAATAACTTCTCGTGAGATCGACCCTTGCTTGTCTACTATACTCGATAAACGATTTGTGCACTTGCAAGGTTCTAATAAATTTGGTTTATTGAAAAATTAACCAACAGTGTCACTGACGCGACCCGACCCAGATACCTCTAGTTCTGATTCGGTAGGTCACGTCGGGCACCCCAACGGATCTCTCTCAGACCCGACTCGTCGGGTTAAGCAAAACCCGTGAAGCGAACCCTAAACTCTCTGATACTTTCTAAAACATTGTTGGGTTAGTTTTCTTTAAAAACTGAAAACACGTAGGAATTTTTTTTTTTTTTTAAACTCATTTTCGAAACTCATTTTTCTAACAAAATTTCGGCAGCATAATAGCCGCATTTTTTACATTCCCGAAAAACCTATTTACAAAAAATCACACTTCGACTAAAATTTATCACCAACCCAACTTCTGGTTACCCGTAGGCCTCACTCATGCATTTGATTTCTCAAATCATCTTAATAAAGATCAAAACACAATTTAATAATCCACATTCAAATCAAAAGTAATTTAAAAACAATTACGAACAAATAATTACAAATTACAAATTATTTCTACAGTTTTAAAAGAGATTTACATGAAAATAACTAATGTAAAGATCAACTTGCTCAAGATGTCGTCGTGTCGCCCTGGTTTGCTCACTGGAGGTGACGCTACTTCTCGACTACCTGCTGAGAGTACCTAAAAAGGTTTTTATATAAAACAGAAAATAATGAGTTAGAAGCTCAATGAGTGATAATTTTTCTTTTATTTGAAAATCTGATTTTCTAAACTCCTTCATCGGAAAACGTTTGAAGACTATTTATTTGTTTCTAAAACATTTCAAACTTAAATCACTTAAACATCAACTTAAACAAAAAAATTTATATATAAACACAAACATGCTTTTAAATTCAAAACTTGTAACTGAAAATCATAAATAACTTAAATAATAATTATAAAATTTCTTTTCTCTCAAATATGTTTTTCTTTTAAAAATTGTTTCTTGATATCTTTCAAAATTACCATAGTATCCCTAAATCTGAAGTCACATGGTGATTTTGAACTGACACCAACCATGACAACTCTGCTCTGAGAGATCTATGTGTGGAATTTCTCAGCGCTAACCATAGCTCGCCTACTCTGAGACATCTCACGGCTATGTGCGGAATTTCCCAGCGCTAACCAAAGCATGCAAAACACTACCCCACATCAACAAAGGCGACTTGACTGACAGACTCGGATACTTGTCCCCCTAGGTTAGTGACTTATCCTTCCTCAGGACTATGCTAACTGATGTGAGATAGGGCGGCTGGATCTAATCTGGTCTGAAAATCTCTGAGGGTATACTAATGGTTTTGAAAACACTTTTCTTTTCTTGATTTAACTTTCTGGTGCAAAAGCACAAATCTCTTTTCTGAGTGCATAAAACACCAAAATCTGATTTCTGAGTGCAATAAGCACTAAAACTTGTTTTTTGAGTGCATTAAACACTAAAATATCTTTGGTAAGTGCAAAAGCACAAAATAGCATCATTTCAAACTCTAAAATAACATGTAACAATTACATAATGCTTAAATATTTCAAATAAGCATGAACTTTAATAAACTCACTTATGCACTCACATATATACATAAAATCAAAATTCTCACTTCAAACTATAACTTATGCATATATCAAGGCATTTAAAATAAATTTCAAGTAAACAATTAATTTATTAACTCAAACTTGATAATTTGAAATACTCTTAAAATCTTTAAATAAAACTCACTCACAAAACTGATGACTGAAAATGACGCATACAGAGCCCCTACTCCTCTCGCCTCATTCCTCAAGCGCTCTCGTCACCTACACAACATATGGAAACGTAAATTTTCGTTCGCGTCAACTTCTGGAAACTTGAAATTACACAATTATCCCTAAATGACTTTTTTTACGCGCAACTCTTCATTTTTGGTTTCAAATTTTAATCTTTTGCTTCTAATAGCTGCAACACTTATAATTAAACTTGTTAGGGTTGTCCAAACACTCAACGGATGTCATAAGGGTCAATTTACGGAATCGCCCTTCACACTAGTTTCTCGCGCGATTCGATTTCTCTTTAAATTTTCATTATTTTCTTGGTTTCCTAAGCTCCCAATGAGCATTAATTTACTTATTTATCAACTCGTTTTTAGTCAAAATCAATCAACAATGAATTCGTTACAAAATCTGCTTCGAAATCAACTTAATCATTAATAAAATCTTCAACGAAAACACTTTCGAAAACTTGAACACTTACCCCTTTTTCTTTCTCACCAAATCCTCATCTTCCTCTTCACGTTGAGCTTGATTTAGGCCTATTTTTGGGCGTGGAACAGCTGGGTTTTCTTCTTCCTTTCCTCCCTCATGCGATCTTTCTCTCCCTAGCTCGATCTCCTTTCTTCTCTCCTCATTCTGCTGTCAATCTGTGCGTGCGCATCTGGTCTGGTTCTGGTCGCGTTTGCAGTTAGATTAGAGTTGGGTATGGCGAGCTTGAAGGATTGGTTCAGCTGGGTTGGCTACTGCTCGATCACTTCTCCTCTCGCGCCTTTGTCTTCTGCGTTTTAGGTCTGTTTGGAGCTGCGTTTGTAGCTAATTCTGAAGTGATTCGGTGGCGGGTTAGCTAGGTTCCGCAGGTCGTGCGCATCGAAACAAGTCAAGATGACAGCTCTCCTTCATTGTCGTCGTCGGCTCTGCTCGGATCTGGTCTGGTTTCACGCGCGACGTTGAGTCGATTTTGCTTTAGTCTGCTCGGTTTGTGGCGAGGTACGACTGGTGGTTGGCGACCTTGGACGGTCGATCGGCATCGTCCTCTTCTTCTTCTTCTTCTTCTTCTTCTTCTTCTTCCTTTCTTCTTCTTCTCTTCTTCTCTCTTCTTTTTCTTTCTTTCGTGCGGTGAAGACTGGTTTCTGCTCACTGTTTCGAGCTCCTCTTTTTGGTGATTCTACCAATTTTGCTTCATGTTTTTATCCCTAAACAACCCTAAAAATGACGGTCACATCCCTTAAAAATTTCAATCTCCGCCCTTAACTTTTAACTTAATTTCATTTTAACTATAATTATTAAATCTTATCTTCAATTTAGTCCCTTACCACATAAATTATTACTCGATTTCATTTACTATTTTATCCTTCTGTTTAATCTCTGATCGAATTTAAATCAATCCCCAAGAGTTTCCTATACCTTTAGGCGCTTCCGTGAACCATTTAGGGTCTCTAATAATTATTTAGGGATTGTTTTCAGAGAGATCCGTAAAAGTACGATAGAAGGCTTACAGTCACGATTAGTGTCTGTTAAAAGCGCCACGTGACTCCACGTCGGTTAGCGTCATTACAACTTCCGCATGGTTGTAAGCATTATGAGGTACGAATGGTGCTTTTCAAAAATTAAGTAAGTATTTAAAGTGTTAATCACAAAGAAATATTTTTTATATGCTTAAAGTATGTTTTTGCAATTAAATAAAATTTAAGTTTTAAAAGGGTTTAAGAAATGAGAACTTATTTCATAAGTTTTATAAATTATGAGTTTTCTATGAAGTTTTATGAAAATATTTGAGTTTTATGGATTTCTCATTTTAAGCTAAGCATTGAAATTGATCTAAATTTTATACGTCTATAAATTACCAGTACTATAGGAATCTTTATGTATGTGTAAGTTCAAATGATATTCAATTTTATAAGTTTTATATGAATTTTATGCATATACGAGTTGAAATGTTCATATGTATGATTTATATCTTAAATAAGATTTGGACTTTATAAGTTTTAAGTTAAATTGAGTTTTTATGTATATATGAAGTTTTATGTACAAACGAGTTTAAGTTGTTATGTGATTTATAAGTTCCATATAAATTTTTAGGTACTCGCGCGATTATAATTTTATATATATAAGCTTTGAGATTTAAATAAAAAAATTTATGTTTAAGAATTTTATGGTACATGAGATTTTTACACATATATATAAGTTTTGTATACATTTTGATGCCCTTATGGAATTTATAATTTTATAAGCTATGTATGAGATTTTATATACGTATGTATTTTATGGATTTAACACTCACGCTTATAATTAAATAAGTTTGAGATTTATGAGAGCATTTAAGATATATAAATTCATTTTGAAAAGATTTTTAAGGAGGTATTTTTAAGAAATAAAATATTTTAAGTTAAAAATAAATTAAGCACTCACTGAGCTCCCAAAACTCACTATTTTTTTGTTTTTATGATAAAAACCTCCTTAGGTATCCATGTGGGTGACCGAGATCAGAAGGCTCCTCTAGAAGAGTAAGTTGGGCAATGACGCGACAGTGTTCCTGCATAAATACATTTTTCATATTTTGTATATGAAGAAAATCATATGTAAATATATATGTTTAATATTAAATGAGTGGTCCAGATTTAATTAAGATATGAAAATTTTAAGTTTCGAACTATGGTATGAAATTTCAAAGTATTTGATTTATGATTTTATGTTTTTGATTTTTAACGAAAGAGAAATTTGATTTATGCCGTTATAAGTATGTTTGTGGAAGAAGTTGGGTTGGAAAATGAAGCCATTTGGAAGTGTATTTTCCTTTGTAGGTTATTTTGGGTTAAGTTATAAACGTAGTCGTTATGCTGTCGAAATTTTCATTAAAAAAAAAAAATCCAACCCATTCTAATTTTCCTAAGTTAAAAAAAATTTAAGGGTTCGCTCCGCGAGTTCCCCTTAGCCCATTAAGTAGGGTTAGGAGGGACCCGTTGGGGTGTCAGACAGGACCCTCCAGATTTAAGTATTGTAAGATTCGGAGTGGGTCCTGTCAAGGAGAAACACCAAAATATTAAATTTAAATAATATATTATACAATTTATGATTAAAAAAAGTAAAATATAAAAAAATTTATAAAATTTTATATTTAATGTATGAAATAAAGTTATTATATATTTAATATTTGAATGGAAATATAAATATAAATAAGAAAATATATGTAATAAATTTGAAATAAATATATATTATCATTAAAATTAATAAATAAAATATAAAAATTTATTTATTTATAAAATTTAAAATTGATGAAGTTGTGACATATTTTCGGAGAATTCCATACGTGCTTGGGAAATGAGCGAAAAAACTTGGGATATAAAATCCAATAGATGAAATAGGAGAGTGCAAGTTATAAAAGAAATATATTAAAAATTTAAGCTAATGGAAGTTCTATAAAGTATGTAGTCGATTCAAAGTAATGATCTCATTGGCTACAAAAAGAGGTTGTGATTGTAAAATGTCTAACCCCGATAAAAACCTAACACTAAACTTGACTCCCCCAAACTTTTATAATAACAATTTATTATCTAACGTCCAATCGTTCAATCATCTCTATTCAACCTATCATCTATTAACAAACTCTACTAACCATTATTTTCTCTTCTTCGTCAACGCACTGCACACCACACCCACACACGCAAACACACCACTCCATTTATATTTATATATTTAATTTGTTTTCTATGAGGTTAGGGTAGGCTCAACCCCACTGTGCTACGTCCCGGAATTGTCATGTTATGTTAACATAAATCTTTTAAAAATTAAGTTACTCGATCTAACATTGCTTTTATCACGTTAGTATTCATTAGTCACTATTTTCAGTCAAAAGTGGGAGCCGACAGTGGGGAATCCATGCGGACAAAGGCCATTCTATCAAGTATCAAAAGCATGTGCTGTGGGAGTCACGATAAGTCCTAACTTTATCGATTGCAGTGAAGGGAAAACAATTGTTTTGCATCAGAAAGTAGCTAGATTAATTAACTGTCTTTTCATGTAGCACCTCGTTGGATTTGTAGTCAAAACTTTTTTTTTTTTTTTTAAAAGGCAAGCATGATCATCTCCAATATTATATCAATGAATAAATAACTACAAAATAAATTCAGTATTATAGTGGGAGATGTTATCAAAATATCTTTTAAAAATAAAATTAATATGAAATTATTAATTTTTTATATTAAATAAAAGAATTTTTCATATTCTTTTTTATATTATTAATTATAGTATTTGAAAATTGCTAGTTGAAGAGTTAATTGTCGGTAGCCAAATGAACAGGTTGAAAAATATTCTTTTTTATTATAAAATATTGTCATTATTTTTTTTATTCGTTTATGACGAGGAATGAGGATTAAATTCATACAAAATTTTTCATACCTTATGTTTTAAAATAATGATGAGGTTTGAACTCTTACTTTTTTAGAATCAAATAATGTGCTCAATGTTTGTTGGATATTATCAAAATATTCCTTAAAAATAAAATTAACGTGAAACTACCGCTTTTTTAGGTTTAAAAATAAAGCTCAATGATATTATTTTTCATTTTATGAAATTTTCAAAATTTCTCCTAATTATTATTTTTATATTGGGAGTGAGGGAATCAATTATTTATTGCTCTAAATCAAAGTATTCCAGGAATTGGATCTTAGCGCATCTTTATGTTTAGTTAATGGACCCTTAGTTGTTGGTAATGATTTATTATAAGCCGCAACAATTTTTAATTTGTTGGTCTGCGCAGAAAATATTCTCACTGGCTTATGTACTTAATGAATAACAACCCTTTAATTCCAACTTTTTACACCTAATCTTGTAATGTAACCTACAATTCTGAATTGTTAATTAACACATGTTCCAAGGTTTATGCATAGATATAATAGTTTATACATTAGATTAATTTATCTGGTCATGATAAGTCCTTTTTATTTTATTTTGTGTGGCACATCATGTATACACATGGTTAATTTTATCTTGTTATGCTACCTTTATTAGTCTTTGGACCACCTTTACTGGTCAACCTTTATCCGTCTTTCTTTAACGTATCTCATTTGGCATTATTTGTAGTATTAACCTTTGTGTTATCTCAATGGATTCACTTTTATGCAAGGGTTAATTATTAGCATGACTTAATTAATTGCAAAGTCTTTGTTATTTATTTATTATTATTGTTATTATTATTTTTATGTTAGCCCATAACTTTTGTATTGTCGGGTCTGGGATTCATCTATACTGGGTCTCGGCCCAGGTTTACCCCGCGAGCCCACTCAATCGGTACTGTCCCCAATCTCTAATGGGGTTTTCTTCGCCTCCCCCACCTCTCGAACTCAAGACCAGGGACCTATAGTCTTAGTTCCTTCAAGGTGAGTATCAATTGAGCTACTTGAGTTCGAGAGGTGGGGGAGGCAAAGAAAACCCCATTAGAAACTGAGGACAGTACCGATTGAGTGAGCTCGCGAGGTAAACCTGGGCCGAGGTCCAATATAGACGAATCATGTATGCACATGGTTACTTTTATCTTGTTATGCTACCTTTATTAGTCTTTGGACCACCTTTATTGGTCAACCTTTATCCGTCTTTCTTTAACATATCTCATTTGGCATTATTTGTACTATTAACCTTTAGGTCATCTCAATGGATTCACTTTTATGCAGGGGTTAATTATTAGCATGACTTAATTAATTGCAAAGTCTTTGTTATTTATTTGTTTTTATTTATTTTTTTATGTTGGCCCATAACTTTTGTATTATGGGGTCCGGTTAATTTTATCTTGTTATGCTACCTTTATTATTCTTTGGACCATCTTTACTGGTCAACCTTTATTCGTCTTTCTTTAACATATCTCATTTGGCATTATTTGTAGTATTAACCTTTGTGTCATCTCAATGGATTCACTTTTATGCAGGGGTTAATTATTAGCATGACTTAATTAATTGCAAAGTCTTTGTTATTTATTTATTTTTATTTTTTATTTTTATGTTGGCCCATAACTTTTGTATCGTGGGGTCTAAGATTCGTCTATACTAGGCCTCAGCCTAGGTTTATCCCACGAGCCCACTCAATCGGTACTGTCTCCAATTTCTAATGGGATTTTCTTCGCCTCCCCCATCTCTCAAACTCAAGACCAAGGACCTATAGTCTTAGTTCCTTCAAGGTGAGTACCAATTGAGCTACTAGACTTCGAGAGGTGGGGAGGTGAAGAAAACCCCATTAGGGACTGGGGACAGTATCGATTGAGTGGGCTCGCGGGCCAAACCTGGACCGAGGCCCAGTATAGGCAAATCCCGAACCCCACATGTATTTTCTTAACGCTAACACCTTATGGGTTAGATTATGACAGATAATTATAAGAAAGAATTTGAACAAACTATATTAAAATTAGCTTCAGTTTAGAAAGTAAAACTGAACTATGAAAATAAAATGTTTAATACCATCATATATTTGCTATCAAACTGTTAGTTTGCATGCAAACTATTTCTTCATTTGTAATTTACTCTTTCTTTTATTTACAAATTATTCGATACTAAAAAAACTCAATTTTCAATTTCGGTGTACAAATATAAACTCTTAATTATAATTTATAAGTCGTGTTAAGTTAACATAATTTTTTAAAAAATTAAGTTACTCAATCTAACATTACTTTTATCAGGTTAGTATGCATTAGTTACTATTTTCAGTAAAAAGTTGGAGCCGAGAGCTGTGAATGCATGCGGACAAAGGCCATCCTATCAAGTATCAAGCATGTGCTGTAAGAGTCATGATAAAGTTCCAACGTTATCGATTGCAATGAAAGGGTAACAATTGTTTTGCATCAGAAAGTAGCGTCTCGTTGGATTTGTAATCTAAACATTAAACAGGACAAATCTCACTTGCCGCCCTAGTCTTTTCTTTAAATTCTCACTGGTTTTGAAATTGATCACCATTCCCAGGAGTCATCCATCTGTATCATAAACAATTCCACTATAAGATAGTGTTTGACACCATTTTTAGAAACTATTTTTCAATTTTAAGAACGAAAAACGCTCAAAAATATGTTTGTCAATCGTTTTCAAAAACATGTTTTCGAAAATAAAAAAATATATTTTCAAAAATATACAGTAAAACATAAGGCAAAAGTAAAAATAATTTTTTTTTATCATTTTCTATTATTTTCAAACCATTTTCTTTTATACGGTAAAACTCAAAAAAAGTAAAAATACTTATCTCTAACAGTCATATCGTCATTTTCAAAAACGGTTTTCATCCAAATACATTTTAAGTTTGTACCTATTTTTAAAAATGATGCTAAATAGCTTTTTATCATTTTCATTTTCGAAATGTATTTTTAAAAATGCTACCAAACACATTATCGTTTTTGAAAACGTTATTTTCAAAACATGTTTTTTATTTTTGAAAATAACTTTCAAAAACACCATTTTGAAAATATATCCAAATGCATCCTAAATTTTTTATATTCTCAAGAGAAGTCTTTGCATTTTTTCGAAAAAATTATATAACAACATATGAGATATTTATAGAAATGAGTGATAAATATCAAAATGTGTGAGAATTATATTCTATATAAGTGTATGTAAAAACATTAAGATGATAGAGTGATTCATTACAACTTAAATTTGAAAATCCAAAAGCATCCATGAAATTAAGAAGAAAACTTTGCCCACAAATATTAAAACCAATAATTCTCTAGTATGTCTTAAGTGAAAGTTGGAATTCACACTTAAATTGTTAAAACTATATAGTTTTCTATGTGGAGGGTTTGCGAGAAAACAAATTCTTTATATGTAGCCTATACTTTTATATTCTCACTTTGTTGAAGCCGCAGGTGAGGCTGCAAATTTATCCACACAGGTTTGGGCTTCAGAAAACAAAGCCCAGCCCTGAAGGATAAGTTTCAGTGCAGGACAATTGTAAATTTAATTTGCATTTGCAAGGTCATTGGAATACTAATTACACCTTTCTTTCACTGTAGAATTACCGAAATATCCACACTCCAAAAAAGATAAAATAAACAAAGAAGAAATTAGAGAATCATTTTTAGAAAATCACTTTCTGAATATATATATATATATTCTATAATCAATGCTTCCTAACTTTTAAATTATTAGGATCACTAATCCCACTAATCTCTATTATTCATTGTATTTGAATTAAATAGGAGAGAGAATGCAATGAATTATTGAAATTAGTAGTTCTAACAATTTAAAAGTTAAGACACAGTGACTATAGTGGTATATCATTCATTGTATTTGAATTAGATAGAAAAGAAAAATGTTTTCAAGAGACAATACAATGAATGGTTGAAATTAGTAGTCTTAACAATTTAAAAATTAAGACGAACTAGCTATATATATACGTGTGTGTGTATGGATAGACTATATCATCTATGTACTCTAACATGCGACATTTTGTGGTAGGAAATTTATAATCAATTGCCATAAAAAAGCTGCAAGTTTTTTTTTTTTTTTTTTAATGCACATTAGTGTTATATATATATATATATATATGAGTAAATTACAATTTCGTCTATTGGTTTGAAAATAATTACAGACTCCTTCTTCTCCTTCTTATTCTTCTTCGAAACCAGGTTCATTTGCTCTTTACCTTCTTCTTCGTTTTCTCTTCTCATCTTCTGCTCATTTTTATTTTTTCTTCTTTTTCTCTTCTCTTCTCTTCATCTTCTTCATCTCTTCTTCTTCTTCTTAATCTGGGTTCAAATCGAACCCAGATTCCCAGATTTCATCCGGGTTTAAAGCCAAATAAGAACCCAAATGAAATCTAGAAATGAACCCAAATGATCTAGAAACGAACCCAGATTTTATATGGGTTCAAACCCAGATGAGATCTAGGTTCGTTTCCAACGAATCTAGGTTCAGGTTCGCTTCAGAACCCAGATCTCATCTGGGTTGATTTGACGATTATTTGTTGGTTTTTGGTTTGATTTGATGTTGGGTTGGTTTTTGGTTTGATTTTTAGGTAAGTTGATGATGATTTTTTAGGTTGACGATTGTTTTCAAGGGATTTTTGGTGATGGGTAGATGATGATTTTTGAGGTCGATGATTGGTGATAGTTTGATGATTATTTTTTAGGTTGATGATGGTTATTAGGGGGTTTTTGGTGATAGATTTGTTGTTGATAATGTTGATGATGATTTATTGATGATATACTGGATTGGGAAGAAGAAGAAGAAGTGGATCGGGAGTTGAAGTTTTTTTTTTTTTTTTTTTTTTGGGTTATGGAAGTATAATCTCCAGATTGGATTTCTACCATCCATCTTATATTAATTAATAGTTGCTCCATATTTATCTTTAATAAATTTGTGACTTGATTGTTGATAATAAATGATACAGGGTTTACGGACAAAGGATCTAACTGCGGAACTTTTACAATAAAAAATTGTCTTTGATGCTTGTGATGGGGTCGAACTACAGTATGTTGACACAGAACTGGCCTTGCTAATTAGCTTTCTAAGATTCTAACAACCTGTATCCTGCACAAATCAAATAACGAGAGTGTGAGTGATATTAACACCGATAAAGTACCAACCAAAGACACTTTGATGCTCAAGTCAGTATATTGACCGAAAAATAAAGAAAAACAAAGTAAAACAATTAAATAGTAAGAAATAGTAGATGTCCATCTACAATCGGAGTGCTGGTAGAGAATCAATTGATGAGATTGATAGATGGACTAATGCTGATCAGTGAGCGATGGTCTTGCATTTTGGTCAAAGTTTGTCTGCCAAGGAATGGACGAAGTTCATTTGGAACCACGATGGAAAGGTCTACGTCCCTAGAGTATTGCTAGCCTAGTAGCTGGAATAGAATGGCTTAGAGCTTTGCCATGGAAAAAAAAGATGGCCAGAGGCTGTCGATGACGGAGGAACGGCAACGAAAGAGGTCAATATTTTGCCAAAATGTCTCTTTATAAAAGAACTTTGACGAGTGTATCTGGAGAGTATGGATTGAATGATTTGCCATAAGGCTAGTACCTTTTTATATAGACAGAGAAGCCCTACAAAGTAAGACTCCTTTCCTAATCCAAATGGACTTAGGAGTTAGAATTTTAAGAAATCTAGGAGTGTCAAGACTTATCCTTAGATTCTAGGCAAGAATCAAGCAATTTCCCATTGAACTTCTTTCTTATTTTATAGGAAATAGTCCTAAATGGGTTGAACTCAGTTGTGTTTAGAATCAGAATAGGAAGCTTGGTCCTGGGCTTAAACCACATCGATTGGATTCTTAGGCCACTCTTGGGTTGACCCATGTGAATATAGCTTGGGCTTGGACTAGGCTGACCAAGTTATAGGGTTGTATGATTAAGACATTAATTGGACTATAGGCCTAGGTCGATTGACTTACTAGGCCAAGCAACTCCAAGCCTTGGGCTTATGCTTTATGGTCTTGGTAGTTTTTGGTTGCTACAACTTATCTCCCACTTCTTCATTTTTCATGGTCGAGAGAAAGAGTGGAAATCTAATATACATGTTATGTAATTGATACAATCAAAAGATTTGAAACAATAACTAACCTCACGTGTTGCTATGTCGATAGGTATTTTGACTTGTCCCATCTAACCACAATTCCTGGTTTCATTAGATGAACAATTAATATAGGTAGCGCCATGTAACACCTCTAAATTTATAGGCATGAATATTATTATTATTATTATTATTATTATTATTATTATGCTTAATGAGATGTGGCATGCAAAAAAAAGATTTAGTGTTGATATATATATATATATATATATATATATTGTAAGTCTCAATTCTATTTAGGGTTTCTCCAATAATGATCCCTAAGTGATATTAAGGGACCCTAAATAATTAACAAAAGTGCCTAAAGAATACAGGGAACTTCTAAGAATTGATTGAACCCAATTGAAGAATAAATAGGAGGGTAAAATGGTGAATGATCTTAGGAGATTCTTAAGAGTGATAAGGGGCTAAAATGAAAGAAATAAATTATATTTGGGGTCAAACTAGAATTAAGCAAAGTTGAGGGATGAAAACCAAATGTTCAAAAAGACATAATGGTCATTTTTGGAAAAGAATAAAAATAAATATGTGTGTTGACTTTGCATTTTCGTGCAAACAAGAAGCAAAACCATAGAAACCAAAGAGAAATCGAGAGAAGAGAAAGAAAATGGTGATTTTTGGGCAAGTGAAGGAGGTAAGAGGAACAAAGTGTTTTCATCCAATTTTCATCAACCAAATCAAGTTTCCAAGCCAACCTAAGGTAGATAAACAAGTTAGAGGCAAGAAATCAAGCAAATCAAGGTTAGTTTTCATGTTTTTCACTTTGTTGGAATTGTGTTGGAATGATGTTTGTGTGATGTTTGAGTTGGGTTTTTTATATGGGTTTTGTTTGTGATGTTAGTTGAGTATTTAGAGAACAAAACCAAGAGAAAATCATGTAGAGCCATGATGTTTGATGAGCTAGGGTTGTGTTGGAGAAATGCAAAGATGGATTTGAATTTGTTTTTGATTGGAATGAGTTGTATGTTAGGTGTTTGATGAAATGTTTGAATGAATTACCATGAAAAATTCAAAGGAAATGAACTTGGTGTATGATATGCATGAGAGACCATAGTGAGGGGTGTAGAAATCCAATGAAATTTGAGTCCTTTAAGCATGATTTCATGTGAAAAACATGTTAGAGAAACCTATAAACAAGTTAGAAATCAATTTAGCCAAGTTTTACTTAAAAGTCCATATGAAGGGCATAAGTGAATATCATGTAATACTACTTCATGTATGTTTTTTAATGCATTGGACGAGTATAACTGAGTGTGAATAACATTAGGAAAAGAAGAATTGAGTTTAGGAATGAAAAATGTGAAAAATGCACCTAGATTAGTATTGAAAAAAAAGGGGTTTTTTTTCTAGGTTTCGCCACTCGATAGTTGGAATTTTTCAGAACCGTTTTACGAGTGACCTAAATGCAAGTTAGGGAGATGAATGGAGCAAGAATTGAGGAAAGAAAAGCAAGAGAGAGGGCTGTGAATAGTGTTCAGCCTAAAGGGGTGCCAAAATTTTGACTTTTCGTTTCGGGCTCTAGAAAATGATTTCGAGCATATGGGGATGTTCCTAGGTGTATATGAATGAGGTTCATGAAAAAAAAAAGAAGGAATTTTAGAGCTTTGGTTAAATAGAAATCAAGTAGGAAAGTTTTTTTTTGTGAAAAGTATCATTTTATGAGTTACTTGAGTTAGAAGTTATTTAACGAGTTTTGGGAAGTTAAATGTTGTGTATTCTAAGCGAGAATATGATATGTAGGTGAGGAGGCAGCTCAAGGAAGCCAAGGAAAAAGAAAGGAAAAGGTTTGAGCTTCCGTTGAAGAAAGTGAAGTAACTTAAGGAAAAAACCAAAGGTTGGTGTACATTTGATTTGCATTTTTGCTTTTAATGATATAAATATAGTTTTCTAAAATGTTGATGATTTGGGTGTGTAATTAAATTGATGTCTTAAATTATGTTTGAATATGTATTTTAAATGGCTATATTGATTCAAATGTGAAATTAAATATCAAATGTGATTTGTTGAAAGGATTTATGGAAATATTTTTATTAAAATGAAATGGTAATTATAATAATGTATTCATTTGAAATATGAAATGAGCCCTAGTAAACCTAAGTATTGGTAGGTGGAGATTAGAATTTGGCATGCCAATAGGGTTATTACAGTAGTACTGCGCTGTTGTGTTTGAAATAAAATAAAAATCATTAATTTAGGGACCATGAGAGGCACCAAGTGTCCGGTTCCAAATGATTGATTTATATATATATATATATATGTAATGAAATGATTGATTTATATATATATGTAATGTAATTCAGCAGGTAGGCACTGAGTGTTCGATGCCGAAGAACCTATTTCCAGTCTAAGGTATCATACTAGTATTTACAAAGGACAATGGAAATTGATTTAGACCACTCATTAATGTATGTGTGATTTGTTTTTTTTCTTAAAAAATATGTTTAACAAATTGGATAAGTGATTTTGAATTGAAAAGTTGTTTATTTTTATGATATGAAAATATTTATATTTGAAAATTGTATATTCAAATTTAGTGTACACCCACTAAGCAAATATGCTTAGCGTGTTGGAATTTTCGCGCGTAGGTAGTAAATTGTGTCTGGAGGGCGAGGACTGAAGAGTAAATTCATCCGCAGCAAGTCTACCTGGTCACATCCATCCTTCCATTCCTCTATCTTGATTTTGGGTAGTTATCATATTTGATTTTGTATAAAAGAATTTGTAATTTATATATGAGTGCATGCATTACATGTATATATGTATTAAATGTGGAAATTTTGTGTAGAAAACCAATTTATATATATTTTGGGATATTGTTATGTATATAGAAATTGATGAGTCCAATGGAGTTTGGTTCTAGTTGTTGATTATTGTGTTATAGAAAATTTTGTGTTGGAAATGAATATGATGATTTGTAACAGCTTGGGAAAGTTCAAATTTTAGAGGAAATTCTTGCAGTTTTTCTACGTAAAATAAAATGGTTTAAATGTTTTGAAATGTTTTTTGAAATTTCGTACTTTCATGTACATAATTTCAATATATGGTTTTTGAATTACGGATTTTGTAAAAAGATAATAAAGATAGCACCCTTGGAGTCGTCTGATAAAAGGACGGGTAAGGAGGTGTTACATGCCAATTACATCCGTAATCATGATGGATGTCTTTTTCAGCTGCTCATTCAATGCATGGGTGACACGTGTCCCAGAGGGTTTCATGGGGTGTGTCATTTGAATTTCCAAAGTCTGCCCAGTTGATAAATTGTGGTGGTTCCTTATCCTTTTATCATTTTACGCAAATATCAAAAAAGAGAGAAAGAAAGAGAAAGAAAGAAAAATAGAGAAAAAGAGAGAAACTCAAGCGATTTCATATTTTCCTACAAACATACACGCCTAAGCTCGCTTTTTCAACCAGATTTCCTTCCTGATTTCGGTAAGTGTTCTCGTTTCTCTTTCAAAACTTGCATTTTTTGGCATTCTTAAGGTGTTTGGATTTATTGATGAGAAATTTTGTGTTACTAGTGTTGGTCAATTTTTTAATAAACCAAATTTTAAATCTCATAAGTGCACAGATCGTTTTATTGAGTATAGCAATAAATAAGGGTCGATCCTAAAAGGAGTTTCGACTTACTTTAGTTTCAAATTTATTTAAGACCTAACTAAAGACAAGTAAATTAAATAAAGGGGTTTTGGACTTAAGATTAAACTAAACAAAATTATGCATAAAATTAAATTAAAGAAAATTAATAACAAAAGCATAGCTAGAACATTCTATCCACCACTAAACAATCCCTCAATGTGCTTAAAAGATTAATAAAGGAAATTCATGATAATGCATGATAAAAATATTCACGACAAGATATGAGTAACTCATGCTGTATAGATTCTTCCTTAGTAAATATGTAAATCAAATGATATCTACGTAGATGTATGTATTCTTAATTATAACCTAGGAGCAAATTACAGTTTAGCCTACTGGTTTGAAAACAATTACAGACGGAGTCAAAGTTTACTATTAATTACAATTTAGCTTATTGCTGTTAGGGAATCTTCGTTAATGTTAACTAAGACAAGAACAAAATAGTCTTTTGATATTATTTTTAATTTTCTTTAAAAAAATAAAAGGCCATATCTTCTCTCTCCCTCATCCTAGATCGTCTCTCTTTTCTGCTTCTTCTTCCTTTTCATTCTTCTTTTTCTTCTTCTCTTCTATTCTCCTTCTTTTTCTTCGAACCCAAGTTCATTTTCTTTTTACCTTCTTCTCGTCTTCTCTTCTCCTCTTCTGCTAATCTTTTCTTTTTCTTTTTCTTCTTCTTTATCTCTTCTTCTTCTTCTTAATCTGCGTTCAAATCGAACCCAGAACTCATTTGGATTTGTTTCGAACGAACCCACATCTGGGTTCGTTCGAAACATCTGGGTTTATTGGAAACGAATCTAGATTCCTAGATTTCACCTAGGTTCGAACCCAGATGAGATTTGAAAAGAAACCTATATTTCATCTAAGTTCGAACCCAGATGAGATTTAGGTTCGTTTCCAATGAATCTGGGTTCGTTTTAGAATCCATATCTCATATGGGTTGATTTGATGATTGTTTGTTCGTTTTTGGTTTGATTTTATGTTTGGTTGGTTTTTGATTGGGTTTTCGAGTAAGTTAATGATAATTTTTGAGGTTGATAATGGTTTTCAAGGGATTTTTGGTGATGGGTAGCTGATGATTTTTGAGGTTGATGATTGGTGATGGTTTGATGATGATTTTTGAGGTTGATGATGGTTTTCAAGGGATTTTTGGTGATAGATTTATTATTGATAATGTTGATGATGATTTATTGATGCTATTCTGTATGGGGAAGAAGAAGAAAGTGGGTTGGCAGTTGAAGCTATTTTTCATATTTTTTTTTTTGGGTTATGGAGATCCAATCTCTAGATTTGATCTTCACCATCCATCTCACTAGATGAGCACTAGGGGCGTGCCGCATGGTGTAAGGGGCGTATAGGACCTCTAATCCTCACCGGGCATGTGTGGCACGTTTTGGCACTCAAGTATGGCGTGCTCGGCCCTCGAAAATAATGCCAAGCCCTTGTAAGCCCTGGGGTGTGCCGCATGGTGCGAGGGGCGTACAGGACCTCTAAACCTCACATGGGCGAGCATGGTGCGTTTGGCACTCAGACATGATGTACCAAGCCCTTATAAGCGCAAGGGGCGTGCCGCACGATACGAGGAGCGTACAGAACCTCTAAACCTCACATGGGCGTGCGTGGCACGTTTGACACTCAGATATGGTGGGCTCGGCCCTCGGAAAGAATGCCAAGCCCCCATAAGCACAGAGGGGCGTCTTGCACGGTGCGAGGGGCATACAGAACCTCTAAACCTCACACGGGCGCGCATGGCGTGTTTGACACTCATATATGGTATGCTCGGCCTCAGAAGGAATGCCAAGCCCCTGTAAGTGTTGGCGCGTGTCGCACGGTACGAGGGGCGTGTGTGGCGCGTTTGACATTCATATATGGGGTGCTTGGCCCTTGAAAATAACACCAAGCCCCTGTAAGCGCAGGGGCATCCCATACGGTGCAAGGGGCGTATAGGACCTCTGATCCTTATACCAGCATGTGTGGCGCGTTTGGCACTTAGATATGGCGTGCTCGACCCTCAGAAAGAATCTCAAGTCGCTGTAAGCGTAGGGGCGTGCCGTACTGTGCGAGGGGCGTATAGGACTTATAAACCTCAAACGGGTGTGCGTGACGCGTTTGGCACTCAGACATTGTGTGTTCGGCCCTTGGAAGGAATGCCAAGCCCATGTAAGCGTTGGGCATGTGCCGCACGGTGCAAGAGGGGTATAACACCTCTAAATCTCACACAGACGTACGGGGTGCGTTTGCACATAAATATGGTGTGCTTGGCCCTCGAAAAGAATGCCAAGCCCTGTAAGCGCAAAGGGCGTCCCGCACAGTGCGAGGGGCATACATGACATCTAATCTTCACACGAGCATGTGTGGCGCGTTTCGCACATAGACATGGTATGCTTGGCCCTCGGAAAGAATGCTAAGCCCTTGTAAGCTTAGGGGGCGTGCCGCACGGTACAAAGGGCATACAGGACCTCTAAACCTCGCACTGGCATGCTTGGCGCGCTTGGCACATAGACATGGTGTGCTCGGCCCTCGAAAAGAATGCTAAGCCCCTGTAACCGCAGGGGGTGTGCCGCACGGTGCGATGGGTGTACAGGATCTCTAAACCTTACACGGGCGTGAGTGGCACATTTTGCATTCAGATATGGTGTGCTCGTCCCTCGGAAAGAATGCCAAGCTCCCGTAAGTGCATGGGCATGCCGCAAGGTGCGAGGGTCTTACAAGACCTCTATTTCTCACACGCGCGTGGGTGGTGCGTTTAGCACTTAGATGTGGCTTGCTCGACCCTCGAACAGAGTGCCAAACCCCTGTAAGCATAAGGGGAGTGTCGTGCGGTGCGATTGGCGTATAAGACCTCTAAACCTCACATGCACATGTGTGGCACGTTTGGCACTCAGATATGATGTGTGCGGCCCTCGAAAATAATGCCAAGCCCTCAGAGATGGTATGCTGCACGGTGTGAAGGGCGTACAGAACTTCTAAACCTCACTTGGGCATGTGTGGTGCGTTTGGAACTTATATATGGTGTACTCGGCCATCGAAAAAAATTGCAAGGCCTTAGAAGCGCAGGGGAGTGCCGCATTATACGAGGGACGTACAGGACCTCTAAACCTCGCATGGGCATGTGTGGCACGTTTGGCACTCAGATATGGTGTGCTCGACCCTCGGAAAGAATGCCAAGCCCTAGGAGGCGCAGGTGGCGTGTCGCACAGTGCGAGGGGCGTACAAGACCTCTAAGCCGAACACAGGAGTGCATGACGCGTTTGGCACTCACATATAGTGTGCTTGGCCCTCGAAAATAATACCAAGCCCCTGTAAGCACTAGGGGCATGCCATAAGGTGTAAGGGGCGTACGGGATCTCTAAACCTCACACGGGCGTATGTGGAGCGTTTGGCACTTAGATATGGTATGCTTAGCCCTCGGAAAGAATGCCAAGCCCTTCTAAGCGCTGGGAACGTGTCACATGGTGCGAGGGGCATATAGGACCTCTAAGCCTCACATGGGATTCCATGGTGTACAGGGCCTCTAAATCTAACACGGACATGCGTGGCGTGTTTGGCATTCAGATATGGTGTGCCCATCCCTCAAAAGGAATGCCAAGCCCTTGTAAGCGCAAGGGGTGTCGTCGTACGGTGCGAGGGGCTTACAGGACCTCTAAACCTCACACGAGCGTGTGTGGCACGTTTGGCACTCAAATATGGGGTGCTCGACCCTCGAAAATATGCTAAGTCCTTATAAGCGCAGGGGTGTGTCATACGGTACGAGGGCTGTATAGGACGTCTACTCCTCACACGGGCGTGTGTGGCGCGTTTGGCACTTAGATATGGTGTGCTCGGCCCTTAGAAATAATGTCAAGCCGCTGTAAGCACAGGTAGCATACCGCACGATGCAAGGGGTGTACAGGACCCTTAAACCGTACAAGAGCGTGCGTGGTATGTTTGGCACTGAGACATGGTGTGCTCGGCACTCGGAAAGAATGCTAAGCCCCTATAAGCGCTGGCGGCATGTCGTATGGTTTGAGGGGCGTACAGGACCTTTAAACCTCACACGGGCGTGTGTGGCGCGTTTGGCACTCAAACATTGTATGTTCGGCCCTCAGAAATAATGCCAAGCCCCTGTAAGTGTTGGGGGCGTGCCGCACGGTGTGAAGGGCGTACAGGATCTTTGATCCTCAAACAGGCGTATGTGGCGGGTATGACACTCAATTATGGCGTGTTCGGCCCTCGAAAATAATGTCAAGCCCCTGTAAGCCCTGGAGGCGTGTCGCACGGTGCGAGAGGTGTACAGGACCTCTAAACCTCACACGGGATTGCGTGGCATATTTAGCACTCAGACATGGTGTGCTCGGCACTCGAAAAGAATTACAAGCCCTTGTAAGCATAAAAGGCATACCGTAAGGTGCGACGGGCATACAAGATCTCTAAACCTCACACGGGCGTGCGTTGCGCATTTGGCACTCTGATATTGTGTGCTCGGCCCTCGAAAAGAATGCCAAGCCCCTATAAGCATAGGAGGCATGGTGCACGAGGTGTGTATGACGCGTTTGGCACTCTGATATGGTGTGCTCAGCCCTTAGAAAGATTGCCAAGCCCCTGTAAGCTTGAGGGGTGTGTCGTACGGTGCGGTGGGCATACAAGACCTCTAAACCTCATGCGAGCATGTGTGGCACGTTTGGCACTCAAATATGGTGTGCTCAGCCCTCGAAAATAATACCAAGCTCCTGTAAGCGCAAGGGGCGTGCTGCGTGGAGCGAGGGGCAAACGGGAGCTCTAACGCTCACACGGACGTGTGTGGTGTGTTTAGCACTCAGATATGGTGTGCTCGGCTCTCGAAAAGAATGCTAAGTCGTTGTAAGCATAAGGGGTGTGCCAGCATGGTGTGTGGGGCGCATAGGATCTCTAAACCTCGCACCGGCGTGCGTGTCGCGTTTAGAACAAAGACATGGTATGCTCGGCCCCAAGAAAGAATGCTAAGCCCCTGTAAGTATAGAGGGCGTGCCGTACAGTGCGAGAGGCATACAAGACCTCTAAACCTAACACAGGCATGTGTGGCACATTTGCAACTCAAATATTGTGTGCTCAGCCCTCGAAAATAATGCAAAGGCCCTGTACGCGCAAGGGGCGTACCGCACGGTGCGAGGGGCGAACAGGACCTCTAATCCTCACTTGGCGTGTGTAGCACGTTTGGAACTCAGATATGGTGTGTTTGGCCCTCAGAAAGAATGCCAAGCCCCTGTAAGTGTAGTAAGGGTGCCGAACGGTGCGAGGGGAGTACAAGGCCTCTAAATCTCGCACGGGTCTATGGCGCATTTGGCACATAGACATGGTGTGCTCGGCCCTCGAAAAGAATGCCAAGCCATTGTAAGTGCAAAGGGCACGCCGTACAATGCGATGGGCGTATAGGACCTCTAAACCTTGGTGTGCTCTGCCCTTGGAAAGAATGTCAAGCCCCTATAACGTAGGAGGCGTACCATACGATGCGAGGGGCGTACAGGACCTCTAAACATCACACGGGCGTGCGTGGCACGTTTGACACTCAAGTATGGTGTGCTCGACCCTCGAAAAGAGTGCTAAGCCTCTATAAGTGTAGGGGGCGTGCTGCACGATGTGAGGGGAGTACAGGACCTCTAAACCTTACATGGGCATTTGTGGTGCGTTTGGCAGTTAGATATGGTGTGCTCAGCCCTCGAAAAGAACACAAAGCCAGTGGAAATGTAGGTGGCGTGCCGCACGGTGCGAGGGGTGTACATGACCTCTAAACCTGACACGGACGTGCGTGGCGCGTTTGGCACTCAGGTATGGTGTGCTCGGCCGTCAGAAATAATGCCAAGCCCCTGTAAACACTGGGGGCATGCCGCTTGGTGCGAAAGGCGTATAGGACCTTTAAACCTCACATGGGCGTGCGTGGTGTGTTTGGCACTCTGATATGATGTGCTCGGCCCTCGGAAAGAATGCCAAGCCCTTGTAAGTGCAAGGAACGTGCCGCACAGTGCGAGGGGCGTACAAGACCTCTAAACCTCGCACGGGCATGCGTAGCGCATTTGGCACTCAGATATGGGGTGCTCGGCCCTCAGAATTTTCTAATTCTCGTTTATATATATTTAACAGACCCCTTTCCTTAGGTAGCCTACCGGCAACCTCACAGTGGCATTCAAGAGGATATTTAATCTAGCTGGAAGGTTCCCATGAAGTTAAGTCGTTTATGCTTTCGAAAACATTCTTTTTATATAGAAACGTGTGTGAAATTTTTTCTTTTTCTTTTACACTTTACAACTAGATTTATCAAAATTTGGACAGCATGAAGACTATTTTTCTAACTATGTCACCCTACAAAGTTTATAGAAAATTATAAACACTTCTAAAATCAAGCATTTTCTCAACTCTTGGGTCTCAGGCCATAAATTTTCTCAATCCACAAGCAACCACAAACTTGCATACAATTTAAAAAGGTATATTGAATTAAATTTATAAGTTATGCATAAATAAATTTCAATTCATTTCAAAAATAAAATCAAACAAATTTTTAAAATCCTTTCAAATAACCTTCAAATGTTTATATATAAATCTTTATATACATATCTCAAAATTATATACAACAAGTTCCACATTTCAAAATAGCACAATCAGCTCGACTCCTCTAATCACGATCCAGAGTTCTTACTACCGAAGTGCCTGTACCTACACCTATCTTTAGGGAGATTTTATTTACAAAAATATAAAACATAGTGAGCTTTGATAGCCTAATGAGTGTCGTATGATTTTCTGTTAAATCTAACTTTATCAATTAACCTCCCAAAAATCTTTTTAAAATATTTTGTATATAATCAAATACTATGATTGAAAAATTAGTATCTCTGAAATTCATAATCCATTTAATAACAATAAAAATCAATCAGAATTTAATAAAATTCATGCTCATTAAATTAAATTTCAAATAATAGAGTGCATGGTTTCCGTTTCTATCAAAACATTTTAATAGTGGTGGCAATAATATCTTTAAAAAAATTTCTGAATAAATAGGCCAACCACTGATGGTCTATACCACACGGTACCCTAAAAGTAGAGCGGAATTCTGCATCTCTCAGGCCATCCAGGAATTCTGTATCGTTTAGACCATCTATCCAGTTTTACGTAGTGGAATTCTACGTCGCTACGAAGCGAAATTCTACATCACTCGGGTGGAAACTAGCTAATAATATACCTTGTACGTACACTGGGAGACTTACAGGACTACACAGACATGGTCCTGCTCACTGTTAGTGACAGACTCTCCCAACACAGCTAATGCACACTTAAGGTACTCAACTCAGACCGGAGATATATAAAATACTATCAGGTGTACCATACGTTTTCAATTTCATTTCAAATTCTAAATTTCTTTCTCATTAAAGCCACATTTCATATAAATCATTTCCATAATCCATACAACAATTTCAATTTAGAATTCATTTGATATCAATTTATAACTTGATATATTTAGACATTAATTTATAAATAATCATAGCAAAAATGTTTTATAAGGACACTCACTTGATTTAAAAGCTTCGTATAAGGAATTCAAGGGCCTTGTTGTGCTCCGTGTGCTTCCTTCTTACCTACACATCACATTCTCACTTAGAATATGCTAAATTTAACTTTTCAAAACTCATTATAAAGCTTCTAACTCAATTAACCCATCAAAAGAGAAATTTCACTAAAAGCTTCTCTTCTTGGTTTTAACTCAATCAAGGCTTTAAACTTCCGATTTCTTTCCATAATTCTTACTCATTCTCACCTAGGAACACACCCATATATTCAAAATAAATTTCTGGAGCTTGAAACGAAAATCACCTGATTTAGACCCCTTTTGGCCGAACTTAGTGTAGCTCTCTCCCCTTTGATTTTCTATCATCTATTTTTTCTCCATTCATCTCTCTAACTCGCACTTAGGTCGATCCAAAAGTCAAATCGAAAAGAAATGGCCATTGGGTGAAAGTTTATAGCTAAAACGCCATTTTTTTTTACACTAATTTAGGGGCAACTTTGGTATTTTTCACTTCTAATCTCAATTCACTTTCCCTTAGTGTTATTCACACTTAGTTATACTCATTCAAGGCATTTAAGCACATAGGGGAAGTGGTATTATATAATACCATCTATGCCCTTCATTTGGGCTACTAAGTGGGTGTTGTCCAAATTGTTTTCTAACATGTTCATAGGTTTATCTAGCATGAAATCAACACGGAATCAACACGGAATCATGCTTAAAACTCTTAGATTTCCTTGGCATCTCACTCCCCTCATTATGGCCTTGTATGCCATAACACACCAAATCCATTTCATTTAAATTTTTCATGTTAACTCACTTAGGCATTTCATCAAACACTTCACAAGCAACTTATTTTACTTAAAACCAATTTAATTCAAACTTAGGGTTTCTCCCATATAAACCCTAACACGTCAACCCTTAATGATTTTCATGTAGTTTACACTTGCTTTAGGTTTCTTTCAGTTCACTTTATAACATAAATAAAATCCTACATCAAAATCCAACTTAAACATCAACATAACATCATTCTAACAAGTTCAAAAGTTGATGAACTAACCTCTTTTTGCTTTTTATCTTGTCTAAACTTGGTTCTTCAACTTAGGTTAGCTTGAAATCTTGATTGGGAGCTTGAAAATGGTATGAACCAACTTGTTTCCCCATTTGATTAGCTTCGCCGAACCACCTCTCAAGCCTCTCTCACTCTCTCGGTTTTGCTCTCCATTTTGTGGCCGAGTGTCGAAAATCATCTCCTTTATATACTCTCATCTTTTTCAAAATGCCAATTGTGTCCTTGAAAATTTGATTCTTGTCCCTTAACTTTACTTAATTCTAAATTGATCCCTAATTGATAAACTTATTTTAATTTAGTCCCTTATCACACTTAATAATTACTTAAGGCCATATACCAATCAATCCCTTATATTTATTCTCCAATTGAACTCAATCAATTTCTAAAAGTTTCTTACATTCTTAGACACTTTTATTGATTATTTAGGGTCTCCAAATATCACTTAGGGACTATTATTAGGGAAACCATAAATATAAATTGAGGGTTTATAATTTCACCATTCCTTATAAAAATTTTGTTCTTGAAATTTAAATTACATACTTGGTTCAAATAGGTGCGGATATTGGGTACGCATCTGCTCCTCATGCTCCCATATAGCTTCCTTTGATCCATGATTCCTCCATAACACCTTCACTAAGGGAATAACTTTACTGTGTAGGACCTGCTCCTTGCGATCTAAAATCTGAACCAATTCCTCTTCATATGACAAGTTTTCCCTTAGTTCCATAGGTTGCTCTTCTAGTACATAGGAGGATCAGGGATGTACTTCCTCAGCATGGATACATGAAATACATTATGAATTCTGGCCAACTGTGGCGATAGCTTCAATCTATATGCCGCTGATCCCACCCTGTCCGTGATCTTATATGGTCCAATGTAGCGCGAACTCAACTTACCACGCTTTCTAAATCAAAGTACACATTTCCACGGGGAAATCTTTAGGAACACCTTATCGCCAATTTTAAACTCAATATCTCTATGGCGGTGATTTGCGTAACTCTTCTGCCTGTCACTTGCTATCTTGAGCTTGTCTCTGATGACTTTAACCTTGTCTGAAGTGACCTGGACAAGCTCTGGACCTATTAGTTTCCTCTTACCTACCTCATCCTAGCATACTGGAGTTGTGCACTTACGTCCGTAAAGTGCCTCATATGGGGTCATACCTATACTGGCCTGATACTTGTTATTATAAGCGAACTTCATCAGTGGTAGATGCGTATCCTAACTCCCTTTAAACTCTAGAACGCATGCTCTAAGCATGTCTTCAAGTGTTTAGATTGTCCACTCAGACTGACCATCTGTTTGAGGGTGAAAAGCTGTACTGAAATTCAACCGTGTATCCAACGCTTTCTGCAGACTGGGCCAAAACTTTGATGTGAACCTCGGATTACGGTTTGAGACAATAGAAATTGGAGTACCATGGAATTTGACTATCTCATCGATGTAGAGTTGGGCTAACTTGCTTCAGGAGTAGTCATTCATGATCAACAGAAAATGGGTTGATTTCGTTAACCTATCCACAATAACCCATATAGCATCATACCCCCTCTGACTACGTGGAAGCCCTACAACGAAATCCATAATGATCTTCTCTCATTTCCATTCTAGGATAGAGAGGGGCTGTAATAGTCCTGCAGGTCTCTGATGTTCGGCCTTCACCTGTTGACAAGTCAGACATCTAGAAACAAAATTTGTTATCTCTTTTTTCATCTCTCTCCATCAATAGTGTTCCTTCATAATGTGATACATCTTTATGCTACCAGATGCATGACATAAGCTGAGGAGTGAGCCTCCTCCATAATCTCTCTTTTTAGTTCCTCTACATTCGGTACGCATAAACGCTGACCCATCCTTACTGTACCATCCTCTCTGATTACAAAATCTAATCTCTGCCCACTCTCAATCTCTCATTTCAACTTAACTAATTAGGGGTCCTTTTTCTGTCGCTCCCTAATCTGATCAACCAAGATGGGGCAGACCTAGAAAGTAGCCAACAATGCCCCTGAGTCTACCATCTCTAACCTTACTCCTAGAGACCTTATTTCCACTAGTAGTGGTAGGTACACTGTCTTCACATGTGCTAATGAACTAATAAGTCTCCTACTTAAGGCATCAGCCACTACATTAGCCTTCCTGGGGCAATATTCTATCGTACAGTCGTAGTCCTTTATCAATTCTAACCACCTCATTTGCCTCAAGTTCAATTCTTTCTGAGTGAACAAATACTACAGACTTATATGATCAATGAAGATCCGACAAGGGACACCATACAAGTAATGCCTCCAAATCTTTAGTGCGAATACCACAGCCGCAAGTTCTAAGTCATAGGTAGGGTAGTTCTGCTCGTGCTTCTTTAACTGTTTGGATGCATATACTATAACTCTATCATTCTGCATCAGAACATAACCTAAACCCCATCTCGAGGCATCATTGTATATCGTAAAACCATCTATCCCTGTGGGCAATGTAAGTATAGGAGCTGAAGTCAACCTTTTCTTTGACTCCTCAAAATTCTACTGACAGGTATCTGACCACTCAAATTTCTCTTCCTTTCTTGTCAATCTAGTCAACAGGGCTGCTATTTTGGAAAACCCCTCGACGAACTTCCAGTAGTAGCCTTCCAGTCTGAGGAAACTCCTGATCTCAGTCACATTAGTGGGTGGTCTCCAGTGCGTAATAGCTTCTATCTTCTAGGGATCCACACTTAATACTTTAGCCAGAATCGTTGTGTCATTTTATGCGAAATTCAAGAATCAATGTAGAATTTTATCTAATACTCTAGAATTCAATTACCTGAAAACTCCAAGACATAAAATTTTGGATCACTTATGATCTACTTTACTTACATATCATCCTTCCAATTAATTCCATACTTTTATAACTCATAATATCAACATTTTCAAGTTCTACATCTTGTGCTAAATAGTAATTAAACGAAATTAACTCTATATTCATTTTAATTGATCAAAACATAAGATTATATCATCTAAATGCATCAAGAAAAATCTCTAACCACTGGAATATCTTTCTATCGTGTTTCTTTATCTCTCACATCTATTTCAAAAATCAATCTATAACTTTATCTAATATTCTACAATCACCTTACTAAAATTATGACCAACTCGTCAATGCTCTTTTCTTCTGATGCAGGCGTCTCAATAGTCGCTCTCCTATTACGTAGGCGGTCTCGATGATGCATATTTCTGTGACATTTAACTATAAATATGGTCATGTAATGCATGATAGTTAAAAATAATATCGTGAAAATTCATACAATTTCTCGAAAACCTCATTCTAAAAAGAAATAGTTATTCGATTTCAAAAACCTTTGGCTCTGATACCGCTTTGACAGGACCCACCCTAGATCCTCTAGTTCGAACTCTAACGGTTCCATCCAGCACCCTATTGGTAACCTTCTAATGCTAACTTTTGAATTCCGCAGAGCGAATCATTTCTAATCTTTTTCCATTTCTCATTGATTCTTAATGAAAATTTAGGGTTGGAAGATTTTTTTTTTTAACTGGGGAAAAAAGGACAGAGTTTCCTTGGTTTTATCAACATATCCAAATCTTCAATTTTGTATAAAATTTTATACACTTTTAAAATTTCATTTTCTCAACTACCAATAGGATCTCTGGTCCGTCACAATCATTTCACAACCCAAATAGTTCATTTTCAAAATCATCATATAATCATTACATGATCAAAATATAATAATAAATTTTAAAACTAAATATGCATAAAAACATATATATTATACTTGTAAACATTATATTATAATTTATATCAAAATATTTATAAAAACATATATACATATGCTCAATTGCACGAATCAAATTTTAGAAGTGCCAATATGCAAGCTATGGTCACAGAAGCCATCGTCGATTGAGACACACCTAATCTGTAATAGGAGATCCGGCTGACTGGGTACTCGTACCTGCACCTAGAGAGGGTTTTTTAAAAAACATATAACAAAGTAAGTGAGCTAAAGAAGCTAAATGAGTATTTTATCTTTTGTCTACTAAACATAATATTTTTCATAAAATACTCTCTAATAATTTTATAAACATTTATTTTCTTATCAAACGATGAAATCTATAAATCGGCTAAAACAATTCAATTTTCTCAAATCATTACCGAGCATAAAATTTTGAAAGCTTTGCTAGTAATAGCTAGCTATACTTTTAAAATTTCGCTTTAACTTATATTTTTAGCTCGGTTTCTTTTTCTTAAACGTGCCAAATGGAAACCCAGTAAAGCTGCTAACCCACATAATGCCTAAACTAGCACCACACAATGTGAGTGAAACATAATCACATGTTGAATAAACTAGCGCCGCGCAATGTGACGTCACGTGGCGACTAACTGGTGCAGCTCACCGTGACTCTAAAAGAACTCCCACCACCACAAAGCGGAATGCTACATCGAATAAGTGGCATGAGATATCACCCTACATGTGTGGAGGCAACTCTACTGACTCAACCTAACTTTGTTATACTTTGGGTGGAACAAGCTATTCATTCCCCCTATGTTAGTGACACACCCCCAATACTTGCCACACGCACATAGGGTTCTACGGCCGTGTCTCTGAACTTACTTTTGCTATCTTTTCCGTCAATTCTATCATCTCAAGGGTCCACTTGCCCTTCAAAACTTTCTTTTACATGCTTTAGGAAACTAAGATAACTTTTACAAAAAAAACATAAACTATCATTGGCTTAAACTTTAAATCTTTTACATAATCGAATACTATAATATTTAATATAACTACAATTGGTCTAAACTTGAAATCCTTGATATATTCAAATACTAGAAATTGTAATATAACTAAAGTAATAAATACTTACGCTTTAATGAATTAAAAATATTGATTTCTTTTAAATCTTTAGAAACATGCACAAACTAGTAAGTGCAAGTTTATATTAAAATAACTTCAATTCAAAATCAAAGTAGACTAACAACTAAACTTTAATAAAAACATCATTTTATACTCACAATTAAACTTATATCTTTCATAACCAATCCAAAATCATAATTAAAGTAAACTAACACTTAAATTTAATGAAACACAACTTTTATACTCACTAATTGCTCCATTTTTCCTTGCTCGGTACCCTTGAATAAATCCGTTCCTCTTCCAAAATTACTTGCCTTTCACCTAATAATTTTTCATTCCAACTAAATCATTCACCAAATCAACATTTATTAACCCAAAATTTGAAAACCAAATCAAATAAAATCAATTGGATAACATTAACTAATTTGCACCCAAACTAGTAAGGATGCTATTATACATATTTCCAAGCTCCATTATTTCCTTCACAATAAATACCCAAATATACAATTTTGCAACTTTAAAAACTCACTAGCATCACTTAAATCTTAATTAACCACCCTTAGACAACTTAGCCAATTTCAACACACAATACTCTACTTATCAATTCTCTCCACATATTCAAATTTAATAACATTTCATTTGCCATAAACTCAAATTAAATTAGTTCAAACCCATTTATATCCTCACTTTCATACTTGACTAAAAAATTGCATCAACACTAATTTATCATATTTTCTTCAACTTTTGACATCAAAATCACTACAATTATCTTCTAAAACTCCTAACATCCTAAACCATTCAATTAAACTTTTCAAGTCACGAATACACCTCAAACCCTAACTTCAACACACTACTATAAGTGACCCATGACATATTTACATTTTCTTTCAATTGTTCTTCATTCTAATCACATCAGTGATCATAAAAAATAACTCAAATCATATACCATAAACCAAATCCATCAATTTACATCAATTATCATAACTCATCAAACCCTAACCATACTAATTTTTGTGACCGATGCTAGCTTTTCATTTCCTTTCAATTCCAATCTCAAAAGTGTGTTATTTAACTACCAAATACACCACAAATAACATCAATTACACACTTCATCATCAATTCATAAAAACCCATCACAAAACTATCAAAATCACTCTAAACTAACATCAAAATTTTTATCAAATCACTCACTTGATCTTGGACGTGTGATGGTGATTTTGAACGCGAACGAAGGGCGAAATCGCTTGGAAACTTGGACTTTCCCTTTTGCTTCTTCTTTTTCCCTTTTCTCTCGGTTTTTCTCTTCTCATTTCTTTTCTTTTTTTTTTTTCATTTCTTTCTGCTATTGCATGACCACTTCTGTTTTGGTCTGATTTCTGGCTCCAAAAATATATATAAGTTCAGCAAAATTACCATGTTACTCTTCAAAAATGCCAATTTGACCCCTAAAGTTTGTTCGAATTGCAAAAATACCCTCCATTCAAAACTCAACAAGTGTCCTCATCCTTATCCACTAGAGCCACTTGTCACTCTCCTACGGTGCCTTGCCTCACATGTCTATCATTTCTTATCTTTATCCATTCGAACTTTTCGGAACGCCCAGATTCGCCTTTTCAGGCACTTTTTCGAAATCTTTCCAGAATTCTCCGGAGCCTATATTCAAACTACATACATACTCCAAGTAGCCTTGGTTACTCTTAAAAATCATTCTATGCCCCTTTTCGGTTCTCCGTAAATCACTAAATCGTCTTCGATGATTTTCGGATTGATTTCGTTTCAATCCAAATTCTTTCGAAAGGGTCATTTGGGTTTCTAAATTATCTCTTGAGTAGATTAATACCTATTTAGATCCCTTTCAAAATTTTTTGAATTCGTAAATCTTTTCGAAATTCTGGTCGGATTCACAATTATCTCTATTTATCTCTAAATAATTACAAAAATATTTTATGGTCACCTAATCATCAAATTGACGATGTAACACTCTAATTGGGTGCCCTAATACTCAATCCCATGCTTTAAAAAATTTAAACGGAGTTTCGATCGATAATATCCATATTTCCGTCCTTAAAGTTATTTTTGTAAATAACTTTCGGAGCCCTTGAAAACTATTCAAACGGACTCATTTTCACTCCGTTCTAGTTTCATCAAACTCTAATACTTATTCCGGAGCTTATGATTCATTTGGTCTATTTTCCAAAAAAATCACTGTTCATCCGAAAACACTATTCATCTGACAGCACCATTCATTCGGATATATTAGTCATCTAAAAATATTATTCATCTGAAAGTACTATTCATTCAAAAATATTATTACTCTGAAATACCATTTCTTCAAAAATACTATTCATGAAATTTCGGTTATTATAAGAGCAGTCTCTGGGTCGTCGCTTCCATCGAATGGTTTCACCCCTAACTTACATGCACATTCTATAGAGCATTTCAATTCCTTAGGGGCCTCTTGCAGCTGACGCATCGACGCCATTAATATCTACGCGATCTGCTCAGCTTTAAGTTTCTGTTTTGGTTTATTTATGTTCTGTTAGTTATTTTTATTTTTGTGCTTACTTTGTTTGTTTTTCTTACCTTTAAAATGTTAGATTAAACAATGAGGAAATTGTTTGTTTTACGTTTGGGGGTGAGGAAAAATTTCAAAAAATTTTTGTTGTAAAGTTTTTTTGAAAACCACTGACAGTGAATAGGTAACTACTGTTATGAGTGAATTTAGACCAAATTTTAATAAATTTTTAGAAACAGACTTCACAAAAGTTTGTGATGTTTTGTTATGAATCTTTTGAGGGTTCGATTAGGTGAAACGGAGTTGAAACGAATGAGTTATGGTCGTTTGAGCACTGAAAGGTTAGGCTAATCTGATTTCGAACTAACAATCTGAAATAACTTGTTTGATTTCGAATTAATATTTGCAGTCCAAATTTTGGGAAACTTTCTTCATGAAATGATAACTGTCTTTGAAATTTCATGATTTTTCAATAAGTCTAAATTGAGCTACGAATTTTTGAGTGTTTAAAGGTCAAAGTTGAAATTTCACAGGTTGCTGTTCTGTTTGAATAATTTGATGAATTTTCTTGGTGCTTTGATTTGAGAATTTTTGTATGCACGATTGGATGTTTGGACTAGGACATAGCCATGAAATTCCCATTATAGATTGAGATTGTGGATTACCTTGACATTGAATGATTGAGTAAAGAGATGCCAAGTGTGCATGTATGTGGTTTATTAGTGGAGACTATTCGAGTGGGGTTTTGAGCCAAATCGTTTATTTAGAGGGTTGTTACTTACTAATCTTAGACACTTTTATGTTGTTCTTCATTGATTAGTTAGACCTTTATAGGCATTTGTTTGAAAAGAAGGAACATGTTTTGCATAAATTAACTGTTTACCTTTAATGAACATTTTTGAGAACCTGTAGGAAGTGAAATTAGGCTTTGTAAGTTTTAACTAGAAAAAGAATGTATGCTAATTTCTGAGTGCGTGCCGAGTTCACACGACACACCTGTGAGAAACCACTTGCAAATATATATGATCCACAAGTAAAATAGTGATGAGTAAGATATCGTTCCCACGAAGATTGGGCTAACTTGTCAAATACTAAAATTATTTCAAAACTAGCCTATTCAAACTACCGAAAATGAGAAATGAATTTATGAAGACTAAATTAAAAATAACAACTAAAAATAAAGAACTAAACTAATAACGAAGGAGCTCTAGAATTACAATTTCACTTCACTAATTCACCCAACCTAATCATCCATCATTTTTACTCTATCTCCATCATATCCTCAATCGAACAATGCCTAATTTATCCACATGCCTCTTCCAATAGTCTAATGGACATGCTTAAGCTCATTTAACCCACTATACTCATATATGGATCAACTAAGTCAAGTTCATTAAGTTTAGATTTGTAAGCCCTCGATGTTCAATTATGGCTACTTTAGTAATAATCTATAAGTGGTGTATGAAATCGTAAATAATTATTAAGAGATGTTTTGAGACCCTAGGGGATTAAAAGAAAGTATTGTAAAACTATAGGGATTGATGAAACCTCATTGGAAGCTTAATTAAGCATAAGGGCAAATTGGTCATTGTCATTGGAGTTCACAAGTTAGTATGACCTATGGACTAAATTGAAAGAAGTTTATAAGTTAAGGGTCAAGATGGAATAATTAAAAGTTAAGTGCCAAATGTCAATTAACTGAAGGATACAATGGTCATTTATGGAATTGATGTTAGTATATAAACAACACTTAGTCAATTGTTGAAAGGAATTCATGCCACAAACAGCCCAAACACAAAGCAAACCATGAGAAACCAAAGGAAGAAAAGAGAGAACATGAGAGAAGAAGAAATTGGTTCGGCCAAGGCATGGAAAATGGTGATTCAAGTTGGTTCAACTCAATTTTAGGCTTCTAATCAACCAATCAAGCCTCCCTAAGCGAGGAAATCAAATTTGAAGCAAGAAACAAAACCAATCAAGGTTAGTTTGCTCATTTTTGGATTAGTTTTTGTGATGTTTGTGTTGGTTATTTTGATGATGTTTGAGTTGGTTTTGATGAGAGGTTTTCATCTATGTTAAAAGATGATTCTTTGGCGACTTGAAAGCATGTGAAAGATGGCATGGAAACCTACTAAAATTGATGGGTTAGTGTTGGCATGAGATAGATTTTAAGTTGATTTTGGATTGGAAATCAATGGAATGAGATGTAGACTAGGTGTTTGACAAAATGCCTAAAAGAACCAATATGTAAAACTTGAAAGAAATGAACCTAGGGTATGTTAGTGCTTGTAAGGCCATATAGAGAGGTATGAGAAACCAATGGAATGGAAGTGTTTTAAGCATGATTTTAGGTTGGTTAAGTGACAAACAAACTTGTAGAAATGTTAGAATTGCATTGAAAGTTATTCCATTGTAATGCATTATAAGACACCTAGGAAAGACATTAGGAGTTGTCATCGAATACCACTTCTTTTATGGGTTTGATTGAATTGTATGAGTAGGTTAGAGTGTGTACAACACTAGGAAAGAAAGAATTAAGTTTTAGGATGCAACATGTGAAAAAGCCCCTTAAAAACGGATAAAAAAGTGAGGTTTTTCTTAGATTTCGATATCCAAACGATGAAATTTTTCAGAGCCGCTTTATGGATGATCAAAATGTGAGTCGAGAAGGTGTGTGGAGCAAGAGAGAAGTGAAGCACAACCCTAGGTAGGGCTGTGCATGCTATTCGGCCTAAAGGGGTTCAAAATGACCATTTTTCGTTTCGAGCTTCGAATGATGATTTCGAGCATATGGATGTGTTCCCAGGTGAAAATAAATAGGATCCATAGAAAGAAATTGGAATTAGAAACCTCCAGTTGGGAGGAAACCGTGTAAAGACACTTTTTAGGGACTATGTCATTTTATGGGTAAAGTGAGTTAAGAATGGTGTAACAAGTTTTGTGAAGCTTTATTTAGTGTATTCTAAGTGAAATTATGATGTGTAGGTGATGGTGAGGCTAGTGGAGCCGGGGAGGATCGTTAAAGCTACTAGGGGAAGTTTGATTTCAAAGGTGAGTGCTAGAAGGAATTTTAAAGCATTTACGTGGTTTTGAACTGTTTACACGTTTTATGATGTGTTTACCACTTGGGAATTCAAAATAAGTGTTGTTATGGATATTATGTTTGTATGGGAAAGTTTCGTTTCCATGATTTTTATAAGCGCTAATTATATTTTGATATGAAATGTCAAGTTAGAGCTTATGAAAATTGAACTATGTTTTATGGTTTTGTAAAGAAGAAATGAAATTACTAAATTTTATGTGTTTGATACAAGAAAATAATATAGGTATAAATACGTTTTCAAAAGCCAATTGTCTACCCATCTTTGTAAGTTTTATAGACCTAGCCGGTATGTCCCACACGTGTATGACAAAGTATGGGAGGGATTGCGTCACTAACCTTGGGGGGAAAGAGTCTGTTGTGTCGCTTTTACGTGTGTGGGATGTTGTCTTTGAAGGGAAAAACCGATTTTAATTCGAATGCGGAAACGTGAATTTTAAAAATTTTCAAACAAAACATACCCGATCGATGCTAGTAATAACGATTCAATAGTTAAATTAATAAGATCGAATCTTACCTTGCATGAAGATTGAATTGATCCCTTTTAATTTATAGATTCTTCACCACCTGATTTTCTTTGCTATGACTCTTCACAAAAGAAACTGTATGTAGGCACAATCCTTTTGAAGATCCTTTTGAAGTAGATAGTTATTTGGTGATTTTTAATCAATGAAAATTTTTTGTTCAATTTACCAAAAATTCTCTCTACCACCACTCTATTACCAATCATAAAAATATCTTTTTATAATTGCAAAACTAGGGTTCTTCAATTTTAACAAGGAATTTAAATTCCTATTAAAATTGAAAGACATAATTCATATCCAATATGGAATCAAATTCCCTATTGGATTAGAATTCTATTCTTTTAATTTAATATGGAATCTAATTCCCATTAAATTAAAACTCTTTTAATATAATTTAAATGGAATCTTATTCCAATGAAAATTATTATTTCCATTAATTAATTAAATAATTTTTCATTAAATAAAATGATTCTAAATCATAATTAATTTAATGACATCATTTAGAATTGAACCCATGACCTCTACAAATAATTAAATAATTAATCATTAATTAAATAATTATAAATATTTAAATAATCAAATTATTTAAATAATTTATGAACATGTACATAAATTTATATGTACAGCAATAATCGGAAAATCCAATTATATTCTTCAACTTGTTTCTTTATATGGTTGTGAGCTAGCAACGAGACCAAATGGACCTACAATTTGAGCTCCAATAATATCGGAATTATTAATTAAACTCTTTAATTAATAATTCACTATTATTAACCTTAGAGTTACTCCACTAAAAACTTAAGGTTGCACTCTCAAAATTGTAGATGTTTTACACAATCTGAATTTTCAGTCCATCGATTTAATCATTTCATATGGTTCGATCCTTTACGAGTAGTTCATAATTAGAGCTAGGTTATTAAAATCTGTTATACCTCTCTAATTATATCTTGTTCCATTAAGTACCATTGATTCTCTAATGAATAATATATCCATAACAACTTATGAATTTATCTTTCTGTTTACTCGTAAACAGAAAGTTAAGTGCTCTTATTTTTCAAGACCTGAATCAATACTTAAGGGAACTACTCATCTACTTCTTACAAGAAGGAGTGGATTCTACTATTGTGTAGAACGTTCTCAGCCACTTATTAAATCACATCTCTAAAGTACGAAGCTTATTGACGTAAATCTATAACAGTCTCACCTATGTAAATCAAAAAACATAACCCAATAAATAGGAGTCTATTAAACACTCAGGATTAAGATCAATCTATATATGATCATCTAGTTGATAAAGAATAATTTTTTTATTTAACAGATATTAATAAGAAATTCATTTTATCGTGGTCCAGTCCTATATAATATGTATTATATAAGTGTCTCCATTTTCATATCCCCATATGAACAATCCCGGATAAGATCATCGTATCAAATACGAAATGGACCGCAGTTGTAGGTACCAGCTTTGTTTGCTTTCTACGGACTCTTTAGATTACTAATCTCAAACTAAATCCTCTTGTATATAACACTTACATACTTAGTTTGAGACTATATAAGTAATCATGGATGTTACATGATATTCGTATGAAGCATACATTTCATAAATGCACATTAATTTGAATAAAATAAATTTTATTTATTTATTATTTATTTAAACGTTTACAAATTACAAGCTCTTAGGACATAAATCCTAACAATCTTCCACTTGCTCTAGAACAAATGAGACATATCTCGTAATCCTGGACCCTCTAGATGACCGTCAAACACTTTAGTCGTTAAGGCCTTTGTAAACGGATCAGCATGGTTGTCCTGTGAAGCTATTTTTATCACCGACACATCTCCTCTATGTACTATCTCTCTGATAAGATGATATTTTCTTTCTATATGCTTTCCACGCTTATGGCTTCTTGGTTCTTTGGAATTAGCCACTACACCACTATTATTACAATAAAGTGTGATTGGCTTATCTATATTTGGAACAACTTCTAAATCTGTCAAGAACTTACGAAGCCAAACTGCTTCTTTAGCTGCTTCACAAGCTGCAACATATCCTGTTTCCATGGTGGAGTCGGTGATACAAGATTGCTTAACTCTCATCCATACTATAGCCCCACCACTGAGGATGAATACTGACCCTGACGTGGATTTTCGAGAATCTTTATCCGATTGAAAATCAGAATCTGTATATCTTGTTGGAATCAAATTCTCACCAGAATATATTAGCATATAGTTTCTCATTCTCTGAAAGTATTTGAGAATATATTTTACTACCACGCAATGATCCAATCCTGGGTTAGATTGATAACGACTGACTACTCATACTAAATAATATATGTTAGGTCTCGTGCATAGCATAACATACATGAGACTGCCTACTGCAGAGGCATAGGGAATTCGTCTCATATCCTCAACTTCTTGAGGTGTCTGAGGACATTGTTCCTTAGACAAGTGAACTCCATGCCGAGAAGGTAAATAACTTTTCTTGGAATTCTGCATCGAATAATGTACAAGGATCTTATCAATATATGATGCTTGAGACAATGCTAACAGTTTGTTCTTACGATTTCGTATGATTTAGATCCCAAGAACATAACTAGCCTCTTCCAAATCTTTCATTTGGAATTGGTTAGCAAGCCAGTTCTTTACATCAGATAATGCTTCTACATCATTCTCAATGAGTAGAATATCATCAACATAAAGTACGAGGAAAACCACTTTCTTATCGATGATACGCTTGTATATATAAGGTTCATCGACATTTTGCTCAAAACCATAAGACTTGATCGAAGTATCAAATCTAATGTTCCAAGATCGAGAAGCTTGCTTAAATCCATAAATAGACCTTTGCAACTTGCAAACCTTTTACTCTTAACCTTGGATCATGAATCCTTCTGGTTGCACCATATAAATGCTTTCATCAAGATTGCCATTCAAGAACGCAATCTTGACATCCATTTACCATATCTCGTAATCGTGACATGCAACTATGGATAGAAGAATACGAATGGACTTAAGCATGGCTATTGGAGAGAGTTTCTTCATAGTCAACTCCCTCTTTTTTAGTATAACCTTTTGCCACTAGCCTAGCTCTGAAGGTCTCTATCTTCCCATCCACTCTTCTCTTCCTCTTATAGATCCATTTGTAACCTATAGGTTTTACCCCATCTGGTTGATCCACAAGTTTCCAGACTAAGTTTGAGTACATAGACTCTATCTCGAGATTCATAGCTTTAAGCCATTCTTCATTATCAAAATCTTCCATTGCATCATGATATGTCAATGGATCATCTACACACTCATCAGAGATAGCAATCTATGCCTCTCCGATTTTTCTGTAGCGAATTGGTGGTCTAATAACCCTTCCACTACGACGAGGTGGTAGATGATTCGGATGAAAGTCTGTCTGACGATTAGACGTAGTCTTAACTATGTTATTATCAACAACTATTGTTGATTGGATATTGGTCGAACCAAGCAATAACTCCTCGAGTACAATCTTACTACGAGATTTATGTTCTTTTATGTAATTATCTTCAAGAAACGTAGCATTTGTCGATACAATCACTTTGTTATCTTGAGGATTATAAAAGAATCGGCCTCTAGTTTCTCTGGAGTAGCCTACAAATAGGCAAACTTGTGAACGTGGTTCCAGCTTTCCATTCTTATTTTTCAGCAAATGTACTGGATACCCCCATATGCGAAAATGTTGCAAACTAGCTTTGCGACCATTCCACAACTCTAAAGGTGTTTTAGGAACAGACTTTGAAGGACCTACATTCAGAATATATACTGCAGTTTGCAATGCATATCCCCAGAAAGAACTATTTAAAGATGAGAAACTAATCATAGATCTCATCATATCTTGCAGGGTACGATTTCTCCTTTCTACAACACCATTTTGCTGCGGTGTTCCAGGAGCCATGAGTTGGGATATAATCCCATTCTCAATCAAGTAATCCTTGAACTTTGTATCAAGGTACTCTCCTCCACGATCTGATCATAAAGCTTTCAATGTTGCACCTAATTGATTTTCAACTTCAGTTTTAAACTCTTTGAACTTTTCAAATTTTTCAGACTTTCGTTGCATTAGGTAAACATACCCATATCTAAAATAATCATCAATAAATGTGACGAAATATTCATAACCACCTCTAGCTTTAACATTCATTGGACCACAAACATCCGAATGTATAAGCTCTAGCGGTTCTTTGGCTCTATAACCTTTTGTCTTAAAAGGTCTCTTAGTCATTTTACCTTTTAAATAGGATTCATAAACAGGTAAAATGTCGATCTTTAACTCGCTTAAAGTTCTGCTTTTTACTAGTCTGTCTACTCTATCAAAATTAATATGTCCAAGTCTTAGATGCCAAAGATAGGTATCATCTTTAGGAGAAATCTTTTGTCACTTTGCTTTAAGTTTTTCAACTTTAAACAATTCAGCATTGAGCAGTGAATTACGTGTTAACGACCTTAACATGTAAATGTTGTTTTCTAATATTCCAGAACAAATATTCAAACCATTTCTAGAATTAATAACATCTTTATTACTAAAAGAAATTGAATAATTGTGCTCCAATAATTTAGAAACCGAAATCAAATTTCTTTTAAAATTCGGAATATAATAAACATTGTTCAAAACAATAAAACAATTATTTGAAAATTGAAGTCTAACTTCTCTCACTGCTCTAGTTGAAATGACATCCCCAATGCCAACTCGCGTGGTAAACTCGCCCTCATGAAGCTCCCTCCAAGAATCAATCAACTGTAAAGAAGAACAAACATGATTAGTGGCTCCTGAATCGATTATCCAGGTGAATAATTCATTCTCCACTAAACAAGATTCAATGATAAGTAAATCATATTCACCTTTCACTTTCTTTTTGTTCTTGAGCTCTTCGAGGTACTTAGGACAGTTCCTCTTTCAGTGACCTTCCACATCACAATGAAAACATTTTCCTTTGGGTTTGGAAGCCTTAGAGCTCTTTTGCTTCTTCTTTTGGATAATCTGTTTCTTAGGCTTTGCCTTAGCCTTACTGGTGGTCATTTTCCTCTTTTTCTTATTAGAGGTGGAAGTTTCAGCAACATTTGCTTCACTAGACTTAATCTTGTCCTTATTCATGGACTCATAAGTAGTGAGTTCATTGAGCAATTGAGTAATATTATACTGCAGCTTGTTCATAACATAATTGTTCTTGAACTGCATAAAACTCTTTAGGAGAGTTTGCAGCATCATGCTCACTTGGTTAGGCTCATCAATCACCCCACCATGAGTTTCAGCTGTATTAAAATAGGTCATCATGTTCAAGACATGCTTTCGAACTGATGTCCCTTCCTTCATCTTAGCAATCATAGCAGCACAAACAGCTTCATGTCGCTGCTGCTCAGAAGGTTGCCCAAATATCCCTTGTAATGACTCCATCATCTAAGATGTTGTAGTCATTGTCTCATGCTTCTTAGCAAGCACGTCGAACATTCCTGCTAACAGGTAGCAACGGGCCTTTCATCAACCTTAACCCAATTTTGGTAGGTTTCACGTATATTACGCGTGGCATTTGCAGGTGGCATAGGAGGACACTCCTCCATCAGGATAAATTTTAAATTCTCACAAACCAGAATGACGTTCATATTATTTTTCCATTTAATATAGTTATCCCAATTCAGTTTATCATTGGCAAGTATGATAATTAAAGGTGACGACATTGCTGAAATAAATAAACAAAATATTTTATTCAAAATTTGTTTCATATGAATATCATAAATTTTAGCATAAAATTAAACATGATGCATGATACATGAATAATGAATCAGAAATACCCTAAAAAGAATTACTATGCCACGATAATCTAACATGCCACAAATAAATGTCACCTTAGGGTAGGTCAAATATTTGTATGTTAAATTGAGAAAATCTCAGTCGAATAATATAACAGAATAACTCTTATTCTTATATTATCTGACTACCGCTTATTTCAGTTAAGGAATAAACTATCTAATTAATTTATTCCTTTGTGAGTGTAACCCATCATTTCAGATCTTTCAAACTTAACTTGAGAATTACCAGCCTTGAGGTAGGTCAATCCCAAAATACATCTAGAAATTTTATCCGTTAGGAAGTCAACCTTGATATTGACCCAAATGGACACCACCCTTAGGGGGACGAAAACAAAGCCGTCTCGAGGCACCACTCAAATCTCACGGTGTTGAACTAACGATGGAGACCGTGGGATATATTGTCATATATCCCTCTCCCACTCACTATTTTAGGATTAGAGTTTTCTATTTAATATTCCTAGTCATCATCTTAGATTATTAGCAGCTAACAAGTATAATCTAAGTTACTAAGAATCAGTATGTTACTAGAATCATCATCCTATTAACACCTAATAAATTACCAGATTTTTAACTCTTAAAAATCTAATTTATTATGAAAGATCTAATCTATATAATCTAAACTCTTTAATTATGAAGATTAGATTTAATATGGGATTACCCAATTTTAACTCTTAAAATCTAATCCTCATTTTAAATACCAATTATTTGAAATATATATATTTTAATCACATTAAAACTAATTATATATTTCTAATTTGTGAACCTGGGATTTTCAACTAAAATCCTAACAAATTATGAAATTGGTATTTAATGTATTATTATCTCTATTTTAACTAATAAACTATTTAATAGAAAAAATAAATAATAATACATGTATGTATGTCATGTTATAATGGAACGAGTAGGCAATTTTTATTTATATGACATATTTTATGCATGATCATGTTATCAATAAATTATTCAATCATCACATGATAAACAATTAAAATAGATAACATGTGATTGACCGGGTTCTTTGGCTTTAACGACCTAAAACTAATTTTAGATATTACAAAATTAACAAAGGCATTTCTTGGCCTTCAGTTGTAATCTTCAAGAGCTTTATGGTCTTCAAGAGTTTTATGGTCTTCAAGGTCTTAATGGGCTCATAATTAAATCCAATTTAATTATTAAGAATCTCCATCAAATGGATTGGGCTAGAACCCATTTTATGATTTTAGGGCCCAAGTAAAATTATCCAAACGAGCAGACAATTTTAAATAGTTTTACGGTGAAAAACAGAAACCCGAAACTTGAGAAAAATTCGAAAACGGACTGCATTTGGGATTGTTTGGAAACAGTCCAGCTACTGCCATATGGCAGCAGCTTTGAGCAGCCAAGTGGCACCTACAACTTGCCACCTGGTGCATCACTCATGCACACTCCGTGCATGCATTCTCATATGCAGCCCACTGCACGCACACATGGTGTAACTTTATGGTCTTGCATCACATGCACCAATTATGCAGAGCAGACCAGCGCACCAAAACTGGATCGTGAACATGGTTCAAAACCAGTTTTCGCAGAACAGCAACAGCCCAGCAAGCCAGTTCCGTTGCTATCCGCTGTCGTCCACGTTGTTTGATTTGCTATCCGGTTCTGCTGCTGTGCGCTGCCGTCCATTCTACACAGCAAACTGGTTCAAAAACCAGAACAGACAGCGCACAACCGCACAGCCTGCACCAACGCAACCAGCAGCCCTCCATGCGCAGCCAAACTGGTTCACAACCAATCACACGCACAGCGAGCTCAACCAGATCAGCGGACCAGCGCATCATCAAGCTGTCGCACAGCCCTTTGATGCAGCAGACTACCGTTCCACACCTGTGCACTGCAGTCCAGCCGGACCATCGCTGCGCACTGCAGTCCAACTGCATCAGCGCTGCGCACTGCAGCGCAGCAACCGCACCAGCGCTGTGCACTGCAGTCCAGTCGCACCAGCACAGCATACTACAGCGCAGCAACCGCATCAGCACTGCACAGTGTAGTCCAGCCGCATCAGCGCAGCGCAGCAATTCAGTCATGCACAAGTTTCTGCACCGCTGAACTTGATTGCAAATTAAGCTGTCACACAGCCCTTCGCACGCTGTCATCTGGTCGTGCATCGTATGCACACTTTAACAACGTGTAAATTTTTTCTAAACCAATTCCATATTCAATCCAACTTTTTGCCCAATTTTCATGACAGAATTCATCCCCGATGTTATCAATCTTCGCGTTTAAATCTCCGACAAAAATAAAATCCTAAATCTATGATTACAAGGAAATTAAATTGCCACAAACGACTTACAAATTAATCAAATTAAATTAGCCAAAGAACCATACAATTAACGATCAATCCATGCAAATCCAATTCATCAAACATGAATATATATCAAGCAATAATTTATGTCTACTCTATGACATACAAAGAATCATAATCAAAAGAAAATTCAATCATTATTGAATCAATTATTAAACTAGGGAAAACCTGGCTCTGATACCAATTGAAGGGAAAAAAACGATTTTAATTCGAATGCGGAAATGTGAATTTTAAAATTTTCAAACAAAACATGCCAAATCGATGCTAGTAATAACGATTCAATAGTTAAATTAATAAGATCGAATCTTACCTTGCATGAAGATTGAATTGATCCCTTTTGGTTCACAGATTCTTCACCACTTGATCTTCCTTGCTATGACTCTTCACAAAAGAAACTGTGTATGGGTACAATCCTTTTGAAGATCCTTTTGAAGTGTATGGTTATTTGGTGATTTTTAATCAATGAAAATTTTTTGTTCAATTAGCCAAAAATTCTCTCTACCACCACTCTATTACCAATCATAAAAACATCTTTTTTTAATGGCAAAACTAGGGTTCTTCAATTTTAACAAGGAATTTAAATTCCTATTAAAATTGAAAGACATAATTCATATCCAATATGGAATCAAATTCCTTATTGGATTAGAATTCTATTCTTTTAATTTAATATGGAATCTAATTTCCATTAAATTAAAACTTTTTTAATATAATTTAAATGAAATCTTATTCCAATGAAAATTATTATTTCCATTAATTAATTAAATGATTTTTAATTAAATAAAATGATTCTAAATCATAATTAATTTAATGACATCATTTAGAATTGAACTCATGACCTCTACAAACAATTAAATAATTAACCATTAATTAAATAATTATAAATATTTAAATAATCGAATTATTTAAATAATTTATGAATATGTACATAAATTTATATGTACACCAATAATTGGACAATCCAATTATATTCTTCAACTTATTTCTTTATGTGGTTGTGAGCTAGTAAGGAGACCAAATGGACCTACAATTTGAGCTCCAATAATATCAGAATTATTAATTAAACTCTTTAATTAATAATTCACTATTATTAACTTTAGAATTACTCCACTAAAAACTTAAGGTTGCGCTCTCAAAATTGTAGATGTTTACACAATCTAAATTTTCAGTGTCCATCGATTTCATCATTTCATATGGTTCGATCCTCCACGAGTAGTTCATAATTAGAGCTAGGTTATTAAAATCCGTTATACCTCTCTAATTATATCTTGTTCTATAAAGTACCATTGATTCTCTAATGAACAATATATCCATAACAACTTATGAATTTATCTTTCCGTTTACTCATAAACAGAAAGTTGAGTGCTCTTATTGTTCAAGACCTGAATCGATACTTAAGGGAACTACTCATCTACTTCTTACAAGAAGGAGTGGATTCCACTATTGTGTAGAATGTTCCTAACCACTTATTAAATCACATCTCCAAAGTACGAAGCTTATTGACCGTAAATCTATAACAGTCTCACCCATGTAAATCAAAAGATAGGACCCAATAAATAGGAGTCTATTGAACACTCAGGATTAAGATCAATCCATATATGATCATCTAGTTGATAAAAAAGAATTTTTTTGTTTAACGGATATTAATAAGAAATTCATTTTATCGTGGTCCAGTCCTATATAATCTCTATTATATAAGTGCCTCCATTTTCATATCGTCATATGAACAATCCCGGATAAGATCATCGTATCAAATACAAAATAGACCGCAGCTGTAGATTTACCACAAACAAAGTACCCAGCTTTGTTTGCTGTCTACGGACTCTTTAGATTACTAATCTCAAACTAAATCCTCTTGTATATAACATTTACATACTTAGTTTGAGATTACATAAGTAATCATGGATGTTACATGATATTCGTATGAAGCAAACATTTCATAAATACACATTAATTTGAATAAAATAAATTTTATTTATTTATTATTTATTTAAACATTTACAAATTACAAGCTCTTGGGGCATAAATCCTAACAGTCTTGTACTACATATTGCGTTAAAAATATTCCGCATGTGGTATTTGGATGTCTTTATAAGTGTCATGGATGGTGTTTGTGGCTAAATCGCGTCGTGACTCCACATTATCATGGTTGTAAGTTTAAGGGGTAACGTTGGTGCATTTTAAAATCAAAACCTAAGTTTAAAAGTAAACGATTCTATATGATTTATATTTATGTTTCTAAGGGAATTTTATAACTGAATTTAGCGGTATAATGTTATCGCTTACTAAGTTTATTGAAAATTTTATGCACCTTTATTTTTGGCAATTATAAGAGTTTATTGATTTTATTATGTTAAGCATGAACTTTTATGAAATTTTAAGTTAAGCGATTTTGAAATGAAATTTAGTTCTTAATTTTTTTTTAGGAGGTATTTTATAAATGTATATGATATTGGTTTATAAATTATATGCACTCACTAAGCTTCAATAAGCTCACATTTTCCTTGTTTTATTTAAAAACCTCCTTAGGTGCGAGAGCGGGTGACCGAAGCAAGAGATTCCCTCCGTTGACATAGGTGGGCGTGGATTCGACGAATGCTTCCCTTGCACGATCATTTTGCATATTTTGTTAAAGTTGAAAATCCATCTCTTGGTTATAACTTTGTAACTTGGTTTGTGACATTTAAGTTAAGCATTTGTACTTAAGTTTTTGATGTGTATAAAGTTGCATAAATTTTATTGAAGCTATGGAAGTATTTTGTTTTATAAATAAATTTTATATGAGATTTTGGTTATGGCTTTTTATCCTATGATTGTATGACTTTAGATGACTTTTAATTTATATGGACTATATGGATTATACGAAATGAATGTTTGTGAAAGAAGTTGGGTTGGATATTGGAAATAGTTGAAGTATATTTTGACTTTAAAGGAATTTTGGAAAATATTGAAATTTTAGTCGTTATGCCACCGGATTTTCATTTGAAAAAAAAAAAAAAACCAACCTATTTTAAATTTTTAAAAGTAATGGAATACGATGATCTTTTAAGGGTTCGCTCCGCGGGATTCCTTTGACTTAAATCAATGAGGTTAGGAGGATTCTGTTTGGGTGCCAGGCAGGGCCTTCCGGACGTAAGTACGGTACGGTTCAGATTGGGTTCTGTCAAGATTACTCAATGATGATTGCACAAGCAACATAAGTATATTTCTATTCCATGCTACTCATGTCACTTTAATTGGGGTCTAAACACATACATTTCATTTACAAGTTTAATATGGTTACTAAATCTCCTAATTAGTGATCAATTAATTTCGAAGCATTAAGCACAATTAAAGTAAAAGATTAAAATGAAGAATCGAGCTGCATTGATAAATAATAAGTCAAGCTACAAAGTTTAGCTACATTACAATCCTAGACTACAAATTAGTTCAAAAGTATAAGGGGAAAACCAACCATATAATGCACTATCAACATATTTCAACAATAAACACAAATAAAAGAGAGAAAGTAAAGCTTATAGGGTTGGTGTGAAGCTTGCCCCTTTCCAAGAGTGTCTGTCATTTTCTTTCAAGATAGAACGTCCTCCCTAGCTCTTCTCATTGTTGGATGGTGTAAAGATAGAGTGATTTTGCTCCCTTAGCTTGGAAATGGTGGAACCTTGCTATTAAAGCCTTAAAAGCTGCTCCCTCCTCATGAAACTTGTGTCTTGCAACATTTTAGGACCTTTTTATAGCTCCCACACAATTAGGGCATGAGTTGGATGGTGGAATGACAAAACAACCCTCATTGGAGTGTGCCACACCCCTTGGGTTCACTTGTTGGTGAATAAGCACAGATCTAGGCATGATTTGGACAGCATGTGGTGCTTCTTGGCAAGCTACTTGGTACATAAATGCGCTGGTGTGCACGCTTGGATGATAGGAGTACACTTGTTGGCGTGCAAGTTCATGAGGGAGTGCGCTAGGGGGCACCAGCTTTGATCCTTATTAAAATGGTCATATATTTTTCTACGAACCTTCTATCCATGAACTGTTAGTTTCTATGTAAACTAGACATTCGTGGCTTTAATGTGATAGGTTGTATCTCACATCACTCAAACCGATGACTTTGCACGAGCTCTCACAATTCAACCCATCTTGTATGCCTAAAAATCCATGATTATGCCACTTTCTTCACAAGACCCAAATATTAAAAATTATTCACTCTCTATATGGTCTATCTTGAAGTCATGTTTCATATCCTCATATACAAACAAAAAAAGCATCAAAAGATCGAAGATGCTTATGTTATATTTGGTCCTTGAGAACAAGCTTAGGGATAATTAATGTTACTTAAATAAAGGCCAAAACTTCTAACATCTTTTTTTTTAAACTATAATGTAAAGGTGTCTACCTTCAATTTATAACTAATATAAGATGCTTACTATATGTACTTGGCCTTACACTAAAGCTATGCTCGATCCTTGATAGCAACTTTTGTTCATATGATGTAAGTATGTATGTACATATAATTTTTTGATGAAAAGTAAAACAATAGTGATTGATATAATTTCTTTTTTTCTTTTTTTTTTTTTCACCCAAAAACACATTTGGCATTTGCTTTTAAAAAGCATGCGTCAGATTTTGGAATCAATTATTTGCTCTTTATATGATCTATGATCTTAAATTAATCAATTATATCTTCGTATTTAAACAAATAAGCATAAAAATATAGAAGATGCTCTTATGCTATGCTTGCTTCTCGAGCATGTGTGTGGATCTAATCACAATATAATTACTTAAATGGAGGTAAAAACTTTAACTTTGTTTAAGTAATAATGATCGGCCTTCAACTTGTTATCGATATAAGATGCTCACTATAAACGATAGAAACATGTAATTTTTGGATGAAACAATTATATATATCAAGGACAGAATATTCTTGTTTAATAGTTTTTAGTGAAATATAATATATATATATATATATGTATGTATAAACGAATCTTGCATTGCACTAATAGCTTTCAGATTGTGTCTAATATATGTCTAAGATTTGGTATCTTAATATAATTACTGTGATCAAGATCCCTGAGTTGCTTAGGGACTCCATATATACATTCTGATTATTAGGATCACCATAGCATAAAATTATATCAATTAGTTCGCTAATTAAAATGTTATAATTTTAATTATATTTAAATGTATAATTGTCTTGGTTGGTTACTTACGTAGTTTGTCACTGTGTAGTTGACATACAAAATTTTTATGGTTGCAGTTTCAAAAAAGAGTCTTCAAGATGATTTATTATTTACTTAATAGAGACATTAAGGTTCCCTTAAGTGGATTAATATTCTACAAGATATATAATGGATACAATCCACAATATATAATATACCCTTTTGATTCTTTTACTGTACATGTACTGTATAAAGTATGCCCTTATTTACGAGGTAATAAAGTAATTTAAAGTGGTCGGATATGTTAATTGAGTTATGGTAGAGTTTCTGGGTTGACTGGAGATGATTTTGAATACGAGACTTGGTATAGTGATTTATTTAAGGTTTAAAAAGGCAATTAGTGCCAAAGAAATTACCAAAAATGGGCATGATCATATTGATAACGAAAAGACATGTTTAAAGGGCATTTTAGGAATTTTCTTTTTTTTTTTTTTTTAAAAAAGGGAGTAGGATAAGAATAGCACATGAAGACAAAATGAGCTAAACGACAAAAGAGTTATCATTTGGTTGAAATGAAATGAGATTGGCTAGAATTGGAATTGTTTTTATATTTCAACCAATCAAAAGCCTCCAACCAAACTAATGGTAATCTTAAAGATTTAAACTTAGTTTGGGGACAATTGTTGAAGCAAATAAAGGCTATATAAAGTTGACATGAGATTGAGATTAAGTTGAGAACAAAGAGCAATTTATATGGGTTTGAAGAGCGTTCACGAGCTGGAGAGAAACCAGTGGGCAGCAGCTGAGATTGGTAAGTTTGACATCGGTGAGTTTGAGATCATTTTTAAGTGGTTTTCAAGTCCTACAAATGGTGTATACAAAGCTCAAGAGTGAAATCTATCAATATTAAGTTGATTCAAGTGGTAAGAATCATGTTTTCCATGACTAGTATGTTTGAACTTTTGGGTTATTGATTCCAAATGAATGGATTATGATTTTTGTCTATGGATTTAAAGATTTAGGACTTCAAAGAGGTAGCTAAGCAAGGCTAGTGACCAAAGAGCAAGAGGTCAGCTTACTAGTGAAAACGAATTTTTTATTGAAACTTAATTTGATGTTGTTTAGGATATTAGTTGCCTTGCCATGAGTTGTGATGTGATTTTGATGTGAATTTAAGTTTAAAACTAGAAGAAATGTGGGTGTTATATGGGATGTGACTCACGGCTAGGAGGGGCTTTGATGGTCCAACTTGAATTTGTTTTATTTAAGTCATTTTCATGAATAAGAATGTGTTTAAATATCAAATTATAATGTTATAATGAAAAGCCAAAGTATGGTATATCCACTTGCTGTGTTTCGGCCATAAGACACTTAATGTGTTAGACAATTGTTTTTAGATGTTTTAGATGATTATATAGGTCATGTTGATGATGGAGTTAATATGGAATGGGAATGAAATTCATTGGATGTTAAAGTACATACCTCACTACCAACTTGAGAAAAGGTGATTCACATGTGTGTTCAATGTAATTGATGTAAAGTTGGACTCCATTTGAGGTATTTTAGATGCTTAGTTGTCACGATTTTTTTTTTTTTTTATGGGAAGTATATGCGAATAAATGGGATGGTTACAGCTAAAAAAAAAAAAAAGATATTTCGAAATCCTTGGGTAGTTAAGTCATTTATGTATTAGTGCGTGTCAACGGAAGTATATGTGCAAATAAGTTGGTTGTGACGTTCTTTGAAACTAGAATGTGAAAATATGTAGGTAAAGCGGAGGCAAGGGAGCCCGAAACTTGCGCTCGAACGTGAGTTAAGAAATTGTGAGTGTCTTATCAAAATATTTTTATATGATAGTATTTCTATTCACAATGATTTTATGTGCTATGCTTAAATTCATGCTTAAAAATATTGAATATTGATTTTTTTTTTTTTTTTAAGTAAATGAGTTTAATATGGAAACCTCTAGCATGGAGTTTGAAAATTTTCGTACGAGATATAAATTGTGAATTGTTAAAATATTGCTGCCTATAATTTTATTTTTGTATTCAGCATACATGAAATGTTTTATGAAGTATATGATGAAAAACGACATATTTAGAAACAAATATTAGGCCTATGGTACACTCTTTAGATGTCTTAGAGATATTACTGGTTAGAGTACCCTAAACGTGCATGGCAGTGTCACGGTGTATGTCACTAACAGCTAGAGGGACTATGTCATTTAGTTCAATCTAGTGTGTCACCCTCTGCATGTACGAAGTATATATTGAACTAGCTTTTACGTGAGCGATGTCAAATTCCGCTACGTAAACCGGAAAGGTGGCCTGAGCGATGGTAAATTTCGTTCTGCCACTTGATACGGCCTGAGCGATCGTAAATTCCATTCCGTCTTATCTACCTAGGGTATCGTGAGGATGGGCCATCAGTGGTTGGTTGTTTTGCTTAAAGATTTCTCAAAAATTAATGCCACCATTGATTATAGTTTTCAATAAAAAGAAAATAGAATTACATTATTGAATTTTAGCTTTTACGACGTGTGATTCACATTTATAATAAATGTTTGTTATGGAAGTCTATTTTAGTTCCCCAACATTAAATTATTTTTGACATATTATTTTCAGGGAGGTTAACTTCGAAAGTACTATCGATTAGAAATGTATGACACTCATTGAGCTCGTTTAGCTTACTTTATATTTTTGTGTTTTATAAACTAACCCTCCCCAAGTGTAGGTACTGGTGCTTCAATAACAGGGACTTCACTTCAAGAATAGATGGACTGAGTTATGTGCGGCTGTGTCTACATAATTTTGCAGAGAATGTTTTTGAAAATAAAAATATTTAGCATTGTAACACTTGTATGTATGAAATATATTTTGGAAACTTGTATAACCGTGTTGTGCATGATATGTACACATTTCTAGTGATGTTTCATATTTCAGTTTTATAAATGAATCCACAGTGTGGTTGTTAAAAAAAAAAAAAAAATTCTCTTTATTTCCCGCCATTTTGATATGAATGGATTGTCAAAATAAAAAGTTATAAATAGGTTTTTAGAAATAATAATAATAATAATAATAAACGATTTAGCTCCGCAGAAACCTTTCAATCGGATCAAAGATCGACTAGAGAATTACCATAGGATTACTGACGGACTAGCTAGTGTAGAAGAGCCTATCACAATAATACATTCACTTCTTGCTATCCCTTCCAGTTTTCAATTGATGAAGTTGCAGTATTGATGGATTAAAATTCTAATGCACTAATTACAATAGGTCTCGTGCCGGTATACACGGTCACAATGTAATATATTGTAATATATTAGCAAATCAAGGTCGTTCCCACAAAGACAACTGCTAATTTTTAAGTATCAATTACCAACTTATTTGAAACCAATTTTATTCAGACTTCCAAATTAACAAGAATATTTTAATTCACTTAAAAAAATATGTATTAAAATTAAAAATACAACTTAACTAAACAAATAATAAAAAATTACTAACAAAGACAGAAGACCACTACAGAATAAAGTATCTAGGAAATACAATTTCACTAACTATTCTAATGACTTATTCTCATTAAAATAAAATAAAATACATAATTCTATTGCGTATTTAATCGGATAACTCTTCAATCTTCACTAGCCTCTTCCGAATGGTCAAATGAAAATATTCAGAGAAATTAAATTGTTATATTCCTATGCCGATTAATTAGTCTGAATTCTTTAAGATCTAATTATCCACAACGATTTCACAAACCTTATAGGTATATTCTTATCCTTTAAGATTCATGTCATTCTATTGATGTCTAAACTATAGTCGCATTTTCCAAGTGCAATATAGTTAACTGATCAGATTAATTAATCAAACCCAAATTAATTAACCACATATATAAACAATAGAACAGAATACTGACAACAAGAATAAAATCATTAAACACCAATAAATCATTGAACAATAATTGAAATAACTGGCTACATTGTATTCCTAGATAAAATAGTTTAGTTCTCCATGAAACCAATTAACACAATGGAAAAATTTGAAATCAAAATAAAAAACATTGTATTAATTGAGAAAATAAATTAAGGGAGAAGTCACTGTGTAATTTTTCAATGTACGCCTTCCTTGAACACAACTGAACCAATTGATACAGTCACACTGATAGCCTCAACTCTTCCTCTGCCGCTGTTTGCTCTGAAAGTATTTTTCTGTCCAAAAAGTTCTCTTCTTTGTCAAAAAATGAGAAGCTTTATAGCCGCCCCAGTTTAGGGTAAATTGTTTTTTCTCTTATTCAGTCAGTTGACGCCCATCCTCAATCTCAGATTTTTGTTTCCATTTTTTTTTCTTAATTCTCTCCTTTCTGCCTTTGAAAAACTGGATGCTCATATTAATTCTGAGATTCATTGCAAGCTGACAGTTGACTGCTTTATAAACTTCCTAAAATAAATTCTACTTCTTTTGGAATCTTTAAATTTTGAGAGATACTAGTGAGTGAAATTGAGTTATTTCCTTTCACTTACTGATTGATTAAATCATCACTTGACTAAATTGGCTCTGTCACATAAACTGAAAATCTTCGAAGCCATTAATGACGATTTTCCAAGAACAAAATAAGCAAGGAAAACTTTGTTGCCATTTAAACGCACGTTTGGACCGCTTAAAACACTCCTGCAGGTTATTCACCCGTGAAACAAAGCCCATGTGTATGCGCAGTCCATTCACACAGGCAACAAGACTGCGATGACTTCCAGCACCCATGCGCTGGTCTGGCCTGCAGGTTCATGGCCTACTGCCATGGCTTGCGGGAAAATTACAAAAAGCCTCCTCTATTAAATTCCTGCGCAAAACACTTATAAAACATTAAAACACCCCTATTTTACTCGAGTTTTCATCACAAAAGCATAAGTTTAGAATATAAAATTGTGCTTACTTTTAGCCCGATCAAATACCCCCAAACCTAACTCTTGCTCACCCTCGAGCAAAAGAAATCTAAAAAAAACAGAAACAATAAAATTTAAAATCACATCCACTTTCGTAGGTAAACACAATGGCATTTAGCACATACCACAAGCTTTTAAACCTCTAGGTGTCCCTAGTAGGAGGAGTTATGTCTCCTGAGGGTTTACTAGCTACGATACCTACAAACGTAACACAATCATGTTTGAACAAAACAACCCATCTTCTAGTGCCTTCTTCAAGAAAAATCACTTCACCTGAGATCTTGAACCTTGACTAAAAATAAGTCACTAATAATCCTCACACAATCATCAGTCCTCTCTAACTCATCACCCAGCAATTGAAGTTCGACAATACTAAGCATACACATCATGGCCTTATTTCGCTTTGACTCCATGCCTCACTGGAATTCACTCATTAAATATATAATTTTTCTCACAGAGTCCTAAGGCACACTCTCATAATATACAAGCATTTAGGAGTTTATGCATCAAAAAGAATTCGAGTCTTCATATTGCTTGTATAATAAATTATGAATTGTAAACGATTAACACCAACAAGGTCTCTTGAAAGAATCAAACATCTAAAGACAGTGCAACACCCACAATTCTGACTCCAAGTAATCATGATCTCCTATTAATCAACAGGTCTTCTAAAAGGATGTAACAGGGTTAGGGGTTTTGGCTACAAAGAACTGGAACAAGGTCTACAACGAGGAGCTTGGACTTCCCCAGAGACTATTCATTGCATCTCTAAAGTTGTTGCATTTAGCATCGACTACCACTCCTTTAAGTGACCTTTATCCCTCTTTATTTCTTCATCAATTTTTTTTTTAACAATTTGTCCACTACATCGATGTCTTTGCATAACAACTCCCCCAATCCTGATTTTTTTTTTTCGACAATAAAAATACTCATTTTTTTTCATCCTTTTAGCATTATTTTCTTTAAAATCCAAGCTCCTAAGATAAGGATTAATTTGTTTTTTTAATATGGCTAGGCACAGGATAATTCGTGAGGGTGAAAGAAAATAAAGGCTACTATATGTTTGGCTTCAATTCGGTTTTAGGCTCATACACAATTTAGGTTCGGAAAATTTTGGTTTTTTAGTCTTTTTCTGGAGTTAATTACACACAAATAGGGGTGGCAATTTGGAGCCCGATACGATGGGTCGACACGAATTCGACACGATAATTACGGGTTAGGATTGAGCATTAACGGGTTGGATAAATTAACAGGTCAACCCGTTTAACCCATTTAATAATCGTGTAGGGTTCATGTTTCTTTTAACGTGTTATGGGTTGACCAATTAATAAGGGTAAAATGATAATTTTACATTAGAGGGGTCTTTATGTAATTTTACTGATAATATATATATATATATATATCCTTTGCACACAACCCTACTATTTCATTATCAACTCTTTCTTTTTCTCGCACCCAACACCACCCAACCTAAGCTTGAGCAGCAGTCGCATCAGTCACCACGATCCACCATCCTGTCCATCCACACACGCTAATATGCTGCCGTGCCGTGTCGCCTTCATCGTCCAGCGTCTTCTCTCGCCGTCCCACACAGCGTCGTCGCAGCGCATCTAGCCATCTACTACAGCGTCGTCGATGGTCGCAACATTGCACTATCGTATGGCGTTCTTGCCCGCTGCGCCATGTTGCCTTTGCCGTCCGGCGTCTTTTCTCGTCGTCCCACGCAACGTCGTCGCTGCTCATCTGCTACAGCGTCGTCGGTCGTCGCAACACTGCATTGTCATCTCCTCCGTGAATGCGAAACTTGTGCTACAGCGCATCTGCTACAACGTTGTCTCCGCTGCGCCGTGTCATCTCCACCGTCCAGCATTCTCCCGTCGTCGCGCTGATATATTTTTGATATTGTTTTTTTAATATTAAGAACTTTATATTCATTTGTGTGGATGTTTGTATTTTTTTGTTTTGGATTGTATTTGTGGATGTTTTGGATTATTTTGGATTGTATTTGTAATTTGTGGATGATTGCATTTTTAGGTTTTGGATTGTATTTGTGGATGATTATATATATTTTTTGAAATATGGATAATTGTATTTTTAGGTTTTGAATTGTATTTGAGTATTTTAATGTTATTTTTTATTAGATGTGAATTAAAATTTAAATATATTAAATATGATTAAAATCATAAACGGGTCAGCTTAACGGGTTAATTAAACAGGTCAGTTAAACGACCCATTAATAAACGGGTTAATCATGTCGTTTTCGTGTTGACCCGTTTATTATCGTGTCATGTTCGTCTCGAGTGAGTTCAACCCGTTTACTTATCGTGTCATGTTCAGGTCGTGTTAAAAATTATCTTGTCGTGTCCAACCCGACCCGTCAACCCGAATTGCCACCCTTACACACAAATGTCTGCTTCATGTCAATAGGTTCACATAATGACTCCAATATTAAGAAATCATAAAGAGTTGCAATGAATTTCTGCCCTTCAAGTCTAATCAAAGCCTAAAGAGACCAACTAGTAGCAACAAAATTTTTCTGAAAATTGTTTTATGAGTGAAAACTAAAAAATTACCCTCAGAACAAAGCGCTAAAGGTTAAGATTACTTACAAGGGTAGTCTCTACTAATAGACCACATCTATGCATGCACAATATCTCTACATTTTCCTACTGGGTTCAGAGTCTTTGATAACATCAAACTATGCTTACGACTTTCATGACTTTTCCCTAGTCAAGATTACCAATCACATAACACAATAACTCTTCTCTCGAAAGCACACGGTCAATTTATTAATCAAGTTTGAAACATGATAAGAACATTTTATGCTAATAAAAATTATTCACCACCCGTACACACTCCGAATTTCACCTAACAAACAAAAAGACCCAAGAATGATAATATTGAAATTAAACCCAAAAATAAAATAAAATAAAATAATAAAAAAATAAAAATAATAATAACAAATAAAAATAAAATAAAAATAATTGAAATAAAACTAAATAAAGGGTTAGAAAATTTGGGTTGCCTCCCAAGAAACACTTAATTTAAAGTCTTTAGCTAAACTTCTTTCTGCCTTCAATTGTTCAGATCTATCAAGGCGATGATGGATTTTTGTCGTTCCACTTCACCACCAAAATAGTGCTTCAACTGTTGACCATTAACCTTAAAAATTTTGCCTGAACTCTCTTCTTCAACTTCCACTGCTTCATATGGGTAAACTGTTTTGACAATGAAAGACCTCGATCATCTGGATTTGAGCTTGCTTGGGAATAATCGTAGCCTGGAATTGAACAACAACACCCGTTGTCCTGGTTCGAAATGCTTGGCTAAGATTTTCTTGTCATGCCATTTCTTTGTCTTTTCCTTGTAAATGCGGGCATTCTCATAGGAATCCAACCATATTTCCTCGAGCTCATCCAATTGAAGAAGACGTTTATCACCTGCTTGTTTCAAATCAAATTCAAAGCTTTAATTGCCCAAAATGCCCGATGCTTCAACTTTACTGGTAGGTGACATGCCTTTCCATACACCAATCGAAACAGAGACATTCCAATTGGTGTTTTTTATGCAGTTCGATAAGCCCACAGTGCATCATTAAGCTTGGTACTCCAATCCTTCCTTGATTTGCTCACAGTCTTCTCTAAAATACCCTTAAGTTCCCTGTTTGAGATTTTCACTTGTCCGCTGGCTTGAGGGTGATACGGGGTTATTATCTTGTGCGTGACCCCATATTGCCTGAGTAGACTTTCAAATTGGCGATTACAAAAATGTGAACCACCATTGCTGATAATAGCTCGAGGAATTCTGAATCTGGTGAAGATATTCTTCTTTAGAAACTTGGTTACTACCTTTGCATCATTTGAAGATGTAGCTACCGCTTCTACCCATTTCGACACATAATCCACTGCCACCGAAATATACTGGTTCTGATAGGATGACAGAAAAGGTCCCATAAAGTCTATACCCCATACATTAAACACCTCAACTTCTAAAATATTTTGCAGCGGCATCTCGTGTCTCTTGGATATGTTTCCTATCCTTTAGCATTGATCACATGTCTGCACAAATCTCCGTGCGTCTTTAAAAATCGTCGGCCAGTAAAACCCTGACTACAGAATTTTTATGGCTATTCACTCTCCACCAAAATGACCCCCATAATCGGATGAGTGACAATGTCATAGAATATCTTCAGTGACTTCGTATGACACACATCGTCTCAACACCTAATCTGCACATTGCTTGAACAAATATGGATCATCCCATACATACCTTTTCACATCATGGAGAAACTTCCTCTTTTGCTAAAATGATAAATCAGGGGAAAGGACGTTGCACACTATGAAATTTACAAAATCTGCGTACCAAGGTGATCCTCATTACTACAAGAGAACAATTGTTCATCAGGAAATGTCTCGTCGATGTTTGTCTCATCATCTACACTCGTCCCTTCCAATCTAGACAAATGATCCATAACTTGATTTTTTATCCCCTTCTTATCTTTTATCTCCAAGTCAAACTCCTATAATAGCAATACCCATCTGATCAAACATGGTTTGGCATCTTTCTTGGTCACAAGGTACTTAATGGCAGAGTGGTCAGTGTAAACTACCACCTTAGACCTAATCAAATATGGTCTAAACTTATCGAATGCAAAAACTACAACCAGTAATTCTTTTTCAGTTGTGGTGTAATTCATTTGAGCATCATTCATCATCTTACTGGCATAGTAGATAGTGTGAAAAATCTTATTCCTTCTCTGGCCTAAGACAGCCCCCACTGCAAAATTGCTGGCATCACACATTAACTCAAATGGTAAGTTCCAATCTGGTGTCGCGATAATCAGAGCTGTTACCAATTTTTTCTTCAAAATTTCAAACGCTTGCACACAATCTTTGTCAAACTTAAACGACACATCCTTCTCTAAGAGATTGCATAATAGCCTTGCTATCTTGGAAAAATCTTTGATGAATCTTCTGTAAAATCCAGCGTGCCCGAGGAAACTTCGAACTCCTTTAATTGATAAAGGTGGTAGGAGTTTCTCAATTACTTCTATCTTCGCTCTGTCCATTTCAATACCACTTGCTGGGATCTTGTACTCTAACACAATATCCTCTTGAACCATAAAATGACATTTTTCCTAGTTCAATACTAAGTTAGTCTTAGTGCATCTTTTCAATACCTTAGCAAGATTTTGCAAGCACAAGTCAAATAAGTCCTCAAACGCTGAAAAGTCATCCATAAAAACTTCCAAGAATTGTTCCACCATCTCATAAAAAATTGCCATCATACATCGTTGAAAAGTTGCTGGAGCATTACATAATCCAAATGGCATTCTTCTGTAAGCAAATGTACCATAAGGACATGTAAAGGTTGTCTTTTCCTGATCCTCAGGAGTTATGGCGATTTGATTATACTTAGAATAACCATCCAGAAAGCAGTAATAGTCATGTCTGGCTAGCCTATCAAGCATCTGATCAATAAAAGGTAGCGGAAAATGATCCTTCCTCGTGGCTTGATTCAGCTTCTTGTAATCCATACAAACCCGCCAGCCATTTACCACCCTTGTTGGGATAAGTTCATTCTTCTTGTTTGTCACCACTGTTATTCCTCCTTTCTTAGGCACACATTGAGCTAGAATGGTCCAAGAACTATCAGAGATGGGATAAATGATACTCGCATCTAACAGTTTAATTATCTCATTCTTTACCATGTCTTTCATAATTGGATTCAGTCGGTGTTGAGGTTGTATGGTTGGCTTGTGGTTATCTTCCATCAAGATCTTATGCATGCAGAAAGATGGGCCGATTCCCCTTATATCAGTGATTGTCCATCCCAAGGCTAACTTGTTTTCTCTCAACACCCTCAACAATTTCTCTTCTTGAACATCATTCAAATCTGCTGAGATGATCACTGGCAAAGTGGATGCCTCCCCAAGATAAGCATATTGTAAATGTTTTGGAAGAGGTTTAAGTTCTAGGGACGGTGGCTCCTCTACTGATGGCTTGAGTATCGATGATGCCAAAAGGGGTTGAGCATTATGCATATTTAACACCTCATACTTCGGAGCTGCTTCAAATATTTCCATATAATCTTGGACCTCTTCACGATTTCCCTCACTTGAATACACCAATGCTGCCTCCAGAGCATCCAATGGAATTTCTTCATTGCGCTCCTAAATGCAATCATGCAACACTTCTACTCTATTGCATTTGTCAGTGTCATTAGGAAATTTCAAAGCTTTGAAAACATTAAAAGTGACATTTTCATCTTCTATCCTCATTGTTAACTGGCCCTTCTACACATCAATCACAGTTCTTTCGGTGGCTAAGAAGGGTCTTCCCAAGATGATAGAAATTTATCAGTCTTCTTCCATATGAAGGATAATAAAATCCGCTGGGAATATAAATTTCTCCACTTTCACCAGAACATTCTCAATTACACCTCTAGGTCGTTTCACAGATCGATCTGCAAGCTGAAGGGTAACTGATGTAGGTTTGGCTTCCCCCAGACCTAATCTTTTGTAGATGGATAAGGACATCAAGTTGATACTTGCCTCTAGATCACATAAGGCCCTTCCTTTAAAGTTCTCTCCAATTCAGTATGGAAAGGTAAAACTGCTTGGATCCTTTAATTTCGGAGGTAACTTTTGTTGTAGGATTGCGCTGCATTCTTCTTTGAGCACCACAGTCTTAAACTCCTCCAATTTCCTTTTATTCGATAGGATCTTTTTCATGAACTTCACGTATCTAGACATCTGTTCTAGCTTTTCTGCAAAAGGTATGTTGATATGTAGCTTTTTAAATACCTTTAAGAACTTTGAGAACCGCTTGTCTAGTTTTTACTTTTGAAACCTTTGCGGAAATGGCAAAGGTGGTACTTGAGAAGCTCTCTTTTCTCCTTTAAGCTTTGCTGGTTCTTCTTTCTCATCCTTCTGCTCTTTCTTGTCTACAACTACTTTCTCATCCTCTGATGGTTTGGGCACAACAGTAGATTGTTCCATGTTCTTATTCAGCTCATTACCATTCCTTAAAGTGATAGTCTTACACTGCTCTTTATCTTCTCTCCTGGGGTTTTGCTCTGTATTGTTGGGTAAGTTTCCATACGGTCTACTATTAATGGCATTTGCGATTTGCCCCAATTGCACTTCCAAGTTTCGAATTGATGCACTTTGGTTTTGTAATTGAGCTTGAAATTGATTTTGCTGATTTTGCTAATTTTGCAACTGATTCTGTTGAGCCTGCAACATTTTATGCTAATTCTGCAGGAGAGAGTTAGCATTTGTCATGAATTTCATCATTATTTCCTCCATTGATGGCTTCTTGACTTAAGGTGGAATTTGTTGTGCTTGACTTTGAAAACCAGGTGGAATTGTAGGTTTCAATGATGATGCCTGATCTTGATTCAGCTTCCATGAAAAATTGGGGTGATTTCTCCATCCAAGGTTGTAAACATTCAAGTATGGATCATTGCATTGTTTGTTAAAATTAGCTATAAATTGTACCTACTCCTGATTACCCAGACCACTATCCATTACGTGACTGCCTTCGTATTTTTCAGAGCTAACTAATGAGCTTTGAATTGCATTGACGTCACTTGCACCCATACCGCAAACATTAAATCTTTTAGTTAAAGCAGAAACTTGAGCTGTCAGTGTTGTAATAGCATCCAGCTCGTGAACACCAAACGCTGCTTTTCTGGGTTTTGATCTCTCAGATGGCCATTGATAGATGTTGGAGGACATTTCTCGATTAACTCAAATGCATTCTCCACATTTCTTTTTAATAGTGCTCCACCTGCAGCAGCATTCACATTGGATCTTCCAGCCTCTGATAGGCCTTGATAAAAAGTTTGTATCTGTAACCATTCCGGCACTCCATGATGAGGACACTTTTGAAGCAACTGCTTGAACCTCTCCTAAGCCTCATACAATGATTCTCCTTCCATTTGCGTAAATGCGACAATATCATTCCTGAATTTTGCTATTTTTGCTGGAGGAAAATACTTGGCTAGGAACTTCTGTGCCAGCTCATCCCATGTTGTGATAGAGGCTTGAGGCAATGAATTCAACCAGCTTTTTGCTCTGTCCCTTAATGAGAAAGGGAACAATCTCAACCGAATGGCGTCATCCATCACTCCATTGTGTTTAAAGGTGTCACAAATCTCCAAGAAATTTGCGATGTGCTCATTTGGATCTTCATTGAGTAAGTCAAAAAATTGCACTGCTGATTGAACCATCTGAATGGTCGCTGGTTTGATTTCAAAGTTGTTCACTTGAATGGTTGGTCTGCGAATGCTTTGGTGGATCCCTTCTACAGTTGGTATAGAATAATCTCTGAGAGGTTTGGAGCCCTCGAGGGGTGGTTGATTATCTCCCATGTTTACTTTGTGCTCCACCAAACGCCTAGCTTTCCTTATTCCTCGAACTGTTCTCTCGATTTCACTATCGAATGGCAATAGTTCAATGCTTTTAGACCTTTGCATAAAACGACCACTAACACCTATAAAATAAAATAAATAAAAATAAAATAAAATAAAATAAAACACAATAATCTGAAGTAAGATTGTTTTAACTAGTATTGATATTGATACTATAAAATGCACATTGTTCCCGGCAACGACACCAAAAACTTGATGGATTAAAATCCTAATGCACTAATTACAATAGGTCTTGTGCAAGTATACATGGTCACAATGTAATATATTGGCAAATCAAGGACGTTCCCATAGAGACAACTGCTAATTTTTAAATATCATTTTAATTCACTTAAAAAATATATATATTAAAATTGAAAATACAACTTAACTAAAGACAGAATACCACTACAGAATAAAGTATCTAGGAAATACAATTTCACAAACTATTCCAATGACTTATTCTCATTAAAACAAAATAAAATACATAATTCTATTGTGTATTTAATCAGATAACTCTTAAAACTTCACTAGCCTCTTCTGAATGGTCAAGTGAAAATGTTCAGAGAAATTAAACTATTATATTTCTATGCCGATTAATTAGTCTGAATTCTTTAAGATCTAATTATCTACAACGATTACACAAACCTTATAGGTATATTCATATCCTTTAAGATTCATGTCATTCTATTGATGTCTAAACTATAGTCGTCTTTTCTAGGTGCAATATAGTTAACTGATCAGATTAATTAATCAGGCCCAAATTAATTAACCACATATATAAATAACAGAACAGAATACTGACAATAAGAATAAAACCATTAAACACCAATAAATCATTGAACAAGAATTGAAATAGCTGGCTACATTGTATTCCTAGATAAAATAGTTTAGTTCTCCATGAAACCAATTAACACAATGGGAAAATTTGAAATAAAAATAAAAAAACATTGTATTAATTGAGAAAATAAATTAAGGGAGAAGTCACTGTGTAATTTTGCAATGTACGCCTTCCTTGAACACAACTAAGCCAATTGATACAATCACACTGATAGCCTTAACTCTTCCTCTGCCGCCGTTTGCTCTGAAAGTGTTTTTATGTCCAAAACGTTCTCTCCTTTGTCAAAAAATGAGAAGCTTTATAGCTGCCCCAGTTTAGGGAAATTTTTTTTTTTCTCTCATTCAGTCAATTGACGCCGATCCTCAATCTCAAATTTTTGTTTCCATTTTTTTTTCTTGATTCTCTCCTTTCTGCCTTTGAAAAACCGGATGCTCATATTAATTCTAAGATTCATTGCAAGCTAACAATTGACTGCTTCATAAACTTCCTAAAATAAATTCTACTTCTTTTGGAATCCTTAAATTTTGAGAGATACTCGTGCGTGAAATTGAGTTATTTCCTTTCACTTACTGATTGATTAAATCATCACTTCACTAAATTGGCTCTGTCATATAAACTGAAAATCTTCGAAGCCATTAATGACGATTTTCCAAGAACAAAATGAGCAAGGAAAACTTGTTGCCATTTAAACGCACGTTTGGACTGCTTGAAACACCCCTGTAGGTTATTCACGCGTGACATGTGTATGCGCAGTCCATTCACGCGGGCAACAAGGCTGCGACGACTTCCAGCACCCATGCGCTGGTTTGGCCTACAGGTTCATGGCCTGCTGCCATGGCTTGCGGGAAAATTACAAAAAGCCTCATCTATTAAATTTCTGCACAAAATACTTATAAAACATTAAAACACTCCTATTTTACTTGAGTTTTCATCACAAAAATATAGGTTTAGAATATAAAATCGTGTTTAGTTTTAGCCCGATCAAGCATGTTTTTGAACAACCTCATTTGTGCTTGGAAAACAAAAGGAATTGCAGAGAAAAATGAAAAGAAAAATCTGGATAACTCAAATTATAGTAAAAAAATGGTTGAAGCTGTTGGAAGCTTCATGAATTGAGTGTGAAGTCGGTTCTGGCAGCCGACCTAAGAGGCTATACAAAGCCTTCAGCTGCTGACAATAGGAGTACTCGCTCCCATTTGTGAATTTCTATTTTTTTAATATAAAATAATATATATACATATTTTTGAGAAATATAAAATAATATATCTATATCCAAATCTTTGAGCATCCTTATGGCTCACTGCCATCTACAACTTTTCCACTCAAAGATCTAGCTCACTGTCACCAACAACATTTCCACTCAAAGATCTAGCAACCTGCACCTATACCCATAAACTATCACACGGTACTCTTCATTTCCATTTACATATTTTAATCATCATTCTATCATCAATTCTCAAACTTCCACATCCATTCAAACTTGTCATTGTTTCAATACTCCATGGATGCTAAAATTTCCAGTGACCGTTCAATCAACAGTTTACAAGATTTTGTTGATCATCATAAAAAAGTTAAAAACAATCCAAAACTTAGAGAAAAAGTTGTGAAAGCTATTAGCATTTTCCATGCAGCGAAGCCATTCTTGAAAGATGTAGATCATGACTTCGATAAAGCACTATTATCAGGTGGCTCAGCGAATGATCCGACGAATGCTGTCCCGCTTCTGAGAGCAGTTTACTCCGCAGAAGATGCTGCTGATACCTTTGTCTTGTCAAAAGACTGTGAGCAGATGCAAGAAGAACAAGACATGCCTCGGACCACGGATATACTTTTGGACTGTTTCTGTTGCCGTTTCTGTTGTAAACTTCCCAACAAAAGTACTGACGTTGCCAAGCATTTCTACAGACGGTTTCTTTTTGGCCAGGAGTTGGATTCTTCCTATAGTACTTCGAATGTTTTCAATAGGAAGATGAAAAAATTAAATGATGAAATCAAACGCTTGGAACAGATGAAAGGAGCTAGGACTGAGTCTGATATCGAAGACAACAATAACACACGATTGTTAAGCTTTCAAAATGATAGAGATCGCATTAGCCGGTGGCAGCGTTGGGAAAGAATTTCTGATTTTCGTTTCGAGGAGGAAACGCAAGTTGTTGGTCTTCAACATCACATAAACGACTGGGTACTTCGCTTAATCAGTCAGCAGCATTGTGATGATGATCTGTCTAGGCAAGTCATTGCGGTTGTTGGCGAGGGAGGCTCAGGCAAAACAACTCTGTCAAGAATTGTGTACAATCGCATTGCTGTTAAGCGGCATTTCATCATTCGTGCCTGGGTTCGTATCTCTAGTGTTTACAACGCTAGAGATGTATTGGCTGATATACTGGAACAAGTTAATCCAGTCAAGTTGGTGGATAGAACTCTTAACGAAGTTACATTGATGCAGCGGCTTATCAAACTCTTAAATGGTACTAGGTTTCTCATTGTCTTGGAGGATGTTGATTTGCTACAAGTCTGGAACTCTCTTGTAAGTACCATTTCTTCCTCATGTAAGGATGGCAAAATAATTATAACTACTCGCAGTGATGAAGATTTACCACCAAATGCTGCTTCTTCAACTTTATGTCGGTTAAACGATGATGAGAGCTGGAAATTATTTTCAATAAAGGTTCGAATGGGCGAGGAAGAGTTGCATAATTCGGAGCTAACTAGACTCAGGGAGCAAATCCTGAGTACATGTGGTGGTCTACCGTCAATAATTGTTTTGTTGGGAGGGTTGTTGTTGTTGGGAAAACTTCACCTCCCAAAATCTCTTCTTAAAAAAAAACCTGCCTCTTATAAGAATATCAGAAATAATAGAGAAATAAAATAGAAAATAATAACAATTACCACAACACAAGAATTTACGTGGAAAACTCCAAACCAGGAGAAAAAAACCACGGCCCTCAGAAAGAAATTCACTATGTGAAAAATTATTACAATCACATAGACTATTCTCTCACATCCTACGACCCCAATACACCCACACTCTCCAAAGCATACATTAACTCACATCTTTCTACACTATAAAATAATAAGAACAAGAAAGGAATTTAAGAAGAGTCAAAAACAATGCTTAAAGTGTCTTTGACTGGGGCAATTTGAAACCAAAACATTGAGCTCCTTTTATAGCCTTCAGAACCCATTCTCCCTTGTTTTGTTTCAGATGTGGGATTGGTTCCACTTTTATTTTTGCCTTTGTTTCCGATGTAGGATTGGCTCCGCTTTTATTTTAGCCAATTTCCTAACAAACTCCACCTTGGCAAAATAAAAGAAACATCTGCTACAGCTACGACGCAATCATTGTCTATACCGACAATCATAATTCTCAACCCAGAGAACTATCATACTCCACCATAAAAGAGTATACTCACTTAGAATTATCACATTCCAAGAATTTCACTTCGGCACATGTCGAAAAACCTGCTGAAATTTTATGGTGCAACTTCCACATTTGGCTTTACCGGAAGTTCATCAGCCATCGACATACATTCCACCACACACCTTGCATCAATGCCAAACCCATGCCCGTGTGCAATTGTGGATCCGCTAACAACACATCCTCTTCCATGGTAACGCGGACATACCATGAGGATGTACTTCTCATTTCTCAAAGGAAATCTCCTTCTCCCATGAGGGAGATACTGTTAGCTTCTGCCTCGGAGCTTTTTGCCGAACCCGCTCCACCTTGACAATTTTTCTTAACGTGCCCAGATTGTCCACACCCCCAGCAAATTAGATTCTTCCCGGAGTTCTTCTTCTTCCAATTGCTCCCATTTCTAGTTACCAACATTAATTCTGCTGATGAAGTGCGATCTCCACTTTTCAGCCTTCTCTCCTCAGAAAAGAGTTTGCCGGTAACTTCTACAAATTTCAGAGTCTCCTTCCCATACATCAAAATAGGTTTCATGTGTTCATAGGAAGGTGGAAGAGACAAGATGAGCCTTAATGCTTTATCCTCATCTTCAATTTCAACTCCAATAGCCTCCAGTTCAGAAACAATACCATTGAGAATACTCAGGTGATCTGAGATTTTCATACCTTCATCCATACGCAGAGTATGAAACTGTTCCTTTAGGTATAACCGATTTGAGATGCCCTTTGCCTGATACAACTCTTCAAGCTTCTCCCAGAGTTTCTTGGCTGTTGATATTCCATACACGTTTGCAAGAACATTCTTGGCCAAACACAGGCGAATTGCACTTACAACTCTCTAATCTAGATCTTCCCAATCTTCATTGCTTATACTAGGCTTCACAGAATCTTTGTCTTCGCTGGAATCTTCGTTGAGTGCAGGGCTTGGTTTCTTCTCTAACGCCTTGTGTAACCCGAATTGTATCAACACATCTTTGACTTGCATTTGCCACAAGCCGAAATTGATCTTTCCATCAAATTTCTCCACATCAAACCTCATAGGGCTTGAAAACTTTGACATAACTGTATACTGGAATAGTGTACTTGTAGTCCGTGAACAATACACCAGGTAAGTTCCCAGGAAAGAGAGGTCAGTCACAATGGACACAGTTAAATACCAAGTCTTTCCTAGCCAGAACCTTCCCTAGACATGCACTTTCACTCCACCACACTTATTCCAGCAACCAAGAACAATTCTTTTCTGATGTGGAAGATCAGACAATGCTGCAACCACAGAGCATACTAAGAATTTTCTAAAACATCTGACACCTTACCAACCAGGCAACCAGCAACCAGCAACCAGGCTCTGATACCACTTGTTGGGAAAACTTCACCTCCCAAAATCTCTTCTTAAAAAAAAATCTGCCTCCTGTAAGAATATCAGAAATAATAGAGAAATAAAATAGAAAATAATAACAATTACCACAACACAAGAATTTACGTGGAAAACTCCAAACCAGGAGAAAAAAACCACGGCCCTCAGAAAGAAATTCACTATGTGAAAAATTATTACAATCACATAGACTATTCTCTCACATCCCACGACCCCAATACACCCACACTCTCCAAAGCATACATTAACTCACACCTTCCTACACTATAAAATAATAAGAACAAGAAAGGAATTTAAGAAGAGTCAAAAACAATGCTTAAAGTGTCTTTGACTGGGGCAATTTGAAACCAAAACATTGAGCTCCTTTTATAGCCTTCAGAACCCATTCTCCCTTGTTTTGTTTCAGATGTGGGATTGGTTCCACTTTTATTTTTGCCTTTGTTTCCGATGTGGGATTGGCTCCGCTTTTATTTTAGCCAATTTCCTAACAGTTGTCTACTAAAGAAAAGACCTATGCTGAGTGGTCAAGAGTCCTGATTAAAATTGCAAATGAGACTAATGGAGATGTCTTGGCTTTAAGCTATCAAGACTTACCTTCAGCGGTAAAGCCATGTTTTCTTTACATGGGACTTTTCCCAAAAGGATTTGAGATCCCCATAAGGAGATTGATCCATCTATGGTGCACTGAGGGATTCATGACTCCACCAAATTCTGAGGAAATAGATCCTGAAGATCTTGCTGAAATGTGCTTGAAAGAACTGATCACTAAAAACATGGTTGAAGTCAGATGGAGATTAGATGGAAGTCCTAAAACATGCTGTACGCCTAGCGCCATCTACGATTTCTTCTGCTCCAAGGAGGCAAATGTCGGATTTCTTCATCAACATTTCCAGTCATCTCATACAATATTCGAGCAACAAAATGCTACAATTCGGCGACTGGCAACCTACATGGGTATCGATTACTTCCCCTCTTCTTTTCATCATTGTGTTCAGAATATTAGATCTTATGTAGCTTTCGACAGTCGAGTGCGTGTCACACGTGCTGTGGCATTCGATAAACTTCTTCGCAGGATTATTAGTAAGAGGGGCTTTGGATTACTGAGGTTGCTGGATTTTGAGGGTGCGTATAGACCCTTTATATCTAGTAATACAATGCAAAGCTTGTTTCTATTAAGTTACCTAAGCCTGAGATCAACTTTTATTGATGATCTTCCAGAATGGGTGAAATACATGCCATATTTAGAGACTTTAGATGTGAAGCACACTTGTATAACTTCTATTAGTCTACTAAAAACCAACAAGCTGCGACATATCTATTTGAACAGCACCTATAATCCCTATACATCTTCTTTCCTGCCAGATTCAAACAACCAGCTACGTACCCTATCGGGCCTAAGAATCCCTCATTCGTCTTCTTCTGATGCCCTCCGAATGACAAGTCTTACAAAGCTGACATTATGTGCAGAAGAAGAGTTCCGGCTAGCTGAATGGATTGATCAATTAACCGCACTCCAATCCTTGAAGTTGGAATTGATTGACAGTGGTCGTGGTTATGTTCCTATTATCAGGTTGCGGAGCATGCTGGAGCATCAAAGGCTACAAGAAGTCTATTTGCTAGCAGAACTATCAACAACAAAAATTGATGTTGGTTTCTTTCCTCCTAATCTCAGGAAGCTAACTTTGTCACTGTCACTGCTAGAAGAGGATCCAATGCCAGTTCTAGGACAGTTACGTTACCTTCACATCCTCAGGCTTTTATCAAGTTCCTACAAAGGTGAGCAAATGACTTGTCGTTCATATGGATTTCCCAAACTCCACCAATTGAAACTGTGGAATCTATCGGTACTAGATTGGACTGTGGAGGACGGAGCCATGCCTTGTCTTAGAGAATTGGAAATTAGAAGTTGCGACCATCTCCATCTGCCCCAAGGGTTGCAAAATGTAACCACTCTCAAAGAATTAGTATTAACAAATATGCCAAAAGGTTTCGAAGCAGCCGTTGAAGACAATTTTCGTGGTAGAGATGTATACATTAGAAATATTACGTGTGATTCTGATCCTTCGATGGTATGTTCTCTACTTTTATTTCCAACTATATTGATAAGTTCCTTAATTATTTTTTTTTCCTTCATATATTTTCATTTGGCATTGAAGAATTCTCGATTAGATCTCACAAAACATGCATACACGATGATCCTACCACATTGCATGTACTTTATTTTTCTAGTCAAACTGACAATTTTGTTTTGTTGTGATAAATTAAAATGGCATCAGAGGTGACTGCGGGTGCAAGATTTTGGGAAGAAATGCATTATGCCATTATTCAGTAGAAAGACCACTATTCTATGCTTAGAATTGTAATTTTGTCTTCTTCTTTTTCTTTCTCTACTATTTTCCTTTGGAGTTATGTATCTCGGGTTGTAATTCGCATGATTTTATAATATTAAATTTCATATATGAGGTGAGATCATTTCCTAAATTTGTTTATGTATTATCAGTTCAACTAAAAAGAAAATTACACTAACCACTTAAACTTTGAGTGGATATCTATTATATATAATTTAAAATCATATAGGAGTATTTATGTTAGGTTTTAATGATCAAAAAGTAATATTTACATTCTAAAATTTCTGTACTAATAAAATAATAATAAAATTAGCATAAAATGGTTGTAAAATTTGTGGTTGAATGATCGGCCTTTCCCCACTTGAGAGATCAAGGCAGTCTTGAAAGCTGTTTTACTTTCTGCTAAATTTTCTTATAAACATTCTTGTAACTATAATTAATGAAATTTTCATAGTATTTTAAAATAGTTTCTCATAACAACTCACACTTAGATAAATTATTATTTTTAAATAATCATGAAATGAACTAATTACTGGTTACTTTTCAGTTCCCATTTTAAGTAATAAAACCTTGCAAATATACGAATTATATAAATGTCGTATAACGGTTGCAGGATCATCTACACAGAGACATGAGAATCGATTACCAAACTAGTACTAGATGAAAATTAATAAATAAATAATAAAATGTGCTAGCATTTTGGATTTCACACTACAACAAATCTTACATTTGATAGCATTGCTTAATAGCACTCATCTTTAAAAGTTATAACTTTCTCATATACAATTGCTTTTTAACATTAAATGCTATAAATGGATGTATGGTTAGTACCATTATATTTTTCATTACTTTTCAATAGTAATATTATAGTATTCCAAAAAGGTTACATAACAACTAATGAATTCACTATTTTGTTTTGAATATTATAGCATTTCAAATATGCAATCAACATAAAAATAATAATAATAATAATAATTGGCTCTGAAAAGCCAATAGCGAGAAAGAAAATAAAAGCCCGTTAAAAATTTCACTCGTACAAAAGCATGAGTGACAGGTTGACAACCCAAGTACTGTTTTAATAATAATATTATTATCATATTATTTTCCACTCATCTCTAAATTACTCTCTTTTATATTTTTAACTTGTCTGAACTACTTGTCTATTCTTCCTGGAACCTTCCATGTTCTTTTGATAGATTATCTTCATCATCCATCACACTATTGCTGCCCTTCATCTGCTTCTTTGTCAGCTATTCTTCTTCATCATCTACTTCTTTGTTCATCAGCTTCTTTATTCACCCAGATTCTTCGTTCGCTATTCTTTGTTGAAAAGAGATTCCAACAAGCTTTTATTGATTCTGGAGCTAACTGGTATTTTATCATGCTTGCATTCATTTGATTATGTATTGTTCTTGGTTGTTGGGTCATTTAAGAATTGGTTTCTAAGTGTCTTTTATTTTTATACATTTGTTTGTATGCTACTTGAAGAACATTTGATGCTTTCATTTATATTTCGTTTATTTACTTAGTTAGTAAAGACTTTTGTGATAAATTTGAAAGGATAGGTATAAAATGGTTGGGTTTTGAAGATTACTTAGATATTTTTGTCCAATCTTCCTTATTATCAAGAAATACATATGAGTCAATCTTCAATTTCTTTTGTTTTAATCTTTCTTTCATGGGTTCTCTATACTTGTTTGATGACTGAGAAAATATAGAGGAAAATTGCAGGTTATTGATGTTTCCAACAACCAACTAAGCTTAATCCAAAATGAGTTCATCACAAATTGCGGAGAGCTTGATGAGTTGAAGTTGTAGAACTTTAGCAAGAGTGGGTAGGTTGGTTCTTTGCCTACTTTCCATGGTTTTAATGGATTAATCCTTGAATTTATCTTTCAATCTTTTGTATAGAAAAATTGGTGTAAAGTTGGGCAAATTAGTTAGTATCAAAAGTTTGAATCTTAGATACAATTTTTTTTTTACAGTATGTTCCTACCAACCTAGGAAAATCCAAGGCCTTAGAGCAACTTGATCTTTCTTTGAATAACTTGCATGGTGCAATTCATTAACGAATAATAGATTATGGGAATTTGACTTTGCTTAATCTTAGTGTTAATAATCCTTTTGGTTCCCTTCCTCATAAACTTGTACAACTCTCCAAGAAGAAAATTTTGATAAAATAATCAAAACTGATATTGTCCACAATTTAGATTTTGATTCTAAAATTGTCCACTTCTAATATGAACAAGAGTTTTATCTATAATACAACAGCATCCATGTGCCCTATTTTTAATAAATTGTTATGCTATAAAATGAGGGCCAATTAATGTTAATATTGTTAACACTTATTTATCATAAATTCTATGGATGGTCACTCTCAAGTATTAAGCCATGCCTGTCTTCATATTTACTCTAAAATTCACCCCACGTCTCAAAATATTCTGAGAACCTGTATTTATAGTGTCTACTTTTGGGTTGATACCACTTTGGATTTTGATAGACAAAAAACACAAGGCAAGGACAATCAATAATTAGATTCAACCAACATTTCAATCAATGTGTTACACTCCAAATTTTGGAATACTTCATTGTGTGATGATAAGTGATAGGATTTTTCAATGTGTTAAAAGAATTGATTAAACTCCATAGTGGACACAATACTTTTGTAGAAAATGTTTGTTGAATAAAAGTGTTTTCAAAATTATGTTAAAAATATTTGTAACATAACACATGTAATTATTGTTATCTGATTCAAAGATATATACATTTTGTGAAAAGTTATATATATGTTCTAATTTTTAGCCAACAAAGAATGAAGCAATTTTAAGAGTTTACTGCAATGCACACAATCTATTTGAATTTTAAATTTACCCTACAAACTTGCTTCATTTTTTCAAGACTAATTTTGCAATATTTTATTTAAAAACAAGATTACTGATTCTTAGAGTTAGGAGTATGGTTCTATTTTTTTTATAGGTCACCTATGAAATGATGAAAATAAGAAGGTAGATGCATATGTTGCATATTAGTTTTGAACCAGTAGAGTCTAATCCAAGTTTATTGTCCAATAAACCAAACTCAGATTGACAACAATATATCAAACAAATTTTATCAAGGTTTTTAGCTAGAAAATAGAAACCTAATATATGTACCATAACCAGTACTTAAAACTAAGCTATTAAGCATCCTGCAAAAAAAATTGTGAAGGTAACTTAATAGCTTATTAGCTATTACCATTTAGGCATCTCTCCCTCTGACTCAATTCAAATGCACAAGCACAATCATGCACACTAAGTTTGCAAATTGATAAAAGCATGTACCAACATACTTTCTCGATGTCATCTTAATCCTTTCTTGTAAATCCACTGGCAGCAAGTTCCTTGTCCAGAAATCCAATAGCTTTAGGTATTGTACAAAATCAAGGCTAGCCAGTTTCAGCTATCTATTCATCTGAACCATCAATATAATTGGTGGGTTTATGAAAAGATAGGTTGAACCTGGAGAAAAAGAAGGAAAATTTCATATAAAAAATGGTAAAAAGTTAGCATAGCTAGAACTTTAAATTAATCAAGTTTGTATCTAATTTCATGATTACAAAATAAAGTATTAGGTTCACAGTTGCTATGTTACATGTATTGTAAGCCCTCAATTCTATTTATGGTTTCCCTAATACTAGTCATTAAGTGATATTTTGAGATCCTAAATAATCAATAAAAGTGTCCCAAGAATGTAGAGAAATTTTTAAAGATTGATTGAACCCAATTGGAGAATAAATAGAAGGGTAAAATGGTAAATGATATTAAGGAATTATTAGTATGATAAGGGACCAAATTGAAACAAGTTTTTCTATTAGAAGTCAAGTTAGAATTAAGCACAATTGAAGGACAAAAACCAAATTTTTAAGGACATGATTGTCATTTTGAAAAAGATGAAAGTATATATATAAGAAGTGATCAAACACTTAGCCAAAATTGGTGAGACAAAACGTGAAACACAAAACCGAGAGTGAGAGGAAATTCGGCCAAGCAAAGGAAGAAGGGAATCAAGTTGGTTTCACTCAATTTTCAAGCTCCTAATCAAGATTCTAAGTTAACCCAAGCTAGAAGAACAAGTTAGAGCAAGAATTCAAGCTAAAAAGAGGTTAGTTCTCTCACTTTTGAACTTGTTTGAATGATGTTGTGTTGATGTTTTAGTTAAGTATTTGATGGAGGTTTTTATCTATATCATGAGTTAAGCCTTAGGAGACCTAAAGCAAGAGTAGATCATACGGAATCAATTAAGATTAATGAGTTAGGGTTTGTATGGGAGAAACCCTAAGTTTGATTTGAGTTGGTTGTAAATGAAATTGCTTGTAGATTAAGCGTTTGATGAAATGCCTAAGTGATTAAACATGAAAAAATTGAATAAAATGAACTTGGTGTTTGTTAAGGCATACAAGGCCATAGTGAGGGTGTACGAATCCAATGAGATTTGATGTCATGATTCCATATTGAATTCATGTTAGAGAAACCTATGAAAATGTTAGAAATCAAATTAGACTACATTCACGTTATAGCCTAAATGAAAGGCATTAGTGGTTATCATGTAATACCATTTTACCTATGAGTTTAAATGAATTGTATGAGCACATTTGAGTATGAATAAGACTAAGGAAAAGAGAATTGAGATTAGAAGTAAAAAATGGCAAAGTTGTCCATAGTTTAGGAGCAAAAAAAGGGCATTTTAGCTAGAAACCTTCATCCAATGGCAGTTTCTTTTCGAATTGACTTTTGGACTGACCTAAGTGCAAGTTAGGGAGATGAATGGAGCAAAATCGGAGGAAAGAAAATCAATGGGGAGGTCCCCACAGTAGGTTTGGCAAAGGGGGGGTCAAAAACGAGTGATTTTCATTTTGAGCTTCAAAAAATTATTTTGTATATATGGATGTGTTTCTAGGTGAGAATAAGTAAGAATTATAGAAAGAAAACGGAAGTTTAAAGCCTTGGCTAAGTTGAAACCAAGAAGAGAAGATTTTAGTGAAAATACCCCTTTAAAGGGTTAATTGAGTTAGAAACTATGTAATGAGTTTTGTGAAGTTAAATTTAGTATTTTCTGAGTGAGAATATGATATGTAGGTGAGGAGGAAGCAAGCGAAGCACAACAAGGTCATTGAAGCTCTTTATACGAAGTTGAATCTAGGGGAGTGCTAAGTTAAATTAATAAAAGTTTTATGCTTGTTGAAACGTTTAAGCATGTTGAAAGTTATATGTCATGTTTTAAAACTTAAAATGAGTTATTTTATGCTTCTTGCACTTAGTAAAGATTTTGTACTTGTTGCACTTAAAAGAAATGAGTTTTAGTGCTTCATGCACTTAGAAATGAGTTTTAGTGCTCAATGCACTTAAAAATCATATTTAGTGCTTTATGCATTTAGAAAAGATATTTGTACTTATTGCACTTAGAAGTTAAAGCAAAAGGTTATTTTCAAAAGCCATAAGTATATCTTCAGATTTTAGATTCAGATTTAGACCCAACCGGTATATCCCGCACTAGTATGGCAAAGTCTTGAGGGGGATGCATCACTAACTTAAGGAGAAATCTAGTCTGTCATGTCACCTCTACTTGTGTGAGATATTATCTTGTGCTATGGTTAGCGATGTAGAATTCCGCATATAGTCGCAAGATGTCTTAGTAGCGTCACGGTTGGTGTCAGTTCAAAATTGCCACGTGACATTGTCACAACGAGCGGCATTAGTTAGTCATCGTGTGACTAGAGCCTTTAGGGGTACGAGTGGTGCTTTTAGAAAGAAAAGTTAATATTTGAGATTGAGAAAGCAAAGAAAAGTATTTCAAATCTTTTCCTACAAGTAATGAAATTGTTTAGCATTTTGTATGCTTTTTAATTTATAAGCTTTATATACATTTTGATGCACATATGAGTTTTATAGTTACATATTTATGCTTTGCATACCAATGAGATTTAAATTGAGAAAGTTTAAGAAACAAAAATCTTACCTTCAACAGTTTTCATGAGGTATTTTAGAAATAAAGCATTTTAGTTGAACAAGAATTACAAGCACTTATTGAGCTCTCATAGCTCATACTTTTCTGTTTTTATCTTAAAAACCTCCTCAGGTGTTGATGTGGGTGACCGAGAAGAGATAGCTCTTCCTGAAGAGTAGGTGGGCATGACACGACAATGCTTCTATATAGTTGACATTTTGCATATTTAGTAGCTTTCAAAGAAATTGTTTGTAATATATTCTTTTCAGTTGTAAATGACTGACCCCTTTCCTTAGGCAGTCTGTCGGCAACCTCACGGTGGTTTTCCAAAGGATATCTGATCCAGCTGGAAGATTCCTATGAAGCTAAGTCGTTTTTCTTTTCAAAAACCAACTTGTATACAAAAACGTGTAAGAAAATTTTTCCTTTTATTTCGCTCGATTTCAAAATAATTTTATAAAAATTCGAACAGCTGTTTTTCTGACTATGCCACACTGCAAAGTTTATAAAACTATAAACACTTCAAAAATCAAACATTTTCTCAACTCCTGGGCCTCAAGCCCTCAACTTTATCAATCCACAAGCAACCACAAACGTGCATACAATTTAGAAAAGGATATTGAATTGAATTTATAAGTCATGCATCAATAATTTCAATCCATATGAAACTTAAATTCAAAATAAATCTTTAAAAATCCTTCCAAGCACTTTCAAAGTTTACATATACAAATCTTAAAATCATATACAAGTAGCCCCACATTTCAAAAATAATAACACAGTCAGTTCACCTCCTCTAATCACGATCCAGAGTTCCTGCTATTGAAGTGTCTGTACATGTACCTGTACCTAGGGAGTTTCTATTTACAAAATATAAAACATGGTGAGCTTGATAGACTAGTGAGTGTCATAAAATTTTCTATTAAAACTAACATTATAAAATAGCCTCCCGAAAATCTTTTTAAAACATTTATGTATAATCAAATACCATGATTAAACAATTAGTATTTTTGAAATTCATAATACATTTAATGATCTTAGAAATCATTCGCAATTCAATAAATTCATGCTCATTAAATTAACTTTCAAACAATAGGTTTCATGGTTCCCATTTCTATCAAAACATTTTAATAATAGTGGCAATAATATCTTTCAAAGAATTTATGAATAAAAATAGGCCAACCATTGGTGGTCTGTACCACAATATACCCTAAGAGTAGATGTAAACCCTCATTTGCATACATGACTAGATAGGTAGAAGTAGTCAAGTTAAGTTGAGAGCATAGAGTGAGATAAGTAAATTTTTTCAAAATGTTCAATAAAGAGAAGAAGGAGATTAAGAAACAAGTGACTAATGTCAAATTCAAGTCTTTAAATTGTGTAGAAAACTTAATAAAAGTCATGGAATATGATTTTAGAACAAGTTCCAAGAAGGGGAATTTTAGTTATTTCCATTGGAGTTAAATAGAATAAAATAATTTTTAAAAGAAACATTAAAGACCAAATTATAAAGCACCAAGAGTTTTAATGGCCAAGTGAGATTTTAAAAAGTTTGGGGCATTAGTATAAGGGTAAATTGGTCATTGTCATTGGAGTTTTATAAGTTAAGGTGATGCATGGACTAAAGTGAAACAGTATTACATGATTAAGGGCCAAGATGGAATAAGCAATAGTTAAGGATCAAGAAGCAATCACTAAAGGGCATAATGGTCATTCATGGAATTGTTATCACTATATAAACAAGACTTGGTCAATTTTTGGAGACCATTCACACCATTCACAAAGCCAAACCGTGAGAACCAAGAGAGAAAAGAGAGAAACGTGAGGAAGGGAGGAAGTTGGTTCGGCCAAGCCTAGCAAGTGGTGATCCAAGTTTGTTCAATCAATTTTTAAGGTTCTAATCAATCAAGCAAGCTTCTCTAAGCTAGGAAATCAAATTAGAAGCAAGAACCAAAGCCAATCAAGGTTAGTTTACTCATTTTTGAGTTTATTATTGTGATGTTTGTGTTGGTTATTTTAATGATGATTACGTTGGTTTTGATAGGAGATTTTTATCTATGTTAAGAGAGGATTTATTTGAGACTTAAAGTATGTGTAGGTGGCATGGAAACCTACTAAAATTGATGAGCTAGGGTTGGCTAGAGAGGGAGATTGAGTTGGTTTTGGATTGGAAATTATTAGAATGAATTGTAGGCAAGGTGTTTGATAATATATCTAAAAGAACCAAAATGCAAAACTTGAAGGAAATGAATCTAGTATGTGTTGTGACATGTGAGGGCATATGGAGAAGTCTAGGAATCCAATGGAAATGAGGTGATCTAAGTATGATTCCATGTTGTTTAGATGACATATAATCCTATGAAAAGATTAGAATTGAAATTGAACCAATTCCATTGTAAGGCATTATAAGACACATATGAAGGGCACCATTGATTGTCATGGAATGCCCATTCTTTTATGGGTTGAAATGAATTGTATGGATAAGTTTGAGTATGTATAACACTAGGAAAGAAAGAGTTAAGTTTTAGAATGAAATGAGTGAAAAAACTCCTTAAAAAGTGATCGTAAAGTGGTATTTTTGGCCCAAAACACCTATCAAACGATATCGGAATTCGACGACATTTTACGGGTGACCACATTGGGAGATAAGAAGAGTGTGGGAGAAATAATTGGAGCAAAAGCATGCACAGTTTGGGCTGTCCATTACATTCGGTTTTGAGGGGTCTAAAACGACCATTTTGAGTTCCAAGCTTCAAATTATGATGGGAAGCATGTGGGGACACTCCTTGGTGTATGTAAGAAGGATTCATACAAAAAAATTGGGAATTTGGAGCATAGATCAAAGAGAAATTGAAAGGAGAAGCTACTAGTGTAGAGAGAATTGTATAGAGTTAGTATAGTTAGGTGCATCTTAGTGCATCTTTACATTGTTTAATTGAGCACATTCTAAGTGTGCTTATCATGTGTGGGTGAGGAGCATCCGATCGGATCACAAGAGGGCTTTTGAAGCTCATCCGAGTTAAAAGCCCAAGTTTAAGATGAGTGCACTTTCAAAAAGTTTTCTAAGTGATTTTATGCTTTTGCATGGATAAGCTATATTTTATGCTTTTTGCATGTATAAGTTCTTATATTTAAAAGCATGTCTTGTATTTGTAAAGTAAACGAAACGAGTCCAAGGACTCAAGTTTAAAGCTTTCAAGTTAAAGCTTTTGTGCTTGCGCACCAAATATAAAGATTTGTAAGGCATAGTATTAGAGAAAAACAAGTTTTCAAAGGTCATACGTACCCTCCAGTTTATCGAGTTCAGACCCGTACGGTATATCCCACTTAGTAAGGCAAGGGATGGGGGGGGGGAGAACGAGTCACTAACTGTATGGTTAGAGTTATGAGTGAGTGTGTCGCCCCAACTTTGTGGAATATGGTTTCACACTACGGTTAACGATGCAAAATTTCGCACGTAGTTGCTGAGAGGTCTCAGAGAGTTAGTTACGGCGGATGTCAAATACATCACCTTATAACCTACCACACCTGCGGCCTTAGCTAAGTCGTCGTGTGGTCAAGAGATTAGGGTTACGAATGGTGCTTTTATAAAGTTTAGTTATCTTTAAGCATGTTCAGATTTATGCTTTGCAAGTTTATTATAAGTTGTTTATATTAATGCTATGCAATTGAATGAGATTTATGTTTTAAATGTCTTTTAAGAAATAGAAACTTTTATTAAAGTTTTCTAAGGAGGAAGTTTTCAAAAAGTAAAGTTAAGTTTATAAACTGTTGTACTCACTGAACTTTATAGCTCACTATTTAAATTGTTTTTAAAACCTCATCAGGTACTCTTATGGGTGAAGACTAGTGAAGACTTCCTCCTCCATATTCAAATGGGCGCAATAGTTGGCATTTGCTTCTTGAAGAATGTAATATGCATATTTTGTGTCTTTTGTAAATTACATATGTTTGTACATTTTGTATAAAAAGAGTTATATCTTTTGAGTTGTGTAAAAGTGCACCTTTTAGTGCTTTCAAAATCAAATTTGTTGGATATAAACGTGCATGTTTATATCTTGCCCTTGAAGATTACAAATTTTTGTGTTTATGTTGATAAACTTGATTGCAAGAAGTTGGGTTGGATTGTGATTATAGTTTGAAGTGTCCAAATTACTTTTCAGGTTTTGGTTTATCCGAATTGCAACCGTTATACTGCTGGTTTTGAGCCTTAAAAATGACCAAATGAATAGTATCAAACCAACTCAAACCATTTCAACTTTAAGGTTTAAAAGATTGAGCTTTCGCTCAAGTTAAGTTTCAAATTAAGAGGGTTCGCTCCTCGAACACCTTTTTCCCCATCAAGATGTGCTTAGAGGGATTCGTTCGGGCGCCCGGGCATACCCTCCGGATAGGAGCCTAGTTGCAATTCGGACAGGGCGTCTCAGTAGAGCGAAATTCTGCATTGCTCAGGCCTTCCTAGAATTCCACATCGTTCAGACCATCTATCCAATTTTTACGTAGCGGAATTCCATGTCGCTATGAAGCGGAATTCTACATCGCTCGGGTGGAAGCTAGCTAATAATATACCTCGTACGTGCATTAGGTGACTAACAGGAATAAACAGACACTGTCCCACCCGCTGTTAGAGTTAGTGACAGACTCTCCCAACACAGCTAATGCACGCTTAAGGTACTCAACCCCAAACCGGAGATATATAACATACAATTAGGTGTGCCATAGTTTTTCAATTTCATTTTAACTTTAAATTTTCTTTCCTATTTAACTACATTTCAAATAAATCATTTCCATATTCCATGCAACAAATTCAATTTAGGATTCATTTGATATCAATTATAACACAATATATTTACGCATGAATTTTAAAATAAATCATAGCTAAAAGCAACTTTTATAAAGACACTCACTTGCTCTTAAAGCTTTGTATGAGGGATTCAGGGGCCTTGCCATGCTCCGCTTGCTTCCTCCTCACCTATACATTACATTCTCGCTTAAAATATACTATATTGAACTTTACAAAACTCGTTAAATAACTTCTAACTCAAGTAACCCATAAAATGACACTTTTCCCTAAAAAGCTTCCCTACTTGATTTTTACTTAACCGAAGCTCCAAAATTCCAATTTCTTTCCATGAACCTTATTTATATTCACCTAGGGACATTCTCATATGCCCGAAATAATTTTCTGGAGCTCAAAACGAAAAGTCACATTTTTGGCACCCCCTTTGGCCGAATACTATTCACAGCCTGACTTAGGGCTGCTCTTCACTCCATTTTTGCTCCATTCATCTCTCTAACTCGAACTTAGGTCACCCATAAAACGGTTCTGAAAAATTTCAATTATCGGGTGGCGAAATCTAAGAAAAAACTTACTTTTTCACCACTTTTTCAAGGTAATTTTTACACTTTTGGTTTCTAAACTTAATTCTCTTCACCACTAACTTGAATGTACTTAAAAACACTCATCTATGTCATTAGAATGCATATAAAGAGTGGCATTTCATGAAAATCAAAAATGCCCTTCATTTAGACCAAACTTTGGAAAGTTGTCTATATGGTTTTCTAACATTTTTATAAGCTTGTCATAGGTTTTTCTAACATGAATTCCACATGGAATGTAAACCCTCATTCACATACATGACTAGATAGGTAGAAGTAGCGAAGTTAAGTCGAGAGCATAGAGTGAGACAAGCAAATCTTTTAAGAGTTCAATAAAAAGATGAAAGAGATTAAGAAACAAGTGACTAATGCCAAATTCAAGTCTTTAAATTGTGTAGAGAACTTGATAAAGGTCATGGAATATGATTTTAGAACAAGGTCCAAGAAGGGGCATTTTAGTCATTTCCATTGGAGTTAAGTAAAACAAAGTAATTTTTCAAAGAAGCATTAAGGACCAAATTATAAAGGACCAAGAGTCTTAATGGCCAAGTAAGATTTTAAAAAGTTTGGGGCATTAGTGTAAACATGGAAATTGGTCAAACAAGTCAAGAGAAGCTTTTTATATAATTTACACTTAGCCATTTCAAGAGAAACAAGAAGCATATGGGAACAAAGAAAGCCAAAGAGAAAATCAAAGGCAAGTCACGCCAAAGACAAGGAAGAGAAGAGACCAAAGGTGATCAAGCAATCTTTCCTTCCAAGTGACTAAGTAAGCATCATCCAAGCTCAACCAACACCCCAAGAGTGAAACCCAAGCATAAAAGAGGTTGTTATTCATTTTTGAGCTAGTTATTTATGCATTAAGCATGCTTATATGTTGATTTTAAGTTGATTATTTGAGTTAGTTTTGATAAGAAATTGATGTGGGTTTTGATCAAGAGTTTATGTCGAGGTCATAAGTGATCTTTTGGAAATCATTTGTGAAGAACTAAGTGAATATTTAAGTGTCAGGGTTATGTGAAATGCCCCATTCCGGACCGCCACTAGGCTCCTATCCGAAGGGTATGCCCGGGCACCCCAGCGAATCCCTCTAAGCCCATCTTAATGAGGAAGAAGGCATTCGAGGAGCGAACCCTTTTAACTTAAAACTTAACTTTAGCGAAAGCTAAATCTTTTAAATCTTTTAAATCTAAAGTTGAAATGGTTTGGGTTGGTTTGATACTATTCATTTGGACATTTTTAAAACTCAAAACCGCAGCATAACGGCTGCAATTTGGATAAACCAAAAACCTGAAAATCAATTTGAACACTTCAAACTATAATCACAATCCAACCCAACTTTTCGCAAATCAGTTTATCAACATAAACACAAACCTTTGAAACATTCAAAGACAAAATATAAATATGTAATTTTAAATCTAGTCAGCTTGATTTTTCAAGCACAAAATGATGTAATTTCACACAACTCAAAAGGTATAACTGTTTTTATACAAAATGTACAAACATATGCAAAATACAAAAGATAAAAAATATGCATATTACATTCTTCAAGAAGCAAATGTCAACACTTGCGCCCACTTGATTACGGAGGAGGGAGGCTTCACTAGTCTTCACCCATACGAGCACCTGAGGAGGTTTTTATAAACAATTTGAAGAGTGAGCTACAAAACTCAGTGAGTGCAATAGTTTATAAACTTAATTTTACTTTCTGAAAACTTCCTCCTTAGAAAACTTTAATAAAAGTTTCTATTTCTTAAAACATTTAAAGCTTAAATCTCATTCAATTGCATAGCATTAATATAAACAATTTATAATAAACTTATAAAGCATAAATCTGAACATACTTAAAATAACTGAACTTTATAAAAGCACCATTCGTAACCCTAATCTCTTGACCACATGATGACTTAGCTAAGGCCACATGTGTGGTAGGTCACAAGGCCATGTATCTGACATCCACCGCAACCAACTCTCTGAGACCTCTCAAAAACTACGTTCGGAATTCTGCATCGCTAATTGTAGTGCGAGACCATATCCCACAAAGTAAGGGCGACACACTAACTCATAACCATAACCACACAGTTAGTGACTCGTTTCCCCCAACAATTGCCTTACTAAGTGGGATATACCGTACGGGTCTGAACTCGATGAACTGGTGGGTACTTATGGCCTTTGAAAACTTATTTTTCTCTAATGCTATGCCTTACAAATCTTTATACTTTTTAGGCGTAACTCTCCATTTTTGGTTCCTTAATTAAATCTTCGCCTTTTATTAATCCCAATACGCCTAATTAAACTCATTAGGGTTATCCAAACTCTCAACGGACGCCACAAGGGTCAATTTACAAAATTGCCATTCGAACTAGTTTATTGGGCGATTTAGTTTCTCTTTAAATCTTTGGTTTTCTAAACTCCCAATATAGTTAAATCCATTTATGTTTCAACTCATTTTCACTCAAAAACAACCAACAAACAAATCACAACGAAATCCATTTTGAATCAACTTAGACACCAACAAAATTATCAATTTCAAACTTAAATAACTCACTCCTTTTTTCTTTCGCGTTAACTTCGCCTTGAGACTGATTTTGGGGTGGTTTTGGATTGGTTTTATCGATAGATCTGAGCTGGTTCAAGTTCGTTTTCTTCCTCCTTTCTTCTCCTCTCTTCCTCTCTCTCTTTCTTTCTCGGTTTCGCCACGGTTTGAGGCTGATTTCGCCGTCGCTCTGCGTTGTCTCTGTCGTCGGATCTGCATGCGTGGAGGAGCTGGTCACCACTTTATTTCAGCTCGATTCTATTCCATTTCAGTTAGGTTTGAGCTAGTCTACGTGCGGATCGAGCTGGAGCAGCTTGTCGGCGTCTCCTTCCGGGTCGATTGGAGCTGTTCACCGGTGAGGTACGCATACGGTTCTGCTCGGTTTCAAGTTTACTTCCACCTGCGATCTGCTCGACTTCGGTTGGGTTTACGGCGAGCTTGGCGAGCTCCTCGGCTGGTCGGTCGGCGGTGGTCGGCGCCGGTAACTCTTCTTCTTCTTCTTTTTCTTTTCTTTCTTCTTTTTTCTTTCTTCTTTCTTTCTTCATCTTCTTCGCGTTTGCGAAAACTTTGGTTCTGGTTCTATTTTGATTTTTGAAAGTCAACTATCATCTTTTTCGCTTCTAATTTCCTCCCCAACAATCTCAATAATTCCACTTACGCCCTAAAACAATTTCATTCTCCTCCCTTAGCTTTTAGCTTAATATTACTATGAGCACAATTTTAAATTTTATCTTCAATTTAGTCCCTTTTTACCTTAAAAGCTTTTCGATTTCATTTACTATTTTAACTTCCTGTTTAATCTCCAATTGAGTTTAAATCAAACCCTATGGGTTTTCTATGACCTTAAGTCTTTCCATAAACCATTTAGGGTCTCTAATCAATACTTAGGAACTATTCCTGAGAAATCCATACAATATAAAAAATAGAGGGTTTACAATTTCTCCCCTCCTTATAAAAATTTCGTCCTCGAAATTAAATTACATACCTTACTCAAATAGGTGAGGATACTGAGCACGTATCTGCTCCTCATGCTCTCATGTAGCTTCCTTAGATCCGTGATTCCTCCACAAGACTTTAACCAATGGTATCGCTCTATGGCGCAACATCTGCTCTCTACGATCCAAGATCTCTATAGGCTGTCTTCGTAGGTCAAATTCTTTCTAAGTTGCACCGGCTGTTCTCTAAGAATATGTGAAGAATCTACTACATATTTCCGTAACATGGAAACATGGAATACGTCGTGGATATTTGCTAACTCTGGTGGCAGTTCCAATCTATAAGCCATCTCTCCAATCCTTTACACGATCTCATACAGCCCTATGTATCGCGGACTCAACTTGCCTCGCTTCCCAAATCTTAACACTCCTTTCCATGGCGATATCCATAGGAACACTCTGTCACCCACCTGAAATTCCAAATCTCTTCTTCGATTGTCCGCATAGCTTTTCTGCCTGTCACTGGCTATCTTCAGCTTTTCTTTGATCACATTTATCTTTTCTGTAGTGATCTGGACAATCTTTGGGCCAATTAATTTCCTTTCACCTACCTCATCCCAGCAAACTGGGGTTCTACATTTCCTACCATACAACGCTTCATAAGGTGCCATCTCTATACTGGACTGGTAGCTGTTGTTATAGGCAAACTCTATAAGTGGTAGATGAATATCTCAGCTCCTCCTGAATTCCATAACACAAAATCTCAACATATCCTCAAGGGTCTGGATAGTCCTCTCAGATTGGCCATCCGTCTGTGGGTGAAAGGCTGTACTAAAATGTAACCTGGTACCTAAAACTTCCGGTAGCTTAGGCCAGAATCGAGATATGAATCGAGGGTCTCTGTCTGATACGATAGACACTGGGGCGCCATGTAATCTTACAATCTCATCTACGTATAACTGCGCCAATCTATCTAGGGAATAGGTATTCTTAATCGCTAAAAAATGAGCAGACTTCGTCAATCGATCAACAATCACCCATATAGCATCATGCCCACTCTAAGTCCTCAGTAGCCCTACCACAAAATCCATAGTAATCCTCTCCCATTTCCACTCAGGGATCGGTAGGGGTTGTAGTAAACCTGCTGGTTTCTGGTGCTCTACTTTGATCTATTGGCAGGTTAAACACTTGGCAATGAACTCTGCTATGTCTCTCTTCATCCCTTTCCACCAATAATGGTCTCTCAGAGTTCGATACATCTTTGTGCTCCCTGGGTGCATGGCATAAGCTGATGAGTGTGCCTCTGTCATAATTTCGTTCCTCAAATCTCCCAAATCTGGCACACATAACCAATTACCCAAGACAAGTGTCTGATCATCCCTCAACATGAAGCTGCTCTGCTTTCCAGCCTCTATCTCCCCCTTTAACTTGCTTAACTGAGGATTCTGGGCCTGAAGTTCTCTGATCTTGTCAATCAACACTGGACAAACGTGGAATGCAGCTAGCAATGCACCTGAATTCGTCACCTCTAACTTGACACCCATGGATCTAAACTCAATCAACTAAGGGAGATATTCTACCTTTAGCTAGGCTAGGGAACCTGTGGCCTTGCGACTTAAGGCATCTGCCACCACATTCGCCTTGCTAGGATGGTATTCTATAGTGCAGTCATAATCCTTGATCAACTCTATCCACCTTCTCTGCCTCATATTCAACTCTTTCTGGGTGAATAGATATTACAAACTCTTGTGGTCAATAAAGATTCTACAGGGAACTCCATAAAGGTAGTGCCTCCAAATCCTCAAAGCAAACACAACAGCTACTAACTCCAAGTCGTGTGTTGGGTAATTCACTTCATGCTTCTTCAATTGCCTTGAAGCATAAGCTACTACCCTATCCTCTTGCATCAACACACATCCTAAGCCATGTTTGGAAGCATCACAATACACTGTAAAGCCCTTTGTCCCTGATGGTAGTGTAAGTACAAGCGCCGAAGTCAATTTCTGTTTCAACTCTTCAAAACTCTTCTGGCATGCAACTGACCATTCAAACTTCTCCTCTTTTCTTGTCAACTTTGTTAAGGGAGCTGCTATCTTGGAAAACCTTTCCACGAACTTCTTGTAATAGCCTGCTAAGCCTAGGAAACTTCTGACCTCGGTCACATTCATGGGTGGCTTCCAACTGACTATTGCCTCTACCTTCTGGGGATCAACTGATATACCCTCTGCGGATACCACATGACCCAAGAAGGCAACTCTGTCTAGCCAAAATTGGCACTTACTGAATTTGGCATACAACTTATGCTCCCTCAACATCTGTAGCACAACTCTCAAGTGCTCTGCGTGCTGTTCATGGCTGTCTAAATACACTAGGATGTCATCAATAAACATAATGACGAACTTGTCCAAATATGTCCTGAAGATTCTGTTCATTAAGTCCATGAAAGCAGTTGGGGCATTAGTTAATCCGAATGGCATCACCAAAAACTCATAATGCCCATATCGAGTCCTAAAGGCTGACTTAGGCACATCTTCCCTGTGTATCTTCAATTGATGGTAACCTGACCTCAAATCAATCTTAGAGAATACCTTGGCACCCTGTAACTGATCAAATAAGTCATCAATACGTGGTAGCGGATATTGATTCCTAATGGTTACCCTGTTCAATTGTCTGTAATCGACACACAATCTGAGGCTTCCATCCTTTTTGTTCACAAATAAGACAGGTGTTCCCCAAGGTGAAGTACTTGGCCTGATGAATCCTTTGTTCAAGAGTTCTTCCATCTAGACCTTCAATTCTTTCAACTCTACTGGTGTCATTCTGTATGGCGTAATGGAGATAGGTTCTGTACCTGGTGCTAGCTCGATTTCAAACTCTATCTCCCTATCTGGAGGTAACCTTGGGAGGTCATCTGGAAATATGTCTGGAAACTCCTTAACCACTAGAACCTCTTCCAACTTTACCTCATCATTCTCCGGTCCCAGTGCATAAGCCAAGTATCCCTGGCACGCCTTCCTAAGCATCGTACTAGCTTTTACTGCACTGATCAAATTGGTAGAGAGCATCTTCCTATCACCATAAAAGATAACCTCAAATCCCTCAGGTGTACTCAACCTAACCTCTTTCCTATAGCAATCGGGGGTGGCTCTATGTTTTGCTAGCCAATCCATACTTAGGATCACATTAAAATCATGGATAGCTAGTATCACCAAATCAGCTTCAAATACTTGACCCCCAATAATTACTTCACTTCTCATGTATACTCTATCTGCAATGAGGGAATCTCCTGAGGGAAATGAGACTAACATACTATACTCTGAAGGGCTCACATCTATCCTAACCCTATCCACAAAGTCTCCTGACACAAAGGAATGTGTAGCCCTTAGGTCAATCAATGCATGTGCCGCTGTACCAAATAGAGTAACCATACCTGTCACTATATTTGGCATTGCATCTACCTACTGCTGAGTGGCAGCATATACTCTGGCTTGAGTACGAGGTCTACCAGGCTGTCCCCTAGGTGTTGTACTGCCACTGGGGCCTCCACTGGGCCTCTTTGTAACCGCCGATCCTCCAACATGAGAACCTCTCTTGACGAGTCCTCTACTCCCACTAGGTTGTCCCTGCGCCCCTGTCCTGGTCTCTATCTGCTAAGGCGCAGCTGCCATGGGACAATCCCGCATAAAGTGGCCCTCCTGACCACATCTGTAACACCTAGTCTTGCCTTGCATACACTCTCCAAGGTGTGGTCTGCCACACTTAGGGCATGGCTGTCTGGACTTGCCACTCTATTGGCTCTTAGGTCCGCCCGTCTGTCCCACTGAACTCTAGCTACTACAGGCTGCTTAGGATTGTCTGCGGCTATTCGTGAAGGAAGACTGGCCTCCACTCTTGGTCATCTTACTGGAGCTGTCTTGCGGATTACTTGTCCATCCGCCCTTTTGCTTGAATTTCTTTGGCTTGGGGAAAGTTGCCACTGTCTTCTCTACTCTAGTGGCTGCCTGTACCAACTCCCCATATCTGGTGTGTGCAGTAGATGTAACATAAGCCTCGATCCTTGAGTTGAGACCTGACATAAATCTGTTTATCTTCTACTCTTCGTCTGTGGCAATGAAAGGAACCAATCTGAGGTACTCTGTAAACTTCCTCTCATATTCTACCACTATCAAGCTCCCCTGTTCAAACCTAAAGAATTCTTCAATCCTCGCATCCTTATATGCTTTAGGGAAGAACTGATTTTTGAATTCCTTTTGAAAATTTGCCCAAATAACTCCCTTTGGATGTGACCTCTCATGTGTCTTCCACCACTCCTTAGCACTGTCTCTGAGTAGGAAGGCTGAGAATTCTACTCTCTGTTCATCTGAGCATCTCATAACTCTAAATATCTCTTCATTAGCCTCTAGCCATGAGAGTGCCTGCTCTGGCTCTCCTGTGCCATCAAAGGTCTTGGCGCGCTCTATGGTCACTTGAGCCTCTTGCGGCTGATTAATTACCGCTGCTATTGCCTGTGCTAAGTGCTCCGCATCCACCTGCGGTCGCTCGGGTCTATCAGGCTGAGGTGATGGTTCTGGGTGTGAAAAGCTACTAGGCACATTGACAGACTCATCAACATGCTCCTCCCCTAGTGTGGGTGCCTCTACGACTGCCCTCCTCGTCCTCGGGCGCCCTCGGCGTTGCATGCTTCTGTCAGATTCACAAATGCATATACATGAGACTTTTTAATGCATGAAAATCATTTAAAAAAATCATGTAATGTATGAACTGAAAACTTAAAACTCATGAAATCTTGAAAAACTTGACTCATAACAACTTTAAAGCTTCCTAAACCTTTTCTGAAAACTGTGGCTCTGATACCACCTTAAAACGCCCCAATCCGAACCGCCACTAGGTTCCTATCCGAAGGGTACGCCCGGGCACCCCAACGAATCCCTCTAAGCCCATCTTGATGGGGAAGAAGGCATTCGAGGAGCGAACCCTCTTAACTTAAAACTTAACTTTAGCGGAAGCTAAATCTTTTAAATCTAAAGTTGAAATGGTTTGGGTTAGTTTGACACTATTCATTTGGACATTTTTAAAACTCAAAACCGGTAGCATAACGGCTGCAATTTAGATAAACCAAAAACCTGAAAATCAATTTGAACACTTCAAACTATAATCACAATCCAACCCAACTTCTCACAATCAGTTTATCAACATAAACACAAACCTTTGAAACATTCAAAGACAAAATATAAATATGTAATTTTAAATCTAGTAAGCTTGATTCTTCAAGCACAAAATGATGCAATTTCACACAACTTAAAAGGTATAACTCTTTTTATACAAAATGTACAAACATATGCAAAATACAAAAGATACAAAATATGCATATTACATTCTTCAAGAAGCAAATGTCAACACTTGCACCCACTTGATTACGAAGGAGGGAGGCTTCATTAGTCTTCACCCACACGAGCACCTAAGGAGGTTTTATAAATAATTTGAATAGTGAGCTATAAAGCTCAGTGAGTGCAATAGTTTATAAACTTAATTTTACTTTCTGAAAACTTCCTCCTTAGAAAACTTTAATAAAAGCTTCTATTTCTTAAAACATTTAAACCTTAAATCTCATTCAATTGCATAGCATTAATATAAACAATTTATAATAAACTTGTAAAGCATAAATCTAAACATACTTAAAATAACTTTACTTTATAAAAGCACCATTCGTAACCCTAATCTCTTGACCACACGGCGACTTAGCTAAGGCCGCAGGTGTGGTAGGTCACAAGGCGATGTATCTGACATCCACCGCAACCAACTCTCTGAGACCTCTCAGCAACTACATGCGGAATTTTGCATCGCTAACCATAGTGCGAGACCATATCCCACAAAGTAAGGGCGACACACTTACTCATAACTCTAACCACACAGTTAGTGACTCGTTTCCCCCAACATTTGCCTTACTAAGTGGGATATACCATACGGGTCTGAACTCGATAAACTGGTGGGTACTTATGGCCTTTGAAAACTTGTTTTTCTCTAATGCTATGCCTTACAAATCTTTATACTTGGTGCACAAGCACAAAAGCTTTAACTTGAAAGCTTTAAACTTGAGTCCTTGGACTCATTTACTTTACAACTACAATACATGTATTTAAATACGAGAACTTATACATGCAAAAGCATAAAATCTAGGTTATCAATGCAAAAGCATAAATCACTTTAGAAAACTCTTTGAAAGTGCACTCACCTTAAGCTTGGGCTTAACTCGGATGAGCTTCAAAAGCCCTCTCGTGATTCGGTCAGATGCTCTTTACCTACACAACAAATATATACGTAAATTTACGTTCGCGTCAACTTCTGGAAACTCGAAATAATAAAAATTACATCATCGCCCCTAAGTAACCCTTTTTAGGCGTAACTCTCCATTTTTGGTTCCTTAATTAAATCTTCGACTTTTATTAATCCCAATACGCCTAATTAAACTCATTAGGGTTATCCAAACTCTCAACGGACGCCATAAGGGTCAATTTACAAAATTGCCCTTCGAACTAGTTTATTGGGCGATTTAGTTTCTCTTTAAATCTTTGGTTTTCTAAACTCCCAATATAGTTAAATCCACTTATGTTTCAACTCATTTTCACTCAAAAACAACCAACAAACAAATCACAACGAAATCCATTTCGAATCAACTTAGACACCAATAAAATCATCAATTTCAAACTTAAATAACTCACCCCCTTTTTTCTTTCGCGTTAACTTCGCCTTGAGACTGATTTTGGGGTGGTTTTGGATTGGTTTTATTGACAGATCTGAGCTGGTTCAAGTTCGTTTTCTTCCTCCTTTCTTCTCCTCTCTTCCTCTCTCTCTTTCCCTCTCGGTTCCGTCGCAATTCAAGGCTGATTTTGGCATCGCTCGGCGTTGTCTCTGTCGTTGGATCTGCACGCATGGAGGAGCTGGTCACCACTTCATTTCAGCTTGATTCTGCTCCATTTCAGTTGGGTTTGAGCTGGTCTACGTGCGGATCGAGCTGGAGCAGCTCGACTCCGATTAGGTTTACGGCGAGCTTGGCGAGCTCTTCGGCTAGTCGGTCGGCGGTGGTCAGCGCCGGCAACTCTTCTTCTTCTTCCTTTTCTTTTCTTGCTTCTTATTTCTTTCTTCTTTCTTTCTTCTTCTTCTTCGCGTTTGCGACAACTTCGGGTCTGGTTCTATTTTGATTTTTGAAAGTCAACTATCATCTTTTTGGCTTCTAATTTCCTCCCCAACAATCTCAATAATTCCACTTACGCCCTAAAACAATTTCATTCTCCTCCCTTAGCTTTTAGCTTAATATTACTATAACCATAATTTTAAATTTTATCTTCAATTTAGTCCTTTTTTACCTTAAAAATTTTTCGATTTCATTTACTATTTTAACTTCCCGTTTAATCTCCAATTGAGTTTAAATCAAACCCTATGGGTTCTATATGACCTTAAGTCTTTCCATAAACCATTTAGGGTCTCTAATCAATAGTTAGGGACTATTTTTGAGAAATCCATACAATATAAAAAATAGAGGGTTTACATTATGTATGGTGAAACCCTAAAAGTGTGTTAAAAGTCCTAGATTAAGTTAAGTTTAGTGTATTAGGTGTTTGTGTAAATGCCTAAGTGAGATGAACCATTGTTTTCTTAAAAGATTGAAGTGCCATGAGATAGTGAATTTGTGTGTGATTCACGACCGAGCCTATAGTGTATTATCATCTTCAAGTGTTGATCCATTTAAGGCTTGAATCATGCTTGAATTATGATAGGAAGACAAGTCAAGAAGCTAGAAACCACAAACACACAGTGTGGTCTTTAGTCACCCTATAAAGCAAAGTGAAGGGCATTGAAAGTCTATAAGCAATGCTATTTCTCTTTAACTTTATTTCATTATGTTTGACCATAAATAAGTGTATAAGAGTTAGAGAAGTCTTAAGAAACAAGAATGGAAGTTAGATAACCAATGTGGTGAAAAAGCCCCTTAAAAAGTTATCATAAAGTGGTATTTTTGGCCCAAAACTCCTATCAAACGATACCGGAATTCAACGAAATTTTATGGGTGACCACATTGGGAGATAAGAAGAGTGTGGGAAAAGAATTGGAGTAAAAGCATGCACGGTTTGGGCTGTGCATTACATTCGGGTTTGAGGGGTCTAAAACGACCATTTTGAGTTCCAAGCTTTAATTTATGATGGGAAGCCTATGAGGATGTTCCTTGGTGTATATAAGAAGGATTCATGCAAGGAAATTGAGAAATTGGAGCATAGATCAAAGAGAAATTGAAATGAGAAGCTACTAGTGTAAAAAGAATTTTATAGAGTTAGTATAATTAGGTGCATCTCAGTGCATCTTTGCATTATCTATTAAGCACAATCTAAGTGTGCTTATCATGTGTAGGTGAGAATCATCTGACTAGATCACAAGAGGGCTTTTAAAGCTCATCCGAGTTAAGCCCAAGCTTAAGGTGAGTGCACTTTCAAAGAGTTTTCTAAGTGATTTTATGCTTTTACATTGATAAGTTATATTTAATGCTTTTGCATGTATAAGTTCTTGTATTCAAATGCATGTCTTGTATCTGTAAAGTAAACGAGTCCAAGGACTCAAGTTTAAAGCTTTCAAGTTAAAGCTTTTGTGCTTGTGCACCAAGTATAAAGATTTGTAAGGCATAGCATTAGAGAAAAACAAGTTTTCAAAGGTCATAAAGTACCCACCAGTTTATCGAGTTTAGACTCGTATGGTATATTCCACTTTGTAAGGTAAGGGTTAGGAGGAACAAGTCACTAACTGTGTGGTTAGAGTTATGAGTGAGTGTGTCGCCCCTACTTTGTGGGATATGGTCTCGCACTACGGTTAGCGATGTAGAATTCTACACGTAGTTGCTGAGAGATCTCAAAGAGTTGGTTGCGGTGGATGTCAGATGTAAGCCCTCGATGTTTAATTAAATTTACTTTAGTAATAATCTATAAGTGGTGTATGAAATCGTAAATAATTATTAAGAGATGTTTTGAGACCCTAGGGGATTAAACGAAAGTATTGTAAAACCATAGGGATTGATGCAACTCCATAGGAAGCTTAGTTAAGTATAAGGGCAAATTGGTCATTGTCATTTGAATTCATAAGTTAATATGACCTATGGACTAAATTGAAAGGAGTTTATAAGTTAAGGGTCAAGATGAAATAATTAAAAGTTAAGTGCCAAAAGTTAATGAAATAAAGGATACAATGGTCATTTATGGAATTGATGTTAGTATATAAGCAACACTTAGTCAATTGTTGAAAGGAATTCATGCCAAACTCAAGCAAAACCATGAGAAACCAAAGGAAGAAAGAGAGAACGTGGGAGAAGGGGGAATTTGTTCGGCCAAGGCAAGAAGTTGGTGATCCAAGTTGGTCCAACTCATGTTTAGGTTCCTAATCCATCAATCAAGCTTCCCTAAGCTAGGAAATCAAATTTGAATCAAGAAACAAAGCCAATCAAGGTTAGTTTGCTCATTTTTGGATTAGTTTTTGCTATGTTTGTGTTGGTTATTTTGATGATGTTTGAGTTGGTTTTGGTGGGAAGTTTTTATCTATGTTGAGAGATGATTCATTTGGGGTTTAAAAGTATGTGAAAGATGGCATGGAAACCTACTAAAATTGATGGGTTAGTGTTGGCATGAGATCGATTTTAAGTAGATTTTGGATTGGAAATCAATGGAATGACAAAATGCCTAAAAGAACCAACATGTAAAACTTAAAAGGAATGAACCTAGGGTATGTTAGTGCTTGTAAGGCCATATGGAAAGGTATGAAAAACCAATGGAATGGAAGTATTTTAAGCATGATTTGAGGTTGGTTAAGTGACAAACAAACTTGTAGAAATGTTAGAATTGCATTGGAAGCTATTCCATTGTAATGCATTGTAAAGCACCTAGAAAAGACATATTGAGTTGTCATCAAAAATCACTTCTTTTATGGGTTTGATTGAATTGTATGAGTAGGTTAGAGTGTGTATAACACTAGGAAAGAAATAATTAAGTTTTAGGATGAAACATGCGAAAAAGCCCCCTAAAAACGAATGAAAAAATGAGATTTTTCTTAGATTTCGATATCCAAACGATATCGGAGTTAGACAAAATTTTACAGGTGACCACATTGGGCGATAAGAAGTGTGTGGGAGAAAGAATTGGAGCAAAAGCATGCATGGTTTGGGCTGTGCATTCAATTCAGGTTTGAGGGGTCTAAAATGACCATTTTGACTTCGAAGCTTCAATTTATAATGGAAAGCATATGGGGATGCTCCTTGGGGTATATAAGAAGGATTCATACAAAGAAATTGGAAATTTGGGGTATGAATCAAAGAGAAATTGAAAGGAGAAGCTACTAGTGTAGAGAGAATTTTATAGAGTTAGCATAGTTAGGTGCATCTTAGTGCATCTTAATGCATCTTTGCATTGTCTATTGAGCACATTCTAAGTGTGCTTATCATGTGTAGGAGAAGGAGAGGCTAGCGGAGCCAGAGAGGACTATTGAGCCACTAGGGAAGTTGGTAAGAAAAGGTGAGTGCTTAATTAGTTTTTACTAATTTTGAATGTGTTTCAATGTTTTAATCTTTTATAAGTTGAATTTGTCATGTTAAAGTTTGATATGAACTTTGTTTGGATTTCATGTTTGGTATGAGAAAGTGAAATTTTCATGACTTTATGAGAATGAATTGTATTTGAAGTGAAGTTTAACGTTATAAGCTTTATTGGCAATTGAATTGATGTTTTATGGTCATTTTATTAAAATGAGGTTGAAATTTAAGTGTTTGGTTTCAAATATATTATATGTATAAATATGTTTTCAAAGGCCAATTGTCTACCCATCATTTGTAAGTTTTATAGACTCGGCCGGTACGTCCCACACGTGTATGGCAAAGTATGGGAGGGATCGTGTCACTAACTTTGGGGGGAAAGAGTCTATAGTGTCGCTTTTACGTGTGTGGGATGTTGTCTTGCACTACGTATTGCCATGTAATATTCCACATGTGGTGTTTGGATGTCTTCGTAAGTGTCACAGATGGTGTTTGTGGCTAAATCGCCTCGTGACTCCATGTTATCGTGGTTGTAAATTAAGGGGTAACGTTGGTGCATTTTAAAACGCAAGCCTAAGTTTGGAAGTAAACTATTTTATGTGATTTATATTTATGCTTCAAAAGGAATTTTATAGCCGAATTTAATGGTATAATGTTATTGCTTACTAAGTTTATTGATAATTTTATGCATCTTTCATTTTGGCGATTGTATGATTTTATTATGTTAAGCGTGAACTTTTATGAAATTTAGATTAAGTGATCTTGAAATGAAACTTTGTTTTTAATGTTTTTAAGGAGGTAGTTTACAAACGAATATGATATTGATTTATAAATTACATGCACTCACTGAGCTTCAATAAGCTCACTCTTCCTTTGTTTTCTTTAAAAACCTTCTCAGGTGCGAGCGTGGGTGACTGAAGCACGAGACTCCCTCCGTTGAAATAGGTGGGCGCTAACTCAATGAATGCTTCCCTTGCATGATCATTTTGCATAGCATGGAAAAGTTATCGCCACTTGTTTTGTTGTATTTTATCTTATATTTTGGTGGCTTTTGAAATAAATATTTGGATTTCTATATCTTTTGATGTGTATAAAGTTCGATGAATTTCATTAAGGTTATGGGAATTATGTATTTTTCTAAGTAATTTCTTACAAGCTTTAATGATGGCTTTTGGCCTAAAGTTATGGTTTTGTACGGTTTATAAATCAAGTGGTTTATATGGCATTAATATTTAATTATGCTTTGAATTTTATATGATTGCGTTTTTGTATAAATGGAAAATTAACCTTGGAAAGAAGTTTCTGAAAGAAGTTGGGTTGGATATTGAAAATAGTCGATGTGTATTTTGACTTTACAGGTATTTGGAACCTTAAAAATACAGACGTTATATTGCCGAATTTTCATTTGAAAAAAAAAAAAAAAAAATCAACCCAATCTTGTTTATAAGTAAGGAAAGATTTTAAGGGTTCGCTCCACAGATCCCTTTTAAACCAGATGGAAGGATTTAAGAGGATTCTGTAGGGGTGCCAAGCAAGACCCTCCAGATACAGGTATGGTATGGTTCGGATTGGGTCTTGTCATCAGATACATCACCTTGTAACCTATCACACCTATGGCCTTAGCTAAGTCACCATGTGGTTAAGAGATTAGGGTTACGAATGGTGCTTTTATAAAGTTCAGTTATCTTTAAGAATGTTTAGATTTATGCCTTACAAGTTTATTATAAGCTGTTTATATTAATGCTCTGCAATTGAATGAGATTTATGCTTTAAATGTCTTTTAAGGAATAGAAACTTTTATTTAAGTTTTCTAAGGAGGAAGTTTTCAGAAAGTAAAGTTAAGTTTATAAACTATTGCACTTACTGAGCTTTATAGCTCACTCTTCAAATTGTTTTTAAAACCTTCTCAGGTACTCGTATGGGTGAAGACCAGTAAAGACTCCCTCCTTCGTATTCAAGTGGGCGCAAGTGTTGGCATTTGCTTCTTGAAGAATGTAATATGCATATTTTGTGTCTTTTGTATATTGCATATGTTTGTACATTTTGCATAAAAAGAGTTATATCTTTTGAGTTGTGTAAAAGTGCACCTTTTTGTGCTTGTAAAAATCAAGTTTATTGGATATAAAAGTGCATGTTTATATCTTGTTCTTGAAGATTTCAAAGTTTTGTGTTTATGTTGACAAACTTGATTGCGAGAAGTTGGGTTGGATTGTGATTATAGTTCAAAGTGTCCAAATTGCTTTTCAGGTTTTTGGTTTTTCCAAATTGCAGCCATTATGCTGACGGTTTTGAGCCTTAAAAATGATCAAATGAATAGTATCAAACCAACCCAAACCATTTCAACTTTAAGGTTTAAAAGATTGAGCTTCCGCTCAAGTTAAGTTTCAAGTTAAGAGGGTTCACTCCTCGAACGCCTTCTTCCCCATTAAGATGGGCTTAAAGGGATTCGTTGGGGTGCCCGGGCGTACCTTTGGGATGGGAGCCTAGTGGCTGTCCGGATCGGGGCGTCTCATGGAATCATGCTTAAAACCATCAAATTTCAATGGCATTACATACCCCTCACTATGGCTTTTCATTCAATTTTCTCATATTAATTTCACTCAAACATTTAATCAAACACTTTGTAAACATCTTAATCCATTTTTTAACACACTTTATAAACACTTTTGGATTTGCTAGAGACAACCCTAAGTCACCATACAAGCATGGTTTCACTTCCATTCTAATTAGGTTTTGATCACCATATATTCCACTCTAAACTTACATCAAAAGCCCCATCAAAAACCCATTCAAACATCATAAAAAACATCACATAAACAAGTTGGAAAATCATGAAACTCACCTATTTTTAGCTTGATTCTTGTTTACACTTGGTTCTCAAGCTTAGGGAGGCTTGAACTCTTGGATTGGAGGCTTGAAAATGGATGGAAAAACACTTGATCCTCTTCACCCAAGCATGGCTGATTCACCCTTGTCTCTCTCGGCTCTCTCTCTCATTTCTCCCATGTTTGTCATTAAATGGCTTGGTTTGTGTTTGTTTTGTGTTGAGAAATGAGAAAATTCAACTTTTTATACTCCACAAATTTTAAAAATGCCAATCATGTCCCTTGAAATTCTCATTTCTATCCTCAAACTTCTCTCAATTCTGTCTTGACCCCAAGTTGTATCAATTGTTTCACTTGGGACCTTAGGACATTCTAGAATCACCAAATTTCTAACTGGTCATTTTCGGTTATTCAGAAATCCAAATTTTCAAATTCTAACGTCACTTGTTTAACTTCAATTAGTGGGATTTAATTGACTCCTAATTGCTTTAAGGCATCTGTATCATGTTCGGATTCGTATCAATCTCTAAAGTCTCTCGTGGTAAAATGACCACAATGCCCTTCTTTGAAAATCACTCTATAGTAGGCTCAATTTATCTCTAAATATCTTTACATTATTCCCACATTTTAATGGTCATATAATCCTTTAAATCATGACCTACGTACTGTTAATAGGGAAACCTTAAATGAGATTGAGGGTTGATAGTAAATAAGTGATAAATCTTTATCCATGAGATGAAAGTTTTGGTTTCTTTTAAAGAAATTGTATAAATTTGCAAATGACTTGAGCTATGATTTCATGCTTTTGCTTTTGATGAAATGGAATTTGTGATTTGAATTATGTGTTTGTGGCTAAAAAAGTTGGGTGGTGTTTAGAACTATTTTAGGAGTGTAAATTTCTTTTATAGGTTTTGGCAATGTTAATAATGCAGTCGTTATGCTGCCAGATTTTTAGTTTTATAAAATCCTTTGGATTTTAAATTGAAATGAAATTTTAGTTTTAAAATGAAACCAACCCAACTAGTTTGAAAAGAAAGTTGAGTAAATTAGTTTAAAAGCGAAAGTTTTAAGGGTTCACTCCGCGTATTTCTCTTAGCCCACCTAGTAGGGTTTATGAGGGATCCGTTGGAGTGTCAGGCGAGGCCTATTGGATAAGAGTTTAGAGAGATTCGGTATGGGTCGCGTTAGAGTGGTATCAGAGCCCGAGTTTTGTAGAGTTTTTGAGAAAGATTTTAGAAAGCTTTGAAGTTGTTTTCGTGCATTCCATGACCACTCATTCATATTTGAATTTTACAAAAGCATGCATCGTCGTGGTCAGCTAAGAACGAAGAGGGCAGCCGTAGAGGCACCCACACATGAGGAGGCGCATGTTGATGAGTGATAGGACCCAATCCGAATCCTTAGTACTTATGTCTGGAGGGCCCTGTCTGGCACCTTAATGAATCCTTCCTAAACCCTACTTGACAGGGTAAGAGAAATTCGCGGAGCGAACCCTTAAACTTTTTCACTTTTAAACTTATTCAATCAACTTATTTTTCATAATTGTCGAGTTGGTTTCATTTTCGGTTTCATTTTCAAAACTAAAGTTTCATTTCAACTTTTTAAAATCAAGTCATTTCATAAACCAAAAATCTAGCAGCATAACAACTGCACTTTTAACTTAGCCAATACCTTGAAAAGGAAATTTACACTTTCAACTATTTCTCAAACTCAACCCAACTTCCTTTAGCCACAAACATATATTTCAATGGCATAAATCCTAATTTCCATTTCATCAAAAGTAAAAGCATGAAATCAGAATAATCTCATTTGCAAACTATGTCATGGTTTAAAACTAGAACTTTTATGTCATAAATGAATCAGGACCACCCATTTACAACTTAAACACATATATACACATTATTTCTTTCAAATCCAACTTATGAAAATGTATTTGTGCAGGAGCATCGTCGTGTCATTTCCCCCTTACTCTTCTGGAAGAGTTTTTTTGTCTCGATCACCCACGTCAATACTTGAGGAGATTTTTAACATAAAAACAAAAACTATGAGCTAGGGAGCTTAGTGAGTGCTTATATTTCTTTTTAACTTAAAAAGCTTTATTTCTTAAAATACCTCTTAAAAACTTTTCAAAAAGGCATTTCTATTTCTTAAAACTTTTCATAGGTTTTCAAATCTTATTTCATTGAAAAACATGAGTGCAAAATCTATAAAATGCATATGTACATAAAATCTCACATAGAGCTTATAAAATTATAAAATCATAACGGCATCAAAATGCTTATAAAGCTTATAAGTTGAAAAACAATTTGAACTCCTTTATGCATAAAGCTTCATAGAAAACTTATAAATTATTAAGCATATAAATGAATTTTCTATTTCTTAAACTTCCTCAAAACTTAAATACTTAATTTCAAAGCATACATAAAGCACTTTAAAGTTCATATATACATCAAACTCCATATATCTTACAACTTAAAAAACATAAATCTTATTTAGATTACAAAACATACATATAAAAACTATAAACTCATAAGTGCATAAAATTCATATAAAACTTATAAATTTTATAGCGTTTTAAACTCATATATACATAAAACCATATGCCAAAACTTATAAATCATAGATTCACAATACTTCATATAAAGTGTATGTATTTCAATGTAAAATATACATAGAGAATTTATGGAACTCATATTTGCATAACTTCATATAAAACTTATAAATTGCAAAGCATACAAGTGCTAAACAATTTAATTCACTTATAATAAAATCAGAAAATGCTTTTAATACTTCAAATACTTAATTTGCTTTCTAAAAGCACCATTCGTATCTTATAATACTTATAATCACGCGATAGCTATGATAACGCTAACCAACGTGGAGTCACATGGCGATTTTTAACAGACACTAATTGTAACACTTACTTACTTACAAAAACAACTCGCAAGTATATGCAGAATGTTACATCGCTAACCATAACACGAGATAATATCTCATACAAGTAGAGGCAACACAACAGACTCAATTTCCCCCCAAGTCAGTGACGTATCCCCCTCAGGACTTTGCCATACTAATGTAGGATATACCGGTCAGGTCTAAAACTTAACTTATAAGGGTGGGTATACTTATGACCTTTGAAAACTTATTTTTATTTTACTTAATTAGTGCAAAAGCACAAAATACCATTTTGAATTTATTCATACATAAAGCCTCGTGTATATGTAAAACTTCATATAAAACATATACATCAATGCAAAATATACATAAAGAATTCATAAAAACTTCATATTTGCATAAGCCTCATATAAAACATATAAATTTCAAAGCTTATAAAGTACTCAACACTTAAAACCATTTATAGTGAAATCTAAAAATGCTTTTCTTTGCATAACATAAAACATAGCTTCGTTTATAAAAAAAGGGCTTAAAACTAAAACTTAAATTTCATTTCATAGCAAGCTCATACTTATAAAATCATAAATACTTATTTTTCATACAAAATTTCATATAATCAAAATATTCATTTCAAATACTAAGATGGCAAATACACTTACACAATGCTTAAACACTTAAAATAAGCATAAACTCATATAGAAAATTACTGTAACATTTGTCATAGGAATTTTCTTATATTCTTCCAAAACCAATTGGAAATACTTCAAAACAAGGTACAGCACTCACATTATTCTCAAGCTTGGCATTAGGAGTTTCAATGGCTTTGCCACATTTCGCTTGTTTCTTCTTCACCTGCACATCACATTCTCATTAAAATAGTCTAAACTTAACCATACAAAACTCATTGCATCGCTTATAACTCAATTACATCATTTAAACACTTTATTGCCTACACACTTCCCTTCTCGATTTCAACTTAATTAAAGCTTTAAAATTCCGTTTTCTTCGCATGAATCCTACTTATTCTCACCTAGGAATACCCTTATACACTCAAAATCATTATTCGAAGCTCGAAACAAAAATTGCTCTTTTTAGACCTTCTTTGGCCGAATGGTATGCACAACCCAACCTAGGTCTGCTTTTCACTTCTTTCTTGCTCCATACAACTTCCTAACTTGTATTTAGATCACCCGTAAAGCAGTCATGAAAAATTCCAACTATCGGGTGGCGAAACCTAGGAAAAACCCCACTTTTTCACCACTTTTTCAAGGCAACTCTCACACTTTTCATTCTAAATCTTAATTTTCCTTTCCTTAGTGTCATACATACTTAAACATATTCATTTAATGCATTTAAACACATACCTGAAGTGGTATTACATAATTCCCATCAATGCCCTTCACTTGAGGTTATAAAAGGCAAGTTATCTAAATTGGTTTCTAACACTTCCATTAGCTTATCCTAGGTTTCCTTAGCATGAATTCAACATAGAATCATGCTTTAAACATTAGAATTCCATTGGATTCCTACATCCTTCACTATGGCTTTTTATGCCATAATATACACCAAATTCATTTCATTCAAATTTTTCATTTTATTTCACTTAGACATTTTATCAAACATTTAGTCTACATCAAAGTTTCCATTATAACTATCTCCTATCAAACTTAGGGTCTCTCCCATGCAAACCCTAACTCATCAAAACTTAGTGATTTTCATGTGGTTTATACTTATTTTATAGCTCTTAGAATTTACTCCATAACACACATAAAATCTCACATCAAAACCCAACCAAATCATCACACAAACATCATCATATAAACAAGTTCAAAATCATAGAACTAACCTCGTTCCTCTTAATTTCTTATTCTAGCTTGTTTTTCTAACTTAGATGAGCTTGAAATCCTGGTTGGAGGCTTGAAAATGGATTGAACCCACTTGATTCACCTTTCCTCATGCATGGCCGAACACCCTCTCTTCTCTCCCTCTTGCTCATAGTTTTGTGGCGTGAAATTGGCGTGAGAAATGGCTAAGTGTTTGTATTTATATTGATCTTTTCCAAAAATGACAATTATGTCTTAGAAAATTTGGTTTTCATCCCTCAATTTTGCTTAATTCTAAGTTAACCCCAAGTAGGAAATCTTATTTCATTTTAGTCCCTCATCACACTTAACAAATCACTTATGGCCATTTACAAATCAATCCATTATATTTATTTATGTAATCTCCAATTGGGTTCAATCGATTTCTGAAGATTTTCTACATTCATGGATACTTCCATTTATCATCTAAGACATTAAAATATCATTTAGGAACTAGTATTAGGGAAACCATAAACTGGGATCTAGGGTTTATAATGAGTTTGTTAACGTGCCAGAAAATCAGTCTTAAGCAAAACCATCACAACCAGAAGGGCTAGGTGGTGCACAAGTGAATGTAGAATAGATGGCCCAAGTGTTGGCATTAGCCCTTCATCAACCTCATGAGTTGGGAGCCTCTATAGAGCGTGCACGAAAATTAGGCGTGAAGCCTTATGATGGCACGGGAGAGCCAGAGCGTGCACTGTCATGGTTAGAGGCAAATGAAAAGATTTTTTAGGTCATAGGTTACACAGAGGACCAATTGGTTGCATATTCAACCTTTCTGCGTAAAGATAGGGTGAAAGGCTGGTGGAAGGCACTTCACAGAAGGCATATTGATAGGGTATCAGGAGCCATTTTTAGGAGAGAGTTTTTGGAGAAGTTTTACTCTAGAAGCTATAAAGAGGCCAAGATTGAAGAATTCTTCAGACTAGAGCAGGGCAACCATTCAATAGCAAATTATAAAAAGAGGTTTTCAGAATTGGGTTGCCTTGTTCCATTCATCATAAATGATGAAGAGCAAAAGGTAAACAAATTTCTGTCAGGCCTTAACCTAAGAATCAAGACTTATGTGGCATCTTCTACCCATACACGGTATGAGGAGTTAGTAAAGGTGGCTACCAAGGTTGAGAGGAGCATTGAGACCATTCCTTAGTAGAAGAAATTCAGCCAAAAGCGCAGCTAGACAGGTGGCCACCAATGAGGATCCAGTAAAGTTGGCAAAAGTGGAGAGAAATCTTCCTTATTAGAGAGTAGAAGCAGGAGGCAGAGTCAAAGTGCCTAGAGTTATTAGAGTTCAGTAAAACAATCAGTTTGGTCTGGAAGCACAAGAGATAGTTAGAGGACACGACCTACCTGCTAGAAATGTGGTTGCAATCATCTAGGCGAATGCTTCATAGGCAGCACTGGATGTTACAGGTGTGGTCAGTAGGGTCACTTTATGAAAGACTGCCTAAGTGTAGCTGCATCAAATAAACCTGAGGGCAGGACTACCACACCAGGACAAACAAGTGGGGGTTATGGATCAAGAGGAGAGGTCCCTAGATTAGACCAACAGCAAGCCCTGAGCAACCTAGTCGTGGATCCAGTAGGGGAGTATCACCCAGAGGACAGCCTCGAAGACCCCGTACCCAGGCTAGAGTCTATCCTATCACCCAACAGGACGCAGATGTCGCCCCAAATGTGGTCATGGGTATAATTTCTTTGTTTGATTTGAATGCTCATGCATTGATTAACCTAGGGGTTACACATTTTTTTATGTCAGTGGATTTTGCTATTAGGGTTAAAGTAAACAAGGAACCCTTCAATTGTAGCATTCTAGTATTGCTACCCACAGGTGATTCACTTATAGTAGATAAAGTTTATATGGGTAGCAAGATGAATATAGCAAGTCAAGAGTTTGAGGCAGACCAGATTCTACTAGACGTCCATGATTTTCATGTGATACTAGGCATAGATTGGTTGTCTAAACATAGAGCTATGGTGGACTATTATAGAAAAGAAGTGAAGTTCAACAAACCTAGGGAACTAGATGTAATCTTCTGTTGTAAGCCCTCGATTCTATTTTATGGTTTCCCTAGTACTAGCCCCTAGATGATATTTTTAGATCTTAGATGATTGATAAAAACGTCAATGAATGTAGAGAATTTTTAGAAATCGATTGAACCCGATTGGAGATTAAATGAGAAAATATAAGGGATTGATTGGTAAATGACGTTAAGTGATTATTAAAATTGATAAGGGACCAATTTGAAAACAAGTTTGTCTATTAGAGGTCAAGTTCGAAATAAGCAAAGTTGAGGGACAAACCAAATTATCAAGGATATAATGGTCATTTTGAAAAAGATGAAACTATAAATAAGAGAAGTTTTTCAAACATTTAGCCATTTTTCAATTGAAAGAAATGTGAGAGAGACAAGAGAGGGATGAATTCAACCGTGAGTGGAAAAGGGGGAAATCAAGTGTTTCATGCCATTTTCAAGCTTCCAACCAAGAATTCAAGCTCACCTAAGCTAGAAGAACAAGTTTAGACCAAGATTGAGCCAAAAAGAGGTGAGTTCCATTACTTTTGAAGTTGTTTATATGATGGTAATGTTGGTGATTTGGTTTGAAATTGATGTGGGGTTTTATGTATGATTAAAGTTGAACACTAATGGACTAAAACAAGTGTAAACTAAGTGAAAACCTTAAAGATTGAAAGGTTAGAGTTTTGGTGGGAGAAACCCTAAGTTTAAATTGAATTGGTTTTAATTGAAATATGTTATAGATTAAGTGTTTGATGAAATGTCTAAGTAATTAAACATGGAAAAATTTAAATAAAAAGGACTTGGTATGTGTTAGGCCATATAAGGCCAGAGTGAGGGAGGTATGATACCAATGTCATTTGATTTTTTTAAGCATGATTTCATGTTGAATTTATGTTAGAGAAACCTATCAGAAAGTTATAAAAGTGTTAGAAGTTAAGTTAGACAACATTCCAATTTGTAGTCTAAATGAAGGGCAGTAGTGGTTATCATATAATACCACTTCCCCTATGTGTTTAAATAAATTGAATGAGTATAATTGAGTATCTATAACAATAAGGAAAAGAGAATTGAGATTAGAAATAGAAAATGGCAAAGTTGCCCATAAATTAGTAGCAAAAAATGGGTATTTTAGCTAGAAACCTTCACCCGATGGCTGTTTCTTTCCAAATTGACTTTTGGACCGACCTAAGTGCGAGTTAGGAAGATGAATGGAGCAAGAATTGATGAAAGAAAACCTAGGGATTGCTCCCTAGGTAGTGTTCGGCCAAAGGGGGCATAAAAACATCAATTTTCATTTTGAGCTTCAAAAAATTATTTAGAGTAAATGGGAGTGTTCCTAGGTGAGAATAAGAAAGTTTCATGGAAAGAAAACATAATTTTAAAGCCTTGGTTAAGTTGAAACCAAGAAGGAAAGTTCGTAGTCAAAATACCCTTTTAATAGGTTAATTGAGTTAGAAACTATGTAATGAGTTTTGTGTAGCTAAATTTAGCCTATTCTAAGCTAGAATATGATGTGTAGGTGAAGAGCAAGCAAGACGAGTGAGTGAAGGCCATTGAAGCTCCTTATACGAAGCTTGAGATTAGGTGAGTACTACACTTGTTTTAAAAGTGTTTGTAGTTTAAATTGTAATGTTAATTGATTATTTGAAAAGTTATATGAGAATTTCTATTATGTTAGTTAAGATTTTGAAAAGTTTTAAGAAAAGCCCTATGAGATTTGGGCTTAAAAGCCTTAGTTAATAATGTTTAAAAGATAAGTTATTTTGGGCCTTTTGCCCTTAGCAAAGACATTTTGTGCTTTTTGCACTTAGCAAAGATAATTTGTACCTTTTGCACTTAGCAAAGATATTTTGTGCTTATCACACTTAGACTAAACAAATTTTGGTGCTTAATGCACCTAAAAAAGAAAAAAGTTGTGCTTATTGCATTAGAAAAGAGATTTTGTGCTTGTTGCACTCAGAAATGAGATTTAGTGCTTTATGCACTCATAAACGAGATTTGTGTTTATTGCACTTAGTAAGTTAAAAAAAAAAAGAGATTTTCAAAGGCCAAGCGTATACCCACACTTTTAAGATTTATAGACCCAATCGGTAAATCTCATATTAGTATGACAAAGTCCTAGGGGGATGCGTTACTAACTTAGGGGGAAATTGAGTCTGTCGTGTCGTTTCTACTTGTGTGGGATATTATCTTGCGCTATGGTTAGCGATGTAGAATTCCGCACATAGTAGTCAGACATCTTTGTAAGCGTCACAGTTGGTGTCAGTTTAAAATCGTCACGTGACTCCATGTCGATTAGCGTTAGTCTAGCTATCGTGTGGTTGTAAGCATTATGGGGTACGAATGGTGCTTTTAGAAAGTAAAGTAAGCATTTGAGATATTAAAAGCAAAGAAAAACATTTTTAGATTTTCATTTCAAGTGATGAACTTGTTTAGCCATTTTATATGCTTTATAAATTACAAGTTCTATATGAAGCTTTATGCATAAATGAGTTCAAAATGCTTTTCAACTTATAAGCTTTATATGCATTTTGATGCCCTTATGAGTTTTATAGTTTTATAAGGTTTATGTGAAGTTTTATACACCTATGCATTTTATAGATTTTCCACTTACGTTTTGCAATGGAATAAGATTTGAAATTTGAGAAGTTTACGAAATAGAAATTCATTTTGAGAAGTTTTTTTTTTTTAAGGAGGTATTTTAGAAACTAAAGTTTTAGTGAAAAAGATGTACAAGCACTCATTGAGCTTCTATAGCTCATAGTTTTATGTTTTTATCATTAAAAAAAACCTCCTCAGGTATTGAAGTGGGTGCCTGAGATGAAGAGTTCCTCCGGAAGAGTAGATGGGCAATGACACGACAATGCTTTTGTGTAGATATATTTTGCATATTTTGTAGCTTAAAGAAATTGTTTGTAAATATATTCCTTTAAGTTGTAAATGAGTGGTCCAGATTTATTTATGACATAAAAGGTTTAGTTTTTAAACCATTGCATAAGTTTGCAAATGAGTTGATTTATAATTTCATGCTTTTACTTCTGATGAAATGAAATTCTGATTTGAAGTATATGTTTGTGACCAAAAGAAGTTGGGTTGAGTTTGAGAAATATTTGGAAGTGTAAATTTATAAAATTTCGGGCAACATAATGACTGTTTTTTTAATGTCACCTTGCAAAAGTTTCAAAAATAATTTTATACACTTCTATAGCACATCCATCTCAACTTCTGGTCCTCAAGCCCTAAATTCATTTTCCACAATCCAACCACAAACATACTTTTAATTATCATAAACTCAAAATCATTTTACTGAGACTAAAATTTCGATATAAATTCTAAAACATTATTTACAATATATATGCATCAAAATTCTTAATAAATATATATATTGATAAACATAATATCTAAATAAGCATCATATCGAAGCTGGCCCACCTAATCCCGGATAGGAGATCTGGCCCTATGGGTACCTGATCTTGCATCTGGGGAGGTTTTTCAAAAACAAAGTGAAAAATGTGAGCTAATGAAGCTCAGTGAGTGGTAAGTAATCTTTTACTGATAAAATTTCTTTTCTAAAAACTTACCTCCCAAAAACATTTAAAAATGACTTCTTTAAATAGTTTTCTAAAATATTTAAATCTTAAGCTTCTGATAAATAATCTCATAAAAATCTCATACAAAAACGATGTAATATACTAAAATTGATTATAAATTCTTCCATAAACTTTTAAAATCACTTCTTTTTAAATCTTTTCATTTCTAAATGAGTGTTTCTAATATTGGAATGTTTTATTTTTTTTTTCAGATCATAAAATCTATAATTTACTAAAATTGAACTAAACTTTCTATATTGTTGCCAAACATAAAAATATAAAACTTCATTTATACTGCTAAAGAATATATAAAATATATAATACTAAATTATCGTCAAACTTTAAAATATTTTGCTGCTTTTACTTGACTTCTTTTCTAAATGCACCAAATGGAACCCAATAAAGTTGCTAACCCACATAGCGACTAAACTAGCGCCATACAATGTGAGTGAAAATCTAGTCACATGTAGACTAAACTAGTGCTGCTCACTATGACTCTAAAAGACCTCCCATCACCACAAAGCGGAATGCTACATCGCATAAGTGGAGGCGACTCGACAGACTCAGCCCCAACTCTGATAACTCTGGGTGGAACGAGCCATTCATTCCCCCAATACTAGTGACACGCCCCCAATACTTGCCACGCATATATAGGGCTCTACAGCCGGATCTTTAACTTTCTTTGCTATCTTTTCCGTCAATTCTATTTTTTCTATCACGAGTAGTCCATTGGCCTTTGAAAACTTTTTTTTTATATTTAGAAATGCTAAAATTATTTTTCTTTTGCTTGAAAAATACTAAAAGCTTTCTCTTTTACTTTTGAAATATTAAAATCATTCCTTTGCTTGGTACATAAAATATTTTCAACTAGAAATCTTTAATATATTAAATATATATATAAACTAAAAGCTCAAAAACATCTTGCTTTTACAAAATACTAAAAGCCTTCTCATTACTAGATGCATAAACACATTTCAAACACTAATATTCTGATACTCTTAAGTACAAGTGTATTAAAAGCATGAAAATTTATATTCCACTCACTAAATAAATTAACCAAATATAATCAATAAATTTTTTAAAGCTAACCTTAAAATTAATCACTCACAAAAATACAATATGAAACTTGATAAGAAACTATTTGAAATTAAATAAAAACTTCCACTTACAAATTGTTTTTCAACCACTTGAATAGATTCCTCAATGTTCCTTCCTCACGTCCACCTCCCTAACAAGTTATATATCAAATGAAATCCAACACCCATTTATTAAGTTTCCTTCATTTCTATAGCTCCAATAATATTCAACTCACACCCTAACTCATCCAATATCCTAACATCACTTAATTAAAGTTTTTACAAATTTCTTGGAAACTAGTGTATCACTAAAAATCACTACCAAATCCATGAAAATCACCTTCAAATATCAAGTTATTTAACAAGATTTTGATCACCCTAACACCATACAAACTCATGGATTTAAAACTCTTAAAAACATCCACTAAATTCTTGGAATCCAAAACCTTTTGGAAAGAAATGAAACACATCACTTACCCTAGAATCTCCTAATTTTTTCTTCTTCTTCTTCTTTCTTTCTTCTTCCTTCTTTCGGCTTTTGGTATGGTTTCGCTATTCGAAATGCTTCTGATTTTTTTTGGTGGCTGGTGACTTATATAGTGCCAAAGTCACTTGTCCTCTTACTTTTTCATTTTTTTTTCATTTTTTTTAATTCTTTGCTTGACAAATATCATCCAATTTTGACAAGTGTCATATACATTTTGTTGCTCCTACCACGTGTTTTTGTCCTTTATTTGACCGGCCACTTCAATTTTTGGGTGTAAAATTACGTTTTGCACCCCTATGGCATTTATTGTTTTCACCCCCAATTTTATTTATTCCAAAAAAATATTTTGCGGTCCTTCGATCATTAAATTAACCATATAATACTCTAATTGGACATCTTATCTCTCAATTTCATGCTTAAACAAATCAAATAGATGTAAAATCATCAACACTCATTATTCACCAAAAATGGTGTTTTCATCCAAAAGTCTTCAGAACTCTTAAATTCTTATCTGAATAGACTCATTTTTTATTCCTTTCAATTATCTTAGGCTCTAATACCTACTCTAAACTTTTTGACCTTCTAGGGTCTATTTCCTAAAATCACTATTCCCTTAGCCATTATACACTCGAAAACACTATTTGTCAAAAAATTTTATTTCTCATAGAAAAAGAAATTCTGGGTTTTACATTTTACTCCTTAAAATTTTAAAATTCTATTTCTACCCCTTACATTACCCTTACTTGGTTCCTATTGTGCAATGTGTCACTTTATCCACCACACATTCTTCATGCTTATCATTTCCTTGCCATATCACCATTTATTCTTATCTCTTTGGTTTCGATTTTTTTTAGAACGCTCAAATTCGACTTTTTCAGGACTTTTTCCAAATTCTACCAAATTTCTCTAAGGCCTATATTCGGACTTCCTACATACTCACAGTAACCTTGGTGACTCTTAAAAGTCATCCTATGCCCCTTTTTAGCTTTCCATAAAATCATTGAATCGCTTGTAAAGATTTTTGGATTGATTCCATTTCAATCCAAATTTCTTTTGGAAGTGTCATTTAAGTTTCTAAAATGCTTCTCGAATATTTTAATATTCATTTTGATACTTCTCTAGATTTTTGAAATTTTTCGGAAATCCTTCCGAATTTCCGATCGAATTTTGAATTATTCGCATTTACATCTAAATAATTTACAAAAAATATTTCATAGTCACCTAATCATCAAATTGACCATTTAATACTCTAATTGGGTGTCTTAACACTCAATCCCCTATTTCAAAAAATTTAAATGGAGTTTATATCAACAATATTCACCTTTCTATTCTTAAGGACATTTTTGATGAATCACCTTTAAAGCCCTTAAAAACTATCCAAACAGACTCATTTTCGCTCCGTTTCAGTTTCATTATACCCTAATACCTATTCCAGAACTTGTGATTCACTTGGACTATTTTCTAGAAAAATCACTATCCATCCGAAAATACTATTCATCCGGAAACACCATTCATCGAGCAACACCATTCATCCGAATATACTAATCATCTGAAAATATTATTCATTTGAAAGTACTATTCATTTGAAAATACTATTTCTCTGAAAATACTATTCCTTCGAAAATACTATTCATGAAATTTCGGGGCTTACACTTTTACTCTCTCTTTTGATGTTTATTGTGAAAATGATGATGAATATATATTGTAGGGTTTGTTTTCCCTTTTTATCTATGAATTGATTTGTTGTATACGGTTATAATGTAATCAAACTATGTAGCTTGATTTATTATTTATCTTTGAAGCTTGATTTCTTTATTATAATATTTTACTCTAATTGTGCGTAATGCTCTGAAGTTAATTGATCACTAATTAGGAGATTTGGTAACCATATTTAATTGTGCGTCATTGCTAGGGACTGAGTGCCAATTTTGTTGATACTAATATTAATCAAGGCTTCCCTAATTCAACCTTTTTTTTTTTTTTTTTTCCTTACTGTTAATTTTTTTTTTTTGAATTTTTATTTTTTATTTTTGGAGGAATGAATTACAGGAACTACCAATGGTTCAATGAAAGTAAGATGAACACCTTTCTAGACCCATTTACGTGATATAATGAGAGTGGGCAGAATGCTCAATCAAGTTTCATATGGGGTGAAGATCTAGCTCAAGCTTCATACATGTATTCATCATTTCCACCACACTTTTAAGACCAACATTAACAACCTTATATTCCTTCATAAAAGACGAAGCCTTACTTGAAGAGGTATTGATGCACTACTTGTCTCAAACTAATGCTTTAATGTAGGAACAATTGGCATCAATACAACACCAGTAGGCTATACAAGTTCAGCTAGTTCAAATTACTAGTGTGCTCAAAGATGATCAACAATAAGCACTTTATAGTGATGGGGAAAGCAACTTGTCTCAGACTGATGCTTTAATGTAGGAACAACGGGCATCAATGCAATGCCAGCAGGTTATACAAGTTCAGCTAGTTCAGATTGCTAGCGCACTCAATGATGATCAACAAGAAGCACTTCATAATGATGGGGAAAGCAACTCTAAGAGCGAAAAAGAGAAGCAATGTCATCAAAGTACTTTGAACAGTGGTGAATGGTTGAATATGAGCAATAAAGAGATCAACTCAAAGTGGAAACCTTTGATTGATGATGGGGTGATCAAACATGAAGAGGATGAAATTAAGAAAATCCCAAGTCAAGAATATGAACTTCAAAAAGCCACATCAAATTGAGAATATACCAGTTGTTTCACAACTAATTATTTCAAAGAAATTCGATTTGGTGGTATTCAAGTCGACCTTTGTTACATGATAGTTGGTAGATAGACCTCTTAACCGAAAGAGTGAATTAGTTGAGGATTCGTTGATTGAGTAACATGGTGAACATACAATGAGGGTTCAAGATTAAAAGGTAATTTTTCAAGGTACTCAAGGTCACGAAAACACCACAAATAAGAAAGGCTTGTTGTGGGGTCGATGTGGGGCATAATAGCGAAGTGGTTTTGGAAGTTTATCCATCATCACGACAATAAGGGTGCATCTTCAATGCTCAAGATAAAATTTCTTGCGACAAATTCAAACATGGACGAAAAAGACCATTCCTTTAAATAAAGACTTATTTGTGGAAATCGGGTTGATAAAGTGAGGAAGAAGTCAAGTTAAGACTATAAAATGACATTTCTTAGGAGACAACCAAAAGTTTTGACCTATGATACACCCTTAAGGTAATACAGGATATTGCTAGTTAAAGTACCTAACGTGCATGGTAGAGTCGGGGGCATTATTGCATTAGACATACATCGTAGGATGGGAATATGTCCGTTAGTCAGTCTAATGTGTAGCCCTCTGCACGTCTTGGGTACATATTGAGTTAGCGAGCTAGCTTCTATGTGGCGATGCAGGAATTTTGCTATGTAAATCAATATGGTGGTTTGAGCGATGTAGGAATTTCGTTCTACCACCTGATACCGCCTGAGCGATGCAGGAATTTCGTTCTGCCGTATCTACCGAGGGTATTGTCAGGATGAGCCACCAATGGTTGGCTGTTTCAGCTTACAGATTGTTTTCAGAAAATAACGCCACCACTATTTCCAATTTTAGCTAAAAAGGAATTAAAAAATTTTATGATTCACATTATATGTTTAATTCTTAAAAGCATGAACTTTAAATTACAACATTAAATTATTTTAGCATAACATATATATATATATATTTTCAGGGAGGCTATTTTAGAAAAAATTTCAGTTGATTAGAACTACTTGACACTCACTAAACTCGTTTAGCTCATCATATATTTTGTGTTTTATAAATAAACGTCCTCAGGTGCAAGCACTGGTACATCAAGGGTAGGGATACCCCCACAGGATTAAAGGACCGAGTGCATTTAGCTGTGAATGTTTATAAGTTAAATTGATATGTTTTGTAGAAAAAAAACAAATTGACACTTGTGTATAAATTACATTAAGTTTTGTAAAAAATTCTATGTTTAAATCATATGATTTCAATTATGTTATATATATATATATACTTCAATTTTGATTGAATTTATTGTGCTTGTGTTGTGAATTAGAAATTGAGGGCCGAAGGCTCAGAAGCTTGGGGAAATTGATTGCTTAGTGTTTATATTTTGTAAACTTTCGTAGAGTGGTATATTCGGAAAAACAGCTGTTATGCTGCCCGAATTTTTATAAAATTATTTTGAAATCGAGCAAAACAAAATGAAAAATTTTCCCACGTTTCCGCAATAAATAGAGGATTTGGAAAGTTTAGCAAAAATAAAATGGCTTAGCTTCACAAAAACTTTACAGTGGGATCAGATATCCATTGGAATGCTACCGTGGGGTGTTGGGTAGGCTGCTTATGGAAAATGGTCTGTTAGCAAGAGAGGAAGATTCAACTTTGGAGTAGAAGGGAGGCCACTTTTGGAAAGAATGAAGCTTCTCTTCAACTCATATAAGATTCTTTTACTTTCTCTTTTAATGTTTATTGTGAAAATGTTGATGAATATGCATTTTAGGATTGGTTTTCCCTTTGTATCTATGAATTAATTTATTGTCTAGGGGTGTAGTGTAACCAAACTATATAGCTTGACTTATCATTTATCTTTGAAGCTTGATTTCTCCATTATAATCTTTTACTTTAATTGTGCTTAATGCTCTTAAGTTAATTGATCACTAATTAAGAGATACAGTAACCATATTGAACTTGTAAAGGAATGTATGTGTTTAGACCCCAATTAAAGTGACATGAGTAGCATTAGATAAGAATATACTTGTATTGTTTGTGCAATCATTATTGAGTAATCTGAACTTAATGAACTCGGCTTAATTGATCCATATAGGAATATAGTGGGTTAGGTGAGCTTAAGCACGTCCATTAGACTATCAGAAGAGGTATGTGGATAAATTAGATATTACTCGATTGAGGATTAGATGAAGATAGAGTAAAAATAGTGGATGATTAGATTGGTTACATTAGTGAGGTGAAGTTGCAATCCTAGAGCTCCTACCCTATTAGTTTAGTTATTTATTTTTAATTGTTAATTTTAATTTAATGTTTGTAAATTCATTTCTTCTTTTCGATGTTTGAATAAGTTAGTTTTGAAATAATTTTAGTATTTAGCAAGTTGGCCCAATTCTCGTGAGAATGATATTTTACTTCATCATTTTATTACTTGTGGACCGTGTATACTTACATGGCTTTCTCGTGTGTGTGTCGTGTGAACTCGGCACGTGCTCAGAAATTAGCCAACAATAATACTCGCATCTAATAATTTAATTATCTCCTTTCTCACCACATCTTTCATTGTGGGGTTCAATTTGCGTTGCGGTTGTATGGTTGGCTTGTAATTGTTTTCAAGCAAAATTTTGTGCATACAAAAAGCTAGATTGATACTGTTTATGTCGGCAATCATCCACCCTAGAGCTAATTTATTTGCTCTGAAGACACGTAACAATTTCTCCTTTTGAATAGCATCCAGTTCTATAAATATAATCACTGGCAAAGTAGAAGCTTCTCCTAAATAAGCATACCTTAAATGCTTCAGCAAAGGTTTTAGCTCTAGTGCTGGCGGTTCCATAATTAAAGGATTGAGAATCTTGGATTTGCTAAGATGTTAAGTATCATGCACGTTCAATACTAAGTATTTTGGGGCTGCTTCAAGTATATCCATGGAGTCTTAATCTTCTTCATAATCCTCTCTATTGGCATGAAGCAATGCTGCTTCCAGATCATCTTGTAAAGACTCTTCCTTATAAAGCTCCTACACACACTTCTTCAGTATTTCAACTCTAAAACATTCATCAACTTCCTCCGATAATTTCATGGCTTTAAAACATTGAAAGTCAGTTGTTCATTTTGGAACTCATAGTCAACTGTCCCTTCCGCACATCAACTATAGTTCTTCTTGTTGCCAAAAAAGGTCATCCTAAAATGATAGGAATATTTGAATCTTCTTTTCTATCAATGATGATCAAATCTGCTGGAAATATCAACTCATCCACTTTCACCAGTGCATCCTTCAAAATGCCCCTTGGTCTCTTAATAGTTTGATTTGCCAATTACAGAGTGACAGATGTTGGCTTGGCTTCTCCCACTCCTAATCTTGTGTAGATGGACAAAGGCATTAGATTAATACTGGCTCCTAAATCACATAGGGCTCTTCCTTTAAAATTATCCACAATCTTGCAAGGGATTGTGAAACTTCCAGGATCCTTTAACTTTAGGGGTAACTTCTGTTGCAAGATTGCACTATATTCTTTTGTTAATGCAACTGTTTCAAAATCTTCCAGCTTTTTCTTCCTCGAAAGGATTTTCTTTATGAATTTCTCATAGCTAGGCATTTGCTCTAATGCCTTAACAAATGAAATGTTGATATGCAGTTTCTTAAATACCTTCAAAATTTTGGCAAATTGTTTATCCAACCTTTGCTTTATAAACCATTGAAGGAAAGATAAAGGCAAAATTCGAGGTTTAACTAAAGCTTTGCTTAGGTTTGTTGCTTCATCCTTTTTCAACTTCTAAGTTTTCTATGGCTCCTATTCTGTCTCTTTTTCTTCTTCCAAAGGTTCAGGCATTATAGCAGATTTACCCACTTTTTGGTTCAACTCCTTACCACTTCTCAAAGTGATAACCTTGCATTGCTCTTTACCATCTTTCTTGAGATTTTACTTTGTATCACTAGGTAAATTTCCGTACGGTTTACTATTGATGTATTTGCTAACTACCCTATTTGCACTTCCAAGTTCCAAATTGATGCATTCTGGTTTTGCAATTGAACTTGGAATTACGTTTGTTGATTCTATTGGTTTTGTAAGTAATTTTGTTAAGTCTGCAACATATTCTGTTGATTCTATAAGTGAGAGTTAGTTTTTGTCATGTATTGCAACACCATTTCCTCTACTGATGTCTTCTTGCTTGAGGTTGAAACTGCTATTGTTGACCTTGGAAACCAGGTGGAACTACAGGTTTTTATTGCTATGTTTGATCTTGATTTTTCTTCCATGAGAAATTGGGATGATTTCTCCACCCAAGATTATAGACATTTGAATTCAGATCATTATGTTGTTTATTATAGTTGGCTATAAACTGTACCGACTTTTGATTACCTAGACAATTATCTGTTGCATGGCTACCTCCACACTCTTCATAGTTAACAAATGCACTTTGAATTGCACTAACATTATTCACACCTAAACCAGAAGCATTAAATCTCTTAGTCAAAGTAGTAACCTGAGCTGTCAAAGCTGTGATAAAGAAGCTCATGAACACCTGACACTGCTTTGATGGACTTTGTTCTCTCCGATGGACATTGATACATGTTAGAAGGCATCTTTTCAATTAGTTCAAATGCATCTTCCACATTTCTTTTCAATAATGCTCCTCCAACTGCAGTATCAACATTGGCCCTTGAAATTTGTGATAATCCCTGATAAAAAGTCTGCATTTACATCCATTCACGATGAGGACATTTCCGAAGTAACTCTTTAAATCTTTCCCAAGCCTTGCACATGAACTCCAAGAATGTGGCAATATCATTCCTCAGTTTCGTTGTTTTCAACGGAGGAAACTACTTAGCTAGAAACTTCTATGCCATCGCATCCTATATCGTGACAGATGACTAAAGTAATTAATTCAACTAGCTCTTTGCCTTATCCTTCAATAAGAAAGGGAACAATCTTAGCTAAATGACATCATCCGTCACTCCATTGTACTTAAAATTATCACAAATCTCTAAAAAGCTTATGATATGTTCATTTTGATCTTCATTGAGTAATTAGCAAAACTACACTGTGAATTGCATCATCTAAATGGTCACTAGTTTGATCTCATAGTTATTTGCTTGAATAACCAATTGGCAATTACTTTGGTGAATCCCTTCCAGCGTTGGCATTGAATAATCTCTAAGCAGTTTCGAAGCATCACCACCAACTCCATTGCTTCCATTCTGATCATCTTGATCATCTGCCATATTGTCTCGTTGCTCCGCCAATCTTCTTCACCTTCTGAGATTCCCAGCTGTCTTTTTGATTTTGTTGTCCAAAGGTAGTATTTCAACACTTCTCATCCTTCGCATGAAAGTACAAGAAGTATTTGAGATAGAAAAGAAAAAGTTTGAATTAAAGTTGTTTAAACTAGTATCAATATTAGCATAATAGTTTGACACATTGTCCCAAGCAACGATACAAAAAACTTGATATGTGTTTTCAGTATTACACTTTACTACACAAAAACTCATACAAGTATACCCGATCTCTAGGTAATATAGTGGCGAATCAAGGTAAATCTTGTAAAGATGGTTCAAACTAGAATTAAGTACTGAAATTTATCTACATAACTTTATCCAGAAAATGATTAATTAAATTGTTTTAAAAGTAAAAATTATTAAATCAATTAACTAGGAAACTTAATTAAATTGCAGCAAACACTTGAATTAAAAATCTAGGGAAATTCAACTTCATTTAATATCTCGCTATTCTTATGTCATTTTCCATCAACCAAATTCATAATTTCATATTGTAATTGATCAAGTATACAATTATATACATGAGCCTGTTTCAAGTTCATCATAGGTATGCTCGCATTAAACACACAACTATATTTCTATGCTGGATGGTTAATACAGACTCGTTATGATTAAATACCCACACACAATCACATTTAAAAACTAGATATATTTCTATTCTAATTCTCAAATGCCATTTTACCAAGTTCTAAATATTAATATCTTTTTCCAAGCATATTAATATCACAAAATCATTCAATTGACTAAGCCTAAAATCAATTGAAAGCATTAAGAAATAGTAAAACATTATACAAACATATGAAATCATTCAATTTAAACATCATAAATCAGCCATAACCATAGATCCATATTAAACTACATTGAATCCCTTAGAAACAGGTTTAGTTCTCCATAGATCTACACAAAATATAAAGTAAAATTGAACAATGTAATAAATAAGACAAAAGTAGAAGTAAACATCATAAAATGATTACTATCTTTGCTTTGAAATCACCCAATCCACTCCTTGTTGCTCTTAAATGCCTCCAATAGGTTGTTGCATAAACCTTCAATGAATCCTTGGCTTGAAACTATGAAAAACTAGGCTAAAACGAAATAAAACTAACTTAGAAATGCTCTAGGGTCTGCTACTCGTCATCTACAATTGAGAAAATGAAGAATTTATAGGTGGTTTCATGTATGGTTGAAGAGTTTCCTCCTTGCACGTCTGACTCCAAAATCGTGGTTGACGATCGCGACTTGCATCTCGCGATCGTGTTTAGCGAAAATCTCGGGAAAACTATAGTGACCAATGTTAGGTGAATTGCTTTCAGCAAGAATCTCTGATCAATTTTCGTGACTCAAGCATGCGACTAGCACCTCGTGATCTCCTTTTGCGAAATACTCCAAAATTCCTTTTAAATTTGCTTTCTTCTACCATTTTTCTTCTATCTGCTCATGAATGAACCTACAAACAAAAACACTAGTAAACACATTAAAAACATAGAATTTACTCAAGTATTCCTCACAAAAATCAAGATTAAAGATATAAAATCATGTCTATATTTAACATGATCACGTATGAATTGGTGGGAATACATTATTACCAGGATTAAAGTTATATTCACTCACTGGACATTAAGGCACACTCTTTTATAAAACTCATTTTTTCAAGTATTCGGCACACCCTTTTATAAAACTCATTTTTTCAAGTATCTAACGTAGGTTCGTGTAAATTATTACATACCTCGAGAAAGGCCACATGATGATGAATATTTTGCATTAGTGTATACTATTTTATTTATCTAGATTTATTAAATGTGTTTCAAGAATAATATTACAAATGAAATATCTTTTCTAGGTATTTTATCCAACACGAGAATTGCAAAGATATTTTATTTGTTTAAATTTTTGTCCTGTTGAGATTAACAAGCATTTTTTTTTTTTTAAATGTTTGTAGTAAAACTATATTTCAATTAGAAATGTCATTGTTTTTACAACATTCTTCTGGACTCAAGAAAAGAGTCGGGATAGGTTCCATCAATTTTCATGGTATTTTTCTGGACTCAAGAGATGAGTCGGGATGGGTCTCGTCACTTTCCCAAACACACCATATTTTTGGTAACCAAACACACCTAGAGGTTTTGAGCAAGTCATCCTTCCCTCTAAACCTTGAATTTATTGTAATGTTTCAATAAAATATCTTATCAATTTTGATTATTCTAAGCATCCAAATGTAAAAATTTTTGTATGTATCCCTGTGTCTATCAAGTTTGGAGTCTAACATTTTATGGAAATTAAATTAATTAATATTCATAACTATTTATAAAGTAATTTGTACAATTGTCTGACAGAGTATTATTTCTTTCCTAAGATTTTACGACCAAAGAAAAAAGAATATATATATATACACACTTTTATTTGAGTTCGAGCATTAAACCAAAGCTTGTATGGCTATGCTTATAATCGGCTCATCACAAAAATGATGAAGTATTAATTTTGAGTGGTTAATTATTGAATATTGCTTTCATAAACAACATAGGTTTTTCTATCTTTTGATTCGTGACTATTTGCTCTTTCATTATATGCCTTGCAAACAGCTTCTTATTATAACAGCATCTATGGTGCAAAACACAACTAAACATAGATTTGATTCACAAATATTTTATGATTTTATCTGTGTACATCCGTTTACAGAAAATGCTAGAAAGGAGCTACACATTAAAAGTTCAACCAAAGAGTCAACTCTTGATCAATACTTAAACCGGATGGAAATTCAAGGTCTTTTAACGGGCAACAAGTGTTCATTATGACATCATCACCACATGTTTCCAATTTTTTTTTAAATGAAACAGTATAATTTTATTTGTACACATCTAAAAAGCCAGCACACAAAGGTTGTTACAAAAAGTATGAAATTATCTAGCCTCCAAGGTTGACATTGTTGTATCATTCACTGAACCTATTTCCAAGTTCGACGTTGTACAGTCATATCACACAATTTCATCTATCAACTTTGAGAAACTAGGCTTTTTTGGAATATTTAGATCTATTGCTTCATTTTTTAGCATCCAAGAAACTTCTAACATGGACGGTCTATCAATCGAAATTTCCTGAACACACAGCAAAGCTATATGCAAGCATCTTATCAGTTTACAATGGGAATCTGTATCATTGAGGGATGAATCCATAAAATCCTCGCCTTTGCCATCTTTCCACAACTCATATGCCTGAAATGTTGTCAAGCAGCAAATTTCACCTTATTTAACTGCTTACTTATATTGCCATTAGCCTATTACTCATTAAGTGTTGAAAAAACTTACATATTCAAGAAGGCTCAGATGATCATTTTCACCATACAAAATTGAGACTCTTTTGCCACTAATGATTTGTAGAAGTAGAACCCCAAAACTATAAACATCATACTTTGTCGAGTATTGGCCTTCTCTAATATATTCAGGAGGAGCATATCCACTGTGTATCATATATATATGATTATGGACAATGGATCAATGCATGTATGCAAAAACTAACAAGGACTTGATCAGTATAAAAATAAGCATATCCACTATGTATCATATATATGATTACGGACAATGGATCAATGCATAAATGCAAAAGCTAATAAGGACTTGATCAGTATGAAAAAACAAGAAGAGGAAATATACTTACTATGTTCCAACGATCTGACCCATATTCTCTTCAATAACGTTTTTGGTAAAAATTTTAGCCATACCAAAATCTGATATCTTAGGTTTCATATCTTCATCTAATAAAATATTACTAGCTTTCAAGTCTCTATGAATGATTGTCAATCTTGAATATTCTTGGATATATAAAAGCCCTTGACAAATCCCTTCAATGATATCAACGCGTTTTTTCCAATCCAAGTTGTGCTTTCTAATAGGGTCTGCATCAAACAATTTATAACGGTTAACAAAGTAGAAAATTGTGAATCGATAAATATGATCACACACTAGATAAAGTCAAATAATTAGGGAGCTCTAGTGGCACAATGCTCAATATTTACAGAAAAATTGCGGTCACATAAAAAGAAGTAGGAAAGCAAAAACTAACCGAAGAGGTAACAATCTAAACTTTTGTTCGACATATACTCATAAACTAGCATATGTTCTTCCCTATCAATGCAAAACCCCAAAAGTTGAACGAGATTTACATGTTGGAGCTTTGCTATTAGCATAATTTCATTATTAAACTCCTCATATCCTTGTGTAGATGTTTTTGAAAGTTTCTTTACTGCTACTTCTTGTCTATCTTGTAATGTGGCCTGTAAAATTATACAATCACATATACTTGATCCCATTTTTGTAAATCTTCAGCGTATCCCAAGAGAACCATAATTACCTTGTAAACGGGACCATATCCACCCTTACCAAGCTTGTTTTCAATTGAAAAGTTGTTTGTCGCAGCCTCAATGTCAGCCCAACTATATAACACCAGATTTGGAGCAGCCTCATGAATGCCACTAAAATCTCCAGCTGCTGCTGCTGCATTATTTACTTGGCTCCTTGATTCTTGAACAGAATCCAAACTTCCTATCAATAAAGAAACGTTAGAGTTTGGATAACATCTTGATTCGCAATAATAAAAATTAAACAATCGTCTTGTGAGAGAGTTTGACACAAGAACTAAACTATTTAATAAACTTTCTGAGAAACGTTCTGAAACTTGAGCTTCCATCAATGGAGAAAATGAGAGAAAATATTTATCTATCAACTCAATAATATTCTGTACAAGTAGACTATTTATATAAACAATTCTCAGCTACTAAACTAACTGAAAACAAACTCTCCTGGAGTTGCCGCGTGAACTATGGAGAGCTAATCTATTTACACACGCTTTTTTGGTATTTGCCATTAGCATTTGACTCAACAGGTCTTACGAACTTCTATATTACCTTTTACTGCTAATACTCATCAACTTTCATCAGTTGACTACTATTATCATCAACTCTGACAACTTCAGACGGCTGACAATATACAACTTTAGACTAGAACGGTAAGATTACCAATACAGCAGAGTTACTGTGTTTAGCTTGACCATATCTCTTCACAATTATAAATGAAAATTATGTATTTTTATTGGTAATCACCTTTTGATTTTAGCTTTCTCATCCACCTGAAATATATCAAAAGGCCTAGCGGGAGCATAACAGCTGCAGCAGTTGTAGGCAAAATGATTACCAAGAATAGATATGGTCGCTTATTTCTTCCAGTACTTCCAATGTCTTCTTGTGCTGGAGCCGGAGCTGGAGAAATAGCTGCATATCCTGCTGAGCTGAAAAATTGATCTATATTTTAGTAACGGGACTCATAAAAATCTTAATTCAAAAATTATAATGAATCAGTTTCAGATAAGAATTAGATTGCAAGAGTGGAAAAAGAATTGCTAACTTGCAGCATGAGAAAGCAGCCAATTATGATCAAAGTTTACTACCCAGACAAAGTAACCAAGTAACCTTTTCTCTCTGGCATAAGAAAACTTTGTCCGAATAGCCTCAACATCGTCAAAACCAATCCAAGATGTCCCGATTGTGCAATAATTCACCACATAAGTTGAATTATACATAACATTTTCTCCATAACTTTTAATATAATTCTTGATATCGTTATACGCCACGACTCCATTCTCTGAAATGGCTGGTCCAGTTGCCGGTGCACCAATACCATTATCCGTGGAGTTGACAAGCTTCCATGCATAGCCATAGTAAGGCACACAGATAACCAACTTATCTGATGATAATCCTGCATCAATCCATTTGCTGATACAAGTATCAGTACAACTATTAATATTAGTTGGGTTAAACAAAGCTGAAGGAGCTGCTGTAAAGTTCATTGTGCTCGTGCTCGTGGGAACAGAATAGCCAACAGTTACAACATGAAACCAGTTTAAGTGTTGTTGCGTCGAGTCTATAGGGTACACTTCTGAATAAGAATGTGATGCACAACTAAGCACTGCAGTCAAGATCAATTGTGACTTGCTAGAGTTTCTTGCCTCCGAATTTATAGCAGCTAGCCATTCTTCAAAGAAAATAGGCAAATTGAACATGTCGGAGGCTGTGCTTGGATTGGACCAATAGAAGTCCAGACCTTCAAAGCCATAATGCCTAACTGTTGTTATTGAGGAGTCAATAAAAGATTTTCTATAAGAAGAATTGCTTACCATGGATGAAAAGGTTGAATAATTTGCATATCCACCTATGGATAGAAGTGTGATGACTGATGGGTTCTTTCTTTTTACTGTTTCTGTGAAGGTGGAGATGTAATTTTCATCAGAAGGTGATAAAGAGAGCTGATAGGAAGTGGAATCCAATTCAGCAAAACCACAAATAAGATGAGTAAAGAGAGAAGAATCGATGTCTGAAACGGTTAACCATTTTTGCGAAGGCCTGTAATAACCTGCTTTGATCCATGTCTGTGCTTTTGCAGGGCTCAATTCTATACAGATATAGAAAATTTGGAAGATAAGAATGATCATTTTGGATATCATTGATAAAACCTACGGCTTAAAGACTATTTTTGTTAACTTAGATATGCAGAGAACTCTATCTGTACCCACCTTAATAATAACAACGATCATATTGGAAGATAAGAATGATCAAGGAACTATAGCACTTAATGACATTGACCTAGACATCGAGGTCATGGTCTTTAATGTATTGGCTATGCATGTAACGAAATTGACCGGCTTCCAACTTCTTACCTATACAAGGACTTTGACATTGTCACTACTGATGGCTGACTTAATGCAAAATAAGAATGATCACGGAACTATAGCACTTAATGACATTGACCTAGACATCGAGGTCATGGTCTTTAATGTATTGGCCCTGCATGTAACGAAAATGACCGGCTTCCAACTTCTTACCTATACAAGGACTTTGACATTGTCACTACTGATGGCTGAGTTAATGCATCAGACGAAACTGAGTTTGTGAGAAAACATTTTCTATATTCTCCAAAAAATTAGAAAATTTTTATGAAATTCTTCTGATTTTTACTGTAGAAACTATAGAATTAGCCTGAAACTTATAGTACATGAACTTTGTGTTCCGTTTGTGTGTTACGATGATTGTATGAATGAATTAGTTTGCTCAAATCCATTCGAATATTATGTTGAAAAGTGCTTCATTGTAATATACTAATGAATGACAAAATCCAATAAATTAGTTTTTTGGATAGTTAAACCCCCTCCAATATATAGTATCACTTTTTAAAAACATGTGAAAAGTCACACTATGAAATTTATTAAGTTAAACATGGTATTAGAGAAGTTTAAAGACAACTTGAGCACACATGGCAAAGTTAAAAGCAATGGTGGATTCAGAGATTTATACAAGAGGAAGCACTGTAATCAGATCAATATTTAAGGTCTGTTAGAACCTGTCAAGATTAAACATATATATAATTATAAGTTAATCACATCAATGGTCTATTAAAACTTAACAAGCTTAATCACTATATGTATTACTCAAAATTAACCTTTATAGCATTATGAAATTCCCACAATAAATGGAGAATACTCTCCACACATACTCACAAATATGCATGAATGGGAAGTGCAGAATCACTCAAACTATGAATTGATGTGAATTTTTAGTGAGTAAATCAATTATCTCACCATTGAGTTTCATAGTATTACTATTTACTACAATTAATAATTATAATATTGACAAGCTATTATCATAGCATTATATATATAATTTAAAAAACAATTATTGAATGAGAAAATTTATATCAAATTGAAATAATACAGCTGATAAATTAACTTAGATAATATTATATTTATGCTGTAATTAAAATATTTTAAAAACTAAATCAATAAAATATGCGACAACTAGCATTAACTAAGCCCAATAATCAGAGGTGTATATTATCCACGCTGAATTTTGCTATTTCTGGAGGACAGAATGCATGCATGTACGACAAATACATTGACCTTGACTTGCATCGTAAGTCTTCAGACCAAGTTCGAAGTTATATGGGCCATATGTAAACAGAAGGACCTTCAATTTGTTCTCTACTTAAGAGACGACCTTGACCTTGCTGCAATGCAAAGTTTTGTTTTGAATATTTATATATGCATGACAGACATTATAATTATAATTATAATTAAGTTTATTTAAATCTTTAAGTTATTAAAATGAATTTCATTGTTTTTTAAAAGTAAACCAACAAAAAAAAAATGTAGTACGGATGAGTGTGACTCAAATAGTAGTTATGATTGTAACTAATTTTATGCGTGTGAAGTTCTTAAATGAGTTAATTTAATTATCACTTTATTTAAAAATAAATTAACAATATTTATAAAAGAGTGGAGCAGCCAGCTTTCCATAAACCGGTTGCTCTTTCGTATTCTTCCAAGTGTTTGGCATTGACGAATGCTTGTAATAAATTCCATCAAGGTTAGCGGTCCAACAAGAGTATACAATGAATACAAGTCAATAATATGACAACATATATCTGAGTTGTGGTAAGCTGGCCTGACGAAGACCCTCATTGGAAAATTCGTGGAAGCCTCTCAATAATTTTTTCCTTTTTCAAATCTTAACATACGATAGATCTCTACACTCATTTTGAGGACTGGAAAAGTTCTCATTCTATTTGCATTTCAATACTATCCTTAAAGATGGATGTTGAATCTTACAGTTTCACATAGGTAGATTACAGAGGAAGTTTACACACCATCCTTTAATATGAGTGATTGAGTATTCATCTTGATCTTAAGAAGTCTTCTAGTCCCATCTTTATCCTTTAAAAATAAAAGGTGTGAGTTTGTGAGTCTCTTCTTAATAGGAATTGCCTTATCTCCAATTATGGGAGCAATCATTCAAATTGCATTATCAGTGATCAATCTTTATAAGTTCCAACAGACATCTGACCCATAAGATGTTAGTTTTAAAGAAGAAAAAAAAAAAAAAGATTACAGAGCAGGTTTATTGCCCACTTATTAGTAGGATGTATCATTTATGACTCCATCTAATGGACCTGCATTTTTTATTTAACATTTACTTCCCAACAAATTATGTTAGGCTTCGAGCAAGAGATTAGCAATGACTGTGGTCGAACCAACATTTTGTTATTTGGGACTATAAAAATGAAATGCAATAAGTGTTTGGGTACCAAATATAAATGATTATTCATTATTGTCTTACATTAATTACATACTAAGTGCCTATTTGGCATAGCTTTTGGAGGGTCTAAAAGCTTTTCTTGAGCCCAAAAGTCGCTTTTGGAGATGTTTGGGTTAAAATCGAAAATGGCTTTTCGTGTTTGAGAAGAGCTTCCCAAGGAAGCTACAATTTGAGGCTTCACCAAAAAGAGCTTCCAATGAAAACACGGGAAGCTGAAACTCTTTTAATGAATTTTTTATAATTCCCATTTTACCCTTATTTTAGTGAACAACAAATAGAATTTTCCCTTCATATCCCACCTATATGTATCATTTTTCCCTCTTTGAGAAGAAATTTTTAGAACCCTAGCCACTGTGAATTCGATGGCATGGGTTTGAAGAAAAGCTAGAGAAGAGAAATCAGTGTCCTTTTACAATCTCTTCTCTTCATTTGCTTCATCTCCTGCAGTTCATTGTATTCCCATCAATCTACTGTAGTGTTTCTCATCAGTTAGTTCTTTATGAAGAGAATGATAAAGAAGTTATCTCAACTTTTAGGATTTACAGATTATACTTCTATCAATTTCTTACACTTTTTTTTTGTTTTATTGTTTTTTTTTTTTTTTTGGTTGATGTGCTTTCTATGTGTTTGGTAGTGACGTATGTTTTCAATTTGTATTGAGATTATAGTATACATCATATTATGTTCTGTTCTCATGATAAAATTGTTTAAATGTGGAATTGCCATTGACCTCTTTATCCAAGTGTTACCTTAAAACGATCTCATTAACACAAAGGTCATGTGGTTTGGGATACATGGGAGAGAAAGGTCATGGAATTATCCATACCACTACTGATTTTGTTTTTAAACATTTATTGGAATCGGCTGGGTTATATATGTCTACTTTATTTTTGTGTTGGTTTATATATATGTTTAGATTGAGTTATTATTTGAATTGTTTTAATTGACTTGGAAAAAGAATGATCAAATAGCTTTTAGTGGTCAGCAAAATAAGGTTGCGGCAATTAGTAAGATATGGTGGTGGATATGTTTGTGAATTTAGTTACATTAATGAATGTATGTTGTGACGTGTTGTATTGTGTATGAATTTGACCGTGATTGTACAAGGAAATTTGTGCTTTGGGTGGAGAGTGTGAAAGGAGTTTGTGAAGTAAGTTAATGCACTTTAAATAATAGGAATTAGAGGACACATGATTGACCATCAATGTCCAATCACCGGAGCTTTAGTTTCTATCTAGAGTCCCTCTGCTGGTATAGTTGAGCTTTTAATTGCATTACGTTAATGATAATTAATAATTAGGATATAGAGAGTTTAATTATAACCATGGCTTTCATAGATTAACAAAAATCTGTAATAGCACAAAGGGTTTTTTTTTTTATATATACAAATTCACATTTGATCAACTTACTTGCATAGTCATGATTTTGTTAAGAGCAAATTACAATTTAACTACCCAGACGAAACTCTAATTCAAGCGAAACAACTGTTTAGATATTATTACAATTTACCCACCTCCCGTTATCAACTTCCGTTAAAATTGCTTGTGAACAGTAAAAAAAAGGTAAAAAGACGAAAATGCCATTGATTGTTGAAGTTGACGTAATTGACCGAATAAAAAATTGAAAAATCTTTAAAAAAAAAATGTGGCGCGAGAAGTTACAGTCAACTGAAGTTGACCCAGTTGGAAATTTTTTTCTCTTCTTTTCAAAAGTGGATTTTTCATAATACCAAAATTGACCTTAAAAAATTAAAAAAAAATTATGTGGCTGTTGGAGCTGCCAAAGTGACCGTTGGATGTACAACGTTCACTTTGTGCCCATGCAGTATAAAAGGGCATGGAAGTTGCCCAAGTTATACACCCATATTTCCACCTTATGTTATGCACCCATACCATCTTATACAGCCATTTTCCCATATTACATACCCAAATATTGCTACTAATTTTGTTAGCCAAAAAAGAAACACATTACAAGAAAAAAAAAAAATCCATGGAAGGCTCTTGTAGCTCCTCAAGCAGTCAGATTAATGGGGGAATAATCAAGTTCAAAAATCGGAAATGCTACTGTGGAAAAAAGGCGGAGGTAAAGATTTCGGAATCAGAAAAAAATCCTAGCTAAGCTCTTCTTTGCATGCCAAAATCGAAGATGTAAGTATTATGCATTCTGGAATCCTGATGATGATGAAATTCAACAAATGACGGAGACTGCGTAATGACGGTGCTGAACAACGTCATGCAAGTTCGATGCAAGATGATTTACAAGCTATGATGCAAAATGAAATTCAAGTTGTGAAGTTTACATTAGAGAGCAAACTTAGGAATTTGGAAGCTGCACAAGAGGCAATGAAAATACTAAGCATCATCAACATAATTTTCAGTGGAGTGGCTATGTTTGTTACTATATTGACAAACCTCAAAAACTAAATATGCTTTGTAATGTTTATGTATGTATGCAGTGCAATTAAATGAATATGAAATGAATGAATGGTTGGTATTTGAAGATGACAAAGCTACACCAATTCAACAATATAACAGTGCCTATACATTGGTGCCAAGTATGATAATTCACTAAAATACACCGATAAGCATCAATAACAGTGGCTATACGACACCACAAACCAAAATACAACACCAGTTTGGTGCATTAATATTAGTCTGCATAAATAGTATCAAACCATTTGATGTTGCCAAAAACCATGAAAATAAGAGTGTGGTTATGTGATGCCAACATGCAACACAATAGCTACAAGTAACTAACTGTTGCTAGCACCTACATCAAAAACTGACATCACCAAACTGTTAGCATTCCATCTACAAATAACTAACCAACATCACCAAGTTCAGCAGCATCCAAAAGTAAGCAGCATCAGCTAGCATTTCGATCTATTACAACATCAAGAAAGTATAGTCAATAACAGCCAACCAAATTCATATTGTTTCAAACATTAAAGTCTAAAGCAAACACCAACTAACCTTGACTCTGGCTAACAGGTGCATTTTGGGAGAGACTCTGGCTACTAACAGCAGCATCATGCACATGACTGCTAGTTATTGGCACATCATGCATATGAGTGCTTGTACTTGGCTGTCTATTAGGAAACCAAAGAACCTAAATATAAACAGAGTTCGTTATATCTATTGACACATAGAAGAACTTGAATTTAATATAACCATAAACAAATATAAGAACTTACCCTGGTGACAGTACCAGTTGTTGGAGTTGTACTTGATGATGGGCCTGCCGATGCATTGTTCTTTTGCCTTGCCCCTCTAGCTATGCCCTGAACCTATAACAAAGAATTATAAACAGACATTGTAAACATATATTTTAGTGAAGACAAACAGATAGACAACAACATACCTAGTTATTTGGGATGTGCCCATATTGCTTTGCCTTGCCCCTTCAGTTATGTTGCCAACCTGCACCAAATTGATTAGTAACCTTTATCAAAGTATTAATAAACATAAACATTAAAAAAAAAACAAATTAAAAAAAAAAACAAATTAATTAGTAACCTTTCTTTTAGTTCCACTTGATGATGGGGTTCCTACTGTTTTGTTCTTACAGGTTTTGCTATTGTGTCCAACCTCTCTGCATATTGAACATCTAACTCCTACTGCTTTTTCAGCCTTAGTTGGTTCCGTCGGCCCTCTGGTCCTGCTCTTCTTAGGTCTTCCAGGTCTTCTATTTATCACAGGTGGCAACACAGTTTGAAATTGAACATCAGGCCATGTATGCTCATCTGGAAGTGGAGGTATGCGATGAGCATATGTCCTCAGGTATGCTTCCTTCTTCATGTATCTATGGACATAATCCTCAACAGCAACTCTTCTCTTTGTAATGCATGCCATAACATGCTTACATGACAGTCCCCTAACAAACCATAAACCACAGTCACATGATTGCTTATCCAGTTCAACCACAAACTGCCTACCCCCATCTGCAACCTCAAAAGACCATTCACCACTCTGGAGGGGGTCGAAAAATCTGGCCAGTTTTTGAGTCTTCTGCAGGGCCTTATTCACACGTGGTGGGATGTCAGACTCCCAAGTCAAAGCTGTACAATACCTCGTATGTGCCCTGGTCATCAGCTTCTTTCCTAACTGTCTCAAACATGGATAACATTGGCATGGCCCTAAATGGATTCATCCAAGAGTTGAATGTCTCCACAATATTGTTAGTAATGTGGTCAGATTTGGTCTCCCTATCAAAAGCATGGACACTCCAATATGACAATGGAATTTTCATCAAGTAACTGTGTGCCTCAATACTAGTTTGCTTGATTTGTTCCATATTTTCCAAGAACTCCACATGGTTAGGACTTCTAGCTGCAGCCCAAAAATAATCCTTTAGGTAATCTATCTGATACTTAGCCATCATGTTGGCCAAAATGTGCCTCCCACAAAATCTAGAATGAAACCTACATTGCCAATTGTTACCAAGGGCTGAAGGAATTCCCTTTTGCCTATCTATCATAAAACACACAACTCTACTGTCATACATGTCTATATGTTCATATAACAGATTCAAAAACCATCCCCATGTCTCGGTGCTCTTAATTTCACATACACCTAGTGCTAATGGAAAAGCCCCAAGATTTGCATCAATACCTACTGCACAAGGTATACCTACTGCACAAAGTAGAATACCTTGGTATGGACCCTTCAAATGGCATCCATCTAAGCCAATAAATGGCTTGCATCCCTCTATGAACCCCATTTTTTGTGCATGAAAACTATGAAATAACCTATTAAAGTGTATGGGGACATTAGGATCAGGATTGTATCTAATGGTACTGATAAAAACACAGGAACCAGAGGTCTCTTTCCCTAAGTACATGCCCATACCTATGGAGCTTATTGTAACTCTCTTTATGAGCCTCATTTCCAGTCCCCAATACATAAGTCTTAGCCCTATATAATGTGTAAAAGGGTACTTTCACACCAGTGTGATTCAACACAACAATTTGCAACACCTTGACATTAATTGCAGGGTTCTCCTTAATCAGCTTCTGAAACTTATTCCCTACCCACCTATAGTTTACGTCAGTGTTCTTCGTCACAGCCAAGCAACTGTGGGTAGGTCTGATTGTTTTAAGCTGGTAACATAATTTATCCCGACTACGACTCCCATGAACTCTCCATCGACACCCATTTGCTTTACACCCGAATATTATGCTCTTACGCTCATTTTTAATTCGATTCAATTTAAACCCCTCTTGAATTGAATAGTCTACAATCACTTGTCTAAAATGTTGCATATCCCGAAATAAAAGCCCCTGTTCCAGTATAATCTTACCATCCTCCCTTAGTCGGAATGCCTTACCTTTCACTCGAACTCTAGTGTGATCATCACTATCACTACCAACCTCAACTACCCTCTTTGACTTACATTATCCTCATTAATATCAGACAAACAAGTCGGACTCATCTTTCTGATCCCTATCAACAGCCTCTTGATCTCTACCAGCACTACCCTCAGAATTATAACTTTCACTATCTACCCCATCTAAGAACATCACTATCATCAGAATCATTGCCACTTTCCATCTGGATGTGGACATGAATTTGACTCAATGGATATCACATCATCTTCGGTGGGCTAGGGTTGGCTGGGATGTGGTTGGTTGGGTTGGGGTTCCATGGGCTGGGGTTCGTTAGGCTTAGATGGATATACTGTTTGAAGTGGAAGATAGTCTACATTGAAGTGGATTTTCTCCTCTCCTCTCCTCTCCTCTCAAACTCGTCAAGGACAACTAACAACTCTGTATCAGAATTGATAGCTCTCACCTCACCACTCCATGGCAGTACTACCTCTTGCCTAAATATCTCCCCAACCACACTGTGACAGCCTATGCTAGTGTATATTATACTATCCCACAACATCTTCAAACATATATAGTCTCGCTCAAACCCACCAATATCATAGGTTTTACCCATAAATGTTGCAGTACAATAGAAACCAACCCTCCTGTTAACAAAAACACACATCACACAAATCCTTATGCAATTTATCCCAACACAAACACAAAGCAATAACACAACTGTTAACAAAACAAACAATATTTATGCACATAAAAAAACTCAAATACTGATTTTATTCAGTTTAGGTTAGTCAAAGTTCACATGATAAGTTAATGATAATTTAAAAACTCAAATACTGATTCTCACTCAACAAATGAAATGCAGATGAGTTGATGATAATTTTACTTATCTAATCAAGCACAAGATTGTTTTACAAACCCTTGTTTTAAGAAAACTCATTAGAAAACACATAACACAAACACTGTTTATTCATTTAAAAACAACAGTTTCAACAATTTTTAACCAAAGCCCAATTCATGCAACCACAGTTTACATGCAAAAATCATGAATTTTTTGCAAAACCATTTTCTTACAAACCAATATTTTACAAACCCTTTGTACAAATAAAAATCCCATTTTTTTTCCAAAGATCAACAGTTTCAAGCACCATCGCAACAAATAGATAACATGCAATAAAGAAACAAACTCAGGTTTTTTCACAACCAAGGTGATACGCATCTTCTCAAGACTTTTCTTGCACCAAAGGCTTTTTTACAAACCCAGTATGTTACAAACACATTTGTATAAATAAGAATCTCATTTTTTTCCAAACATAAACGTTTACCAAGAAATCTATAATTTTTTTTTGAAAAAATAAACCGTTTACTCACCTTGTCAAGCCTTCTCCTAAACCAAAGCGCCAATTCCATTGTTTATCTGCAAATACGGGAAAAAAAAAAAAAAGGAACCAACATCATACAACAAATAAAAAACTCATCTTTATGTAAAATCATACCCACTTCCTCCGTTTCAACCACAATCAGAAAACATGCAAGAAAGAAACCTAATTTTTTTTAAGACAAAAACTTGTACCTGCCTTTTCCTCAACCTTTTCTTCTAAGAATCCACCACGCTATATCAAAAGAATAGGAAGAAAGTCTACGTGAAAGATGGGTTTTTAGGGTCTTTTGGGTTTCATTTGCGTAGAGGCATGAGTGGTTGTTTTTGGCGCCCTTCCTACTGACGTAAGTGACGATGCTTCAGTTGCCTTTTATATTTTACTTTCTTTTTTCTTTTTCTTTTTTTCCAACTTGTCATTTCACATTTAATTTTGCCGGCTTCCCCACGTGACAGACCACTCCCCATCGAAATGACGACTTTACCCCTGAATCAGTTCACGGTAACAGAAAGTTGATAACGGAAGGTGGGTAAATTATAATAATATCAAAACAGTTGCTCCGCTTGAATTAGAGTTTCGTCTTGGGTAGCTAAATTGTAATTTCGTCTAAAGGAAATATAATAAATCTTACTTACCTTTTAAAATTTATGTTATAAATAATCAAAATAAAAAATAAAAAACTGAATAAAAATTATGAAAAAAAATAAATATAAAATATAAGTAAAATCAAACATGAATCAACACTATAACTAAAGATGTTTAAATGATCAAATTTATTAAATATGAATTATAACATAACAGTGTTATAACATCAATCATTTTTCTTTAAAAATAGATAATTTACATCTTGACAATCATAATTCATAATTAATATCACGGTTTTTAAATTAAAGAGTGTATTAAGAAAAACACCAAAGATATTAAATTTAAGTAATATAGTATGCAACTAATATTATGATTAAAAAAAAGAAGCAAAATGTGAAAAATTTAAGTAAAATTTCAGATCTAATATATGAAATAAAATTAGAAGGAATTGCACAACACCCCCCCCCGAGGTTTGTCAAAAAAAACAGATGAAACATATTTATCAGTTTATACACCAAACCCCCACACAGTTAGTCAATTTTCGTCAACTTTAACGGTTGACCGAGATTTTTGATCAAATGACCCTTTTGCCCATAAATAAAAAAAAATACTTAAAAAAAAAATCTTAAAACTCATTAAAAATAATATTTATAAAATAAAATTTTCTAAAAATCATCAAATAAAACACCGATCGTCATCATCGTCATCATCGTCATCATCATCATCATTTACACAACCCAGATCATCTGCATCAAACACCGATCATCATTTCCACAACTAAGATCATCTGCACAATCATCATCACCATCACCATTATCATCACCATCAAACACCCATCATCATCATCATCATCATCATCATCATTTACAAAACCCAGATCATCTGCATCAAACACCCATCATCATTTACACAATCAAAACAAACAACATCATGTGACAGACCCAGAAATCTGGACCCGCGAGAGAGACCCAGATTTCTGGGTTTCCATCGTGCGACAGAGACCCAGAAATCTGGACCCAGAGACCCACGAGAGAGACCCAGAGACCTGCGAGAGAGACCCAGAAATTCGCTCCGTAATGCCGTTTGTGAAGGGGCCGCCAGCGAAGGAGAAGATCGAAGATGTGAAAGAGAAGGCACGCGTGAGAAAGTGAAGAGAGAGTGAAAGAAAGAGAATGAAGAAGAAGAAGAAGACTGCAGCGGTGCGACAGACCCAGAAATCTGGAGCCGCGAAAGAGACCCAGATTTTTGGGTTTCCATCGTGCGGCAGAGACCCAGAAATCTGGACCCAGAGACCCGCGAGAGATGCTCATTCGCTCCGTAATGCCGTTTGTGAAGGGGCCACCAACGAAGGAGAAGATCGAAGATGTGAAAGAGAAAGCACGCGCGAGAAAGTGAAGAGAGAGCGAAAGAAAGAGAATGAAGATGAAGAAGAAGACTGCAGCAGTTGATGATGATGAAGAAGAAGATAGCGGCGAACAGAAGGGAGATGGATGGGTGGAGATGGGTGGGTGGAAATGGAGATGAGAGAGAGTGAAAGAAAGAGAATGAAGATGAAGAAGAAGACTGTAGCGGTTGATGATGATGAAGAAGAACATAGTGGCGAACAGAAGGGAGATGGAGATCGGCGGGTGGAAGATGGAGAAGATGTTAGATGGCCAAACAAAGACAGAAAAACCCAGATCTAGATCTATGTTAGATGACATCAATTCCCATTTATTTTTTTATTAATTGATTTTATTAATTGATTTGATCTTATCAAAATTTTTAATGTTTTATTTCTTTTTTATGTCAGATGCTGATGTCATTATAAACTAATTCTACTCATCCTAAGAGAAATGACTAAAATACCCTTCATTCAGTCAACATTGACAAAAGTCAACGTTAGGTGTGGTGGTTTGGTGTAATAAAATGATAAATATGTTTCTCTCTGTTTTTAAGCAAACCTGAGGGGACTATTGTGCAATTCCTTCAATAAAATTATTACATATGTAATTTGAATAGAAATAGAAATATAAATAAGAAAAATATATATATATATATATAATAGATTTTGAACAAATAAGTATTTGTTTTGATATTAAAAGGATTAATAATCTTGTCTGCCGCCATCTCCTATAGCAGCACTGTTCACTTTTACTGTGCTGATTATTATGTTTTGGCATATTCTGTATTTTTTACTTTTCCTGTTTGAGTCCTGTATGCTTTTACTGTTTATTTTAGAAAAAGTGTCGGGTCACTGTAGCACTATAGCAGATCCATTTTAGTCTTTTAACAAATCAGTTTGTAACTATAAAAGTGAGGTTTACTCTGCATTTAAAGCAGAAGGGAGACATTCCTCTAATATCAATAAAACTCTCTCCCCCTTTCATGAGTTTCTAAACTTCTTCTCTTCTCTATAAGTCTTATTTATTCCTAAAGAGTATTGAGAGATGATTACTTATGTGTATATATATATATCCCATGCGCAGGTACCTATCTTTTTTTTTTTTTTTGTTTCCTGAAGCACTGACACAGTAAGACAGACACTAAGCAATAATACACCGCACACAACGAACACTAACATAACTATATTTATAAAAAAATATATATAAAAATAAAAATAAATTTAGTGAGCCTGCTCTATCCAATACAGGTTACGTCCCTAGTTTTGATGATTTGAAGCTCTGCGTCAATTTAATTTATTGTTTATTATTTTCTTTTCCAGGTTTGAATTTTGGATTGGTGAGTTGGCCAAGTTGGCCGATTTGAACGATCGAGTACTCGGTCCAACTCAGTGAGTACTCGTTGGAGGCAGAGCTTTGGAATGTCATTCTGAGAGTATTCAACGAAAAGTCGGCCGAGTTCTACGACAGTTCATTGCATAAACAGTAATTTTTTAAAATTTTTTTTACTTAAGTCAGTGTCTTGCATTTTTCAAACAAAAATTAGCATAAGTGTAAGGTAACTTTCATTCATAGTGTATTTACTACAAATAGTATGATAAATTACTTTATTGTAAAAAGAAAAATAAAAATACACTTAGCAGGAGACTAAGGAGCCTTGCCTGAGACTATATATTTATTTTTCATTTGTACTTATATTGGCAGATTAATTGGTTCGAAAACCTGCATGCATGTTATTTTTTAAGAACGGGCAGTGATCCTATTTTAGCCCTGTTAGCATGTTATTTGACGCTGATAACTTTTATATCTTATCGTTGCATGCTTGAAGTTGACTTCTATGTGTATGCACTGCATAAAATCGGTGTGTTTACTTTTTTATGTGCTGAGACAGTAAAGTTGGTTCAACTTTTAAAGTTGTTTCTTGATATTGCCTAGTTGCTTTTTGTTCATTTTGTTATATGGCTTTAAGAAGTCTCAATTTTCCACTCAATCTTGTGGAAACGTTAATGATCTGTAAGATGAGCAGGTACTACTCTTGCAATTTATAAAGGATAAAAATATTACAAAGTAACAAGCAGAATTATTTGACTTGTTTATATGATTTCTGACTACATGGTTCAGTTTTTAAGAAAATCAGGACTTGTGCTGCTGAGAGATGCAGAATAGCAATTTAGTAGTTTTAACTAACGAAATAGTAGATACCAAATGAAACCAGACATCTCAAGTATGTGCTTGTATGCTGATGCTGCTTGATGACATAGTTGAAATTTTAAAGGTTTATAAATTATTTTTTGCTGTTTTAATTTGTATCCAACATAACAGTTATGCTATTTGCAAGCTATAGTTATGTCCAACCAAGATGAAACCATGCAGACAATTAAAATAAATAATATGACTATTTCTTATTAATAATATGTTAAAAAAAAAAAAAAAAACTGAAAATGATAGTCACACAAAATCAGAATGCCGCAGGGTAGGATGTACATGTATAGACAATCAAATAAATTGTTACTTCTTCACTTGAGATAGCTGAAAACTGGTTTCTCTGGAACAGGTATGCATTTGAAAATCCAACCAATAGGCCACGAAAACTGTTGCAAATGCGATGCAAACACCCCATTGGCACCAATTCAGTCTTTCTGTACTTGCAAGCTTCCTCAGAAATTCCACCATCACTACTTGAAGAACAATGGTTATCCCAATAATTCCCAAAAACAACTTATTCTTGTTGATTCCCTCAAAAACATTTTTCTCTTCGAGCTTTCTTGCGTTGAATTCATTGAAGACTTGGCAAAGCACAAATGTGTTGAAAATCAAGGTGTCGTTGACCTTCTCATTGACATCAAAGATGGATTCACCTCTGAATTGTAAGGTCAAGAGGACAGCTATTTGATACGTGGCTTGAGCCAGGAGATTCCTCCACATGATGTTGGTGATAAGGGGTTCTGCGCGACCCACGGGCGGTTTGTCCATGAGCTCCTTGGAGGGCTTCTCTGTAGCGAGAGCCAGAGCACCTAGTGTGTCCATGATAAGGTTGACCCACAATAACTGAACTGCAGTTAAAGGGACTTCACGTGCAGAAACAGCAGCTACGAAGTTGATCACAAGAGCAGCAACATTGACTGTAAGATGGAACTGAATGAATTTCTGGATGTTGGCATAGACGCATCTTCCCCATCTGAGAACTGTCACTACAGAATAAAAACTGTCATCCAAGATGACAATATCTGAGCTCTCCTTGGCCACTTCAGTGCCTTGAATTCCCATAGATAGTCCTATATCTGCCTCCTTCAGAGCTGGTGCATCATTTGTGCCATCCCCAGTGACTGCAACCACATGACCTTTCCGTTTCAAACATTGTACCATTAGCAGCTTGTCAGAAGGAGAGGATCTTGCCATCACGCATATGTTATCAACCTTCTCCATCCTCTCTTCATGTGTGTAGTTTCTGAATTCCTCTCCCTCCACCACTGCTCCACTGGACAGGTCCTGATTGGGCCAGAGTATTCCACATTCAGTGGCTATGGCTTTTGCAATGAAAACATTATCAACAGTAATCATCTTGATTTTCACTCCAGCATGTTGGCAATCTTCCACTGCTTTCTTTGCCCCTGGACGACACGGATTCTTGAGGCCCACCAGTCCTAATAGGCTCAAATTATTCTCATCTAGGTTCTTAAGACCATCCGCACTATCATGATCCTCTACTTGTTTATGTGCAAAAGCAATGCATCTGAGGCTGCTAGCTGCCATACCTTCAATAATTTGCCCAAATTTCTCTCTTTCTCCTTCATCCAGGTCTTTCTTGATTCCAGAAGCATCGTAGTAGCTGGAACACATTGCTAGAATCAGCTCTGCTGCTCCTTTCCAGTGCATATGGATTGTGTTGTCTGTATTCTGCCTCATCAAAACCCCACTCCGTCTCTTTTGAGAATTGAAAGCTTCGAATTTAAGAATGATGCATCTCTGCTTCAATTCCTCCATATCCATGTTCAGTTCCTGGACTGCCCATGAAAGAATAGCCTTTTCCGTTGGACTGCCTGAGAACTCATATTCTGATGCTGAACTTGCCTTGTAGACACTACCAGTCGTATTCAGAGAAACTCCTTGTAGGATGAGTTCAACACATGGAGAAACAGAAGAAGCAGCACCTTCTCTTACAAGTTCTTTGCCAAGCCAAAACGTAGTCACTTTCATTTGGTTGAGAGTGAGAGTGCCAGTTTTATCTGTACAAATAATAGTTGCAGAGCCCATGGTCTCGCATGCTGACAGTTTCCTCACCATAGCTTGATCAGCCATCATTCTCTCCATGGAATAAGCAAGAGTAAGTTTAATAGCTAACGGAAGACCTTCGGGGATGGCAACTACAATAACAGTAACTGAAGCAGCCACAATCCACACGAGAGTCTTTGTCCTGCTCCCATTAAATTCCTGAATTCCTTCCTCGTCTTTTATATTCCCACTGAAACAGTAAACCAAGAAGACTAAGAAAGCAACTGCCAATGCAATCTTGCCTATAGATGAAGTTAGCGTGTTGAGCCGAGCTTGTAAAGGTGTTTGTTCGCTGGTGTCATGACTGCTTTCGCTCATAATTTGGCCCCATGTTGTGTTCATGCCGACTGACGTGGCAAGCATACAAGCATAGCCATCAACCACCTTGGTACCAGAGAACAAGAATGGATTTTGGCTGCTGTTTACTTCCACATTATCGCTGTCCCCTGTCATGCTTGATTCGTCCACCTCTAAAGAATGCCCATGTAGGAACAAGCCATCTGCAGGAATTTGATCTCCACTTTTCAAGCATATAACTTCGCCCACAACAATTTCAAAGACAGAAATTCTTTGGCGCCGACCTTTCCGGATGACTTCAGTTTGGATATTATTACTGACTTCTGATAATTTATCAAAATGTCTATTTGTTCTGTACTTAGTTCCAGCAGAGACACCAATGAACAGAAAGACGGCAACGAATAGGCTTCCACCGTCATACCAGCCATCTTTCAATCCATGCTTCTTAATGCCAAAACCAAGAGAGAGTGCTGCACACCCTAAGAGAATCAAAATGGTTACATCCTTAAAAGTCTCCGCAACAAAGTGAAAGAAGCTCTTCGTTGGCTGCTTTTTATAGGTGTTAGAACCAAATGCCTCTTGTCTGCGGACAACATCTTCTACACTGCCAATGATTCCAGTATTGATATCAGTTTCAAGAGCAGAAACAAGCCTAGAAGTCCCTCCAAACTGTCCAAGTTTGTCGAGCCTTTTCTCCTTCACAAGCCCATCAAGACTTGTCTGATCAATCTTGAACGATGTGTTTTCCTCCAGGAGGTTCAAGATTGACAACAGTACAAGGAAGGCGTGAAACCTTATTGTAGGTTTTTGTCAGTGCAACATTTTTGGCTAGAGAAAACAGCGTTCTGGAACAGTAGATTTTAGCGAAAGCAGAGTGCCACCTTTTGTTGGGTTTGCTAAGGGTGGCAGGAACACCAAGTAGAAACCCAGTGCAAACTTTTCCATGCAAAACGCTAGCCATAATAATGTTTTCAAACAAGCTAATCGCGACACCAAAACAATGACTGGAAAATTAATGCTACGGGGATAGATTTTTAAAACGTGAGCTTCTTAATTTGCGTACTTATATGCCTCAAAAAGCTTTGGTAATTAACATTCCTCGTGAATGCAGTGGAACTTGCTTGCGAATTTCCTTTGAAAGTAACATTTTCACACGAGACAACGATGTTTTGCGTTTTGCCTTTCGGTTTTCTTATTAAACGATATTTTGTGTTTTGTCTCATTTTCACACGAGACAACGATGTTTTGTGTTTTGCCTTTCGGTTTTCTTATTAAACGATATTTTGTGTTTGTCTTTTGGTTTCTTATACAACGATATTTCGTTATTTTATTAAAAGAACGTGCAATACTTTGTCCCCACGTTTGTGATGGGATTCAATCTCATTATATTAATTTTTATTTTTAAGTGTTATAAGAATTTTATGAAAGTAAATATTTAAATTATACATGTAATGTTTGATTTTTTTACAGTGTAAGAGCGAATATTTAAAGTGTATACGTTATTTAATGATCTCAATAAATCTAACTAAGTCTCCAATCTCTTTATATTAGATATACTTAAAAATGACATATGGAATTTATCTATAGTTTAAATTAAATTAATATAAAGACAAGATAAGGTAGGACAAATAGAATTTTTATTTTTTTTAGATATAGAAATAATGGAATGTTGATAGGAATTAGAAACTATTTTGATTTAGACTTGTAAGATAAAAACTGGGTACATCCGCAAAAATCTTATGAATAGATTAAAAATATCAAGTTGTTTTGGGCTATAAATTAATTTTAAAATTCTATCGAAAAATTGTTTTTTTATGCACATTTGAATAAAACGTGCAGATATTCCCAACAAAAAACACGTACACGCATTAATAAAATTTAAATTTCTGATCATTAATATAAGCCTCCATTAGAATATAATCTTAATAGAATGGATTTATTTATTCTAATTTATTGTATATTTAAATTCTTATTAAAATTTATTAGTTGAATGATATATTAAATCTATTAGATACTTAAATCTATACCGATATCTTCCAACAAGTAATTATTCAATCCAAGGAACTTTTTCTTACTTTTCTAACATGGTTCCTCTCCTTCTCGTCAAACATGGAAAAATCTGCAAGATCATAATAGGGTCCCAAATGAGAGAATACTAATTTCTGATTCTAGAGACTACTAATTTCTGATTCTGGATGGTTCCTCTCCTTTTTGTCAAATATGGAAACCTACAAGATCATAGAAGGGTCCCAAATGAGAGAATACTAATTTCTGATTCTGGATGGTTCCTCTCCTTTTTGTCAAATATGGGAAACCTACAAGATCATAGAAGGTCCCAAATGAGAGAATATTAATTCCTGATGCTGGTTTCAATTCAATTATATATGTTTCATGGCAGTTGCATGTGAAATTACAAAATTTCTAAGCAGGAACGTATACTTCGAGAGTAAGTAAGTTCTTAATGCAGTACTCGGACCCACCATATGATGAGGTCATGCCTTCGGTCCCCAGCCCAACGCAGCCACCCAGTCACCGAGTGAGGTCATTTATTGCATTGCATCGGACCCACCATATGAGGAGGTCATGCTCCATCGGACCCTCACCCCACCAAGCGGCCGACAAATTGAAAGAAGTTGAAAGTTAGAAGCAGCTCGTTGTTAGCTGGAGGATAATAAATTTGGATTTTGGTTTGACGCAGTCAGTGTTCATCTATTAACTTCCCGTTTTTTGAAAAAAAAAACAAAAAAGGAAGTCATCGGTGAACAGTATTTTCGTCAAAGTTTTTTTAAAAGAAAACTCCATTTTAATCCTTAAAATTTTAAAAAAACATCAAATTTAAATATCTTTTGGAAACAGCTCTTTTCATCCTTAATTGTTACAAAACTCTTCAAAAGAATCCAAATCATCAGTTAATTGACGGTTAATAGTAACAGATACCTTAAGCGAAAAAAACGTAAAATGATTTTTTCATGTGAGAGACACTCGGACCCATTTCACTAAAAAAAATCGCTACAAATTAAGATATTTTAGTAAAAATATATTCATAATAAAAAAAGTGATTTAGATTAAATTGTAATTTAGTAACTCAAAGTTAGAGGTATTTTAGATAATTTTACTTGTAAATTTATTATTTTATGATGAGTAATCCGATAAATTTAATACCATTAACAATCATCAAGAACAAAAATATCATTTTATACATTCTATCACTATAAACCGTCAGTTGACTAATTGTTTAAATTATTTTGAAAAGTTAAAAAAAAAATTATAAATAAAAAGAATCGTTTTCAAAAGATATTTAAAATTTTGATATTTTTGAAACTTCGATAACTAAAGTAAAGTTTTTTTTTCTTGTTTTTCCTACAAAGCCATTCTTCCTATCTTGTCATTGTTTATTATTATTATTATTATTTTAATTGATATTCTTCCGGTTTTGAGTGTATTCTGCCGTGTACATGAATAAGAGCCTCTCCTGGTCCTCTAGATGATGAGGTACCTTTTTACAGGTGACCAAAGGTTCTTCAAATAGAAGTCTTCTTCCATTTTGTAGCCAGAAAGAATGAAGGAATTATCCTTCCGATTTTGTAGAAGTTCCAAGGTCTTACACCCATTGGTCTACTGGTGACCATGTTAAAATACGAATCTTGAGTCTTGGGCCCAGACTGGATCAACCGAGTCATTGGTCCAATTATCCATATATGCTTGGGGCCATCATTTTATGGCCCTAGGGGTTTTCGGCCGCTACAAAATTGTTTCAAATAACATCAAAATTAGTGGACTTCAGTAACTAATAGTAGATTATCAAAATAATTGTTTTTAATAACAAAATATATAGATGAACGTCTCATTATGCCTTTCATTAAACACACAAAATGTCATCCATTTTTTAAAAAAAAATTAGCTCATGAGCAACAGCAAAGGATTAGTTCTCAAACTAAAACAGTAATTCATGGAAAAAGAAAAAAGCAAAAATTGTAAAAAATGATATTTTCATTAGTGCACTTTCTAAATTTACCCCTCTCTACCAAATTTCATTGACCCAAATAACTCATGAAATAATATCCATGCCAAATCTCTCTCTCCTCTACATTTTCTCTCTTCTCTTAACTACAAGTTTTGCTTCTTCACAAACCATGAATGTCTCTCTTAGCTCTCCTCTAAGCCCTTAATCACCTTAAATAATTTGTTTGTTAGGTTTAGGGAGTGTCATTAATTTGTGTTTAAAGAGTGAAAGAGTGGCGTATTAATAATTTGGAGAGAAAAAAAAAGATGAATTTTATTTTCAGTTGAGATTCACACTAAAGGTTTGTTTAGGTAGCTTTTATTTTTTACTTTTGACAATAAAAGAAGAGAAAATCAAAGCTTAAATTTTCAATTTCTGTTTGGATAATATTTTTTATAAGAGCTTTTAAATTCAAAAGGGCTTTTGAGATTGTTTAGTTAAAATACTCTAACTTTTTCTTACGATGACGTGCTTAAAATACCTTTGTAAAAATAAAAAGTTATTACTATGATAAAACTTGTTTATAGTTTAAATAATTGAGAATGGTAACAGTTTTCCAGTAAAAAAATTAAATTAATATACTAAACAAATAAAAGAAACAGTAAAGGATAATTATATTTCTAAAAAATATAAATGTATATAAAGTTAAATAATAATAAGTAATGGGGTTTGTTTTTCGACACTAAATAGCTGAGTAAATCTAGTTTTAACAGCATCATTTTGGTGTTTATAAATTTTAATTATAAAACTGCTTTATTTATTTATTTATTTTTAATTTTTCATCGACAAACCAGGAGCAACTCGTTCTTCCAGGTACCGACTGACATGTTCTTGAAATTGGACTTCAAGCTTCTTCTTCACAACATTCAACAGTTGACGGCGGCGAGGATTCTTGACGACGCGGACGGCAGATCTCCATCCCGTTAGAGCTTCTTTGGAGGGCCGTTTGGATTCGACAACGAAGTTTCTTCTCGAGTTTGTCTTCCATAGATGTGTTGTGGTTGATGAACAATGATGAGCACGTTGGTTGGTTTTGTTCTGATGAATGGAGGAGTCACAGAGAGAGAGAGAGAAGCAAATAGAACAACAAAAACTGTTATAAAAACAACAAAAAAGAAAAACACCACAAAAACCCAGTTCACAGAATCAGACAGAAGTAGATCACTTGTGTCCTAAGAACATTTTGACCATTAAAAAACAGTACATATCTTGAACTACAAAAGCTCAGAAACTAAACCCAATAACAAAAACATGAACAAAGACATACATAAAACCAGCACAACAACTTGAAAGCAAACAAAGCAACTTGGTCTCTGTTTTCTTGCTAAAAAAAGACCAAGATTCGAATCGCGTCCTATTAGGATGTGAATCGCAACATCCATCCACAACAACCAACTACAACCACACAAAATCACAATTGCAGCCACACAGCTTTCCTCCGCCGCCGCAGTTTTCTTCATTTTTTGTATACACCATAACTGGTTTTCTTTTCTTTTACTTTCTCTATGACATCAACTATCACGCCTCTTTCTCTCTCTCTCTCCCAGAGCTCAGCCTACCATCACCATTAAATCTTCTCCCTACTTCTTTACTCCTTCAATTTTTTTATTCATCTTGTGGTAAGTTTCTTAATTTATGAATGGTTTCAATGGAATTAGTTTGTTCTTTGAATATTTTGATTTAGACTTTTAAAATAAAAATTGGGCACATCCACAAAAATCTCTTAGGAATAGGAAAAGAATATCATTGAATTGCTTTGCACTATAAACTAATTCTAAGATTCTATGGAAAAATTGTTTTCTTGTATACATTTGAATAAAACGTGCAGACATTCCCATCCAAAAAATTGACACTCATTAGCAAAATTTAAATTTCTGATCATTAACATAATCACTCATTCAAATTCTAATGGTAACCTTCTTAGAATGGATTTATTTATTTTTATATATGGTATATTTAAACCGTTATTAAAATTTGTTAGTTGAATGAAGTATTAAATCCATTAGATACTTAAATCTATACCGAAATTTCCCGATAAGTAATTACTCATCGAAGAAAATGTTTCTTACTTTTCTAATATGGTTATTCTCCTTTTCATCAAACATGCATGCATCATCATCATCGTCAACAAGCAACTCGAGTTAAATTATGTATACTTTAGAATAAATTATCATATATATTTTTATTTCTAAAGAAGGATTTGAATTAGAAACCTCAACTTTATTAAAAGGTCTAAATACCAACCAACTTATGGCTCCGACCCCAATTATCACATAAACATTGCTGGTGTGTAAAGATTAGAAATTATGGAACTCATTTTAATTACAAATTCAACATTCAACTTTATATAATATATTTTGTATGATAAGTATTATATATATATATTGTTGTAAATAGAAGAAGTGTTGTAAACCAAGAGGAATGAACTAATTACAATGTAAGAATAGGATGGTAGAGAGAACAAATTGGAAGAGAGAAACTGCTCCTGAATGACTCCCGCACAACCAATACAAGTACATCTATTTATACACAAAATAATTAGGCAACAAATTATGAAACAAGTTGTAAAGCAAGTGGTCAACCCCAGGATTGTTGATCTTGCCAATGTTTAAATCAATGAAATAGGTTGTGGATATTATCCCCATCACAACAATA